>OY292359.1:1232643-2435287 GCA_958496195.1 Timandra comae
TTTGTTCTTTTTTACAAAATAATCTGAATATTTAGTATTGTTTTTATACGTAAAAAAAAACAGAAAATATCTTGCAGAATGGATCAAAAATATGTATAAGTATACTTACCTAATTCGAAATGTGGTTTTGACAAAAATACTTCTTTATTTTTATAAATCTGTGCAAAAATTAAATCAAAGTCACACAATAATAAAATTATTACACAAAGAAAAGAACATTAATTCAAAATTAAATATTAAACAATACGTCCAAGTAAATATTTTCCCGTAAGAGTTTATAATAAAAAAAATCCAAACTCAATTTGTTTATTGGTAATTTAAAAATACAGTAGAAATTAGTAAGTTATGTTGAAGTACGGAAAATTTAAAAGAAAAAAAATCACCTTACTATTTATTTATTTCCAACATAAAAAGTTTCAATGTATAAAGACAAAATAAATATGTTTTCCAATTCACAAAAATCAAAAGAAAAAAGTCCCATCTTAATCTCCTCGCAATTTAAAAAACATTTTAAAAAGACTTAAACAAAATTAATAAAGTAACTGCTACATAAACTGTGGACGTGTCCCACGGGACCCAACTTAGCACCAACTTAGTGCAAATCACTTTACCGGGTATCGTCTACATAATTTTCAACACTTTAAATAATAAAGTTCTACAGTACAAGTACTTTTAGACTAGCTGCGCCTCTTTCTTTGTACGTTTTCATAGCCTGAAATGGTTCTGAAAAAAGACTTTTTCTTTTATTGGGCTCTTCGTCCTCCTGTCTGTCTGTAAGTAAGTACTATTTTGTGAGTGAGAGATATGTACTTTCACCCTGCACCCTGCAGTAAGATATAAATATACGAGTATATACCTATAGGGTGTAGGTAACTTCATACCCCAGGTATTTTGGAAAACAGCGAACATACCTACATACATCGTTCGACCTGTTAACTGAACCTTGAACTTACGAGTAGGGTTAGCTCGCTCAAAGAACACATGCCACTTAAAAAAAACAAAAAAGTATTTAAGAATGAAAGTATAAATATAATGAATAAGTATTAAAGTATGTTATTTAAGTTTATATGAATTAAATACATTTTAGGATATTTTTTTTATCTCAGCGCGGATATTAGAGGACCTTAATGAAAACACACTAGAAAACAATTCCTATAGTATATGAATAAAAATAGTATATGAAGATGGATAAAAAAAATCTCTAAATAACTCACTGTTTATTAAGTAGGTCGTCAATTCAAGGGTTTCTGTGAATCGCAATGAACTTTAGACATTCGATGTTCAATTATACACGGCCATCGTGTTTCATAATATTATTTAATTGATGCACCATTTAGCCAAATATTTATATAATAAAATACAAACATTTTATGGATATATTATGTTTTATTTGTATTTCACGAGACAATATCGTAAACAGCAGTTTTTCCCGGAAGAATAAGGTAGCTTACCGCAATTTTAGCGGGCTAATTTAGACCTTTCGCCGCTAGACGCTAAGTTTAAGACGACTCGTGTATTGAAGAAGGTAATTTACGAAAACGTAACTTATTCACATCCTTAATCTTTGATGGTTAGACCAAAGACTAAACATACATTAGTCTAAGTACAAATATTTTATCTAAACGAGGGTCAGACACAATTCAAGCCAAAATACTTTTGTTAACAAAAACGAAAATATAGAACAATTTTCCTAAATAATATAAAAGAAATTACAATGTATTTAAAGAAAATACCTATTGTGTACCTCACTGTCTTTCACAGTGAAGCTTCAAAAGTTAATTTATCAATTTTAAACATCTCCAGGTTTTCTTTCAAAGAGTAATTGTGTACACAATTTTTTACTCAAATGAACCTCTCATTTAAATAACAAGACTAATAATTGACTTGAACTCTAATACAATATACTTAAGAGCGATATTTAAACGGATGTCCTTTTACCAGTCATTTTAAAGTTTAAAGTTTTACTATCAAGGAAAATTCTTTAACAAACCTTTGAGTTGGGAAAGTATTCTTTTGTTTCTTAAATAGCTTGATGTGCACCTCATTTTAAGGGTTTGAATTTCAAATATTTTCCTTTAAATACTTTCACCGGTCGTTTACTAACCTTTTAAATGTTTACTGTTTTAATGAACTAAATGCTGACAATACCTAAATAGATTTTTTCATCCTAAAAGGATTAATAATAAGGTTTAGGCTATTCCACTGATATTTTGTCCACAATTGAACTATCTCTGACAAACTCGTAGTTCAAAATTTGTTATTAAAAATAGACTAGTGGCTTAGAATAAGAGAATAAAGCTTTGGGTTAAGCTTAGCAAGTTTTTAACTTGTCAATAATAAAAAATACTAAAAATTCAAATTTGGAACTTTTCAATATAAGTTACCAAAAATTTTAAACTTTCCAATAGGCTTATCTACCCAGTTAATCCCATATTCCGTTAATTCAGTTCTCCATGCAGTTCTCCATGTCGGTCCATTGAACCTTGCTGTGTCAAATGTCATGTGGTGAAATGAGGGTAGATGGTGAATATCAAACGGCCATCAAGGCTGGCATTGACGTGCGACGCATACGATGGAAGACTGATTAGTGAATACATTTCACGAAGCAAGTAAAATGCAAGTGTTGTGGTTATTGCACAATAATTAAGGGGTCAATAAACAATAGAAACTAAGCTTATAAACTTTAGGTTTACGTCCAGCAATGGACTGAGAAAGGCTGATGATGATAAAACAATAAAGTCATGGTATGTATTTAACGTAAGGTTGCGGGGAGAATATTTGTGTGAACCACAAATGTTTGTCTCGGTCTGGGTGTGTGTGTGAATGAGTGTGTGCGTAGTTTCTGATACCCTAGATACAAGTTACGTACTTAGTTAGGGGTCAGTTACTATAATGAGATGATGTAGTGAATGATTATGTTAT
Organism: Timandra comae; assembly: GCA_958496195.1. Taxonomy (NCBI): domain Eukaryota; kingdom Metazoa; phylum Arthropoda; class Insecta; order Lepidoptera; family Geometridae; genus Timandra; species Timandra comae. Next base: position 1,235,566 of record OY292359.1, read on the forward strand.
GTCCAGCGGTGGACTGAGATTGACTGATGATGATGACACATTAGAAACATATAATGAATTTGAACTCTAATCTACCTGTTTTGAGCCATTATTCCTCTATAATTTTGGTCCTTTGTGAGGACTATAATATAACATAATCATTCACTACATAATCTCATAATAGTAACTGAAGTCATCATTATAGTAACTAAGTTCGATACTTGTATCTAGGGTATCAGAAACTACGCACACACTCATTCACAAACACACCCAGATCTAGACAAACATTTGTAGTTCACACAAATATTCACTCTACGATACTTTTGACTAGACTTTTGAGAGCCCAGTCGTCATATTGAAGTCAACACTTCAATATGTTAGTACGACAACCTAGAAGCACGGAGAAGCTCATGTAATCAAAAGTGACTTCGGTAACGGCCACCTGTCACTATTATGACGGAACCAGACGTTGCTTAACGATTGCAAGTTGCACTATGAGCGCATAAATTTTGATTTGTTTGATATCAAATTAAATTGAAATGCATAATTAAGTTTGACCTCAAAAATGCACTATGAATATCAAAGAGCTTAATTAATTTATGAAATGGTTGTAGATTAAAATGCTGATTGCAACTGTAATAAATATAATAATATTATGTGTGAATGCAGTTTAAAATAATCTGGGGGCACGGCAGTGCCCCCCGCCAAGTCGAGCGCGAAGCAAACACTGCCGTACCATCCTTTACAGGAACCCTTTCGCCGCATTTTCAGGCCCCTATTTGACAACCTCTGGATAGGACTAGAATGCTGAAATTTTCGTCATCCAGTAAGCTATACAATCACATACTTAAAATAAAATTTCAAGTCTGTAGGTCATTTAGTTCCGAAGTTAAGCGAAAGCAAAGTTTCGTATTTATGACAGACACTCACTCACTCACTCACTCACTCACTCACTCACTCATGATCATCAAAATAGAACTAGTACTTCCCATAAACCTAGAGAGCTGAAATTTGGTACAGAGTTAGGGTTTAATGGTCACATAAAGGGAAAACTATAAAAACTAGGATAATCGAACGGGAACGGGAATTATACGGGAACGGGAACGGGACGGGTAACTCAAGAACGGCTGAACTGATTTGGCTGAAAATTGGTGGGGAGGTAGCTTAGAACCAGGAAAAGGACATAGAATACCTTTAATCCCGAAATTCCCACGGGATTGGAAACGGGAATTTAAAAATCAAGAACGGCTGAATTGATTTAGCTGAAAATTGGTGGGGAGGAAGCTTAGAACCAGGACAAGAATATAGAATACTTTAATTCCGAAATTCCCACGGGAATGGGAACGGGAATTTAAAAATCAAGAACGGCTGAATTGATTTAGCTGAAAATTGGTGGGGAGGAAGCTTAGAACCAGGACAAGAATATAGAATACTTTAATCCCGAAATTCCCACGGGAATGGGAACGGGAATTTAAAAATCAAGAACGGCTGAATTGATTTAGCTGAAAATTGGTGGGGAGGAAGCTTAAAACCAGGACAAGAACATAGAATACTTTAATCCCGAAATTCCCACGGGAATGGGAACGGGAATTTATTACTCAAGAACGGCTGAACTGATTTGGCTGAAAATTGGTGGGGAGGTAGCTTAGAACCAGGAAAAGGACATAGAATACTTTAATCCCGAAATTCCCACGGGATTGGGAACGGGAATTTAAAAATCAAGAACGGCTGAACTGATTTGGCTGAAAATTGGTGGGGAGGTAGCTTAGAACCACGACAAGAACATAGAATACTTTTAATACCGAAATTCCCACGGGAATGGGAACGGGAATTATAATTCTAGAACAGCTGAACTGATTTGGCTGACAATTTGTGGGGAGGTAGCTTAAAACCAGGAAAAGCACATAGGATACTTTTTATCTCGAAATTCCCACGGAAAAGCGAACGAGAACTACGCGGGTGAAACCGCAGGGCGCTTAATAATAAAATACTACTCCTAAAAGGAAAAAAAATGAGTCAAATAAGAAAATCTAATAAAATAAATTAATGTAAACAAGTTTTAACAAAAAGAAATGAAATCCCACCAAAAACATTCTGTAAAAAACTAGCCAAGTCTCGATGGAGCTGCTTGTTTATCTCTAAAAAGTAATGAAATCTAGACAGACTCGTGCCAAGTCTAAGGTTCCTTACTGAGATTTCTTTATTATTATAGTTAATGTTGTGTAACTTGGCCGTTGAAGGGTTCACATGTATGTACACAAGGGTACAAAACTAGGTGCTCCATGACGCTATTGCACCAATCTTAAAAAAACCAGAACCTACCCATTGACGATAGAAAATTGCCTCTTGAAAAATGTTAATTCAATATCCAGTTAATTGTGGCCTTGATAAAGCTGCGTATTTTAATAATGTTATAACATTACGTGTAAACAAAATTGACTTGTACCCACTACCAACGTTTTAAACAATGTTCAACGGCCAAGTTACACAACATTCACTATAATAATAAAGAAATCTCAGTAAGGAACCTTAGACTTGGCACGAGTCTGTCTAGATTTCATTACTTTTTAGAGATAAACAAGCAGCTCCATCGAGACTTGGCTAGTTTTTTACAGAATGTTTTTGGTGGGATATACTTTTACATCGTATAAATCATAGTAGCTTCCCACCATCTGTCTCTGTTTACAAATTAGATTTTTAAACTACGCAACGAATTATATTCACATATGTTTATACATATACAATGTGTGCCTTGAGGTTTCACTTAAGATTATATGAACTTCCTCGATAACAGAGTTAAGCTAAGTGGCTTACACTTACACAGAAAAAACGTTAAAACATTCAACATTTTCACCCACATTGAAAATAAATTTGAACCTAGAATCACTATGAAAAAAAACCTGAGATTATACACCCCTATTTTGAATTCGAGATACTTAATCACACAGCTATAATAGTGAAGTTAGTTATTATCTTTTGTTTTTATTTAAAAAGTTATGATAAGTCTAAGTTTTCAAAATTCCGCCGAATTTTATTGTTATTCTACACCGAACAACAGGCGAACGCTGCGATACACAGCTGAGCGCGGTCATCGACCCGAGCCGTCACAGAATACTCGATAGCTAGTGTGCCGTCTGGTAATACGGCATTTATTTAGTATTTTTTAAAGATAAGTAATCGACTATCATTTTTGATATTTTTATTGGATATATAGATTAAGTTACTGCTACAGATATTCTGATTTTAATAAGTCCCGTAATTTCAAAATAGGGGTGTATATTATAGAAAAAAGCTTCTGAGATATTCGTTTTTAACCAAACAAACAAACTCTTCAGCAGTATAATATTAGTAAAGATTAGCTTGTATTTATTCGTTCAATTTCAATGAATCTTCACAATATTTGCACATTATTTACTAGTTTAGATACTGTTTCGTCACACATAACCATATTATTATAGTCTATTATCAGTTTTTATACAAAAGTGTGAATTATGAATGTTGACTTCTGTAGCCTTACTTTTAACGTGTCCTTGCAAATGTAATACAAAAATTACTAAGTAAATACAGTGAAAATATATAAAACGACTTGAAATGTTCATGAAACTAGCTTGCAACGCGGTTTTGGTCACGTAAATGCGATCCAATGGATATTATTTCTCAATATTATGCTAACATTATTAAGATTAATTAAATTACTATTATAAAAACTGGTACTGTGTTTGTATGTGAGCTTACTTGAAGAATAACTAATGGTTCAATTAGTTGATTACGAGAAATTATTTTTTGTTAGATATAGCCCATTTATCAAGAAAGCTATAAAAAAACACGTTACAACTAATAGAGGTGGAGCTAACACAGGAACCGCGAGGAACAGCTAGTTTTTATAATAAAAACGTGTTAAACAGTTACTTTTGGGTGGTTTAATTCAATTTACTTTGTAAGCTAGTCACTGATCTGTTAGTTGTGTGTACTGTGGCTGAATTCTGATGAGGTTCGTCTTTGGTTAACACAAATATAACATAATAGATACTACTTTGTATTGTTAGTATGACCGAAGTTGACGGGTCTTATGAGGCCATTAAAAACTAAGTATTTTTCTGTCAGTTTCTCAGAAATGTAGTACTTAATTCATCCTGATTTTGAATTATTACTAACTAGCAGCGCCACGCGGTTTCACCCTCGTTCCCGTTCCCGTGGGATTTTCGGGATAAAAAGTATCCTATGTTCTTTCCCGGACCATAAGCTATCCCTGTACCAAATTTTAAGTCAATCGGTTCAGTAGTTTAGCCGTGAAAAGGTAACAGACAGACATACAGACATACAGAGTTACTTTCGCATTTATAATATTAGTAAGGATTAATTAAATTATAAAGGTGTCTTATACTCGTATACTTAAGTACCTAATCACTACATAGATAGTATAAAACAAAGTCGCTTTCTCTGTCCCTATATCCTTATGTCCCTATGTCCCTATGTATGCTTAGGTCTTTAAAAATACGCAACGGATTTTGATGCGGTTTCTTTTGATTCAGTGGGAAGGTTTTTAGCATAATTTTATCCCCATATTCCTATGGGAACGGGAACTACGCGGGTGAAACCGCGGGGTGTCGCTAGTTATTTATAAGTTAACAAATCTTGAAAGTCCCTTTTAAAAAGAATTTCACTTAGTTTTGGTTTAACATGACGTCAGATTCTTAAGAAAAAATCCATTGGTTTGTGTATAGTGGTCGCATAAATCAAAGAACAATATATTTTTATAGTTATTTATTTCTTTATACGTATGTTATTTGTGGAATTATCAAAGCGAAACATAAACTTTTAAACGTTTTATTAGATTTTTAACACTCATATTTCTATTTCCATAGACAGTTAATAAATATAATTATTAACAATATATCCGAAGGTTAGGTTACACAGTTTTGTCAGACGAACATTCTAATTTAACATGGTATGAAATTAGTGTTAGTAAAGACGCGATATTTTAATTATTTTGAAATCTATAAATAAATCGAATTAACGATTTTGTTACTCTATCAAAACGTTTAGCTACGTTTTTTATATACTAATATTATAAAGAGGAAAGATTTGATTGTGTGTATGTTTGCATTATTAATAACTAGCTGTGCCCCGCGGTTTTACCCGCGTAGTTCCCGTTCCCGTGGGAATTTCGAGATAAAAAGTATCCTATGTTCTTTCCCGGATCATAAGCTACCCCTGCACCAAATTTCAAGTCAATCGGTTTAGTAGTTTAGCCGTGAAAAGGTAACAGAAAGACAGAGTTACTTTCGCATTTATAATATTAGTAGGGATGCTCTGAAATTACTATTAGAATAATTGAAATTACTTAATAATTAAATTACTATTTCTTGATGACTCAGTCTTTATGAAAAAAGCCGCATCCTTTTTCATATCCTAATTTATAGTTTATCAATTAATTTTTTTGTATGTTCATGGACTTTTTTGTGGATTTCAATTCCAGATTTGGCTTTACGGCAGCCACTAATGACTATTTATGTCTTATGGCTATTTTTTGTAATATTTTTGTGTTCATTTAAAAAATAACTATTAATATTTTGAAAAGTTATTTTCCGATTAATTATCCTCAATCCTTTAATCAAAAAAAAATCCATATAAAAACTTGTTTGATATTGATGGTTTTTGATTAGACCCTAAATTTAAATTTCAAATTGTTCAACACCGGTATTTAACTATCAAGTTCATTTATCTATATTTTTTTTTAGTAAATACCAAATGGATACGATATATCTATACTAATACTAACTGCGCCCCGCGGTTTCACATGTGTAGTTCCCGTTCCCGTAGGAATTTCGGGATGAAAAATAGATGTTGGCCGATTTTCAGACCTACTGAATATGCTCACAAACATGAGAATCGGTCAAGCCGTTTCGGAGGAGTATGGCAACGAAAACTGTGACACGAGAATTTTATATATTAGAAGATTATAAAACTGAAGAGTTTGTTTATTTTAACGCGCTAATTTTTAGAACTACTAGTTTGATTTGCAAAAATATTTCAGTGTTAGATAGCCCATTTATCGAGGAAGGCTATGGGCCATAGTTCTCGTTCTCGTGGGAATACGGTCCCACGAGAACAGGAACTACTGAGGTAAAACCACGGGACGCTGCTAGTTCTTTAATAAAAACCAAATTGATACGACATCGTATAATAATCTTATAATAGTCAATAATATTTGTTAGTAATTACTAAAACGGTGCACAACTTCATTGTTTTTTGTGTATTTTAAACTTTTAATTGTTATAATTGGGTGTCGACGTTTATAAATAGAACTAAAGTAATTTTAGTGAAACTTTTGCTCGAATTTTAAATTAAGCTTTTTAATTTGATGTTATAATTTGGGTATTTTTAGAAAGTTATTTTTTGTTCCTTTTTGTCTGAATTCCAAAAATAGTCGTAATTAACGAAAGTTAGACCGCAGTATACACAAAATGTTAATATTATTTATATTTCAAAACCTAACATTTAGCAAATCTTTTTAATTATTTTATACGGGTATGTATCAATCTCTCTGAAGGTCACCGTATGAGGCTGAAATAAGTCGAGGGAATTTAAATTTCTTAAACGTAGGAATTGTTAAATATTTAATTAAATATGCAATATGTTGTTAAATTATTAAATATGCCATATCCCATAGTAAAATAATAAATTTTGGAGGATATTTAAAAATAAGCTTTTTTTTTATTTTCGTTGCATTTTGTCAGAAACGTCGGAAATGGTAAACAAAATTAAAACCGCGAAAATAAACATTAATTTTATTGCAATTTTTTGTCTTACTCAAATATCCGTTTTATTTGAATTTTATATTGTTCCACGTTCTACTTTCAAATATATTTATGGCGGGTCATACTCATATGTCATGTTATGTCAATGTCAGACGCCATAAAGTTCATTTTTATCGTTCCAGTGTTCGATGCAACTGCGAAGCCCCCGTCTGGTATACTGAGTGGGAACGGCAACCAGTACGGAGATTTTGACGAATGTCTCAGTATAGATGGCGCTGTCAAAGGAAAATACTGCCTCGCGTCGCTACAGTTCAGCGTCGAAGAAAATCATAAGGATCTCGATTATTTGATACATAGCGGACATTATATTAGGAGCAATGTTTCTGATGTGAGTTTATTTTTCTATTTATCACTCTTAGCAACTTACCCATAGTTTATATCTGTACCTAGGGTATCAGAAACTACGCACACACACAAGATTTTATAGCTCATACCTACAAATACACGCATTGGAATCGAAGCCTTTATTTGGCAGTCCAGCATTAGTCACTTTACTTCACGCAGGCTTACTATAAATTACTAACTAACGAGATAAAAGCCTGATCATAATTAGAGAGAGAGGGGGAGCATAATTTTGACTAAATACTTTTTATCTCAAATCACAAATCACGTTTAGACCGCGGTAAGCTTAAGCAAAGAGAAAAGAACTTTTTTTTTTTTTTTTTTTCTTCTCTTAAGCTTTAGTTACATTCATTTATACTGAATTGATTCTACGAGTATGGGGTCTTTGTAGCAAATATTAGATGCTAAATCATCCCAGTGGTAGGTTCCTACAGGTACTAGTCCGGTTCCCGGTCAATGACCCGTGTTCTAAGATGAACTTCTATTTTTAGATCCTGGATGAGCGAGTCGATATAGGGATATAGTCTGTCTTGCTTTGCGTTCTAACTCGCGCTCCCTAGGAAATCCTTAAAAACGTATTTTGGAAAGGAGATGAATTTGAATTCATCTCCTTTCCAAAATACGTTATACTCGTACTTAGTCCATTTTGCCTTTCTGATATGTATTTAGGCTTAGTATTATTTACTTAGCAAAAAGGCGTTTTACTTGGGATAGTAAAACCACACATCACATTTTCAAGTTAATGCAAGTTATCTCGTAAATAATTTTATTAAATATCTACAACAGTTGGATATGATTTTTTACACTAATAAAATTGTAATCTGGGGGCACGGCAGTGCCCCCCGCCAAGTCGAGCGCGAAGCAAACACTGCCGTACCATCCTTTACAGGAACCCTTTCGCCGCATTTTCAGGCCCCTATTTGAGAACCTCTGGATAAGCCCAGAACGCTGAAATTTTCGTCATCTAGTAAGATATACAATCACATACTTAAAATAAAATTTCAAGTCTGTAGGTCATTTAGTTCCCAAGTTAAGCGAAAGCAAAGTTTCGTATTTATGACAGACACTCACTCACTCACTCACTCACTCACTCACTCACTCATGATCATCAAAATAGAACTAGTACTTCCCATAAACCTAGAGAGCTGAAATTTGGTACAGAGTTAGGGTTTAATGGCCACATAAAGGGAAAACTATAAAAACTAGGATAATCGAACGGGAACGGGAATTATACGGGAATGGGAACGGGAATTGTAACTCAAGAACGGCTGAACTGATTTGGCTGAAAATTGGTGGGGAGGTAGCTTAGAATCAGGAAAAGGACATAGGATAATTTTAAACCCGAAATTCCCACGGGAATGGGAACGGGAATTTAAAAATTAAGAACGGCTGAATTGATTTGGCTGAAAATTGTTGGGGAGGTAGCTTAGAACCAGGACAAGAACATAGAATACTTTAATCCCGAAAATCCCACGGGAATGGGAACGGGAATTTATTACTCAAGAACGGCTGAACTGATTTGGCTGAAAATTGGTGGGGAGGTAGCTTAGAACCAGGACAAGAACATAGAATACTTTTAATCCCGAAATTCCCACGGGATTGGGAACGGGAATTTATTACTCAAGAACGGCTGAATTGATTTGACTGAAAATTGGTGGGGAGGTAGCTTAGAACCAGGACAAGAACATAGAATACTTTAATCCTGAAAATCCCACGGGAATGGGAACGGGAATTTATTACTCAAGAACGGCTGAACTGATTTGGCTGAAAATTGGTGGGGAGGTAGCTTAGAACCAGGACAAGAACATAGAATACTTTTAATCCCGAAATTCCCACGGGATTGGAAATAGGAATTTATTACTCAAGAACGGCTGAATTGATTTGACTGAAAATTGGTGGGGAGGTAGCTTAGAACCAGGAGAAGCACATAGAATACTTTTAATCCCGAAATTCCCACGGGAATGGGAACGGGAATTATAATTCTACAACAGCTGAACTGATTTGGCTGACAAATTGTGGGGAGGTAGCTTAAAACTATTTATCTATAGATACTTTTTATCCCGAAATTCCCACGGAAACGCGAACGGGAACTACGCGGGTGAAACCGCGTGGAACTTAATAATATAATACTACTCCTAAAAAAAAGTGTGTCAAATAAAAAAATCTAATAAAATAAATCAATATAAACAAGTTTTAACAAAAAGAAATGAAATCCCACCAAAAACATTCTGTAAAAAACTAGCCAAGTCTCGATAGATCTGCTTGTTTAAATCTAAAAAGTAATGAAATCTAGACAGACTCGTGCCAAGTCTAAGGTTCCTTACTGCGATTTCTTTATTATTATAGTTAATGTTGTGTGACTTGGCCGTTGAAGGGTACACGTGTATGTACACAAGGGTACAAAACTAGGTGCTCCATGACGCTATTGCACCAATCTTAAAAAATCCAGAACCTATCCATTGACGATAGAAAATTAGCTTAATTATAGCCACTTGAAAAATGTTGATTCAATATCCAGTCAATTATAGGCTTGATAAAGCTGCGTATTTTAATAATGTTATAACATTACGTGTAAACAAAATTGACGTGTACCCACTACTAACCTTTTAAACAATGTTCAACGGCCAAGTCACACAACATTAACTATAATAATAAAGAAATCGCAGTAAGGAACCTTAGACTTGGCACGAGTCTGTCTAGATTTCATTACTTTTTAGATTTAAACAAGCAGATCTATCGAGACTTGGCTAGTTTTTTACAGAATGTTTTTGGTGGGATACATAGTTATTAATGTGCCAATTGTTATAGACCTTAGTTAAGTATAATTGTATACGTGGTCGCTAATGACCTTAAGTAGTTGTTTAAAAGCGACCTTAAATAAATTTAAAAAAAACCTTAAGTAATACTATTATTTACTATTTATTTTGTACTAATTTAATAAATACATTATCGTCAAAAATAACGAGTACTTAGTACATATTCGAAAAGTAAGTCGACAGTTTTCCGCAATGCACCTTTTCAAATTGAGTCCTTTGTGCGCACAATATTTGTTTTAATTAAGTATAAATAATTTATACTTACATGTGTAAATTAAATTATTGAAATATGCTAAAAGTCTATGTTCCTATGCTAGGCGTTGTAACTGGTTTAATAATATTCAATACACAAATCACATGTCATACTTAATTTATTTTAATGTACATTTTTATGTATTGTTCCGTATTTTTATCACGTAATAAGTATTTATTTATTATATTTGCATTATTCATTGCAATCTTACTAATAGATACATAATATTATAAAACGTTCGTAAGGTAAGTGTTTTTCGATTTTTATGCACAAAACACTATGTTTAGTACGGATTTTCTTTATTATTTGTAAATATTTTTTTTTGTTTTACATTCCGAAATTTTAAACTGTGTCGGTAAAACAGTCTCGCGATTTTAAACCGCAAATTAATTCAAAAAATTTAATAAAACCAAAGCTAGTTAAATTGGTATCGAGTTTATAGTTTATTTATTATTTTAAAATGTTTTATTTATGAGTTACCAAGTACCAATTAATCCTTAACAGTCATAAATAAAAAAACAGTTTTACGCACTAACCAACGATTTAAATAAAAAAACCGATTAGTTATCAAAAATAACTAATTTTAATATTTTTGGGGAAACCGGTTTTTTTTCTATAACTACGTTTTGATAGAAAACTTGACCTTTATTTTTTTTTTAAATTGACAGTTATAAAGTAACTATCCTGCCGGTTTCTCACATCAATAAAGCAGGAAGGTGTTTTGTTGTAAATCATATATCACTATTGATAATTATAATTTATTAGTGTCGGATTTTTAATACTTACAAAATTATAATATTTTATGTTAGGCTCTTGCATATTGGCGATATTTAACCGCGCAATCCAGCGGATCCGCAGTTGACGCACGTTTTTACAGGTCGGCTATCGTATGTTTTAATTTCAAGGCATATATAAACTTTTGGTGCACAATCAAAAGATATAATTACGCTGTTAGGCATATCTATATTATAGTTTTTATAGTTATCATGGTTATTAGCACTCAAATTATTATAATTAACGGGATATTTACCATGTATATTATTTGAAATATCGGAAACTCGAAACAAATAATATATATGGTAAATATCCCGTTAATTATAATAATTTGAGTGCGTATTTATATTGTCTAGTATTTCATGTAGTCTTTATAAAGCTATGTCATTCAAACTTCTGTGATGTGAATTGACCCTTTTGTGTAAACGTGCATTTCTGCGGCTGCATTTTATCTTGGGAACTATTGGTAGCGCGATTACGCGATATTAAATCGCACATGTGCTAAGGCTTTAAATGTAATTTTGAAAATTACAGTTTAGTTAGCTTAAGTAAGTAGTTATATCAATTAATATTTATAAAAGTCGTAAAATGTTATAACTACATAGGCTCATAATTCAAAATCTAAAACTGGTTTTGTTTTGGCATCAATTTGCAAGCTTATCGTTGTTTACGCCGAGATTAAACTAGTTTTTCTGAATATTAATATAAATAATAAATCTCCTCATTATCATCTTAAACTAACTGATTCCTAACTAGGTTTATAACCTGTATTTAGGGTATTAGAAACTTCGCATACTTTTTCTATAAGCCTACTTACTTTGTTAGTTGCTCAAGCCAGGTTTTGTCGTGAGCAGAGACACCTTCAGCGACATATTTGCGCCAGCCGAGTTTGTCTGTCCTGCATCGGACTAACCAGTCACTTTCGTAGGTGCGTTTCAAACCCTACAACTCCAACGGACGCTACATAAAATCATCTCACGTAGATGTAAATGGCCCATGATGATGACTTACTTTGTTAACAAAACTTTCTTGTGTATCATTCTAAGCTTCTAGCCCTCAATGATACAGATGTTCCTTATATTCCAAGAATAACTAGAATACTTTTGGCTTCATAGGAAATATTTACATAAGATTATTTTCTTTTAACCCTAAATTACCACTGAATTTTCGTCGTCAGTTCGGCGCTTGGCAACAGCGTTGAAATATCGGAATCCCATAATAATAATATACATAATATACTTTGGTGCTCGGAGAGTGAGGGGCGTTGCGTAAGTGGTGAGTTGGCTTAGCATGAAGCTGGACCCTCGGGCTCAGTGGATCGCGGTTTAAAACCCAGGGCGTCTGCTCCACTCTCAAAGCCGCTCGTTTCATGTTGCCCCCTTGTTGCGACTCGAGCGACTTGTTTGGGGGGCCCAGTTATAGAGCTGGCAAGTCTCCATCCGCCACTTCGTACATGTTTATAGCATTGTATCGGTGGGTGTCATAGCCCCCATAGTTCCCCAATATCCAGTCCATTAAACATCCCATTCCCATAACCCAGTCGTAGTTTTCCATATATTTGCAATAGTCCCAGCAGAACCGGGGACTGTCCTTGGATGCATTTTATAGTGTTATACAGGGATAGTCGCCGGATTGTGCATCCTTTACACAAGATTAAATATGTCAAAGGGCTTCCGTGTGTTGGCTTTGGCCCCATACTAGCCTTCCAAAAGACCGGGACTCCTTAATAGTCCCGTGAATGGAAAAGATATACATGGTAAATATCCCGTAATCATAATAATTTCTGGATTAAAACGCGATACCCTACACATCACTACATACATAGTATAAAACAAAGTCGCTTTCTCAGTCCCTATATCCCTGTCCCTATGTATGCTTAGATCTTTAAAACTACGCAACGGATTTTGATGCGGTTTATTTGAATAGATAAAGGGATTCAGTGGGAAGGTTTTTAGCATAATTTTATCCCCTTATTCTTACGGGAACGAGAACTATGCGGGTGAAACCGCGGTGCGCCGCTAGTTAGCTATAAAGAAGAATCTTATACTATCATAATCAAGTTTTAAACTACACTTTAATAAGATCGTAGTAATAGTCTCTACAGATAATAAACTCAGTAACAAAAACTGAATTCCAGTGATACGAGTGCACTACATGTTGTAATACGTTTCGTAATAATTCTCCCAAGACACACCTATCCCTGACCTTCATTTGATACAGGTTTGCGTTCAACTTTGCACTGTTGCGACATTTATTCTTATAAGGGCTAACAACCCCATAATTGAGGTTTATTGATGAAAACCGGTCTTTAAAGTGACTCATATTCGATATTTAAGTATTTTCTACGACCGAAATTGAAGTAATGGACCGATCGGAATGGTAGTGGTTAAAGTGCTGACTGTCAATGAAGGGGTGATAGATTTGATTCCCGTACGTGGAAAATATGATACACACATTAAAAGTTCTCGGTCTGAAAGGGTGAGATGTGTGTGCGTAGTTTCTGATACCCTAAACACAGGAAATAAAACCTCATCATACCATTTAGAGCTAATTCTTGTACCATAATTACCCAAAAGAAGAATCTAACTACCTATCTACCAGTAAAAGTTTCTTCGGCTGATGTAATTCCGAATCGGTGGTAGATTCAGTGACGTTCATAAGTGCCTCATTAAGGCCTTAATTTAATAAATAATTTTTGAATTTTGAATATTTTAAAACCCAAATCAGTTTAACCGTTCGCGAAATACAGTCACAGAGAAACACTCTCGCGGTATCGTCATAGATTTGATAAACACACCTTTTATAGAACCGATTAATGAGTGATTTTATTGATTGATTTTAATAATATTATCAGTTAGTAAACGCGATGAATAGTTATAGCACGTTACAGATCGTTTTAGATAATATATTACGTCAGTAGCCATACTGGGTGTGTTCAGCTGACGGCAGCACTGAGTATCTAAGATGGTCTGAATTTTTGAGCTACGTTGTCGTCATTTTGCCTGAGTGATCTGTCAATTCTGACACATAAACCACAGGTTATAGTACCACAAACGTATCTGATCCGATGACAGTGTTTTGCCACCGGGTCAGATATTGTGCCACAAACATAAATCTGTTCCGGTGACAGCGTCACCGTAATCGCATCTTTTGGTTGTTAATTGTCAGTGTAATGAAAATGTATAAAAATGACATAAAAGTCAAAATGACAATAGTAGCTTCCAATTTTTGCCACTGAAACAGAAAAGATGTTTGTGACACTATATGTATGACAGTAAAAGTTAGACAGCGTGTTCTGACCTAAAATGCGCGCAGAAACTCAGACATGTAACTTCAATTACTCAAGGCTTCCATTGGCTGAACATCCAATGGTTTATGGTTGCAAACGGAACTACTGTCAAGGTCCTCTAGAACCCGAATTGTGATGCTAAACACGGGCGAGTCGGGTTGTTTCTGACACACTATAAGAATTCCAAAGGATCCACTTATTATTTTTGTTGGTTACTGCTTACTGCATTTTGTTAACAATTAGAATTTTCTTTGAAATGTTGGAATATTTTTTCGATATTTTAATGTAGGTAATTTAAATTAAACTAACTTTAACAGCTTGGTATTAACGTAGTTTTTAGTTCTGATTCTCAGATAGATAAGGAACAGATATTATGGTCCTTTACTTCTGGTGTCCCATAGCATAACATTTGTTTTATTTTTAGGGTAAAATTGCCATCCCTTAAGCAATTCCTGTTAATAAAGAACATCTATACCTAAATTTATCCCAAAATTGGTCCAGTAGGTTTTGTGAATGAGTAGGTAACTAATCATTCTATTTATAATTTTGAGTTCTTTAGACAAAGTGTTTTTTTGCATACACAAATTATCTTTCAAAACAATACAACAATACAGCTTAAAAATCCGTTCTATATACAGACAGAGGGACAGACGCGGGGTTTCCTTACATTAACATAGATGTCATGCACATAATACTTAACAATGTGTTTGTATAAGTAATTGTTCGACTACATCCATTTGTGTATCCACTTATAATGTGCACAATTGACAATGTATCATACATTATATTAAATTATTCCACGCCTTGGCTACTGAATACGGTGCATAAAATTTGCAATGTTTTAAAGTGATTTATTTGTCTCTCAATCTTATATAAAAAAAAAGGTAGCACTCCGGGAGTGCCGGCAGAAGTGAAAACTTCAATATTAACGTTGTGTTTAATTATAAGTATAAAAGTACTATCATTTATGAGGTAGAATACAATGTTTATTTATTGCGCTATCGTACACAAATATGACAATTTATATGTTGTTATTTATAATATCATATCGTTATTTATATATGGATCTTACGCTTTTTCGATCAGCATCACGTGACCCTGACGCGAGTTTGAAAGTTTTTACCCATACAAAAAAAGTGCTCAGCGCCGCTAAAGAAGTTTTCACTTCAAAAAACTGTGTGATTGACTGAATGATCAAATAATATCAATGGGGCTATCGATTTTATGAGACCGAAGAAGTATTATTCTTTATGATACGATATAAAAACTTGGAATCTAATAAAAGTTTCCTACTCATATTATAAATGCGAATGTTTGTGAGTTTGGATGTTTGTTACTCTTTCATGCAAAAAAATAGTGCATCGATTTAGATTAAATTTGGCGCAGATGTTCCTTATAACTAGAAATAACACATAGGATACTTTTTATCCCGAAATTCCTATGGGATTGTGAAATCACGGAGCGCTGAGAACTATTATCGCTATTTGAGTCCAAATCTATAAGAAATGCGACAATAACCAATTAGCAATAAACCAATAAGATAATACATCAAACTTATATGTGCACAAAATCGTTTTGCTTCTGGAATTTAAAAGAACATACACTACAATTCACAGAATATGTGCGTCATCCAGAACGATCGCAAAAGATTCTCAAGGTGTTCACTCTGTTAATATTCCACGAGCAAGACACTGTCCACGTCTAACCACGTCTTATTTGGTTCTAGACGCGGATTCCGAATTACAATACGTTATTGTGCAACAGTCCTTGACCGCTGAAAATTTTGAATTAATTTAAGAATAAAGCAGTGGTTATATGGAACTATAATTAGGGTTTAATGACGGACTCCATAGAACTGATTCTGTGTGGGATCCGTTGGGACTTCAAATTCGTCCCCAGTTGGTTCCAATTAGGACTCTAACTCAGTTAGGTCCCTTAGTAACAACAACTGTCATCGTGGATAGAAAATTAGTTCCCAATTTATCAGAACAGTTAGGCTCCTTAGTAACGAAAAGTATGAATCACAGTTCTACATACCGGGGAAAGACGGGTCACGCACGACCGACCTACATTCTGGGTATTCATACTCAAATGCCCAGAATGCCCAGACTCCAATTTGTAGGGCCCTAATAAATGTATAGTATAACAATAACTGCTTGAAAAACATTGATTTCAATCAATAATAAGAACAATGCCGTTCAATTGCTTTTGATTCTTTAGTATTGTTTTTATGCAAATTAATAAGTACGTTGTGGTTCTTAGTTTGTTTTGAAACTAGTAATTAATTAACGAAGTTAATTCACTGTAATTTTGTTACTGAAATGATTAATGGTTGAACTGTCTTCAAGTTTTGGATGGTTTTGGTCTATGACAGGGTCAGATGCAAAGACAAATATGTATTCAAATTAATTAAATAACTAGCTGTGTCTCATGGTTTTGATCGCATTAATTACTGCTGTTTTGCTTCTATGAACAGAAATGTTCTATCACGAATTGTTCAATCACCTGACATCATCTTACGTAGATGTTTAGGCCAATGATGATGATGATTTGCTTCTTTTGATATTGGCGTGAGATGTACAGCCTTTCACGAATATGGGCTGTCCTATGCTAGATTTTCGCAATTCGATCGAGTACTTTGTAAGATTAGCGGGTCCAACCAATTAAACTACATTTCGTACTTATCTTTATTTGTATGTCCACTGCAAATAGTTATACAGAGAAAGGTAAATGATGGGTTGGATCTATCTGTAACACTAAGGGCCTATTTCACGACTTTCAAGTACAGTTACTCACCAAGTAATGTTAGTTTTGTCTCTTTCTTAATTTATATCAAGTGACAAAAACAAAACTTGTGAGTCATTACTCGGAACGTTACTTGAAGATGGTGAAATATGCCCTTAAATTATTATTTTCAATTTTAATATAAGTGTCTCGATGTTGTTCACAAAGGCCAATAATAAAATATCGGTTTGTCAATCATCTGTTACCATCGTTTCTGTACAATATACCAACCAACTTTACCCCTAACAATCCTTCTCTCATTCCCAGATGGGTCACAGAGTCCCGAGGTATTCCAGCCTACTTTGGGGAGTCTGCATGCCCAGTTCTTGCAGTAGTTTCGACCTGGAGGAAGACCTGAACCAAAGGCTGTCAGATATAGGGATCAACGTCAGAGTATACAACACTATGTGCTCTGTGAAGGACTATAAGAAGCCTTACTCTTTGGGGAAGACGCTTTCTATGTAAGTTTATACAAAAGTATTCTAGAGTTTTCTATAAGATATTATTTGTTGGTTTTGTATAAGCAATTTTCAAAGAGATATTATTTTCTACTCCATTAGTTTAATAAATAGTTATGGCATTTGAAAGATTTTATAATTTTATTGAAGTCGGTAGGTAGGTAGAATTTTTCTGTAATTTTCTTATTTGAATTTTGTCTCATTGATGATGTCGACTAAACCGTATGTCTGGCTATCACGACTATATTTGCTTAAATTTAAATAAAGGAGAAATATATCCCCTACTCCGTTAGATAATATAATTTGATTTGCATAAATAATGTATATGTACTAGGTACTCGTAAGTGAACAGTTGTTCGCAATTAGACCTCTTAAAATTGGGACCTTACCTAGGCGTACTGCGATATATTTTGGGTTAGCCTTTGAGGGATCTAACTACCCTTAATCACTGTCTGAAAATTGGTTTAGTTAGAACTAACCAATTAAACCCAGGCTGGATATAATTTCGTTGCCAAACAAAAACTTACAAGTGAGTCAGCGTAGAGAATAGCACTGCCATATGGTTTGCCATAAAACAGTGTTTACTTGAAAAAGTTTTTAAGTGTAAATAAAACTTATTGTTTGGTTTATTTTTCCATATTTTTTACCAATAAAAACGTAATTAACTTTAGAAAAAACATGGTGGTACAAAGTATAAGAAAGGAACTACGCGCGAACAAAATGGTGTTTTGAATTGAGTTACATCATGTTACCATAATACTTTAAACATATTTTATAGTAGTAACTTTAAACTCAAGTTTTCCATAAATATCAGTCATCATAGACAATTAATCTATTAATGGAAATGACTTAATAATGGACTTCATCATTATAAATGGTCGGCTTCATTTAATGTGATATGGTTGTACTCAAACGTCATTAGATTTTGAATAGGGGAGCCGTATGCGAGATAAAGCATTTAATAGCTACTGTAATAAAATTCCTCAGTGATCTAACGCTGCAAGTGAGCACTAGACTTCCAGATTGGTAGAGGGTATATTAAATTGAGGACTTAGATTCGATTCCTCGGGATATTAACTTTTGAAATGAAATTGATTTTGACAAATTCAACGTCACAACCCCTATTTTTATTATGGAATTAGAAAGAATACATAAAAATAAGACAATTTCCAATTACTTTCCAAAATAAATATTACCATAAGAAAACTTTATAATAACACTTTCTTATACTGCCTTATTTGCGTTGAATTTTTAGTCTGGTTTAGCCCTAAACCAGGTTTTACAATCTGATCTAAGTACAATTTTGAATACTGACAAAAGACTAAAGTGACAGATATGACTGACAAGGTGTCAAAAGCTTACCAGGTTTTTTTTAAACCAGACTAAAAATGCAACGCAAATAAGGCAGATAATATTTAATATGTTCATAGATTTACGTAAGTAGTAGATAGTAAAAATATGTTTGTAACAGGACAGTGTGCGCTGATATCTGAAACACAAGCTATTATAGCTTAGTTCAGACACAGAGGTTAATTGTAAGTTTGTAACCTATTACTGCTCTAAAGAATAATTATTTCTTCCAGAACATTCTTCCTATCAATACTCCTCTTATTATCCCTCGGAACCCTTCTGGATGACGGCAAAGAAGGCATCACAAACTTCGAGAAACTTCTCAACGCGTTTTCATTGAAACGCAACCTGAGGAAAGTGTTTGACCTGACTGATACCCCGACGAAGATCAAAGGCCTGGATGCGTATAGAGGGATGAATGCGCTTGCGTTGCTCATAGCGCATAAGTCGATGGCAATGGCGCATAATCCTTATATTAACAAAGTTAGTTATTCAGCGGTAAGTGATATATTTTTTATAGTTTTTACATAGTAATTCTATGGTTCAGAATATAGGGTTTAGACCCCAACTGAGATTAAAAATAAAAATATATGTTAGAAAAATATTATCTATGAACAGAAAAAAAATAGCGGAATGTCGGAATGAATCGTATGAATTAGTTTTTCGACAGTTTTTCCGAAACTAGATAAACAACTTGCACGTATATATTTTTTAAAGCAACTGTTAAGACTTTTAAGAGCACTTATTATTCGTAACGACTGTCGATGATGGTAGTACCGGAACTAACGGCTTAAACAAATATAAAACTTTATAAAAAAATGCCATTAATATTTTGAGTATGATATCAAGTTGAAAATACCAATTATAAAACCTTGGCCGTTTTTTTTAAGTATACAAATACATTTTGTAGTCATTTTTAATTGCCTAAAACACCAAAATCATTGTACATAATTGTAAATGTTTTTCATAAATAAATAGCTTAGAAAAAACTCAAAAAAAAACATTCTCTAAAGTTGGTAAACAAAATTAAAAAACACAGTTACAATCGCCATTAATAAATTAAAGCGTGTTTTACTGTTCGGCTAAAACTTAAATGTAAAAAATGTACTGTTTCGGGGAATCCTAGTTTTTTTTTTGATGTTCTAAGTCACTGAAGACACAATGAAATCATTAATGACGTAAATGAAATAGCATAATGTGACGCCAAATTGTAATGGATGTAAAAACTCGGAATTCCTATGATGGTATACGTTTTTTGGTTAAAGAAAAATGCGCAACAAAATAGTGTCGATGAACTGTTTGAAAAGTCATAACATAATAACATTATTGTCGAAATTTGACGTCGGATTAATGTATTATCAAAAACTATTCAGCGTTTTTTCGAAGTCGAATTTTCTAGTTAATCTAACTGTTAGACGTAGTAAATAATTTATTTTGATGACTCGGCTATGATTTGTTTACAATTTCCCGACGACGCACAAAAACTATGATAGATTAAAAGTAATTGTAGGTTTTATTGAACAATAAAAGATAAGTAGTTGATATTTTAATACCCTTAATTAAAGATAATTGATTTGTTAATGCTGATACTTAAATTACTTTGTCTCTATCTATCTATCTATCTGTCTGATCAAGGCCTAAACCATGGAAAGAATTTTTGGATGTGTTGCATTTTATACGGATGACGACAAAAATATGAAAATGAATGTGTGAAACTGTTTGTTCATAGAAACACGGAGGAAATATTCTTCTTCCGAACTTTTGCCTTACCAAAGGGTTGAATTTTAATTGAAACAGATTTTTGTGGCATGTCAGTATTTTATTACAAGAAGCGCGCTAAAACATGCACTTGAGGTGAGGTTCTTAGGCTGTTCATGAAGTCGACAAACCCGCACTTGGCGAGCGTGGTCGTCTCTTAATCGCCCTAATTCAAAGAAGATCCTAATTCCCTCAGTCAGGACATTATGAAGTAATCAGGATCTTAGACAACAAAGGTCAAATTTCACCAAATATTTTTTTTTTTAAATAATATTGTTTTAGGTATTCGGAATGCCGTGGGCGGTGATCGGTCGCTCTGCTATCCTGTACACGGACAGTTTTCTGTATCTGAGTGGATTCTTAAACGCCCACAATCTGCTTCAAGATCTCGAGAAGAAAGGAACTATTGATATGAAGGATAGATTTGTTGCTCGGTGGTTCAGGTATGTTAAATATTCATACTAATACTATGCGTACGTAGTATACAGGGTGGCCCAAATAGAACGGTTAGTGTGGGGAACTCTGAAACTATAAAAGACACAAAGATCTGTGCTTAGAAACCATGTCATCGATTTTAGTAAAAATAAAAACTGTATTCACAGATTTAGAAAAAAACTATTACTCACTAAGGGAATCGAACCCGGGATTTTTTTAATATTATAATGAATTAGCGGTTTTTTAATGCAGTTTTTAGTGATTCAAGAGGAAGATAATTTATGCAGTATGTTCCCACAGGATTGAGGTTTTATGCGGGTGAAACTGCGGGGCGGGAGTATAATAATATTTCGATATCACTAGATTAAAGTTATAAAAATATTTGCATATTCAAATGAGTTTAAGTATCTAGTTTCGATTTTAACGGTATTCAAGTTACAGTGATTCTAACTGTAAACAAGTAACAGTTAGCAAAAGTTAAAAGTAGATTAACACACATTCGCATATAAAAAAAAAAACAAATTTTCGAACTTGTGACAAAAGCTATCGTCTAAAAATGACTGTTGACTGAAACTAGTCAAAGGATTCGACTAAAATCTATCAAAATATATAAGTACATTT
This sequence comes from Timandra comae, assembly GCA_958496195.1. Classification (NCBI taxonomy): domain Eukaryota; kingdom Metazoa; phylum Arthropoda; class Insecta; order Lepidoptera; family Geometridae; genus Timandra; species Timandra comae. The sequence continues at coordinate 1,257,246 of OY292359.1, forward strand.
AAGGAGTTAAAATTAAAAATTCTCCTTTTTAAAACATGGGCGTCGTCGGGGTCGGCCGAGAAAGCGTTGGCGGGATGATCTTACCACCTTCGACAGTAGCTGGTGGGACACTGCGAAGGATAGGGATGGTTGGAAATGTTTGGGGGAGACCTTTGCCCAGCAGTGGGACACTATAGATTGACAAAAAAACATGTAAAATATATTTTTTCTTATTTCAAAATGTATATATAGAATACATATAGGCACATATATATGTCTAATTATGTAATTCGTTCCCTAAAGGTATCCTCTATGTAGCCCAAATGTAAATTCGACTTCCATATAAAGGTTCACAAAACCAATTAAATTAAAATTCAATTCGTTCCCATTCGGTCCGTATAATTCCGTATTAAGATAAACTAATATAATTTGAATCTGTGTACACATTAAAATGTCATTAACTTCAATAATGTCGTTAAAAATAATTGGGGTAGGCACGTGTCATGTATCACGTCTACAATTCATTATTATTATAGTTGTATGTACAAAGATAAAACAAAGGAATAAGGAAATTGAAAAAAATTTTTGACGCATTTTCATTTGTTTTTTTATAAAATTTCCTACATTTCTGCTTTCTTCTTAACCCCCGACGCAAAAAGAGGGGTGTTATAAGTTTGACGTGTCTGTGTGTGTGTGTATCTGTCTGTCTGTGGCATCATAGCTCCCGAACGAATGAACCGATTTCAATTTAGTTTTTTTTTTGTATTAAAGGGGACTTACGTGCGATTGTTCTTAGACATGTTTGATGAAAATCGGTTGACCCGTTTAAAACTTATGGGGGTATGAAAGTAATTGTGTTGGGGTTTTTTTAAATTTTGAATTTAATGTTTTTTTTAGCACTTGCGTCAAAAGTTTGAAATTATCAAAAAAATATGATATAAAGACTTTATGACAATGGCACTGAGGTGAAGTGGTGATCAATGATATCAGAACAAAATAAGAAACCTTTTTATTAATAGTGCGTACCACTTCACCTTCACCAGTGTCATTACCATTATGGTCTTTAGTATCTTAACTTTAGGATAACGACCTTTACTATGTATCTAGTATCCAGTATACATATAGTTTTTCTATAACTAGACAATAAAATGCCTTGCCGAATCATTTTGAAAGATTTATAAAAACTATAAAACACTACTTAGCTGTGTCCCACGGTTTTACTCACATAGTTCCCGAACCTGTGAGAATTTCGGAATAAAACATAGCCTATAACCTTCCTCGAACCATAAGCTATCCCTATACCAAATTTCAAGTCGATTGGTTCAGTGGTTCAGGCGTGATGCCGTGACCAAGGGAAATAGGGAATTGTTTTTATTTATACACCCTTATTTTGAAATTGCGATACCTTATCTCACAGCTAATGTAAACCACGGGTGACAATATCATAGTGAAGTTAGTTTTTTTCTTTTGCTTTTATTTAAAAAGTTATGATAAGTTAAAGATTTTCAAAATTCCGCCGAATTTTATTGTTATTCTACACCGAACGCTGCGATACACAGCTGAGCGCGGTCATCGACCCGAGCCGTCACAGAATACTTGATAGCTAGTGTGCCGTCTGGTAATACGACATTTATTTTGTATTTTTTAAAGATAAGTAATCGACTATCATTTTTGATATTTTTATTGGATATATGGATTCAGTTACTGCTAAAGATATTCTGATTTTAATAAGTCCCATATTTTCAAAATAGGGGTGTATATAGAGTTCACAGAAGTTTTTCTTCAACATCACCTTAAAAGGCTTAATAAGCATATATCCAATACTTCTAAGATCTCCAAAGTACTATAACTTACACAACCCTATTACTTCCAGACTATTCCCACTCTTCGTAAGCCTGATGTTGTTCTGCACGTACATACTCCCGGACGTCAATAACGGACCCCAGTGGAACCTGGTGGTCGCTGAACACAGCAGGGTCTGCGAGAAGAACATGTGGAAAAGCTTCCTGTTCATACATAACTACTTCGGGTTTGAAGAAATGGTAAGAGAATTGTTTATTATTAGCCTTGGGGGGCAGCTTTAGTCAATTGGGGGGCCATCTTAAGTGATCATTTTCAGACTTTTGGGGGTCATCTTCAGTATATTTGAAGACCTCGATGGCAGAGTGGTCACATGCCATGCGTATTGTTGCGGGTTCGATTCCCGTGCGGGGTGAATGTTTGTGTGAACCACAAATTCTCATATTTATCTCGGTCTGAGTGTGTGTGTGAATGAGTGTGTGCGTAGTTTCTGATACCCTAGATACAAGCTTCGAGCTTAGTTAGAGGTCAGTTACTATAATGAGATGATGTAGTGAATGATTATGTTATTTTGGAGGCTCTTAGGATTATATGGCTACTAGCGGATAGTCTGCGTGAGATAAGCCAGCCTTATAACATTGAGGCATAATTCTCATAATATTTGTGCTTCAATCACAGCACACAGGATTTTAAACTAAATTCTCATAGAGGGGACTCGTAAGTAATTTATTTAACACGATCAAAACAAAAAGAATCGCAAAGTTTGCACATAATTTCGTAAATACCATAGGTTCTTTAGCAAAAACCTATATAAATTGCGATATAACAATTAGATATGTGTGTGACACGGTAATCGAGTTATATAAGTGATGGGAACTAGTGTACTAGAACAATGTGATTACCACGTGACTTTTGTAATATTATCGCAAGATCAGTAGGTATACATGCTTAATGAGGTCTTAGATTTATTAGGTCTTTGTTTTTATGCTTAGTTGTGGCTACAGGAAAATTATAGGGTTTTGTTAAAGTGGACGTAAATACTACTATATAATGAAGGTTGAAGCTGGTTTCATAGGTGTACAAAACACCATATTTTTTCAGAGATAAATCCTTTATACGATCACCCTTATATAATATTGTATACAATAAGGTTTTCACTTAAAATACTGGACATGCAAATTCTCCTGTAAAATGAATAGGTTTATCAAAATGGTTTTATTGGTTTTCAATATATACAGGCTGAGATTTTATACTAAGTTCTGACCCAATTGCATGCACAAAAATGGCACCCTAGTAATCTAATAAAATATCGCAATACACAACACACCTCCAACAGTCTAAACATGGATGACTCTTGATTATTTTAATATCTTCTAAATACAGCCCTATTAACTCCTAATGTCTCTCTTACCTTCCAGTGCCTAACCCACACCCACCAGCTCGGCATGGACATGCAACTCTACGTGGCCACCCTTCCCTTAATGCTGATCCTCTGGAAGTTCCGCACGTTCGGCTGGATGCTCCTAATCACCATTGGAGTCGCGTCAACAGTACTCAGATACTTGGCGATACATTGGTACGACATCAGCATGTTCGTGTACTATGGGATTTCGTAAGTATATAATGTACATACCTACTTTACCTAGTGATATAGATTTAGATATAGAGATATAAAGGATGGGCCATCTAATACACTTTTTAAACTTTCGCGATCGGAATTCATCGTTGCATAATTTACAGGTCTTAATCGCGTAAAACATAATAATAATTATTATTTACCTCGACGTTTCGACCGGGTTACACTGATCGTGGTCACGAGAAGACCAATCTATTGGTACGTTTTTAAAAATGCGATCAGAAGAGTATGCATTGTTTTTTTGTTGTTGTAAAGCTAAAAGTATCCCCGTCAAGAATGAAAAACGATTTCGTTTATGTGAAATGTTTAGAATACATGGTTTAAAACTAAGTAGTTTTCTGCCGTTCTTCTGTGGTCAGTTACTACAATGAGATGATGTAAACGATTATGTTAGGTTATGTTATGTATGTACACTATCTTATCTTAAAAAGAAAGATGTTTTTACTGCGTGAGAAGGCTGTTAATACTATGATCTCATTAAGATATCTCATTATACAAAGCAAATAATTCATACATTTTCAACACCACCTGTGTTGAAATTGTATGAATTTTCATTGATATTCATATGACCAAGGCACAGCCATATCTTAAGGTCAATAAATAATGAAACATTTCATGAAATGCGAGCAGTTTTTGAAACCACAACACATTTAACAAATTGACTAACAAGAACTTTGACCAAACTGACTTTTTTTATTTTATTTTATTTTATTACTACGCGTTAAAAGCACTCACAGGAACCTCTTCAAAAGTCTAGCGCGTTACAAGTAATACAAAGAATAAACAAAGACGTATATTTAAATAAAGAACACTGTATTGAATGCAGAGTAAATATAAAGTTAATAAAACATTGTCTGATGTATTAAAATGTATGTATTTAAATTTGTCGTCTCCCCATGTACATATTAAAATGGAAATTAAAAAAGGTATAAGTTGGTGGCCGACCGCAGACCACACGAAGCTGGCTTATGTCATCATGACACTTCGTAGCTTCACGTAGCTGCGGTCTTGATTTCGAACCCGACTGCAGGCGACAACTGCAGATGGCAACAGATGATGACATCCAGTTCGTTCGTTCCGAGTCTTAGAGTAAAAAGCCAAACGGAGACAATAAGAGAACAAATTTGTTAAAAAAGTCTGTCAATTTCTGTGGGGAGAGTGCGGTAACGTACACACAGACAATTTCACACTAATGCAACTGGGGATGACGTAGCTACGAACGCACACGACCAAAATTATCAAACACTAGTTGCAATTTACGCACACAATCAAAGTCAATTTAAAGTAAGCGACACTAGTGCTTGATACTATCGATAAATTTGCTGTCTATTCTGATTTCTGACTATTTAGTAAAAAAGCTATATATTCGTATATTATGAAAACAGAACAATTATTTTTTTGTTTTTGTAATTTAATGCATTATTTAACAATATAAAATAATACTTACAAGTGGTAAGTGGTATTATCTTTTTGTATACTTGATGATTCTGATCGCTTTTTATACATGAAAATACATAGCAATTCAGCATTTTTGTTGGGTATCATTCGACGCGCACTGTCATTTGCTGAATAACGCGGAACATGCGCGGAACGCGCGGCAACTAGTTTTTATAAAACAGTATGCCCATGGGCTTATACCTTTGACAGAGGGGAATGCCACCCAGTTTTCGCTCCGTTTGGCTTTCTACTCTAAGTTCCGAGTGCTCCGTGAAACAAGATGTCTGACGTTGAGTGAGCGATAAGCTATCGGCGAGTTTCTCGCCCAAGAAAAAGACAGTGTACATACATTCCGTGTAAACAAAAGAGATGCACATATTATGTAATTACTAGATGAAAACCCGGCTTCGCTTGGGTGAAATTTGACTCATAAATCTCATAATACACATCTATTTAGTTGAAAAATGTATGTAGATATTTCTGAAGTCATCGATTCTCAATGAATATTATAGGTATAATAAGCAAGGCATAGATTCGCATAGCTTCGTTCGTTGTGTTTAATAAATATAGTAAATAAAAACTGCAAAAGATTTTTACACAAATATTTTTAATTTTTAAATCAACTAAACACAAATAATTTATTAACAAAACATATATTTTAAAGTTAACTTTCTGTAAACCTCTTTGTTTTAAGCACTCAGTCTTCCAAACCTCGCGCACATATAATATACTAGCAGCGCCCCGCGGCTTCACCCGCGTAGTTCCCGTTCCCGTGGGAATTTTGGGATAAAAAGTATCCTATGTGTTATTCTGATGTATAAGCAAGATTATTGTAAAGTTTCATTAAAATCCATTCAGTAGTTTTTGCGTGAAAGAGTAACAAACATCCATACATACAAACTTTCGCCTTTATAATATTAGTAGGATGAGGAACATGTCCCTGTACTTCGTTCGTAGGTACTTGAAGTAACCGATACTGTGGGCTCCATCTCCACAACACGTAGAGTGACCTCTGTTACTGTAGAAGGGGCGGTACCACGTCGGTTACGGGACGGATTCGGTCGAAGTTTCCTCTCTACCAGGGTGAAGCCATCCACGTCGACTTTCTCCGCTGCACTTACTGCTACTTGCTGTTTCTTAGGTGCAGCTACGCTTTTAACCTGGATAGTACGCACCAGCAGATGAGGCTTGTTGGTTTGCGGAGCGGCTGGCGGGATACCTGCGCGTAACTCTTCTGCTAAGGGGCACGTGTAGCAGAAGAGGGCGCAGTTGGCACGGGGGTCGGTGTATCTGTTCGTTTCGCACTCGCCTTTGTTAATAGTAGTGATTATTCAGCCGAACATTGAGGCAGTTGTTGCGACACGACTTCTTGTGTTGTTGGTACAAACGCAACGCAACGGTACAAAACCAACAATTGCTACTTTTCTACGTATCCGTGTTTTTACTATTTAAAATTGTACGAAAATAAATATAACGTCGTGCGAATAAAATAGTCAGATATGACATGAGTCTGTCAGACAACTGAGAGAACGTTCAATCAAAATTCAATTCAAAAAAGGTTTCGTTTACGGATTAAATGATCTTGAAAATGAAAATATCAAGTAATTAGTTTACTGTTTCTTCAATTAACAATTATTTTATTCAATTTAATTTATCCATAATTAATTTTAATTTAATCCTTCGTTTACATGGAATGTACATTCACTGTCCTTTTCTTGGGCAAGAAACTCGCCGATAGTTCATCGCTCACTGTGGGACCGCTGATTTAATCTATGGTCTGATATACATATCTATGGCCAGCTTCACTACTGATCTGCGGTCGGGCGACACTCCTGTCTGCTGCTCGGCGACGCGAAGCTAGCTTCATGAAGCCCACTTCGAATGTTAAGGTATAAATTGGTGGCCGACCGCAGACCACACGAAGCCGACCACACGAAGCCGCGCCACTACTGGTTTGTATGAATCTCTATGAAATAACATTCGAAGTGGGCTTCATGAAGCTAGCTTCATGAAGCCGAGCAGCAGACAGGAGTGTCGCCCGACCGCGGATCAGTAGTGAAGCTGACCATAGATATATATATCCGACCATAGATTAAATCAGCGGTCCCAGTGAGCGATGAACTGTCGGCGAGTTTCTCGCCCAAGAAAAAGACAGTGAATGTACATTCCATGTTAACGAAAGATTAAATTAAAATTAATTATGGATAAATTAAATTGAATAGAATAATTGTTAATTGAAGAAACAGTACACTAATTACTCGATATTTTCATTTTCAAGAACATTTTATCCGTAAACGAAACCTTTTTTGAATTGAATTTTGATCGAACTTTGTCTCAGTTGTCTGACAGACTCATGTCATGTCTGACTATTTTATTCGCTCGACGTTATATTTATTTTTTTATTTTCGTACAATTTTAAATAGTAAAAACACGGATACGTAGAAAAGTAGCAATTGTTGATTTTGTACCGTTGCGTTGCGTTTGTACCAACACACAAGACGTCGTGTCGCAACAACTGCCTCAATGTTCGGCTGAATAATCACTACTATTAACAAAGGCGAGTGCGAAACGAACAGATACACCGACCCCCGTGCCAACTGCGCCCTCTTCTGCTACACGTGCCCCTTAGCAGAAGAGTTACGCGCAGGTATCCCGCCAGCCGCTCCGCAAACCAAGCAACCAACAAGCCTCATCTGGTGCGTACTATCCAGGTTAAGAGCGTAGCTGCACCTAAGAAACAGCAATTAGCAGTAAGTGCAGCAGAGAAAGTCGACGTGGATGGCTTCACCCTGGTAGAGAGGAAACTTCGCCCGAATCCGTCCCGTAACCGACGTGGTACCGCCCCTTTTACAGTAACAGAGGTCACTCTACGTGTTGTGGAGATGGAGCCCACCGTATCGGTTACTTCAAGTACCTACGAACGAAGTACAGGGACATGTTACTCATATTATTATATGTGCGCGTGGTTTGGAAGACTGTGTGCTTAAAACAAATAGGTTTACAGAAAGTTAACATTAAAAAATATGCTTTGTTAATTAATTATTTGTGTTAGTTGATTTAAAATTAAAAATATTTGTGTGAAAATCTTTTGCAGTTTTTATTTACTATACTTATATATTAAACACAACGAACGCTATGCTATCTATGCCTTGCTTATTATACCTATAATATTCCTTGAGAATCGATGATTTCAGAAATATCTACATACATTTTTCACCTAGATAGATGTGTATTATAAGATTTACGAGTCAAATTTCTTGTAATTACATAATATGTGCATCTCTTTTGTTTACACGGAATGTATGTTCACTGTCTTTTTCTTGGGCGAGAAACTCGCCGATAGTTCATCGCTCACTCAACGTCAGACATCTTATTACACGAAGCACCCATAACTTAGAGTAGAAAGCCAAACGGAGCGAAAACTGGGAGGCCTTCCCCTCTGTCAAAGGTTTAAGAATGCAGAATGCCCATGGGCTTATGGTTTTATAAAAACTAATCGCCTCGCGTTCCGCGCATGTTCCGCGTCATTCAGCAAATGACAGTGCGCGTCGAATGATACCCAACAAAAATGCCAAATTGCTGTGTATTTTTATATATAAAAAGCGATCAGAATCATCAAGTATACAAAAGGATAATACCACTTATCACTTGTAAGTATTATTTAATATTGTTAAATAATGCACTAAATTACAAAAACAAAAAAAAATGTTCTGTTCGGAATCTAAGTCAGTCCGCTTTTTCATAATAGGTATACGAATATATAGCTTTTTTACTTAATTGAGTGAATTTCAACAAGTCCCCAAAAATCTTCATTTCCGTGGATTTTTTTGTTTTTAAGTTTTTTTCAAAAATATTTGGCGTTTATTATACTTCTTGATAATGTATGTATTCTTGCTTATTATCAAGCTGATTACTTAAAAAACTAACGAATAACACAAGTTTAAAAATGTCATGCCACGGCGATGAAACATGCGTGCACGGCAATGAAACAAGCGTCCACGGCAATGAAAGAACTGTCCCACGGTAATGAAAGAATCACCACGGAAATGAAAATCCATACATTAAACAATTTTTTTATATACTGACATGAGTATTATATTATCCTAACATACAATATATACACGCCTGTCTCCGAGAAGGAGAGGCATACTCCCCCAGACGGGTTATCTACGCCACATCGAATGATAATAATTGATCGAATTTCTTTATAAGATTAACATAAAACCCCTATGATATATGGCCTAAAGATTGGAAAGTATCGCTTTTGGTCCCCTGCTCAAGAAGGGGTCCACAAAATTACGTGCCTTATAAGCATGCTTTCATCATACGGTCTGCCTGTCAGTTTGTGTGGGTGGATATCGAACTTCTTGCGGGTCGTTCTTGATGGATGCTCGTCCTATCAAATGGCGATTAATGCCGGTGTTCCCCAAGGGTTAGGACTCATTGCAACACTTTTCCTGTTGCATATCAATGATCTGCCAAAGCCCAGAACCTATGAGTATGCAAATGATTGCACAGTTGTAGAGAATTACATATCCATCCCGCGTGCTAGTGCGGCCGAGACACAGTATTTAAGAGAGGCTAGGTCGATCACACGAACTTTTCCCTTCGAGCAGTCTCCGATTGGAGCGATGCCAATCTGATCAAGTTCAATGCCTTGAAGACCCAGGCGTGTCTTTTCTCCGCAAGGAAGACGCTGTTCGAACTGGCTCCTATTTTCCGGAGTGTATCCTTACCTATAGTGGACTACCCTGACCTTCTTGGAATAACGCTGACCTCAACCCTCAATTTTGGTTCATACATTGAGTCAAAGGCTCAACTGGCTGCAAAAAAGCTAGGCGTCCTCTCAAGGGTGTGACGGTACTTCACGTCAGAACAGCTGCTCCAACTCTATTAAGCACAAGTTCGGTCGTGCATGGAGTACTGTTCGCACCCTTAGGATGGATCAGCTAAATATCAACTTGAGGGGTTGGAGTCCCTAGAGAAGCGTACCAAGAGGCTCATTTCGTTCAGTCCCTTGTTGACTCGAGACTCCAGAGTTTTGAGCACCGGCAAAAAGTTGCTAGCCTATAGGTTTTTTATCGGATACATTTTGGAGAGTGCGCCTCGGAACTACACCGCTTAATTCCCCCATCTCCGTTCTGCCACCGAATGAGCAGGGAAACCGATAAACGTCACCCATACATGGTAGATGTTCCATAAGCTCGCACGAAGCGTTTCGCGTCCACCTTTATAATGCGAATAGCGAGAGTGTGGAACTCCCTGTACAGCTTCTCTGTTCTGAAACTGGAACATACAAATTAAACATACAATCTGGGTCTTTTTAAGTCGCGAGTCAATAGGTACCTTCTTGGTGAGCATGTTCCATCTTAGACTGTATCATCGCTTTCCATCATGTTAGTTACAGTCAAGTGCAAGCCTATTCTGGGTAAAAAAAAAATGTGCACCCTACCGGACTGTGGCACTTATATCCCATGCCAGTAAGATTATGTTGCATATCATCCCGGATGAGCAGGCTGAAAAAGAGTTCCTTTTTCTTGTTATACGAAATATAAGAAGGAGAGTTCATTCGTGATCATAGCGCTTGCAACAGCGTTGAAATATCGGAAACTCGAAATACACACATCAAAAGTGTCTAGGGATCAACATATATTTTTGCAATAACTTTTCTCCTGATTGATATTAATTAAAATTTTCTTTAAGGATTCATCAAATAAAGTGTTTTCGTTTGTCACAGTAACGATAAACCAAGTCACCTTTGCATTAATAAAGAAATTTGCCATTTTCCTAATAAAGGGATTTTTGACATTTGAACCACTAACATTAAAGTTCGAAAAAAAGACTGAAATAACAGTTTTCTTTAAAATTTTATTGGGTAACTTAAACAATTAATAATCCGTGTTTCTACCGCGAACACTAACAACACAAGAACATCGGTTTGGCATACTCAAAATGAGTTCATCCAAATCACGCTGTGGAATGGCCGCCCATGTTCGTTGCAACAACAAAAAAAGGTCTTCTTGCGACTGGATACCCTCCATATTCGGCAGAGCTCTTCTCTGTAGCATATCCCATGCATGCTCAATCGGGTTCAAGTCTGGCGACTGAGCAGGCCAGGGCAGGACATTGATGTTAGCTGCGGCGAGAGTCTGTCTTACAACTCTTGCGGTGTGCGGTCGTGCATTATCATGCATTAACTGAAATAAGGGACCGATTTGCACTTGTAGAGGAACGATGACGTCTGATACAATCGTCTCAGCATAAATTTGAGCGTTGAGGTTGCCTCTGATCCAAATCAACTCAGTTCTTCCGCCGATCCAAATACCCGCCCATACCATGATGGTTCCACCACTATAAGGATGGACTTCCTGGCAGGATTTTAATCGCTGTTGGCGTCCAGGGGTTCTCCAGTGTCGTATACGTCTTGTATCCGGTCTCATACCAAAACGAGACTCATCAGAAAAGCACACGAAACGCCATTGTTCTTCTGCCCAATTTCTGTGTTCAAGAGCCCATTGATATCGAATCCTACGATTGTGCATTGCTATAGGTGGTACCCGTAGCGGTCTTCGGGAATGAAGGTTCACTTCATGCAAGCGGTTTCTGACTGTTTGGTCGCTAATTAAGTTCCCTGAAGAGTGATGAAGCCGCACGGCTAACATCATGGCGGTTATTGTTGGAGCTCTTCGAGTTAAGATTTGAATGTATCGGTCTTGTCTCCGTGTGGTGCAGCGATACCGTCCTCCATGGCGCTCAGCCACGGTCCCAGTGCTTCGGTAACGTGTCCAAAGTCGACTGATAACACTCTGACTTGTATTCAGAGCTAAAGCCACAGTACGTTGCCGGGAACCAGCTTCTATCATTCCCACGGCTCTGAGCATTTCTTCCCTGCTTAAATGACGTCGCCGCTCCATAATAACGTTGGTTTTAATCAGTAGTAGGGAAACAGTAGCACTAATAATGTCTTCAATGCGTTGTATGTTTTTATAGGGAAAATATTGACAGCTGATTTTCATCTTTTACTCGAATTTGATTCACAGTTCCTGATTCAAATTATGAAATGCACCAAAAAGGATCCATATAAATTTATAAAATCATAAATTTATTACAAAGCCACATCTCAATCTCAAGAAATCCGCATAAAAATGCTTGATCCCTAGACACTTTTGATGTGTGTATTTCAACGCTGTATAATCATAATAACTTGAGTGCTAATAAACATGATAACTATAGAAACTATATAAGTAGGAGAGCCTTAAAAGGGTGGGAAGGAGTCATTACTGTTGGCAGGAACAAGATCAGCAACCTTCGATATGCAGATGACACTACTTTGGCCGCATCCTCTGAGCACGAACTTGCTGAAATGTTCAGCAGAGTAGAACGAAGACAATGGTTATGGTCACTGACCGAGCTGAACAGATCACACGCACAGGAGAATTGTCAGACCTGGAATTCATGAGCAAGTTTGTATACCTAGGCTGGACGATCAGTAATCAGAGAAGCTGCAAGAAAGAGATTCGAATTTGTGTGGAGATGGGCAAGCAATAAGCAAAATGTTGATAATCTGGAATGTCCAAACCATCTCCAAACGTAACAAAGATGAGACTAATTAAATCTCAGGTATTCTCGATATCAGCGAGACGTACAAATAAGTCTATTCTAGAACTACTTGACGTAAAAACAAGTGAAACAAATATGTTACCTACGAGTCCTGACCTACTTTGGTCACATTTGGAGCTACAACGGTCATACAGCCTGGACAAGCTGGTTGTGGCGGGAAAGGTAGACCTACCCGACCTACCCGTTGCGTTGGTCAAACCTGATCAAGGCAATAACAGGGCTCTCAATTACCAGCTCTGAGAAGAGCCGAAGACAGAGCGGAGTGGAACGGCTGGTACACGACTCCATTACAGTGCATCAGAATGGACACGATCTTAAGGAATCAAGAAAACGAGCTAGAAGGAGTACAGTAAATACAAATGAGTTATTTACTGTACTTATAAGTCTTTACTTAAGTCTTTTGTCGTATTGCAGAGATATTATTTGACGAGTACTGTACTGTCAGTATTCGGTACACTGTATCGCAGATAAATATGTTTTCCTTGCCTAATCATACCATGGCGATGAAAATATAAGTCACGGAAATGAAAGACCTGGCCACGGCGATGAAAGTAATTTGATTTAAAAGACACGGCAATGAAATTTTTTTCATTGCCGTGTCTTTTTTTTCATTGCCATAGCAAATATTTGCTATGGAAACCACGGAAATGAAAGCATGGCGATGAGAAACGAGTCGAAAATTTAAAATTACATAAAATCTATTAGGTATCCTAAGAACTAAACAATTCACAAATAAACAGAAGAGTATGGGCATTCTATCGAATGCTCAATCAAGAGTATAAACTTGTTCAAATAGAAGTTATACCTATGCACGGCGATGAAAGAAAAAATGTCCAGTAACAAAAATGGGATACACTTACATTTATAGCTTGAAAACGCAGGCACGTGGACACGTCCTTCCACGTCGAGCACTGAGGCGGTACTATTGGGCAACGTTTAGCACACAGAGAAGGAGACGCAAGTCTTTAGGTGGAACAATATGTTTAAAAATGTTTTTGACATGGCGATGAAAGGAAGTTCTGGGACAAATGTTTTTCTAGTAACCATTCGTTGTATTGTTTAAATATTTGATTAAGTGTATTCCGTAACAATACCTTAACTATCCAAGTATCATATAAAACTAGGTTTCAATGTATTCAACCAATAGGTTTTCATCAAGGAGGTATAATACACATCAAGGTGAGTTGTGGACAGACACGGCGATGAAAGATTTCGAGGTTTAACATTTTTTTCTGGAGTACCTATTAATCCCAGTAATGAAATATTTAGTGCCTCATATAGGTGACTATTTCATCTAACTAAAAAAAAAGTTTTAAACATTATAACTATATTTTTTAGTACCGATTTCATAGTTGCCACGCAAATTTAGGCGCCGGGATATTCACTCTATAGTCAAAAATCATTGACAGCAAATTTATCGTTAGTATCAAGCACTAGTGTCGCTTACTTTAAATTGACGTCATCTTTTGCACGTATAGATACGGCCCTGTGTGAAAATGTACAAGTGTGCGTAAATTGCAACTAGTGTTTGATAATTTTGGTCGTGTGCGTTCGTAGCTACGTCACCCCCATTTGCATTGGTGTGAAATTGTCTGTGTGTGCGTTACCGCACTCTCCACGCAGAAATTGACAGACTTTTTTTTTATCAAATTTGTTCTCTTATTGTCTCCGTTTGGCTTTCTACTCAAAGACTCGGAACGAACGAACTGGATGTCATCATCTGTTGCCATCTGCAGTTGTCGCCTGCAGTCGGGTTCGAAATCATGACCGCAGCTACGTGAAGCTACGAAGTGTCATGATGACATTAGCCGGCTTCGTGTGGTCGGCTTCGTGTGGTCTGCGGTCGGCCACCAATTTATACCTTTATTTCATAGAGATTCATACAAACCAGTAGTGGCGCGGCTTCGTGTGGTCTGCTGCTGCGGTCTGCAGTCGGCCGCCAACTTATACCTTAAATAATAATTATAACTTTTTCAAGTTATTATCATATTTATAGTTTTTCATAAGTATAATATGTATAAACTAAACTGAGCTAAGGTTAAACGAAACCGATTTTATCACGTTTGTAGTAGGTCTTATATTATGTACCCAAAACAATAAATGGTAGACAAACTGGCACCATTTTAATAATATTTTAACGAGATTTTAATATCTATCAAAATATTTGTCTCATTATGTCATTTTTAATTAAATTACTTTATTGACCCTATTTTAAAAACAATTAAAAAACGCTTAAGTTTATTTACTTTTTTGATACTATTTTTGAAATCGTGCCTAAACTGAGTACTTAAGAGCAAGAAAATAAATGACTATGTTTTCGAAATTTTTAAATATTTGGTTTAATTAATTAATTTTAAATCTGGAAGCCTGTCAATATTTAAATTGAGTTTTAAGTTTAAAATTGGAACTGATTAAAAAAAGTTAAATACTGTTTTAATCAGTTCCAATTTAAAAAAAGTTAAAATACAAAAAAGTTACATTCTTTTTTTAATCAGTTCCAATTTTAAACTTAAAAATATTTGTTTTTCTGCATTGTATTAAATAATAGAAAGCACGTAAAAAGGAAAAGTAAGAAAGAAAGAAACCATACGTTCGTTGAGAACCGCTATCCAATATGAACGTTATTATAAATCTCTTTGTTTGTTCCAGAGTACAGAAGCTACTAGACGCGGCGAGATACTCGTACATCCTCCCGACTCACAGAGCCACCATATACCTCATTGGTGTAGTGATGGCGTACTTCATAAAGACGAAAAAGTTTCAGTTTACTTTGAATGATGTAAGTAAGGATTAAAATTAGTATGTTCTTTAAATTAAGTCTCTTTGTCTGTATGTTTTAATAACGCTAGGGGCGTAACTGTAGAATGGCAAGGCTGGCAAAATGCTCCTGGCTTTAGGAACCCTTACGTTAACACAAAATCTTATGGAGGAGACTCTATGCAATTAATTTAAAAGTAAAAGAATCTCCATTTCTTCTTTCCATCTTCTTCTAAAACTTCAGTTTCATGAAGCCGGTAATACTTCATATTTAATCTTGTTTTGACTATACACTAACAATTACCTTACATTGCAGTGGCAAGCAAGACTGTTATGGGTATTATCGTTCGGGCTGGGCCTGGTGACGATGATAAGCCCTTACAAGATGGGACTGGAGACGTATAAGTACGAACACGGCCCGGCGGCAATGTTCGCGGCTTTCTCGCCAATTCTCTGGGGAATATTCATGTGTACAAGTCACTGGGCTATCTGCAATGATTATGCTGGTAAATATACATACTTTAAATGTTACTAGTATTAATGAGAAAATTTACAAATATGATTTGATATTTGTTACTGATGCAAAACTATATGTGCTATTATAACAACGAGCCGGCGGCATATCCGCGCGATAAAATCTCGTAGTCTGGGTTGCCACCGATAAATAGTCTGGATATTTGGGTGTTAAAAGAAAATATTAGAAGTAACTCTTACCATTTCAGGTATAGGAACAGCATTCTTAGATTCAAGAGTGTTCAAGTTCTTCAACAAAATCGCGTACAGCGTGTATTTAACTCAGTTCCCGATATTCTTCTATAATGTTGGCATTCAGAGGCATGTTGGACATTACTCGCCGTTTGACTTGGTAAGTTAAAATACTAATTTAAAAACAATTTCAATGTTAAATTGCATAAATTCACAATGTTTCAAAATACTTTTGCGAATCAAGTGGCAAATTAGTCAACGGACTATCAATCAAAGGGTTGCATGGAAATCGAACTCGCAACCCTGTATTTAGCATTCCGACATGATGACCACTACTTTTCATCCCAGAACTCTGACAAGATTGGGACCCTCTACGTATAAAAACAGAACAAGAGGTTTATCGGTTTTCCTCTGTTTTATTCCTTAAGAGGTTTATATCGTTCCCTCTAATTTATTATCCTTAATTTTGTTTCCAGCTCTACATACCCGAGCTCCTGTCAATATTCGTGATATCAATCATCACGACAGTCACCATCGAGATGCCATTCAACAAAGTATATAGGATATATTTCGGTAAGTTTATATACTATCCTACTTTACATTATGAATCTATATGTTCCTAAGTTTGGACATGGGTAAAACTGTGAGCTTTGGTGTAAAAGTTTGACTGGAGACTTTATTCTATGGGGCAGTTCGGAAAGTAGCAGCAGATAAAAAGATAAAAAAATCATTTCAGAATCAGTTGCAGATAAAAAAAACAAAGAAGTCGCAGGTTCGATCCTGGTTTGATATTTTTCTTTGTAGGATTTTAAAAGGTTTAAAAATAAAAGTCGTTATAAATATAAGATAATAATACTCGATGATATTTTATTTTCAGGGAAATCACAGACGAAACTAAAGGACAAATAATACAAAGACTTAAATAGTAATAGCTTTAAGTTAGTATTTAATTAGTACATAGTAGTTGTTAAGTAAATGATATTTTAATAATTTTATACGACAACCAACGATTGATATGAAAACTAAGATTATAAGATTGAAAATAATGAAAATAAATGACATTTTTGTATATAAATTATATAATGTGTTTTATTATTTAAGGGTTTGGCAAAAACTTGTATAAAACAATTAATTAATTACACTCTTATTATAAACGAAGCATAACAACGATATAAGTAATCCGTGTTTCTTCTCTTTCATAAAATATTTTTAGAAATTAAAGAGAGAAAATGACGATTTACAATATCCTACAATCTAATACCGTTGTTGTTTTTTGTTTACTATTATGGGGGTTAATTTATAAATAATTTTTAAATGTGTCACGATTCTATTGATTCACTATCTGTCCTTTTCCGACCTTTCTTTGTTGTTTATATTATATTTTCTAGTTGTGATACTCATTATTCTGTGATCTGAGACTAACTCTAGTTTTAGCTAAGTTAAGTTTGCGCGCAACAGTATTGTGGAAAGATTTCAATATTTATTTTATAATAACTATAGTTATATAATACTTATAAATTACAATTCTACCTATTTCTATTTACAATACTTTTACGCCAGTCTTTGACTAAGAGCTGTTCTGTTTTACCATTCAAAATCAAAAACTTCTTTATTAATCAGAAAAGAACTTTCAACGGCAAAAAGCAGTCGAAAGTACCTTTTTGAATCATTTTAAACACTCTTTGTCAAATCCACTTTTAAACTATACATACATATTTTATTTGAAAGCACTATTATCCTATTGTTTAGTAAATCTCTTACTATGTACTTAAAATATTTTTATTGTTGTCTTTCTTTAGTCAAAAATTCTTATGCTTGGGTTCAAATTGCGATTGCAACATTATACATAATAGATTATACATATTTACCTTTTACGTACAAAATATATAACATCATACATAACTCAATCATTCACTGACTTTTCAAAGTCACAGGAACTTTAAAGACAACTAACTCACACACTATATTGTCATATAATAAGTCACCTTACACTGTATAAATACACACATACTAACATCTTTAAGCATGTGGTAGGTATGTACAAACAAATCTACCAACCATAAACTCATAATTAAATAGATACACTTAATTTACATTAATCTAAGACATTTTGGTCAATTTAAATAACCCCATTAAAACTCTGTTTTTTTACCCCAACTGGAATTTGATTCCAAGAACGTGACGTGCAGCCTTTCATGATATCTATAGAAACAACATCCAAATTTGGGCCTGGGGAGCTCAATGACTAAGAGCAACGCCACGTTTTGACACAATTCTAGGTTCAAATCCCAGTTTAGCCAAAAATTTTGTAAAACATCCAGAATATCCAGGGCCGAGCCGACCTCCTACAGCGCCTGTGTGCGAAACCTATGAAGCGCCTCTTTTTCACTGTGTGTGCGAAACCTATGAAGCGCCTCTTTTTCACTGTGTGTGCGAAACCTATGAAGCGCCTCTATTTTTTTGTTTGCGCTCTTTAGATTAAAAACGGCTTTTACCCCCAGATATCGAAAATTAAAAAATACGAGGTGGGGGGATGAAAATATGGTAATATGGTCTCCCATATTACCATATTTTCATCCCCCCACCTATGGATATGTTGTTGTGGTGTAACAAAAATAATTTCGATGGCGGCCGCGGCGCCCCTATTGTCTTGGCGCCTGTGTGCGCCGCACACATCGCACATATGGGCGGCTCGGCCCTGAGAATATCTATTAAAACTACCTACAAAGCAATATAAACCTAGTGTCAACTTTTCAAAGCTGATATTTGCTTATCCTCTTTACACTCCGGTGGTAGCCTGCCCGGTCTACACTGACACTTGACGTTTCCTGTCACTTCCTTAATGAGCCACGAGCCATCAGGGCACGGGCCTTGGGTGTGGAGCACGTGACACGCGCCGCCGTACGCCGCTGATCCTTTACGGGATGAACAGGATTCCGTCTGGAAATATTAGTTAGATAGTTAATTGTGATGAAAGGAGTTAACATCAGTCTACTTCTAAAAAAGAGTGGCTGAAAGTCAGCACTGCCTGGATACAAGAGACAAGGTAGCAGCAGTTGAGTCATTTCTTTTAGTTAAATGGTTTCAGTTTTTTTTTAAAAAAAGCCAGTAGACCAAGTTTTGATGCATCAAAACTTGGTCTACTGGCTTAGCTACATTAAGTTTTGCCATCGTACTACAGTCATAATTTCAGTTGGATGATGTCATAACTACACTATGCGAGCACCAGTGGCGGCTGGAGGGGGTGATAGAACGCCACTAAGCGCCTTGCAGCCGTATAGTTGCCACAAAGCCACATGCAATCACAAAAGTGTCACAAAATCAAATATTGCTGGAGCTCTTAGTTCAAAAGCAGAATCAAATCCTTGAATATGACACCTACAAAACCTTCTTTAGCTCAAGAACAAACTGATAACCCACCTGTCCCCGACTACATCCACTAGCAGCACAGGCGCAGACCCCATTATGACTGAGGCCGTCGAGCGCGGGGCGCGCGTCGAAGTCGTAGGCGAGGTGCTCGCCCGCGGCGCAGGGCTCGCCCGCGCCCGGCCGGTAGCAGCGCCGCGCCCACGGCACGTACAGCCGCCCGCGACCGCACGGCACCTGGGGGGTATGGTATATTATTGTGTACTTGGTACTCGATTAGACTAACATGATTTTTTAAACGGATTTGGATAAAAATGCCAGGAATGCACGTTGGTGAGGTTGAAGTAGGCTGAATCAGAGCTTTGTCGCCCTAATTATGAAACTTAGATCATCATTTTTTTGCCTTTAAAATCTTTTTTTTTTTTTTTTGCTTTAGTAATCTACCAGACATAGCGGTCTGTAGTATAATATACTAATATCACAGTATACACAATGGACCCAAATTAGAAAAGTTCAACTGCGGAAAACTGCACATACATACAAACTATCTGTGGCTCTGGAGTCTTTCAGGGTCCAGGAATCATAGTTATATCCTAATTTCTATGCAGCCAACAAGACCAGCCACAGCAGGCAACAATCGCATCCCACAAGTCCACACAATCTCAATTCCTCAACTTTACTCCACTAACCTTAGTACACCGTCCACCTCTCGCTATCATCTCGTCCTGCGCACATGGCCCCCTGGTATATAGCCGGTAGCAGGCCCCGTCAGCAGCGCGCGCGTGGAACGACTTACACAAACACTCTGCTTTGGAACCCTTTGGTTGTACTTCGGTGATGGTGAATGTGTGCCCTTTGGGACATGGGCCTATTGTATCTGGAAATACATATAGAAGGTTGGTTTAGTATATTTTTAGCGACTGCAAAAATGGAGGAGATTGAAATTTGTTGGGTTTTTAATGTGGTGTGGTCTAATCAGTTGTTCTAATGTGATTATGGACATAACTTTAGCTAGAGTAGAGCGTCTAAATTAAAGTTTGGTAAAAATCTAAGTAATACTTGCTGTCAACCAGCAATCAAAAACAAAATCTATTGCAGATATCATAAATAAATAATTAATTATAAATTCATCAATCATAATCTAGATATCACCATCAAAATAGTCATTCATGATATCTCTCTACAAACACAGCAAATTATCTTATAGATTCGTTTGTATGGCGAACTCCACTTAATTTCCGTAATATATTTTGTGTTGGACAATTGGCATTGATAGAGGTAAACCGAATTAATGGACCGTATCATCGGGACAATCAACCGGTAATTATCGTTTGTTTAACGGTTTGTTACATTTCGATGTGTCTACTAGATAATAAGATTTATTTCGGTTCGATTAACGAAAACAGGGGAGAAATAAGTTATGGTATTAGTATTGGTCTACAAGGTCCCACTGCTGGACAAAGGCTTCTTTCACTGATGATCTAGATTAGATTAGATCTAGATCTAGTACATTGGGGAAATATAGGGGGAAAAAATTTTTTAAGCATAGTTCTATTAACTATGCCTAAAAAATTTTTTCCTAAGTAAAAACCGTAGAATCATTTTTATGTTTACATTTATAAAGGAAACTTCCTATTGGATTATTTAGAATAGCAAGCAGGCACACTACCGACTACGGCACTAGAAAGAAACTCCACAAAGTATCTTTAAAATTAGAGTAAACCTTACCTAGTTCATAACACATGCCAGTCTGGTTATGATAGTGCGGCAGATGAGTCTCGCAGCCACACTTGGCTCCGGGGAGGAACAGCTGTCCTTTCTCACAGGGCCCCCGCGTGTAGTGGGCGTAGCATCCCCCGTCTGGGGCCCAGTGGTGGGGGCCGTCTGACGAACACTGGAATGTGGAGAAGGTTTTACTGTCCAGATGGAAGTATGTTTCTATGGTTTTTGTGAGGCGGGTGGGTTGTAACACGTTAGTCGTTTAAATTATTGATATAGTTGAACCCACTCCAGGCATGAGATGAGCGTACTTAGATAAGTTGGGGTAACCAAAACTACAAATAATGTGAAACAACGTTCGATGTTTTGACTTCCCGAAGAATAGTGTTCGATCATTTTGATTTTTATCAATCAAGATCAATTGGCTTCAATTATCTAATTCGGTAAAGCGTAGGTTAAACCCATTACTCTTTTAAAAAAAAGTTACTCACCGTACAATTAGCAAGCCCCTCTTCGCCGACATCCAACAGCGACCCGGGGTAACAAGGGCCCTGGCTTAGCCTGTAGTAGCACCGTCCGTCCGGGGGCCAGTACAATAAGGTCTCGTCGGCACACTGCTGAGGCCGCACGCACATGCCTTGGCGCTCACTGGAATTACCAATATGGGGGATTAGTCACTAGTGTTGTAATAAAACCTTGGTGGGTTGCTGCGTGAATTTAATGCTGTTGTTCTAAAGCGTAATGTGACTTCTAAGATTGAAGGTTATTCTATCACTATTGGGGTTTCACAAACCTTCTTATTCTTTTAAAAACATCACTAGGTTGTCAGTAAAATTCGAAAACCAAACCTTATGTGTAACGTTTCTAGGTTGTCTTAGTAAGTGTATGTAAAATAAAAAATGTGGACTTTACATAAATTATTCATAGTTTTCCTAAGAATCTTTTAGATCCAAGAATGTGTCTACACAAAATTTTATCCAAATCTGCGACGCCGTTTCCAAGAAGCACAAATTAATAATACAAACAAGAATAGCTCGTTCAAACTTATTTATTGCTACCCAACTCACATTTAAAAAGTTATTTACTTTTATGGAAAATCATGTAACACTTCGAAACATGGAAATAATATTACACAAACTAGAGAAACTCTTCGACAGTTAATTCGAATAAAAATTAGAACAAAACTATTACAAAATAATTGAGTGAAATGAAATACATTAAGATTGAGGTGTGTAACAGAATATTCAAATTGCCTTTCCGGTGCGTGTTCGGTTGTGTCCGTTCGTACCATCTTTACGTAACCCGAGGTTTGATGGGTTTTATTAAAACAATGGACACAATTCTGTTTACTAATGTAATTGATAGAGTTAGTTTATACGCGAGCTGTAACTCGTTTTAGTGCCTTCAAAGGTGGAGTCTAAAAAGCTTACACGAAAATGATTTAGATTTTAAACAGAAAGATTTAGAACATTTTTTAATCAGTGTGCGTGGTTTGTGAATAAACAATACTACTAAAGTTATCATTTTCATTATGTAAAAGGACCAAACTGAATTGGATAAAAAAGGAAAAAGGAACGTTTTACAAAACTCCTATCGAAACAAATTAAGGGGTAAAACTACGAGACACAGAATAAATTTTCTAATAATAACTATGAATTAAAAACCTAGCTGAAAACCGTCAGAATTGCGCCTCCGAGGAGGTATATTTCACAGACATCTAACAGAGTTCTCCGTGACAATTGACCCGAGTGACCTTTTGTCGCGAATATTAATTACTTTGACACGCGAAATTGGCGGGAACACAGTCGTGTCGATATCGTCATTATAAATGTTGGAACTTTATGAGGTTTCGAAACGGTGTTTGCAAAATAATTTGAATTAAACAATAGAAGCAATTACGTATCTCTTTACTTTAGTATACTATTAAGAGTTTGTTAGTGCGTTAATCGCAGGTATTAATTTACTGTTTCTCTTTGTATAGTATACAGGTATACTGTAAATACCTACTACGTATTAACCTTGAATCAAAACTGCATTCAATTTCGTTGCTTTCTAAATTTATAAGATTTAAGCATACTTTTTTTAACTTAACTCTGGCATCATCATCATCATCACTGCGTATGGCATTAATCCTGCGAGGATCAGATTTGAATGTCCAGGTTATGAATCCAGCTTATAGCGGCAGGTGTAAGCTTATGGACTTCCGATATTCCGCCGGGGAAACAGCGAAGCGGGCATTCATTCGGTTTACTTAACACTGGCTATACGACATTTGTTAATATGTAAAGACAAGATTATTTTCTCGAGATGCTTACCTACCCTCGCTTGTTAAAAGTCTCTTCGACTGGTGCGAAGTACTCCCCCGGGCGGCAGGGTCCCCTCTCGAAGAGCTTGTGGCACGTGGTGGAGCGCGGCAGCTGGGCGGTTCCCGGGGGACACTTGCACTCCGCCACCGTCCTCCCGCCCCACTTACCGGGACTCAGCTCCTGGGTCTCCGGGCATGGGTAGCCTTTCTGGAATTAGAGGGGTTTGAGGTTAATGGATGCTTATTGTGAATTGGTAGTAGAGTCAGGAAATGTTACGGAAAGAATACCCTGAATATTGTTTTCTTTAAATTTGAAGGATAATTATTAAAGAAATACAGTTTAACTAATGTCAAGAAGAAAATTACGTCCTCATTACGTGGCTCATAAAGTCATAAATAACAAAAAACCCAACTGCCCAAATGGTCTGTAATCTGTACAGATAAAAACTCTAATTTCAAAATAAACAATTTAAATAAAACCCCAAATCATCACATATTATAATTAAAATAATTCGTAATTATTATTATTTTAAACATAATTGACTTTATTCACTTAACTATGAAATAGTTGTCTATAACTCAAAAAATATATTACATTGAATATTCCGACGTTTGATGGGAAAAGATATAAATCTTCTATTGTTTGGCGAATAATTCGGCAAATATAAAAAAAATGATTGAAAAACTAAATATCTTCATATCAAATCGAAAGATTGATAATTAAAGTTTTATGTTCTATTGTCTGTGAGGAGACAATGGCAGATAATCTCAATAACAACTTGTTTTTGCTATTATTATATAATTACTTAAATGGCCGACCTACTTAGTTTTAAAACGACTTCGCTTATTGAGAAGGAGTTTATAGTATTTAACTATAGAAGGTCGAAAGAAAAATGGATACTTAAAGAGAGATTAATAGATTTATATTAAGTATCTAAACATTAATTCAAAATTTTGGTATTTTAGGGTACATTTCCAAAAAAAAATTATTTCCCAGATGCACCTACTTAAGTATAATGTTTGCAGAACATTGCTCTGTCATAGGTACATAGTTAATATTTCTACAGATATTACGTAAGCAACTAAACACCTGCAATTACGATGCGGAATTTAACTTTAACGCACCCCAAGAAAAACTTATTTTTTTCTAGGGAACGATAATTTGTCCTTTCTTCTATATAAGTTAAGTCACTAAGGGCTGATTTTTCCATCGCCAGATAACTTTTATTCGACGAATAAAATTGACGTTTGACAGATTTTGTATGAAATAACTGTCAAAATTTCAAAGTTATTCGTCGAATAAAGTTATCTGGCGATGGAAAAATCAGCCCTAAGTATTATATAAGTATTTATTCATACTTAATGGACAGTATAATTGCGTTGTAATTCTTGTTACCATGACCTTATATGCCACAAACGTCTTTTTATTTTATTGACAGTCATTTTCTGGATTTCTATGGAAACAAAACTAAAATCCAATAAACTAGTTTCATTTCAATTAGTAATTTATAAAGAAATAAATGCTAAATTCGAACAAGAGATATAGCTACTTAAATCAGGTTTACCGCTGCAATTAAACATATTAAGACATGTTAATAACGTGTTAATTGCTTTACTATTACCAAACAACTAATCAGTCCGAAGTGATGTGTAAATAAATAAAATATAACATTATAAAGTCCATTAATATACATTAAACTACGTAATGAGACCCGCCAACTTGTCAAATGATTGCACGCGTTTCTCACCTTTAGGCTATGTAGTAATAATGTTGATAATTGTGTAAATGCTCTGTAATACATAGATTTGATGTGTGAGAAAGTTATTCTGTCTGTTTGTCTGTATATTGGAAACCTTAATCAAAAGATGTAAGTTCCGTTTGGGAAAATAGAGAAGGTTGATGAACCTTAGTATGGAAATATTGTAAATCCTAATCCTAACTAATATTATAAATGCGAAAGTAACTCTGTCTGTCTGTTACCTTTTCACGGCAAAACTACTGTATCGATTGACTTAAAATTTGGTACAGGGGTAGCTTATGGTCCGGGGAAGAACATAGGATACTTTTTATCCCGAAATTCTCTCGGGAACTGGAACTACGCGGGTGAAACCGGGGCGTTGCTAGTACATAATAAAATTAAAAATTAAGCAAATAATTTACCAACCGCAATTTCGAAGAGTTAACGACCAAATAAGTACCGACTGTAATTCATAGTAACCTTGCCTTCTATTACCAAATGGTCACAAGTTTTATTCCTGCAAAAGACACGTGAAAAAATTCTGATTGTTTGGTCTCCATCTCTATACACCCCTATTTTGAAATGATGGGACTTATTAAAATCAGAATATCTGTAGCAGTAACTGAATCCATATATCCAATAAAAATATCAAAAATGATAGTCGATTACTTATCTTTAAAAAATACTAAATAAATGCCATATTACCAGACGGCACACTAGCTATCAAGTATTCTGTGACGGCTCTGGTCGATGACCGCGCTCAGCTGTGTATTGTAGAATAACAATGAAATTCGGCGGGATTTTGAAAAACTTTGACTTCTTATAACTTTTTAAATAAAAGCAAAAGATAAAAACTAACTTCACTATTATATTGTCACCCGTCGTTTACATTAGCTGTGTGATTAAGTATCTCGAATTCAAAATAGGGGTGTATATTGTACAAGCTTGGCTAAGTAGCGATGTGGGATTATTTGTCCGGATAAAAAGAATCTTTAAGATAAGTAGTAATTTTATCAAAACCAAATCTTGCAAGAATAGTCGCGGTCAGAAGTCTACACTATAGGTTAAAATGTTTCTGTTTTACTTAATAAACATAACATAATTAAGACATGACATTTAACAAAATGTTCTACTTTCACTAAAACGAAATAAACATTACAAGAGGTGTTGCACACGACAACTCTAATCTAAATGAATGATCTTAAGACAATAGTTATCTTTGATCTTACCTAAAAAAATGAACTCGAATTAAATTCATACTTTTTATGTTTGGGTCTCAAAGAAACACTAAAAGAAAATTTACAAGCGGTTTTCACGCGTTAATCCCTATTCTTGTTTTATTTTAAATGCTCATAATACTTCCGTGCTTTGGATTGCACGTAAAGCCGTCGGTCCCGGCTGTCGTACCAACATCATCTACAGTCGTTACGGGTAGTTAGAGCCCTCAAAAGTCTAACATTTGGTTTAGCCAAAGAATGTCGTATAGCCCTCTGGGTTGTGAAGGTCTGATGGCAGTCGCTTCACGTGAAATACTGACATTCAGCCAAATCTGGTTACAACTGAAAACCGACCCTATATCATAGACATGGGATAAAGTTTCGGTAAAGAGACTTACATTAATTTTAATATATTGTGAGCTTTTTAGGTGCTTCATTGAGAACCTAACCTTTTAAGTAAATATTTATGTTATAGTTACATAACATCTACAAGGATTTGTAAGGAATATGGTAAACACTGTCCACATAGGTGTATAGTTTGATACTTGGATTCTCAAATAGATACACTTTATCCCAAAATTTAAGCAGTTTCGGAATTCAGGCGAGTAAAACAAAAAGTCACAACAAGTACTTACTTTTATAAATCACTAATAGCTCCCCGCGGTTTCACCCGCGTAGTTCCCGTTCCCGTGGGATTACGGGGATAAAATATAGCCTATGTCACGTACTGATAAATTAGCTTTCCATTAGTGAAAGAATTTTTGAAATCGGTCCAGTAGTTTCGGAACCTATTCATTACAAACAAACAAACAATCTTTCCTCTTTATAATATTAGTATAGATAAATACGAGTATAGTATCACAAAACAGCAGAGCATAACTATACTATAGTTATATCTATAGTAGTATTAATAAGTAAACTCCCGTGAGACTAAAACGAAACCTCTAATTACGGAAATAATAGAGAACACAATTACATAACTTTCGAGTTGGAACATTACTGTATTATATGTAATGGGTTAATTAAATTAATTGTGCTTATTATTTTTATCTTAGTATTAGAATTAATCTAGAAAGTTTGTAGGCCTTATGAGGTATTTCTATGACCTCTATGGCCTAGCAGTAAGCGTGCTTATTTGTAACCAATAATCACCAACATTTAAAACTTGAATGCAATATTTTACGGACCCATTTTTGATACTAGTTATTGCCGCAGTTTTCCCGGGTAGATCCCAATCCCACGGGAATCTTAGGATAAAATGGATGCCCTATGTATAACTATTTATAAGGAACATTTGTACCAAATTTCTTCTAAATTGATTAGATAGTTTTTACATGAAAGAGTAACAAACTTCAATCCATAAATCCAACTTTGGCAGTTATAATATTTGTGTGATTTTACGCCACACAAAACCAATACGTTTATTAGTGGGAGTACGGAAGGAGCACGGAAGGAGCCTCCCCGAGTGGCGCATATAACAAGCATGCGCCCGGCGCACCCTGGGCAATGCACTGTGTTTCGTTTCTAACATGCTAGCTAGACAAAAGTCACTGTTGAATTTACCGGATTCTTATATCTGAGCCCCTAGCCAACAATCCCACTGCCCCATTTCCAAGAATTGTTTTGCACTAATGTCAATTACTGATAAGGTAATTAGGGCAGGTATAAAAAGAAAGGGTGAGTTAATTATTTATTACTTGCATTTTTGCGCTTCCCGAAGTAACATTATATGTCAGTGATATTACGTTTATTGAAAAATATTAGTGATGGATCTTCAAGTTAAAGGTATGTACTTTTAAATTATAATTAGTATTATGGATATACTTAACCTTAGATTTTTTAAATACTTCAAGTTTGAAGAATGTTGTATTTTTTCGACACTTTTCTGTATTCATCGATCCCGAAAGTACTTGTCCCCACTTGTCCCCAGGCTATAAATTATTTAAGTGATAGCCATATTCATTAGCTTTCAAATAATAGTCATATTAGCCTGCACACTCGTCTACAACTTTGTTTTTTTGTCTGTTTTTTCAGAATACGAATTTTCAATTTCAAAAACGGAGTTTTTTGATGAGTGTCTGAATCATCCCAAAGAGAATCGCAATAGTAGACTTTACGATTTCCTGTCGATGAAAACCGATTTTTCTGGTATTACGGAGGAATCTGCGAGGGAAATTAAAAAGAAAATTGCCAGATTAACAAGCAAGATAGCAGAAAAATGGGCAAATTCTGGATGGAACCGCGACCGCTTCCTGACTAAGCACTCTGAGTGGTTGGCCGGGTATTTTACGTTTCAAGTAATCGTCCACCACTCAGCGCCATCTACATCGAAAAGCGCTTCGACTCCTGGACGTCCAACAAAGAATTTCGACGACCTGAGTGACAAGTCTAAAAGAAGGCGACTAGACGATCTACTTCAAACGCGGGACACAAATCAATTGACGATGGCTGCTGAAATTTCAGCGCGATTATCTGGTAACAGAAGTCTAGCTACCGTCATTAAAGAAGCGAGCAACAGTCCCGAAAAGTGCCAACTCATGAAAAAAAGTGTGGGTGTAAGTGACAGTGCACAAAGGTGTTTGTCAAAAGAGGAGGCTTTGGCGTATTATGTAGATGCTAAAGCTACAAGCCACTCTTACAAACAAACTAGAAAATGGAGCATCAAGGCAGGACATCAGGTGTTTCCATCATTTTATAGTGTTAGGCAAGCCAAGCATGATTGTTATCCTTCGGAGGAACAGATTTTTGTTAATGAAACGCGTGCAGAAATTAAAGTTCAAGCCGTTTTAAACAAAACGGTCGAACGTATCATTACTACACAGCAAGAAGTTTTCAAATCTTTGCCTCCTGGCTCAGAATTCTCCCTTATAAGCAAATGGGGGTGCGATGGGAGTTCCGGTCATAGCACTTATAAACAAAAGTTCACAAACAGTGAAGATACAGACGAGTTTTTTTTTTTTTTTTTTTTAGGTGTTTTGTGTTAAAACAGCAATAAAACTTAATAAATAAACCATAAGAAGCAAAAAACACTAATAAATATTTTTGTCTAGCTAGCTTGTTCTGATGAAATCACTGTGCAATGGTCTGAGGCAAGTCGGTAACGCAGACTAGCCGATCCTTCCACCACGACTCAACGGCCATGCGTGTGCCATGTGCTCTACACCTGCACATGCGAGGACCTTTACAAGGCCACTGATAGCGCTATATCGGTGGCCGAGTTTTGGTCCTCCAAAATTTGAGTCGATACGCAAAGAAGAAGTGGGAGTAGGATTCTAGCACTTTTACGCCACATAAAACCAATATTAAAAGATATTACTACATATAAATTATTACCGAAAAACCGGTGTAACCAGTCTCACATTGTTTTCTGTATTACCGCTGAGACCGTGACCGTACCTCAGTTACATAGTGACCTACTGGCGCGATTTGCGAACAAAGCCGTGTCGAAATTAACGAGGCACTCTTATTTAATACGATACACAATGTATAAGTATAGACTATGTAAACACTTGGAGAATTTTTTGTAGGAAAATAGTAATACTAATCCTTTTAGGGTCGATTTTTCCATCGCCAGGTAACTTTTATTCGATGAATAAAATTGACGTATGACAGTTTTTGTATGAAATATCTGTCAAAATTTCAAAATTATTCCTCGAATAAAATTATCTGGCAATGGAAAATCGGCCCTTACTGAATAGGTGGAAGGTTCACAGTGTTTGAAGTTCAAACGTACATTTATGAGACTCAAATTGACAAAACGATTTAATTTATCAAAAAAGGAAATCGTTAATTTTAAAAGGTTTTTATCGTTTTTCTTAGATAGGAAATTAATTATGTTTTTGTAATAGAAAAATGTGCGAAACATTAATTTACTTACACTGTCACGCGAGTAATGTTTTATTTCAATAAAAAATATGGAACTAATTAAGTTTGTTGTAAATCATAAAATAGGAAATTAATTAATTCTAATGATGATGAATCAGACACAAACTGTATGTAGTTTAATAAATATTAACTAGGTACTTCATTTCGCCAAGTAATGTTCAACTGCGATAATAAATAACACGTTCCATCGTATTAATTGACAAAATAAATGATTACGAGTCGGATTTTGTGTGAAAGGTGCACCTTTCAATAAAAAAAATTGCATTAAAATCGAACGCTCATTTGCAGCTACTATGCCACAGACAGACAGAGAATATAATACATAATGTCAGTCGTATAGCATCTGACATTTGCATTGGGGATTAAAACTACTCTATAAAAAGGGGAAAATAACTTTTTATACCGAAAAACAAAGCTAAGTTAGCCACTGTGCTTTGCCACTGTGTTTGCTGTCAGAAGGGTCGCTGCCAGGGTTCTGTCGGAAGACCAGCGCTCCATCGTGACTTAACACGATGGAGCGCTGGTCTTCCGACGAACTATAGCTGAGACAGAACCATTTCAGCACACCTTTTATTTTGTTTCCTTTTTATTTTTTCTCCGTTTTTTTTCTCTGTATTGGTGTTTGAATAAATGTTTTCTTTCTTACTTTCTACATAATATACCTGTCTATCTATACGTTTGTTTATCTAAAATCAAAGGCAAAACTAAAGTCATTGTACAGACATTGACCTCTCAAGTTGTCACCACACATCTCGAAACACAAAACCTTTGAAAGTGAAGGCCGTAAGCCAACGATTGCGACACATATTGACGTTCCCACAATACCAAACTCATGTCTATTCAAAGCTGGTTTGGAGAGCTTAGAACATCATGAAACGGGAATCATGGAAGAGAATACCTTAGTTTAAGAATTGTGTTACGCTTTTTTTTTAATTGGTAATACCTAGATTAAATTAAATAATAATTGTAATAACATAGTTTCTACGCTACTTTTAGCCCTCTACTAAGTTTTTTCTTCGATCATAGAAAAATGATCCGGGATGGAAATGGAAATGCAAAACCATTACTTGGGTGTAGAACTACATAGATTGAGTATTTAATCTATTCCCAATTCTTGTTTGTCAAAGATTTTGAAAGGCTTTTTCCGAAACTCAGTAAAAACTAACGCATTTCCCATTTTAGTGTATTTTAAGATCTGCACAAAAAACTCGCAAAATATAAAACTAAAAATACAAAAAAAATACATACAGCTAAAAATGTTCTCATTTTAGTGTATTTTAAGATCTGCACAAAACAATCTCGCAAAATCTAGAACAGACACTTCGCATAATGCAATAAAAAATACTTACAGCTAAAATGGATCCTCCTTCTTGATTCAAGACGTTTTAAAATACACAAAGTACTTCCTATTAGTTCAGATATCACCTTCAAAATAGATAGGTACAACATACAAAATCAACTTACCTTATAAATAGTATAGCACTTTCCGTCCGAGGGCCAGTACAGCATCAGCCACCCCCTCGGGTGGTTGGCGCAGGGATTCCTCCGCACGTCCGCCCATGGAGGGGGCAGTACTGCCGCTTGAGACCCACACAGTAACGCCGCGAACCATATCCACACTGACATCTTGAGGATTCACTTCACTATATTTATTTATATCATATTTTTACTTCACAATGTTAATAACATGTTTTGATCACTTTTAGTTCACAAAGTTCATTCTTGTTTTCTGTCTTTAAAGTTAGTTTTAAAGTTTTTTTTTTAGTTCAAAACTTCTTGCTGGTTTGTCTTTAAAAATGTCTTATTTATTACTACGTATATTTAGGAGTTTTAGTTAGTATTTTGCGACCGACGATGTTATTCGTTATACTCTGTCTTGTCTATAGAACTTTTTTGTTTCTGACTGACTGACTGACTGATCTCATGAACACATAGTAAGAACTTGATAGGTTTGCGCTGAAATTTGACACGCACTAAGTTAATCCTCGGGCAAAGCTAAGCATTCTTATAAAGAGTACAGATATAATAATAAAGCTGAAGAGTTTGATTGAATAATTCTTACAATGGATATTCTAGTTATCTAGAAACGTTATAAGTAAGCTAAAAAACAACATGTTACGACCAATAGGAGATCAGTATTAATTAACGCGACCGGAACCACAAAACACAGTGGAAACTTAATAGATAAAACTATAAATTTTAAGAGCTATAACTTTCAATCGTTACGTTTTAATAGTTTATATAGTTAGCATTATGTTCAATGATTATTATGTTCATTCAATTTTATGTCTTCATTGAGAGGTTTAATTATAATAATTGATTCAAAACTTTATACTTTAAATCTTACCTGATTATTTCGACTATGCTTATTCAAAACGGCTCGATAAATATTCATAATATATTTTTAGAAGTACCTAAAAGTTCTAGCCAGAATATAGGAGTTTCCTCGCGAAAGCTTTCCGTTTAAATATGTGATCTTTTTCAATAACATTTTTCATACGGATACCTTATTCATAACTAGCGAGGTTCAACTGTATGTGTATACTTACATATAAATACGAAAGTAACTCTGTCTGTCTGTTACCTTTTATCCGGAAATTCCTCCGGTATCGGGAACTATGCGGGTAAAACCGCGGGGCACAGCTAGTATTTTAAACAAGACACCAGCAACTTATTTGCATAGAGTTATTGCTTCAAAAGAAGTGTTAATGATACCGTTTATGTAAAGTTACGAACTCATATAAGTACATAGATATTTAGCACTTGGATTACCTTATTTGACTGCTAAGTATAATGTTAATTACATTACATTAACTGTGTAATGTTAAAAAGTAAAACCTTATTTGGATAACCAAAATACGTGGACATTATGTATAGTTATGTATCTTTTCTTAGTCTACTTTCTACTATCCTAATTATCCTTCTATCTCATATTGTAAACGCATAAGTTTGTAAGAATGGATGAATGGATTTTCATGCAAAAACTACAGAACTGACTTAGATGAAATTTAACATAACATAACATAATCATTCACTACATTATCTCATTATAGTAACTGACCCCTAACTATATATTTATACCTTAAAATTTATATATTATATCTTAACTAGCGGCGCCCCGCGGTTTCACCCCCGTAGTTCCCGTTCCCGTTGGAATATGGGGATAAAATTATGCTAAAAACCTTCCCACTGAAACACTCTATCTATTAAAACAAACCGGATCAAAATCCGTTGCGTAGTTTTAAAGATCTAAGCATACATAGGGACATAGAGACAGAGAAAGCGACTTTGTTTTATACTATGTAGTGATTTTTATTTCTATGGAATAGTTATTAAAACAGCGTGTAAAACTTCCTCAGTTTCAGAAATAACTTTCAAAATTCAATTTATATTTTTGTTTTTCCATAATAGAGGCAAAGTTTGATTACTTAAATTATGTATTCCTAACGTTCTATTCAATAATTCAATCGTTGTATTAAGATGGCAGTCGTGCGCCCCAGTTCTGAATCCAACTGAGCCGCATTATCGAACGTTTCCGCCACGCGTTTTGCATTCGTTAGGTCACTGGTAGACTTCCTCAAAATATACAGATTGTATGAGAATCTTCAACTAACATTTCACTCCAATCTATACTAATATATAAAGCTGAAGAGTTCGTTTGTTTGGTTGAACGCGCTTATCTCAGGAACTACTGGTCCGATTTGAAAAGTGATTTCGGTGTTAGATAGCCCATTTATCGAGGAAAGCTAAGGCTATATTTTATCTCCGTATTCTCATGAGAACGGGAACTATGGAGGTAAAACCACGGGGCGCTTCTAGTCTATAATAAAACTAAAATGAAAGCTGAAGAGTTTGTTTGTTTGGTTGAACGCGCAAATCTCATGAATTACTGGTCCGATTTGAAAAGTTCTTTCTGCGTTAGATAGGCCATTTACCGAGGAAGGTTAAAAGCTATATATCTTCACGCTAAGATCAATAGGAGAGCAGTTAATGCGGGTAAAATCGCGGAGTGCTGCTAGTAGAATCATACAGGCGATTTTTTGTAAGTATGTGTGTTTGTATGTTACTCTTTCACGCTCAAATGGTTGGAGGAATTTCGATGAAATTCAGTTCACGTTATTGCGTGTATACCTAGAATATTTGTTATCTAAATTCCCACAGGATCGGTATTAAAATTTAAAGGATTTCCCGGAACTAGCACTTTCAGAGCTTTCACAGTTATCGCCAATTTGTTTCAAAGCTTGTCGTGACTGATTGATAAATCCAGTTATAGGAAAGTACTACATACTAAAGTAAAATTATGAATAATGAGTATTTAGTAAACTTTAATTATTACTAGAACTTAATTTCAAAGTTAGATGATGTTTTTTCTAAATTCAAATTACGAATTCTACGCGTTCAAAACCGCGATCGGCATGTTAGTAAAAAATCACTTCCGCATAAATCAATTTCTTTACACCATAATTATTAAAATGAAAAAAGTATAACAAAAAACGTTTAAGTGTAATGGAACGTAAATATAACGGTAAGTTCAGTTTAACCGTTCGATTTGAACGTGATCTAAGTACTAGTTAAAATGTCGAAACTAACTCCATTTCAAACCACTTGTATGGATTACGTTAACAGTTAGATACGGTTTACGTTATAAGATAAAATAATAAGAGTAATTTTAACTGAGATTTGTGTTGGAGATTACTTTATTTGTTTATTTTTTTATATTACGTATTGTTGTTATCTATATTATTGGAACAAACTTTTTAGTTATGTAAACAAAAACTTTGATCCTAATCGTAAGTTTGTAAACAGGATGAATTTTTCAAATGAGCGTTATAGATGAAATCCGAAACGTTAAGGAACAGCATCATTGGATTTTTGAAAAAATAACTAGTTCCTGGTCAGTCGAACGTTGATTTTGTAAAAACATACACCCTACATTATCACAGTATCTGATAGTGTCAGTCAAGGATCAAAATCTGCGAAGTCATATGCTCGCTACAAGCGATATAAATTATATCCCAAGATTAAATTGAACCTAAGACGAACAAACCAGTGGGTCAGTTAACTATTAATATTACGCAAACCAACTGCATCTCGTCTCACTGCATCGAACAAAATGTTATGTTACGTCAACCGTTTGCTAGACAAGCAAAAACACTTAGCAAAAACATATAGAAAGAAACAAAACAAAAATGATCGATTTCCCATAATTTATTGCATTAGTATTGCTATATGAATAGTTATGTTGTGTATGGTGTT
Source organism: Timandra comae (assembly GCA_958496195.1). Taxonomy (NCBI): domain Eukaryota; kingdom Metazoa; phylum Arthropoda; class Insecta; order Lepidoptera; family Geometridae; genus Timandra; species Timandra comae. Next base: position 1,292,667 of record OY292359.1, read on the forward strand.
TCTTTGGCGATATGTGCAATTGGTAATTGGATTGATTTGTTGGCAACTCTATGAGCAAACTAGAGTTGTTTAATTGTATGGTTATTGGCAATACACACACTTAAAGTTACTTAACAAATTTTTCATAAGGTGAGCTAAATGAAACAACTTAGGAATATGAAAAACTCTCGAAAAGTTTAAAAGGTTACGAAAGTTTGTCTGCTAAAGCTCACTATCTAATATTAATAAATTGTATGCTATGCTTCTTTAAATTTTAATCTTAAAACTGACAACATGAATTTAAGTTCTTCTCGGCTGATGTTATTCCGAATCGGTGGAATTCAGTGACCTTCATAAGTGCCTCATTGAGGCCTTAATTGAATAAATAATTTTTGAAATTTGAACAAATTCTTAAAAGCTTCTAATCAAAGCAAAGCAAATAATCTAATCTTATCAACCAACTAAAACTATTTCTAAATTTAAAATAGACAATATACAAAAACTTGAGAGTTACAAAATAGTTATCTATTGCAAAAGAATGTTGGATAATACTTAAATAATATCTTTTGTCATCCACATCGCAGTGCTAATGAGTTAGTAACATTTTTAGTAACAAGTAAGTAAGTACAAGATAATGTTTGAGTAATATTTAGTAACTGGGTTTAGTAACAGTCTTATACCCACGGGAAAGTATGAGTGCCGAGGACATTGTAATACCGTTGCAATTCTAGTCTAGTTCATAGGAGTACTTTGTTCTATCAAAAAAACGTATTGATCAACAATAACAATATACGAGTACAATTTAAGCTACTTTTTTCTATGACTATAGTAGACTATACTAGACTAATTTCTATAATGCACTTACAAAGCTTTCATTTTTAGTTACATTGTAAAAATAGTAACTTCTAATAAAAATAGTATCAAGAAATCTGCTAATATATTTTGTGTTATCTCAGAAACTGTTCTCAATATTTGAGAATCAAGTCTGTATGCAGGTGCTGTCTGTATTAATGTTTGGCTTCTGAATGTTTTCTGCAATCTGTCAGGGTATTAAGTAATTTTTAGATTGATGAGACATTAATCTATTAGCAAATACATTTAGCAAGATTTTTTAAATAAAACTGTAAGTTGTATGATGTAAAACAAAAATAAATTAGGCATTACAGACATCGGATTATAAAATACGGCTTACAACATAGTACATCACCAAGATCTTAAGCACTGCGTGTGCTAAAATAAGTACTTATAAGATTAAATTGTAAATATTAGCCATAATCTTGTACTAAACTTATAGAAAATAATCCGTTTAAATATAGGTTAAAAGTTGTATAAATTAACCATACTAGTTTTCATCGTAACGTCATTTAACTTAAACCTCATTAATATTCATTAATTCATTGAATCTTCTTATAAACTTACGAAATATAGTTTACGATACGAGTTTTGTTGTTAAGTTAAAGTTATTATCTAATTTTATTGATAGGTATTATGAAATGATAGTAGATGTTGTTTATTATGATTTAACGTGAATTTGTGTCAAATGTAATTCATTAATATGAGATCAAAACAAATCTTATTAAGCATGATGACTATTAGTAAATATATAAAATAAAATGTAGTAATTTCAATTAAGTTATCAATTTGAATTAACATAAACGATAACACTTTAGTGAAAATTAATAAAGTAGGTACATAATTGGCTATGTAAATTAACTAATGAAATTTTCAATTTAACGAAGAAGGCATATTATTGCTGATAATTTTGTCCTTCAGTGCTATTTTCAGAAACTTCACACTAATCTCAAAAACTCAATACGATTAATGAGAAAGGAATCGTAAAATTGCGGTGCAGAACTATGTAGTTTCAAAATAAAGGCTCTAAGTATTAAAATACAATATTATGCTCGTTTCAAAATAAACGCTCCATTATAACACAATTTTATTATTATATAACATAGGAAAATAATTTAAGAAAACCAACGACATGTCTCAATATTGCACATTCTTTCGTCCTTCTTTCCATCGCATCGCACTGAGTCAGCAAAGATTATCTTGAAAGATGATTCACAAATTCTCTAGATAAGAAATGTTCCTTTGCAAATATTTGGGACTAGTGATGATAGCATATTTATTTATTTATTGCGTAACAAAAACACTTACCACTTTAGTTCACCATAATTAAATGAGCTTTTACGGAATTTCCGCTATAATTTCCTCATTGAGGGTGTCAATTATTTCTTAAATTAAAGATCTAATCTTCAATCCTGTTCATAATAAACGATGTTATAGCTAAACGATTTAGTATCTCTATTTCATACATAAGTTTATAGCTATAAAATGAATTAATATAAAAACCACATTTAGTTTAAATATACTTATTGCACTTTTCGTTGAATGAATAGTATTGCTCTTAAAATTTATTTAAAAAAACGATTCCTATCATTGATAATAAAAACACTCTAGACGCGTATTTATCCAACGCTTTTTAATCAAAAACCTTGATAATGACATTATCCTTAAAGGACATTAATAAGGTTTTTTCATCTATGTAAACCTGACAAAACAAATAACCGAAGCTTTTAAACCAAAATCCTTAAGAAAATTGTCCTTCAAAATTAATTTAAGGACATATTTAATAAGGAAATTAACTAAATTAAATACACTTTAAACGTACGATACTATTATCGAGATCGCGTGTGTACCGCGCCGCGCGAACCGACACGCGGCTTCTCTCACGACTCAACAACCGACTACTGAAAGTCAAAAGCTTTCGTTGCGCTAACACTTCTGTCATTACGTATTCATAGAGCAATGTGTAAAAATGTAAAGCGCCCGGTTATTGACGGGGATTGTCAAAATATATGACAGCTGTCAAGTATTGTGTCAAATTAACCGAGTTTTAAAAAAGAGGAGGTTCTTTTGGTGTAAAATTAACCAATAGAGATATTTTGAAATTAAAAAAGTTTTTAGAAGTTTTATGTTCGAATATATATTATGTTTATTTTAAAGTTCATCTATATCTCTGTTAATTGCGAACTGATTTTGAAAATCCTTTTTTTATTTAACAAGGATTTCGCTTATATCGCTCAAGCTTTAGGTGGTCCCATAGTGCAAACTGGCGAGGGAATCCCGTAAAAATCGAGGTAAATGCAAAATAAAAGTAAGTATTTTCTATTAACGCTTTTTGTATTAACGCTATCTACATATATAAATTGCCAATTCATAGAACCATAAGATATATTTAATGTTCCTATGTTCGTGATACTAAACTTAAGTATATGAATTAGCACTTCAACCGTTTTATTTGTTGTTGTAGTGTCGTCGCCACCCTGTATACAAACCAGGAACAATATTTGCCTACCTAATACTTGTGTATCTACATTGTATGTGCATTAAGCAAATACAGTTGACAATAAGATGATTTATTAACGGAAGTAGGAGCAAGTTTAACAGCTTATAATTAAGATTATTATTTATTTATTATATAGAATTGTCAATTGAAATTAAGTATTTTATTCACACTAAGAAGAAAGCAGAAAAAGCAGCCCGAGTTCTTTGCCGATTTTTCTCAGCTGCTGTAATATGCGATCACAAAATAATTGTACCTTATTTTTTAATAAATTATTTTCAGTTTTCTTTTGTAAGCTCTTTAACGTTCATCAAAGTGTTTCTCTGAATTTCAAACTGAAAGAATGTTTTTTTTAATATTTTGGTGTAAGTTTGTAGGTAATGTACCTTACCTACAATTTTTATAGATATCTAAATCTAATAATAACATTGTAATTTAAATTGAGCCTTATAATAGACTAGACAAGGATTAATTTACAGTTACTGTAATAAAGGTAGATAAGATAGCCATATTTCACGGTCAAGTTATTGTAAGTACTTATTTTACTACTAAGTAATCTAGTAGTAAGGTTGGAGAATGAAAGTGGATAGACGGAATGCTAGTAGTCGGGTAAAAATGAAACTTAAAGTGATAGCGTCGATGGCGTAGAAGTTAAAGATTTTGACTCCCAATGAAAGGTACCTGGTTCGATGATTGCTCGATTTTCGAATTCATAATATTCTTATGTTTTCCTTTACCGCGAGAGCGTGGAATAAACCACGCTCTCGCGGTAAAGGAAAACATCGTGAGGAAACCTGCACGCTCCATGGTGTTCGACTAAGGTCTAGGTAATTGCCCTAATTTAGGGTAGGCTCGAGCCCCTCGCCTGAACTAAAAGTGTTTCAACAAATCTCTTTTTCTAACCCGGTGAAAAAGGTAAATCTTGTACCAACACCAATGAAATAAAGTAAGTAAAATATATTGAAATTTAAGTATCCGTCTACCCCATTTACCCCACAATACCTCAGTACATTATACCATAGCATAACGTAATATAAAGCCAGTCTCCGTCTGAGGATACCGTTAGGCGAGTTGATCGACCGCCTACACCGTATTCGATAAAAACTGATCTATTGATACTACTGTTACTGTTTGATACTTGACCGCGGATCTAGCGGTAATGTGGGAAAAAACGTATGGATTGATTATTCTAAATTATGAATCTTATTACGTCTGGGTAATGATTGGATACGGTTGCTTTGCTTATTGCCTGCACATCTATACTAATATTATAAAGCTGAAGAGTTTGTTTAGAAGCGCTAATCTCAGGAGCTACTAGTCGATTTGAAAAGGTTTTAGCCCATTTATCGAGGACTAGCGGCGCCCCGCGGTTTCACCCACGTAGTTCCCATTCCCGTAGGAGTATGGGGATAAAATTATGCTAAAAACCTTCCCACTAAATCACTCTATTAAAACAAACCGCATCAAAATCCGTTGCGTAGTTATAAAGATCTAAGCATACATAGGGATATATTGACAGAGAAAGCGACTTTGTTTTATATGTAGTGATGATGGTAACGACCAATATAGGAGCAGAGCTAACGCTCTGGTTAAACCGCGGAGCGCAGCTAGCTACATATATCATTAACTGACAGATGTTGATAGCCCAAGGGCTAGAAACTTAAAAATTCGCACACGTATTCCTTTTATGGCGTAGGCATCCACTAAGGAAGGATTTTTCAAAATTCAATAAACAAGGGGATGAAAGAATTTTATTTTCCGTGGATAAAACCGCAGGGTAAAGCTAGTTGAGTACTGCGTAGTCCGGGCACGCTCCGTGTCCAGAGGAGAAGCTCTGCAGAAGAGCTCAGCGCCGCCGGGCGTAGCGGATGTGCCCGCTTACCGTTGCGCCGGCACTCAGCGCCCAGGCGATGTCGCCCCCGGTGGTTTTAGTGGGTAGGACCTCCACCGCTCCATCTTGCTGGAGGGTGAGTCCCACATACCCCGCTGCTTTGGCGCGGGGATGCGTCAAAGCATTTCAAGGGTAAAGCTAGTTTACTACATGTAAATGACAATGTACTTAGTGACCTTTGAAATAAGGTGTCAATTGGCGGACGAATTAGTGAAACAAAAACATTTGAATCGCCATAAAGTATTTTGTATGTGAGTGTTATTCACGCTTATAATCTTATTAAGTAAGTATTATTAATGTATCACTGACAGCACAGGTATATGAATAAAACAATGTCATTGTAATTTCTTATTATTCTGATAACAATTACAGATAAAAACGACACTATTATGGATATTGTTAAAGTGTATTTACTTATAAACATGTTGTAGAGTTTAACATTTTTATAATTAAATCATTAGAGAATAGATCAACGTTCTAATTGTTCGAATTGCCACATGCTATTATGTTCCTTAAAGCGGATCCATTATCGTGTACCACAGCCGCTCCAGTAATACCTTTGGCTTTGTCACTCACTAAAAACTCCACTAAGTCAGCTATTTCTACAGGTTCGCTGTATCTGTTCAAAAGAGTTAACTTTTTTAAAACCTGCCAAGTTTTTTCTGAACTCTCTTCATCAAAACCAGCATTTTCCAATAAATTAGTTCTCACTGGCCCCGGATTCACGACATTCACCCTTATGCCGTGTGGCCCAAGTTCCAAAGCCGCGCATCTAGAGAAGTGGTCCAAGCCAGCTTTGGCAGTACAGTATGAGAAAGATGTAAAAGGGACTGTACTACAAATACTCGATATATTAACTATATTCCCCTTTGTTTTAGTGAGATGTTCAACTGAGAGGTGCGTCAAGTAGACTGCTGATCTGAGGTTAGTAGACATTACCTTGTCAAACGATTCGAACGCGTTTTCGTTTTGAAGAGTGTCATGACATACGACTCCTGCGTTGTTAACCAAAATGTCGAGCTGACCATAAAATTTGACAGTTTCTGTGATGATTCTTTTAGCTTCTTTATCGTCGGTGATGTCAGCGGTGATGGTGAGCGGTTTGTTGCCAAGCCGTTCACAATTTTCCGAAACTGATTTTAGTTTTTCCACATTTCTTCCCACAATTGCTACTCGGGCTCCCTGCTCCGTGAACTTGGCGGCGATGGCGGCTCCTATACCCGAACTAGCGCCCGTCACAATAGCTACTTTGTTCAATAAACTCATGTTTGTACCAAGACTCGAACTGAACTTCAAATGATAAGCAAATTTGAAACATTTTCCATTTATATTTGGTAAATGCAAATGTGATTCTGATGTTTTAGGGTTCCGTTCCTAAACAGTACAATATAGTGAGGTAAATATTTGTTAAATCCACAAAATAATGTTTGTCTCAGTCTGGCTGGGTGTATGTGCGTAGGTTCTGATACCCTAGCCCTAGGATCCCCCTTGCTGTAGGGAGATGATAGAGTGATTGATTATGTTACTTATTGAATGATAAGTGGCAAGAGTGGTTTGGAGATGCAGAATCCATATTTTATGTACGATGAAACGACTCTAACTTGGTCGGTTTTTAAATACTTATAGGTACATCGTGTAGATCGCTTATTACATATTTAAATGTTTCACGAAGCGAATTAATTAGATAAGGTGGCAATGGTTAATACAAAGTAAAATAATTTATGCTAAATGTAGATTTGAAAATATGTTAAAACTAGCTGCGTGCCACGGTCTTCCTTCGCGGTAAATCATATTAATATCTAGTTTTTTCAGCATTGGACAGACTGAAATGATGACTGAACGAATCATGATGAAAAGCACATAGTTTCAAATACGAAAGTACGCGGTCGCGCAAAATCGCGGGTCGCATCAAGTAAGATAAGATTATGGAGCTTGGATCAAAATTAGGATTAATTAAGTAGTTACTTACTTGTAAGTTGCTAATCGATCAAACACTAATCAAGAAATATATTTACCTAATAAATATTAATTTATGTAATCAGGTGAAACTGTTTCAAGTTTAGATGTAGTGGAAGATTTGATGCATTCACAAAATAATTGCTAGCAGAGTATCATGCATATCGTGTGACAGGTGTTAAAAACATTCGGTTTTAATGATTAAAATTAAAACTATAGTTAAACCACGGATCTTAGAATACTGGTTAAACTTAACACACTTAACATATGATGTTATATTAGATTTAACAAATACCTACGTAAAAAATTTTTACTTCCAACTTTGGAGAAATTAGTCTGCTCTCAAAAAAATTGTCGTTGTGACAAAAATCAAACCATGTTCCATGCCATAGAATTAATTACTGCCAGTTATTTTAACAAAATGTTCAGTACCCCTGATATATACGGAAGGAAGACTGCTCAATATTTATTGCCTCAAATTACTACAGATTTTAATGCTATTTTCGTAAGATTATCTAATAAGTACCATTAATATTATTAAGACCAGTTTTGTTATTGATATCTTTGATTTACACGAACACTACACATTGAAATAAAACACTTAAACGGATTTTTGCCGTGGTTGTATTTCGTTTTACATTGTCTTGCTTTGTTTGATACTAGATAACGATGTGTGATATGAATTTGAATTTATTTATCTAGCACGAGTTTAATGTAGATAGGTAGGTAACATAACCTAAATATTTATACCTAAGCAGTAAAGGCAAAAGGTGCCAAAAAGTCCTTAGAATAACAAAGACAATCAATTTTATATGGTAACCACGTAAATATCAAGTGTTATATTCACCGTTAGGTCGAGTTAGGCAATTTCATAGCCACCAGTGACTCGTTATGTAATCTTTATAAGGCTTATGTATCTGGTTTTATAATTCCACACTACGCTAGGTATTATTGTAGAGAAACAGGACACGGTGTGACACGAAACGGCGGATCGTGGCATACATTATATGGGTATGGCGATATGAATGGATTATAAAGAAAGTTTAAAGTTATACCTAAGCTTACAAAATATAGGTAGGTATTAGGTAAGTAGATATATGGTTTACTTAATTGGTCTATGAATATAATTGAGTCAAGGAAAAGGGATCATCGGTTTTACCAGTAGGTATATAATATGCCGATGTTTTAAAAGCTACTTATTGAAATTCTTTTTTAACGTCATAAGCTTAGCATCATCAGAACTGCATATATCCGATATCTGTGATACATAATATTAGTCGAGTTATAGTAGGTAGAGTTATAATGTAACACGTCATTGTTGCACAGTCGGGTAAAATTTTTGACATTTTCTCAATACAATATTAACGTCACGTCAGCTGTCTGTCAGCCAAACGTCATCATAACCATCTGTCAGGTCAGGTGTGTGTGTCAATGTGTCATCAAATCACACAAAACGTAAATATTCAGGGCGTTTAGAAATTAAGTTTAATAAAATAAAATATTGAAGAACTATATTATAACGTTGCTAAAGCCTATATCATGGAAAACTCCAAACCGAAAAATGCGTCGGAAGGGCTCGCTGTAAGTACATAAACTTATTACAAAAAAATGAAATTCATTGACTTAACTATGTACTTACTTATTATATACCTAACTAACCTTGTATAATTACCTGTGTAATTAATAGTTTTTTTGTAATTCCACTATTGTTTAAAGTAATATTTTAGTTTTAATTAAGAATACTTGTGCTTTCAAAAACTTCCTAAAGTTTCTTTAAGTTACAATATTAAAAAGTTATCTTTTCAAGTGAACTTTTGAAGTAGAACTAATTTTAACACTTTAAGTTAGTATGTTCAATATACTTAATAAGAGAAAAAAAAGAGATCTAAATAGAAAATATTATTTACTTAAGTATGTTTATTAAGGGCTGATTTTTCCATCGCCAGATAACTTTACTCGACGAATAACTTTGAAATTTTGACAGTTATTTCTTACAAAATCTGTCAAACGTCAATTTTATTCGTCGAATAAAAGTTATCTGGCGATGGAAAAATCGGCCCTTAAAATGATTAAAATTAAAAATATTAAGGTTTTCTGGTACCTAAGTATAGGTACTTTTTTTTTACAATGATTGCAAAATATTCTTTCACAAATGAATGACTATTATTTCTATTCCAGCCCATGGGTATAATGACAATAAACGAGACAGTGCTCAGCAATCAGCCCGAGTCCCGCTATGAGTGCCCCGTCTGCCTCAACTGGCTCCGAGACCCTGTCATCACAACATGTGGACATAAGTTCTGCAAAAGTTGTATTACATCGTGGTTACAGTAAGTTTCCAATTATATTAAACCAAATTAAAATATCTGTAAGATCCAAATGCAGGTAAAAGGAACTATCAAAAAGTGCTTAGATTATAATATTATTATTAAACATCATTTAAATTTAGATTTTTTTAAGCATTTGTCTACACATTATTTATAACAACAGAATTTACTGTAAATATTTTCTTATTGTATTTGTTTATAGGAATAGTGGTCACTGTCCAATAGACAACATAAATTTAAGTATGAAAGTGGATATATTCCCCGATAACTACACTAAAAGGGAAATACAGGAACAGAGAATGGACTGTCCTTTTTCTAATAAAGGTAATGTAAAGAGTAGTTTTTTGTTTTTATTCAATTGAAAGCTTATTTAATGATACCTTTAAAGTAACTCTAAATGCTGTACATAATATACACCCCTATTTTTAAATTACAGTTCACTATTATATTGTTACCCGTTGTATACATTAGCTGTGTTATTAAGTATCTCGAATTCAAAATAGGGGTGTATATACCCGTTATGTATCACTTTAACTTGAAACTTATGAAGTTTTATTTAAGTAATCATAACAACAAAATCATAAAAAAGTTCAGCTACATATCTTATACCTACTATGACACTAACTGGTTCTCCATACAATAATAATAAACCTACAATAATTTTCCAGGTTGCACAATAAAAGTGACTCCCCTAGACTTAGACAGTCACATAGCGACATGTGAGTATAACCAGCCCGAGTCGTCATCCCAGCCAGATATAAGAGTGCCATGCTCGTTCCAGAGTGTCGGATGTAAGGACACTTTTGAAAGCCAGGAGGAAATGAATCAACATTTACAAGATGCTGTGCAGAGTCATATGAGTGTTGGTATTTTATTTAACATTTCTCCATATTATTTTCTTTAATAATGCCAATAACTGTTCTAGCTAGAATAAAATGTAGCCTACGTCCTTCACCTCCCTTCTTGGTGAAAGCTCTTCTCTGTTCCTGTACTAATGATGACCTCAATGGCTGAGTGGTCACCATGCTGGACTGGCATCCCTCAGGTTGCGGGTTCGATTCCCGTGTGGGGTGAATTTTTTTTTGAACCACAAATATTTGTCTCTGGGTGTGTGTGTGAATGAGTATGTGCGTAGTTTTTGCTACCCTAGATACAAGTCACGAACTTAGTTAGGGGTCAATTACTTTAATGAGATGATGTAGTGAGTTATAAAATTCAGCTGAAAATCTACTCTTATACTGAGTTTTTACTCTTTGTATTATTTCTTCCTGATTAAACATATCTAAGCAGTTTTATTTACATATTAATTGATGAATTAGTCGAATAGGATAAAAACACTATTTAAATTATTATTTTTTAACATTTCAGTATCTAATGAACGCATACTCAGAAGTGAGAATAAACAATGACATGTCCAATGCTAGTATGGACGCGAAAGAGCAGGAGGCAATGACTCTGTGGGAGGCGCCAGACAAGGACGGCAATAGCTCTACCGCACCACCTATCAAAAACACTAGTGCTCTTATAAGGTAACTAAAAATACTTTGTTTTATACCAACAACATGTAATTGTAATTTCCGAATCGGTAGTAGATTCAGTATTTAATGATCATAAGTGCTTGATGGATACCCTTACTAAATAAATTACTTTCGAATTTGAATGCGAAGCTTCATAGAAATCTCATCTCTCTCTGACAACAGCTGTTTCCACTTGGTGGCATTTATCTTCTTCCCTTTTCTTCATGCCGTTAGCTAAATATCAAGTATTTGCGTTGATTTTGACTGTCATTCATAATTATCATTGCTGAGCGACTAAAATAAATATTACCTCTCAATTCCAGAGCCCTCTACGAGCGAGTGGTAGTCCTAGAACAACGTAACAGAGAACAAGACATAGTTATAGCCAATATATCCAAACAATTATCCGCATTTGCGATGGCCAAAATGAAACAAAACAATGAAATGATGCTGCGATACTGTATGGGCAACTATGTGTGGAAGATAGACAACTTCAAAGCTAGACTGGAAGCGATGATCAATGATCCCTTCAAAATGTTGTACAGCCCTGGGTTTTATACTTCGCCTAATGGATATAGGTAAGTAACAAGGGTGACACTGACACCTCAAATTTGCATCACTTCCTAGCTGTCAAATTTTAAATAATATATAGATTCTGATGAAGTTGTTTATTAATTTTGTGAGAAAGGATGGGGATGATTGTTTTTCTAAAAACTATTCAATCGATTTGGTTCAGACAGATGTTCCTCGAAAGATTTGATTGTTTGTTTGTAACGAAGAGGCTCCGAAACTACTGAACCGATTTCAAAAAATTCTTTCTCTAATGGAAAGCTAATTTATCAGTGCGTGACATAGGCTATATTTTACCCCCTAATTCCCACGGGAACGGGAACTACGCGGGTGAAACCGCGGGGCGCTGCTATTACGATAATAAAATACATTAGTATAGGTAGATCTACAGACTATTTTATTAACATTCAAACAACGCCAGTTACAAATACTAACCATTACTATACCAGATTCTGCGTCCGCCTCAACATCTCGCCCCAGAACCGGAGCTGCCTAGCGCTACACGTGCACCTCATGCAATCCGAACACGACGCCTCCTTAGAATGGCCTTTCAATGGCCGCATCTCGTTCGCCCTCGTCAACTGGCGGGCCGCCGCCCACTCGCAGAGAGACACTATGATGTCCAACAGCTCGCTGAGTGCGTTTGGTCGGCCCGCTGCCGCCGTGTGCCCGCGCGGGTTTGGGTACTCGGAGTATGTGGCTGTTAGTGATGTGTTAAGGAACGGGTTTGTGGAAAATGATACGCTTGTTATCCGGGTTAATATTAGGTGTGTTTGACAGGAGGAAAATGTGGAGGGAATGGTGTAATTGTTATGTTACCTCTGTTTTGTAGTGGCTAGTTTGTATTTAAGTTTGTCTAAAAATGATGTCATTATCATTCCAAATTCATACTTTTTAAGGCCACAGTAGTATTTAATATACCAACTTATATCATTTTATTATTAAACGAAACGTACGTCATTGTTTAGTGTGTGTTTGAGTGCGGAGCGAGACGCCGTCGGCGCGGGCGTATCGCACTCATCCTCCTGATGATGGCCACCGGACGTGGCTGAAACTAGTCGAGGGAATCGACATAGGTACGTGTAAATGTCCCGTAAAATTTAAACTTATATCATTGATAGTAGTAAAGAAGTAGTGTGCCATATTAAAATGCCACTCGAACATGAATTTTAGCGAAATATTTTTAAATAAAACAAATTATTTGATACTATTAAATTCACCTGTAAAATATATCGTGTCAATACCAGCTTAGAAACCTGTAAATCACTTAATGAACTTAGTTTTAAGAATCTCAAATGTTATAATCATTCCATATCAATTTACGTATCCGTCCCAAAAAGTGATATAAATAAGTTTAAAATAAGATTATTAATGTATTATAATATAAAGATCTTATTTAAGTGATCTGTCTGTACATAAAGAGCGAAATTAAAAGATATTCGATTGTATAATTCGAATTAGGGTGAAGAATAGGGAAATCAATGGCTTCGCCTCGCTTTCGCTCCAATCTGTGTTGTGTACTTAAAATAATATTGTACAATATTTTATTCAGTATTAATTTTCAGTATCATCAAAGTATTAAATTAATTCCGTCCAATTCGTTATAATATAAAACAACTTTTGTATGTTATATTATTAGCTAAGTAAGTTTATAAGTACTTAATTGAAATTAATTATACACCAATCTGATGTTATTAGTATTGTATAGTATACACTTTTATATGTATAGTGCATTTTATATATTATATTAGTTTTATATTGTTATCAGTATGAAGTTTATATTAAAATAAAATTATTAAGTAAAGTTTATTTGACTTTTTTTAGTTCCTAGATCAATAAAAAAACGACGACCTCGATGGCAGAGTGGTCACCATGCCGGACTGCCATCCGTAAGGTTGTGGGTTCGATTCTCGTGCGGGGTGAATATTTGTGTGAACCACAAATGTTTGTCTCAGTCTGGTACCCTAAATTAGATACAAGTTTCGAACTTAGTTAGGGGTCAGTTACTTACTATAATGAGATCATGTAGTGAATGATTATGTTATGTTATATGGCATGGTCAAAATAAAACAACACAATTAAAATTTTTACTTTATTTTCAAATCTTACAAAATAACATTACATACAATGATTTTATGAAAAAACTACCGGCTTAATAAAATATAGGAATTTAATCTTAAATACTTAATTAAATCTAAAGGCTAACATTTACTCTTATCACATCCAAACATCACAATTTACATTTTGAAGCCAATTTTGGAAAATAATCTTTTAAGTATGGCAACATAGGATCAAAAATATTGCCAGTATATTTTTCTTCTGCTTGCATAGTATAGATATAAAATTCTGTTTTTATCTATTAATACAAACCTTTCTTTCAAAAACTAATTTTTTTATAAATAAGTAACTATAACAACATTCACTAAAACCTATGAGATAAGCCTCTATATACTAAATCATTCTCACTAACATTCTAATGCCTTTTTATATATTTTTTATTAATGGTAACTGAAAGTTGGGAATGCTGGGAACATTTGTGTTATGGAAACACTCAATTTGAATTTAAAGACTGGTAACTAATGAAATTTTGAGTAGAAAAAAAAATACTGTAATAAAAACATGAAGTTGTAGGTAAAAATGGAGCCCACACTTAGAACAACAGCTTGAGGCAAATAACTACGTCTCTGTGGGCCGATATCTCTTTTTAGCATGGACTCTCTCTTTCTAGAGGTTACATTAGTTAGAAAGAGAGAACCTGCCCACAGAGAGCGCGATAGTGATACATATAGGTATGCTTCAAGTAGGTATTCGAAGTTTGGACTCCATTTTTACCTACAACTTCATGAATAAAAAGCATAACTTTGTTTTTTCTTTATGAGAAATGTAGCAATATTTGTTTGTTTGTTATAGTCTCAGGGATATTTTCAAATGTCGTTTTTTATATAATTTAGTAACAGAATATGGCACTAAGTTATCACAAAAATAATAAACAAAATAAGGCATATTATATAATAGGTTGCAAAAATGTTGCCAGAGTTGAAAAAAAATGTTACCGCGCCATTATGACTTTGAACATTCATCATAGTTATTTTTTTTATTTTGAGTTGCTACAATTCTGTTTTACATGTAAAATTAATTCCAAAATATATTTTTCTTTGTCATTTTTATCATTAATTTTAAGCAAACGGTGGTTTTCGTTTCAGTCAAATATCCCTATTTTTTGTTAATCATAACCACACGCATTCAATGCAAATTTTTATTAGTTAAGTATACCTAATTTAAGTAAGTATATTATTTTTTCTTATTTTAGAATCTAATTTATTAATATAATTTTGAATTAAACTTACTTTTTTAATATAAAAAAATCATTAAATGTCAAACGTAATTAAACAATGAGTTCAACCGAGGAAAGTGCTGAGTAATCTAAGTTAAATGTCTTTTGCTGTCATAAGGTCTGGACCCATTGTTTGTGTCAGAATTGACAGAACAATAAGGTAAGATGGCGACAACTGAACTCAAAAACTGAAAGTCAGACCATCTAAAACACTTAAACGGATTTTCGTCGTGGTTGTATTTTGTTTTACATTTTCTGACGTTTCCAACCAACGACAACCACGACAAAAATCCGTTTAAGTGTTTTATTTCAATGTGTAGTGTTCGTGTAAATCAAAGATATCAATATCAGACCATCTCACTTAGATACTCAGAGCTTTTGTCGGCTGAACACACCCATTGACATTAGTGTGAATGTTACCAGTTATCTAATGTCATTGAATATAAAAAATCCAAAGAATCAACCCGGAAGACGATCAATGGAAGCATTCCAACTTTCTTACACATTCGATTCTGGACGATACATTTACAAACGATTACAATACCAATTAACTATGAAGGGCTGTAAGGAGTATGATTTCTTGTTTGAAAAATTTCCATCTTTTAATTGCTATATTTATACGTAACACTGGCAATGTAGGCAGCGTTAGTGTTACCAAACCAATCAACGTCGATCGAAGTTGATCGACTGGTCTGATAACACTAATTGATCGATAGATACTGTTCGACTAACCAATCGAACGATTGCCGGTCGATGGCACCGGTCGACGTTGATGATTAACTCCGGCTATTAATTATTTACTAACTATTCCATTCTACCATCGATCCATGCCGTCGATCGATGATCAATCGATTGCAATTGGTCTGATAACACCCTAAGCGCCATTCCACCTGGTTTGTGAACTATTTACTGTATAAAGGCGGACACTTTTTTACCTTGTCTCCCTTTTAAGAAAGTACTCCTTAACTCTACCCCCTCCATAAAAAAAATATACGCTTAGATGTCACCACAGAACTGTAAGATTGCTAAAATAACAGTAACAACGGTTTTTAACCCCCGACGCAAAAAGAAGGGTGTTATAAGTTTGGCGTGTCTGTGTGTGTGTGTGTATCTGACTTTTTGTATTAAAGGGGACTTACGTGCGAGTTTTCTTATACATGTTTGATGAAAATCGGTTGACCCGTTTAAAAGTTATGGGGTTTGAAAGTATTTGTGTTGGGGGTTTAAATTTTTAATTTAATTGTTATTACTAGATTGATATTGTGACAAAATTGTCGATGAAATGAGTACAGGTTAGCTTTTATTGATGAGCAAATCCGGCACTATAAGGAATAGCTTAAAAATATTCCCATTACAATGAAAACTAAAACTGTGTTAATAGATATTTGACAAAACAATATTCAAAGCCAGTAAACAACCCTGGTAAAGGGCACTAAAAATCATTGAACTAGTGGTATTTTAAATTAAACTCTTAAGGGGTGGAAACACCCTCAAAAATAAAGTTACATTGTCATCCTAGCTGTGAAAATATGAAAGGCTGATGAAGGTACTTAATATTTACTATTCAAGCTAAGCGAGGCTAATATATTTTTCTCTGTGATTAATACGTTTACTCTTGTTTATATCTCGCATTCTTTTTCTGCGAATCTGTGAATATAAGCGAGTAAGGGTCGACGCACTTCTAACGAAGATTTCTATTTTGTCAGCGAAAACATTATCAGCTTTGTTTCATCTATACTAATATTATAAAGAGGAAAGATTTGTTTGTTTGTTTGTAACGAATAGGCTCCGAAACTACTGAACCGATTTCAATAATTCTTTCACCATTAGAAAGCTACATTCACCCTGAATAACATAGGCTATATTTTATCCCCGTATTCCCACGGGAACGGGAACCACGCGAGGAGCTACTAGTTTGAAATAAAATCGAAAATTGATTACCACAACAAATATTATCCTTGTGCGTTGAAACAAAAGACTATTTTATTTATTTATTGAGAACTAGTGGTAATAATCCTCTTAAAATTAAGTAAAGTTTTCGATTCGAGTGCAAATACCCCTACCACGCATTAATTTGACACCGTTTTTTTTTCTTTTTTCAATAATCTGGAATGTTTGAATGGTTGTGAATGACATAGTTTTGTTTTGTGACCTACATATTATACCGAAACGTCTCTATCCTAAGCAAGCTCATAATAATTTCTACTCGATATCACAGTTATGGTAAACAAATGCATTTTTTTATTATTTTGCCAAGTTTCAATGGCGCACCATGTGGTCAGAAGACCACATGGTGCGCTATGTACTTAGGCCACAGTTCTAAAGTTTCAAGTTAAACCAGATTTATTTTAAAACTATTCTGAACCAATGTTTGTTTAAAGAAAGAGATGAAAATGGATTTTCAAAGCTTTAAATCAAAGAAGGTATTAAATTATTCTCTTTACAACAAAAAAAAACACAATTCTGTCAAGTTGAAATAAACATTGAACTTAGGTATAGACCAAGTCTGGTTTGAATCATAAACATTAGAATTGCAGCCATTATCAACTATCTAACGATCTGGTTAAAGTCTGTCTATTGAAGATTTGTTTTAAAACTGTTGCCATCATAACTTTGATACATTCACTTATATTCTCCAATAGATAGACTATCTTACAACACAAGTCCATACAAAAACAAACCGTATGTACTACAAAATAAGACTTATTTCTATTTAAGTGATGATCAACATAAGTACTAACTTCAAATATCTAGAAGTACTTCTAATAGAACTATAATTCAGTTTTTATATCTATTTTATTCATAAACATTTCACACCATGATGTGACGTGTGAGTGAATCGGTTCATCCCCACTAACATAGATGAGTGAGTGTAATTATTTATTTATTATTTAATAATATTTATGAATAAAATAATACATCTTAATACTACAATACATCAAAATGTGATTATCGTATTCCTATAATCAAACATGAAAATCTATACCTTAATTTAAAGTAAAACAGACGTTAAGGTAAATAACTTAAGGGTGACATTCCTTTGAAGAGAGGGCGGAGCTGAGTTAGAATTAACCAATAGAATTTCTTTAAATTTTCATTCCTTTTAAAAGTCATGTTGACGACACGACTTATTAATCCTATATTAATAATGTGCTACAATTTGCGCTAATAATAAAGTTATAAGAAATTCTACTGTTTAATTTTGATTTTATTCCATTTGTCAATGGAGTCTCATCCTTAAGACGTTTTTTTTTTTATTTTGTCACAATCATAGATTAATTATTTTCATTATTCTAAAACCGATTTATAATATACGATCGATTGAAAATCGTTTAATTTTTTGGGTTCAATCATTTGCTGCAATTCTTTTTATTGATTATATATAAGTATTCTTTTTAAATTAAGTTTTGTAAAAAAGATATGTTTTATCTGGACTGTTATTTTTATGAATTCAGTAAAATTTGTACTTAATTCAAAAATATTTCACGGTTTTACTTATTCATATATTTAATATCAAAGTTTTGGACACAAAATTGGCAATAGTTATCAAACTAAAATCATCATTTGATATTACTTATTACAAAATACAATCACTTTGAAAATAGACATATAATGTAGTCACCTTCTCCTTGAACATTTTAATTGTATATTTTCAGAGTCCGTAGATGTGCAATACAAATATATGTATTTTGAAATCAATCTAACGACACACATATTTATATGAAATCTTTTGGAATCTTTTACACATGATAACTTTTCTAAACAAGTCTTATTCAAAACAGATGTGTTTATATTGACTTTGGGGCGCGGCATAATAGAAAACATTACAATAATTTTAATTTTTGCCAGAGATAGTTCCATCATGTACCTATGAATGGTTCTAGTGTCATGAGAACATTGACACTAGTTCCATTATTTCGAGTCCCATTTTTGGAACTAATGATGTAAATTATTATCAGTAGTTCCATCATGGAACTATTTCATGGTACTAGTGTCAACGAACCGAGACATCTCTGATTTTATCATTAAAGTATAGTGAGAGCAACCGCTATAGTGTTTGCTTATATCGGATTTCTTATAGACGCAAAGATAGCTCAAGCAATGCCAAGAATCCAGGACAAAAAATAGGTTGAAAGTTCAACCTATATATAATAGGTTTTAACCATTGTCATGCTTTAATACAGTCACGCCATGATGACTATGGTCAGAGGCTGACAATTGGCAGCAAGGCCTTACTATCACACCATTATTTGAAGAATCAAGTGATAAATTTATCCCTTCTCCCCTTATAACCTCACTTAGGTGATAGCCCAATCGACTAGCTTAAAATTGTCCAGGATTTTTACTAGAATGATTGAAAAACAGTGCCGACGTTAAGTAATGCGACTGATAGACGGTCCGGGGTGCTAAATTTGGGGAGGGGGGGTCTCCTGCGACAAGCTCTAACGGACCCTAATGCCTGTCACAATATTACCCAGGGCATCATAGTCTTAACGCCGGCACTGAATGCAAAGTGTCCAGGGCTTCAGCGCTCTAACACCGACACTGATCACAAAGCCTTCCAAATAGAACTCCCCATATCACACCTAGTTATTAATAACCTTCATCTTCCTTTACCACATTACTCCCTCGCTCCATTCCCGGTCAGAGTGAAGAGCTAGAGTCCCCTGGGAAGTGCAGCAGGTTGTCCCCACTGCATGACGGAGTAGGAGACGACGGCGCGTCCAGCGACGCTCGGGAAGTCGAACTGAAGCTGCTCGAACTTAGCTCCTCTTGTTCAGCGTCGAAACGACCGCCGCGGACTGTAAGGGGAAATATGCCGCATTAGTGAAGTCATAGTACTGAAAAAAGTACAGTCACAGTCAGATAAAGGTCACTTTGGTAATTGCCAACCAAGGGACAGTACCTTGTATCTGACGCTAACCGTATACTAAGTTCTATAATAAATATGTTCTTTGAGTCTCACCTTGTCAATAATTTTATATTATGTATAAATTATTATATGGTCAGTCTGTTCGGGCACTGCCAAATTTGAAGAGATTTACTTTGATCTTTAGGTTTTGAGATAATTGTTTTCAGAGAAAGGTCAAACTATCACCTGACAGCCAGAAAACGAAGCTATTCTTAAAATGAGTAAAATAAAACAAAGCGCATGGTTTTTGAATTTCATTTTTATTGAGATATCTGATATTGAAACACTCCTTAATATTATCAACAAAACTGTAGGTACTGAAGCAGCCAAACATTTACTAAACAATTTAATAAACACCTCGATGTGGAGTAACATTGAAAGACATACAATTTGTGATACACACACGTACATAGTTACAACCTCATACTCGTAATAAGCGAATAAAGAAATGGTACAAACTTGTATTCATTGAATGTGAAATAAGGTTAGGAATTTAAACTAGGTGAATGATAGGATAAAAAATTACCCAAGAAAAAAAAACATATGTCTTAAAAAATGTGATCAATAAAAACAGTTAACAAAAGAAATTCAGATATGATATGAATAATTCATTAATATTGTAAACACTTAAGTATATAAGCGTGTGTATAACAAAATGTTTTCTAATATATCCACAAATATATTTCATTATCTATAAAGTACAACATCGAATAACTAACTGACGTCACCTAATTACAACAGATTAAATTCGAGACAGAATCATTTCATTTATCTATTATTCTTTTAACCTACGTTTCTCCTCTGATTTGTATGTCGCCTCAAAACATAGTTGCCAATTAAACTTATAATAACAATATTTCATTTCATAAAGCATTTTTAATAAAGCAAATTTTTCAAGTCAAAATAAAGATACCAAAAATAATTTTCGTAAAACTTGTAAAATATACCAAAATAATATCAAAGTATTCATTTTTATTCCACTACATAAGTTAAATAATATTTATAAATTAAAACAAAATTTTGCTACTTAAAGTAAGCCCTTAAATCAATAACCATAAGGTCTAAAACGAGTTTCAATTAAAATTAATATTATGCACCGATTACGTACATGAAAATAAAATTACAATTATAGAAATAATTTCAGCAAAATCAGTTTTAAAAAAATAAACTATTTGTCATGATTCAACATAATAATTATTAAGACTAAATAAATAAATAAAAATAATACTTGAATTAAAATTATTTTTATGAAAATAATATTTGTACAATGACAGCCGTTATTAGAGGTATTATATACCTGTTTATATATTTAAATAGACAGAAAATAAATTTAAAAACTGTAAAAAGTACTATTATATTGTATTTTATTTGATTAGATTGAACTATGTGTTAGAATACCAGTGTACTACTTAATATTTAAACCAAGGAAGCTATAAATTAATACTGAGGTATATTAAACTAATGAAATATTGCCGCTAACGCGTGCTTCAACCCAATGGAAAATATACTTAGCTTGTATATTGATGTAAGCCTCAAATACCCGAGCGAAATTAAATAACATTATGTACATATTCTCATAAATAGGTACTATTAACACATTCGTGTGAACGTCAAAGTAAACTACTTTTTATTGCTGTAACATTAAAGTCTATTTTTATTTTGTTAAATTATTTTTTTTCTTCTGGAAACAATCTAAAACTAAAGGACGTTTAGGTAACAGATACTGGCCTGTTCTATTTATTGTTTGCCACCATTGGTTAGCTCTATTTATTAAAACTAAAACAATTATAATCCAACTTATTAAACTAAAACCGAGAAGTAAGTACTAAAAGCGAATTAACATTACAATTCGAATATTTTTACAAAGATTTTGTTTTCTAACCCATGACGTCAAAGGCAACACCTAATCTACGCACATGGATGTTCTCACAATTGTTGCTTTGGAAAAATATAGGAAGTGCAATATCATGCTTATTATTTTTTATTATTTTTCAGTTTTTGTATTTTTATTGCAATTTTTTTTAATATGTCTACTATCACGACAACCGTCGTTGTCTACGTGAAGGTTAAGTATTAGTAGCAGTAATTTGACATCACATTTTTTAATATTTTTTTTGTCTTTTCACTGCACTTATCTACTAGCTTTACTTAATCTAATGTTACTGAGAGCAGAAAAAATTCAAATATCTAATAGCGTAATCGTTAAAACATTCCAAATATTGAACACATTGTGATTTATTTCTTCTTCCTACGAGATTTCTTAGATTTAGACGATTGCTTTGGAGAAGGCATGGTTACATTTGAAGCACCACTTGATTTCTTATCATCCTTGTCGCTGTCCGTCGACAATACTGGTGAATTGTTATCATCATCCGATGATTTCTCCATCACCTCGGCATCTTTTTCTTCACTCTTCACGTCATCATCAACTTTGACTTCTTGGCTTTTAATTTTATCACTTTGTATAACACTGAAACCTTTTTCCTTCTTATCGGGAACCTTTTCGAGGTCGATTAGATTGAAAGCGCTTGTGGATTCTTTTATAGTCGAGAGGATGTTGTCGATATCAATTTTGCAGATCGGACTGGTAATTTTAGTCTCCGTGCTTTCTAGAAGACAGTCCCTCATTACTTCTAACTTGAAATGGTCTAGGCCGAAGTCTAGTTCTAGCGGAGGCAAGTCCTGGATTAGTGAATCATCAGATTTCGAGTCGGAAGGAGCATCGCATTCTGCGACCATAATGTCTGTTCTTTTACAAAGTCTCATTAGTTCTTCTTGCAAGGACACGTTTGTAGATGGCGTTGCAGGTTGACCTAATTTTGTTGCGTAGTGTTGAGATACTATAGCTTCTAATTTTGGTATCTCTTTTTCAACTTTATCAAGAACTTCGGAAGTTCCTTGTACTTCAGTTTTCTTTATCACTTCTTTAACTTCAACTTTTTTAGCATTTTTGCACGCAGCAATTGAGCTCCACGATTTTATTGCGGGTTTTTCGACAGCAATTTCTACGTCATCTATCTTTCTATCAAGTAGTGGCGACTTCTTACGAGATTTGTTGCCTCTAGTTATCTGTATCTCAGGGAATTCGTCCTTTGTGCTATCGATAACATAAACATCTTTCACATCCGTATCTTTTTCAATTGATTTGCGATGTTCATATCTGCTTTTCTTCTCCACTATGGGTGTAGTTGCTTCTAGAAGTACTTCGACTGTATCGTCTTTTAATTCCAAAACTTTATCTCGTTTTTCTTTTGATTTCTGCCTAGTATCTGTCTCGGGCAGTGTTATAACTTCAGGTACGTCACTCTTCTTTCTCGAACTTTTAATCTTAACAGCGACATCAATACTTTCTAAAGTCCAGTCATCTAATTTGGCATCTGATTCTTCCTTCTTTTCAAACGGTTTGGGCGATTTAGATTTCTTCATCTTAGAAGAATAAGTACCGGGAGGAGAAAACTCATCGTAAGGCATCGAAATTGACACTAAATCATCACTACCAAGTTGATTATCGGCACTTTCTTCTATAGCATGGATTTCCACGAAACTATCGTCTTCAGATTTATTCTGAGGATCGTCTTGAATCTTTTTAATTTTACGATTCTTTTTAACTTTCGGTTTTTCTTCAGTTACGGTGACACTCAGAATGGGTTTATCCGGTTCGTTAAGAAGCATGTCCCACGCTTGGTCTTCAGTTTTGATTTCATTGACTTTCACAGGTTCCACTTCAACAACTTCTTTCTTTGGAGATACTGATAGTCTTTCCGATTTCGTCGGGAATAAATCCTTTTTTACTGTCCAAGCTGATTCAGGGGCATCTTTCTTCCATGGTCCTTTGGGTATCTCGATCTCCTTTCGCGGAGAAATTTCTCGTTCCTTCGACTCCCTCCTCGATGGTAACTTAACTTCAGGCTCTTTCAGAGTCAGTCTTTCCTCTGAAGCTTCCTTCTTAGATCTCACATCTGTTATTTCCTTTACGGTAACTACTTCAGGTTCCTTCGACTTCTCTCGTTCTTTACATTTAACACGGTCCTTAGACCTTTCTCGTTCCTTAGACTTTACTCGGTCCTTAGACCTTTCTCGTTCCTTAGACTTCAGTCGGTCCTTAGACCGTTCTCGTTCCTTAGATTTTACTCGGTCCTTAGACTGCTCTCGTTCTTTAGGCTTTACGCGATCCTTTGACAGGTCACGTTCTTTAGATTTTCTATTCGCAGTGAATTTAGTTTCTACCGATTCTGCAATATGAACAGATTTGGCAGATTCTTTAACGGAAATCGATGCGGCGTTAAGAGATTTTTCCGTTTTGGCAGTCGGTTTCGCTTCGGGCTCTCTTTTCGGTGGGATAGTCGTTTCGGGGATATCGGCATCTTTATCTCTGTTTCGTCGCATCGATTCCGTTTTCGACGTTCGTTTCGTCGTATTTTTAGACGACTCATCGGCCATCGATTCTTTCGACGGTTTAATCGTCTCTTTCGGCGTCTCCTTGGACATCTGCTTCGGGATCTCTTTCGGTATATCCTTCGGGGTTTCCTTGGGCATCTCCTTCAGCGTCTCCTTCGGTATTTCTTTCAGTGTTTCTTTCGGTGTCTCTTTCGGCATCATCTTCGGCGTTTCTTTCGAAGCCTCCTTTAACGTTTCTTGCGGCGGCTGCTTCGGTTTTTCTTTCGATATCTCCTTGGTTATTTCCTTCGGCGTTTCTATCGGCAACTGTTTCGGTGCATCCTTCTGGTTTGTGTGGGGCACTTCCTTGGGTTCCTCTGTGGGCGGGTCCCCGGGCGTGTCCGTGGAGGCCCCCCGCAGCCCGCCCCCGGGCGCGGCGGGCGCGGCGGGCGCGGCGGGCGCGGCGGGCGCGCGCGGCACGCCGGCCGGCTCCAAGTCCCAAGCCTGGTCCCAGCGCGCGGGCGGCGCGGCGTGCAGCGCCTGCACGGGGATGGTGGTGGTGCGCGGCAGGGCGCGCGCGGGCAGGTGGGGCGGCGGCGCGGCGGACGCGCGCACCACGCAGCGGAACACGGCCTCGTCCACGTTGTCCGTGGGCGACGGGTCGGCCGCCGGCGGCGCGGCCGGCCCGCGGGCCGCCGCCACCACCGTGCCGCCGGGCCCCACGGCGCGCGCCGGCCCGCTCGCGCGCGGCCCGCCGGCCCGCGGGCCGTCGGCGCTCTCCCCGCGCTCGCCCGACCTCCGCCGCGGCCCTATCGAACACCGAAGGCCACCGTTAGTACGACATCCGGACGAACCACTGCCCCGCGCCTACCCCGCCTTCCGCCTTTACGACCATCGAATACCCCCGCGCGATCTACCCCTTCTATCGACCCCATTCTATTGATTTAAATTTCCGATTGACAAATCGTTAGGAACCCCAGTAAATTCATTGCATTTTGAAATGTATACCCTCCACGGTTAGTCCCGAAAATTTTACGCTTCGCAACCGACAAGTGAGTACATCATATTCATATTTACAAGACTTTCTACAAATTACCCCATAAGGACGATTCTATAGATGGTTTTCGATAGCTTTTAATCCGAGATTTTAGAGCTCTTTCAATTTAATATTGTACGGATACGGTGTCTCAGCAATACGTTTGAAGTTTTGAGAGCGTACGTTCGTTTGTTTTCATACAAAGCCAGCGACGCGTTATAAAGTACGTTGTGTGTACGCGGTGCGGCTGCCGCACAAAGCGCGCTTTGTGTGAAAATAAACGAACGTAAGTTCACAAATATCATACTTATCGCTGCGACATCACAGCCGTACCTAAAGCATGCTTACTTATATTAAAAGAACCCATAAACAATTTTGAAAAATGTATTGAAAGAACCTTTAGTGCAAAGTATATTTACAAAAACAGCCCCATAAAATTGTGAATATATTATTATCAATATCCCAATTTAATTCAAATTTAAAATCTTTATTCCGTTTACGCTAAATAATAATTACAAAAAAATAGACTTAATATTTTCCAAATTAAATATTAGCACGCACTACAGACCCAAACTAGAGAAAACTAATTGCGTCAAACTAACCCCTTACTTATTACGAGTGCTACCAAATTATTTAATTTCCACGGAAACTACACATTTAAATAAAACTACTTTAATCATCAGACAAGTAAAACGAAAAATAACTTTGTTCCAAAAAAAATTTCAGAAAAACTACGGCATCTCTTATCCTTTACGCAGGGCAATTTTTGCTAAACGATGCATATTAAAATTGCGGTATAATTGCTATCATTTACGCCTATCTTTATTAATAAACCTAGAACCATTTACTCAGCCTATCTTTGTTAAAAAATCGTAGTAACGGCACAGTGGTTCGTCATAGAACTGTTCGCATCGTGGGATTAGTGTACGAGTATCATTCTCGTATGTATGTATGCAATGTATTAAAGAGAATCGAATCGAGAGGGTAGTGCGAGGTGCCTTTGGCTTCGGTGTAGGGCCGGCGGCGGAACTAACATCCTCTTCAGAACATACTTCCGTCTCGATTGGTGCAAACACTCACTCACGAAACGATCATAACCGAACATAATCGATTATAATCGGATACCCATACGAATACTGAATCGATCACAATCGAATTGGACGCGGATAAACAAAATCGAATTGTTTGTTTGTAATGAATGATTGTTGTGTCTTTACTGGACTTATTAATTTAAAAAACCTGATTATTTTGAGAAAATTTATGTGTCTCTGTTTTCAATGACAGTTCTTCAACCAATTATTTTAATGAAAATATCAATTTAAAATATAATGAATCATACAATAACATACAATATTATGTCACAAGTTTAATATACTTCAGAGACAAAACTCACGACTCGATTCAAATAATCGATGACTAATACCGATTATGAAACTTCAATATTATGTAATGTGATCGTTATGATAACTGAGTAATCGTGAGGGTCATGTAGAGCAATGAACGCGAGGGTAATTAATAAAATGTGCATATGAAATGTAAAAGAATCGGTTTGTATGAACCATGTATGAACTTATTGCAAGGCAGAGACCTCTCTCTTTCTCACTGATGATATTAGTACAGTGAGGTGGAAATGAAAGTAGAATATTTTTATTCTATGAATATGAATCATCTTTATACACGATGAATTGCACATAAATATAACTGAAAATCGGTCTAGTGTTTTGATAATTTTTGCACCTCATACAAAATAGTAGTCAAATTGTTATCAAATGATTATGTAATGTACTAACCGTGATCTTCCTTCATGGCCTCAGCAAGATCTTCCTTGAGTTGTACGTCACAGACAGAAGGACGACCGCTCTCAGATAGCAGCGACTTGCGACGGAAACTGTCCGACGGTGAATGTTCCAGGGAACCTGATAATAGGAATATTCATAAGTAACGGGTGTGTGATTGTATGAGTCTATGCGTATTTGTGTTTATGCGTGTCTTTGCGTGTCTGTGCAAACTGGGTGTCTATGAATGTGTGTGTGTGTGTTTGTGTGTGTACAAATCTTTGTGTCTGTGCGAGTGTAATTCTGTATGACTAATCTGCGTGTGAGCCTGTCTTGAGTTTGCGTGTGTGTGTCTGTCTGAGTGTGTGTGTGTCTGACTGCGTGTGTGTGTGTCTGACTGCGTGTGTGTGTCTGGCTAGGTGTGCGTCCGTGCGTATATGGTGTCCGTCCCGTATACTGACTGGCGGAGCCGGAGCCGACGAGCACGGCGCCGTGCGGCGGCACGTTGACGGGGTTGGAGCGCGCCGCGCCGCCGCCCAGCTCCACCTCCACCGCCTCGCACTCCCAGCCGCCGCGCCCGCCGCCGCCGCTACTACACACACACATACTTTAATGTCACTCAAAATCCTATATTACGTATGTGAACCCACTCCCCGTTTACACTCAGTCGTACAGGGCATGGCCAATGACTGAATGTAAATAGGTGACTCGCGCGGCCACTCGTCATGCTGCCCGACGCCCCGCGAGTGACGGGCACAGTCCGCACTCTGCCCGTCACTCCCGCTCGCGCTGCCTTCCTTTGACCTCCGCAGGTCAACAAGGCAGCGCGAGCGGGAGAGTACTCACTCGCGTGGATACTGCCACAGAAGTATTTAGGGAAATATTTCTGGTAGCGCGAGGAGCAGTGGCAGGAGGCTGAATTTAAATGGGATGTCACTGAGGTGATTGTCTTACCCGGAATTGTAGGTCTTAAATACGAATTGCGGTCCCATCCAGAGACGACGGTGAGGACCGGCGTGGGTCACTATCTCCACTTGCGACAACCAACGCTCCTCTTCGCTCATACACATGTCGGCGCAGCGCTGGATAAATACAAGGAGTTTTAATAAAAAATACCTATGAAAATTACGTAACCCAGTGATAGTGAATCATTCGAAGTGATTGTTACCAGGGGCGCGGGCGGCTGCAGCAGCGGGCTGGCGGGCGGCAGCGGGGCCAGCACGTCGGCCGAGGACGGCGAGCGGCGCAGCGACCACTGCGACACGCCCTCCACCAACACCTCGATGGGCGACTCGTCGCACAGCTTCTCCTTCGGGATGTCTGCGGGCAGAGGGCGGTTACACACGGGGCGAGGCGAGGGGAGCTGTATAGTAGGGAGACACTCACTGGACGCAGCGCGCGGGTGCAGCACGAGGTGCGCGAGCGTGCCGCCGGCCGCCAGCAGGTACAGCGCCTGCTCGGCGCGGTTGGCGGCGGCGGCCGGCGCGCCCCAGCACGCGCGCGCCAGCAGCGGCGCCGCGTCCTCCGACAGCGACGCCAGGCGCTGGCGGCCCGCCGACGTGCGCGTCACCGTGTGCGTGGCCAGGTTGGGCGTGGGCCGCAGCTGGGCCAGCGCCGGCGAGCGCACGGGCGCCGGGTACGGCGGCAGGCGCGGGTTGGGGAACCACGCGTCCGCCGGCTGCGGCCGCGCCTCGTGCAGCCCCGCCGACCGCTGGAAGCGCGACACGCGGTTCACCACGCGCGGCTGCGAGTGCGTGCGCAGCGCCGCCGCGCCGCCGTACGGGCACACCGCGAACACGTGCGTCGTGCCGCGCAGCGTCGACACCGCCACCCACCGCCCGTCCCCGGATATCGAGATGTCTTGTACTGAAGAGAGGAAAGAGAGAGATAGTGTTACCTTCGTCCGGGATCAACAGTCACCCAGCGTCATGGCGTGACGGCGGGAAGCTCACCTTTGGCGGTGGTGTCCCCGCGGTGCAGGATGTAGAGGTGGTGCACGGAGGCGAGGCCGGGCCCGCACGGGTGCGGGTTGATGCGGAACACGTGGAAGTCGTGCCCGCGGCGGTCGGCGGTGACGAGCAGCAGGCCGCTGGCGTCGAACTGCAGCGCCGTGATGGGCTCGGAGTGCGCCATGAAGTGCGCGACCATGGGCTCGTAGGGCTCGTCGCCGTCGGCGCCGTCGTCGGGCGGGCCGGCGGCGTCCATGACGGTGACGAGGCCGGGCGCGGCGCGCGCGGCGGGCCCGGCGGGGGCGGCGGGCCGCGCGCCCCCCAGGCTGTGCGCCACGCTCTCCCCGAGCCCGCGCAGCCCGCGCCCCAGCGACTTGGCGGCGTGCAGCACGGCCGCCGTGTAGCTGCTCACGCCCTCGCCTGGCACACACAAGCCCACACACGTTAGCCCTCACACATACCCACACTAACTAGCGAGACCACTCGCTAAATGCTCTCGTTTAACCAGGCCAGATAAACACGACACGAGCGTTAAATTACATCTTAAAAAGATGACAACCCGATCTTGCAAAGTTAGCATTCGTTTTAAGTAAACTCCCCACAGGACATCAAAAAAAAAATCTCATATAAGTACTCTTAACAATTTATACAAAAATGATAATTAGTTCTCTAAAAATATAAAAATATGTTCAATCAGTCCAAGCATATAATTCTCTACAATATTCAAATGACTACTCATAATAAAATATACAACATAATAATATAATTAAAGTCGGTTGATATCGTTGCACCACCGCCATAAGTACCAATGCGCTAGGCCAACCATACGATTAGCATAAATACTTATAAACACGCACATTCCAATTACTTAACACAAAGCAAACTACTGCGATCTATTAAAGACGAAATATTATTTTGTAATAGAACAATGATATCGTGTTAATTATTACAACAGCATTCTGCGGTCACAACTATGATAGACGCAAATAGAAGAAATGTTTTTGAATAATCAAAATGACTATTTTATGTGTTTAAAATAAAAAGATTTTTCTCCAATACATACTTAATTCTTAATACTACGCAATAGTTTAAGCATTATTACAACCTATAACTCCAATTTTATCATACATGCATATGTATTTTTTTTTAAATGTGCATTTTTCTCAAAGATGTGTCATCTTTGAGAAAAATGCACATTTAAAAAATTACACCGAGAAAACTACACTGCTTAAGGTAGTATTGTAAACCAATACAATGAGCGTAAATTAATGTAGACTTCACACAATGACCACTTGATAAGATAAAGTGCCCTTCGTAAAATATGGCACTGTGGAAATGAAAAACCATATTTGCGCAAACAACGTGAATCATAAAAAATGAACCCTAATATATTTCAAACTTGTTTTTCTAAAAACAAAATAAATATGGTGAGTTCAACGATACACGTATTAGGTCAGTTACATTTCAGTTTTTATTTACTTTGTTTATTGCGTCTCATCGATAGCGATATCGGAAATAATAACAAAACTACACGTATCGTATTATTATCAGTTTTATTAAATTAAACAATCGTCAGGTCTCGGTGAACGGCCGCCATCACGCTATCACCATCGGGAACTTTCAGTGTGGCCACGCTAATTTTAAATGATCATGATTAGCTACACTAATCTACATACATAAGTATAATTAATGTGTCATCGAAATATTATAGATAGGAAATTATTATTTTTTGTCTTTGGCCTAATCTCTGGAATTACCGAGCGGATTTTGTCCAAAGCTTTTTGTAAAAAAACCCTGAACAAATTATAGGTTACTTTTTCGTTATGGTGTTGCCATGTGAGATTATTGTATGCTACTCTACTACGCGGTTGCCACGCCTTCTCATTTTTTCACAGGAGCCTTCACAACGTAAAAGCTGCGATCACGGAGACCCAAGGAATGTTTAGATGTAACATAAGCTATGAACAGCTCTTTTTCAAGTACCAAATATCCAAAAACCACACCTAAAACAATCACAATCACCAATTACAATTACTCACCTTCACACCCACCGCTGCTTCTTTTCGACACATTAAGATTAGAGTCCGCATACGCGATCCATCGCTGCCCTAACGCCAGCGGGTTGGCGGGCGGCCCCCCGCGCGGACACGGGCACGGGAAGCATGACGTCACCGACACGCGGTCTTCTAGCGACCCCGCCGCGAACACCGCGAAACGCTCCGGGAAGGATACTACGACTGAGCGCTTGTTGGCTAGTACGTCTAGGATCGGGTTCTTGAACTTTATGCTCTTTACCTGAGGAGGTAAGGTTGAGTTTTAATTGATATTGTTATCATCAGTCTACCTTTAGTCTACTACTAGATATAAACTAAAGCCCGGTTGTAATTCACAGAGAATTTTGTACGTTGACCTGTAGCTATCTATCTCTGTCGCACCTGCGTAAATTATAAATGCATCCGGCTTGCACGGATGCTACAGGTCAACGTACAAAATTCTCTGTGAATTACGACTGGGCTTTAATTCTTATATACGCCATATAGAACTATTGTTTGATAGGTGAGGAACGAATTACTTGGTATACTCATGTATGGTGAAACCTTCATACTTTGAATAACTATGTCCTATTATCATAGGGTTGCAGCATTTAGTAACTTACATTAATAAACTGAACAATTTGTATAAAATGTCAGTATCACTATAAACTTTCATGTAAGTAAATGTTATATTTTGTGACAAAAACAAATCAGTTAATTTTGTTTTTATGGATGTTGTTATCCGTAACTGACTTTAGATGTTTTTATTATACCTAACATCTTTTTTAATGTTTATTCATGTTGATGTTTTTTAGATAAATAAACATAAAAATACTAACATACATCAACATAATATATTAACATACAAACAAATATATAACATACCTGTTCACCGCCCCGAATAGAAATAAAACTCAGCGAGCAGAAAGGTGGTCCGGGACTGGCGGAGTCACATAACGCTATTAAGGGTCTCTTTGGCGCGAAGCAGTCTCCTTTGTCAGGTGTGGGTAATATTCTCAGGACCCTTACAGTCCCTTGTCTCCAGGATAAGACCTCTTGGGCCTCTCCGTTGGGTGGTATGAGCCATACTTGGACTCCTGCCCCGTAGCCCAACACGAGGAGTAAAGGAGGTTCCTCATTGTCTCCGTCTCCTTCTGGGGTTGGCTCGTTTATGTCTGCTGTTTCGAATCTGCGACAAGATTTAAGGTATTTACAAACCAAAAAAGGGGTTATAGGTATAATTAATTGTCTTAATTTTCAACAACAAAAGAAAATCTATGTATTTTAAAGAAAAAGTTAATCTATTAGTACATAACAATTATCAATGAGATTGATTTCTTTATGACATTATTAAATGAATATCACAAATATTAACTACCAATATAGTAATTTGTTATCAATTACCATTTATCATGTTGTAGATAGATAGTTAAACATA
Source organism: Timandra comae (assembly GCA_958496195.1). Classification (NCBI taxonomy): domain Eukaryota; kingdom Metazoa; phylum Arthropoda; class Insecta; order Lepidoptera; family Geometridae; genus Timandra; species Timandra comae. The sequence continues at coordinate 1,325,110 of OY292359.1, forward strand.
AACAATCAAAAACAGAATGAGTAATAATAAAAAGTGCCTTTTATGGCATATGCATTTTATCTAGATTATTTTGGTAACCTTTGTTAAGACAACAAAGCAAGAAGAAAAGTAAGAAATGCTGACTAATAAATGCACCAGAAAGTACATTTTAAATAAATTTGCTTTGTGTGAATTTTTCGTCATTTATTCTTTGTTTATTTATAATTTTATTAATTAATATAATAAGTACTTATAATGATAGCACTTCCTTCAAACCACTAAGGTCGGTATTGGGTGCTAATATCTTTCTATCTATCTATCCTTACATCTATCTATAAATTCTTGTAACTCAAATCATTCTTTATGAGAACTGTGCCCAAAACATAAGATTTTAATTTCACTTGAAGATTTAACATTACTTTTTAAACAATATCAGTGAGTCTTCTTATCTTAGTAGTGTTATAAAGTGGTGCAAATGACTGTAATGAACTTGACTGTTTTGTGTGTATAAATCCTAAGTACCTAGGTAATAAATATGGTATAGAAGTTTTAATTGACATCAACAACCTCGATGGCAGACTGGTCACCATGCCAAACTGCCATCCGTAAGTTTGCAGGTTTGATTCCCGTGCGGGGTGAATATTTGTGTGAACCACAAATGTTTGTCTCGGTCTGGGTGTGTGTGTGAATGAGTGTGTGCGTAGTTTCTCATAGCCTAGATACAAGTTTCGAGCTTAGTTAGGGGTCAGTTACTATAATGAGATGATGTAGTGACTGATTATAAAAAGAAAATAGATGTGAACTCACCTAGCCCACTGTATAACATCCTTAGGGTCGACAGTCGAGGAGGACGTGAGCTTGACGTCGTTGATGAAGCCAGAGACCGCGTCGATGATGGTGCGGTCGGGCGGCGGCTGCGCGGGCACCGTCAGCGGCCCGCCCGACCGCGCGTGCCTCGGCGACTCCGCTGACATTGTTACCTCTCTATACAACATAACAATACATTATTAGTTTTTTTTATGGAAAATGTCTTGGCTATGCATTGCTATTGCTAGGAGTGGATGGGGATAGCGAGTGCTGCTTAACTGTTTTGTCTCGCTAAAGATAAGATATTATGGTAAATTTTCTGCCAATGTTCGAATCAACTTTCTGGAGGAACTAGGATAGTTTAAGTAAAACATAAGCATAACCCACAATGAACCTGAACTTGAGGTATAATACCAGAAAACTACTGACTTAAATCTATCACTCTCAACATAAAATGTATTTACCTCTAGGGTGTGAGAAACTATGCACTCCTTCATAAAAACACCCTATCAAGACACACCCTAACAGAGACACATATTAGCAAATCACTTAGGAATAAAACCTATCAGTAACCATTTCTTTTGCAGTCCAGCATGATAAAATATATTTCTTTTTACACAATACTAGACCTAAACTTTTTAATCTGCCTATATTACAATACATACCTATAAACAAAATACAATGTAGTAACTACTTGTACATATAAACATTAGTAAAAGAACCTCTATCTACCCTACCCTATTTATCTATCAGCAGAAAACAACATTTTAACCAATCACTAGATTCTATTCACTATACACTTTAACAGTTTTCATTTTATTTTATTTTATTTTTATTTTAAACTTACAGGAAAACTAACAGCTAAGATACAAATTAATATAAGTAACTATGCTATTGAGGGCTAATTAAAAGTTTTCACAAACATAAGGTGAAGTATAATTAAAATTAAAAGAACGTTAAGTACACACTACAAAAATATCAAACAAGTTAAATTATTGTAAAATAAGTAAATTTACAGCTACACACATTACATTATGGATCGTTGAAGAAGCGATCATTGAGTATTTTCTTCAGTTTTGAAGAGGAAGTATTAAATAAGTCAAGGTCTAAATCATTAGCTATTTTGTTGTAACACCTGCTTGCCCTTAAGAGGTAACTGTTCTGTCTATAATTGCAACGCACGGATGGGACATATAGGAGATTATGTTTCCTTAGTGAGACCACCGGGGTGCGCAGTCCTATTTGTCCGAGCAGTTCTGGACAATCGATTGTGCCGTTGGCGATATTAAGAAGAAAGGATAAATCGGCTGCACGTCTCCTTTCATACAGGGGTAACAAGTGAAACTGCTTGCAACGAGAGATATAGTCCGGTAGGTACTTTTTAGCTCGGTATTGTAAGTAACGGAGAAAGCGTTTTTGAATGCCTTCGATGCGATTGATGTAAACAGCGTAGCAGGGATTCCATATCTGGGATGCGTATTCCAAGTGACTACGGACATAAGCGCAGTAGAGAATTTTAATTGTTTTAATTGAATTAAAGTCCGAGGATATACGCATCACGAATCCGAGAGCTTTAGATGCTTTGTTTATTATGGCATTTATATGGCTATCAAATAACAGCTTGGAATCAAACGTCACACCCAAGTCCCTAATAGAGTTCACTCTAGATACCGGCAAATCTTTGATAAAATAGTTATATAAGAGTGGTTGGGGTTTCCGAGTAAATGAGCAAACATAGCACTTGGATACGTTTAAGTCCAACCTAAACTTGTAGCTTTAAGTATATAAATATATATGTTAGTTTATAAGGTATCTATTTAAATTCTTATGTTAGTTATATATTTTTGTGAACGTGGTTTGAGAGGCCTTACTTCACCGTAACACAGTTTATTTGTAACTACCACGGGAAGTAATGTCTCGATGACCATGTCAAATAATTTGTAACTACATTTGAAGATATAAATAAATTGAAATTGAAATTGAATTGAAATTGAAATTGAAATTATCGGAGCAATATTTTTGGAACCTGAGTAGATCATTCTGTAGACACAATGCATCCGCAGTTGTTCGTATGGGACTAATTATTTTCATATCGTCTGCAAAAAGCAAGACTTTGCTATTTCGAAAACAGGTTGGGATATCGAAAATAAACAAAATAAAAAGCAGAGGTCCCAAGATTGATCCCTGAGGCACTCCTGAAGGTATGAATAAGGTAGACGAAGTAAAGCCATTAAGGACCACTGTTTGACACCTATTTTCGACGTATGATGAAAACCACCTAAACAAATTACCTCGGATACCGATACGCTGGAGTTTTAGTAGCAAGAGACTGTGATCAATTCGATCAAAGCACTTGCTGTAGTCGGTATAGATTATGTCAACTTGGGATGGTTCCGACATTACTCTGGATAAATACTCGCTACACAATACGAGATTTGAAGCAGTGGATCTACCCCGCAGGAATCCATGCTGCTCATCGCTGAATGATTGCTTTAATGAAAAGTACATTTGCTTATAGACAATCTTTTCAAGTATTTTAGCGAAAACGCATAACTTTGAAATGGGTCTATAATTTTCAATGACATCTTTAGGTCCCTTTTTGTGAACAGGCGTGATAAATGCAGACTTCCATAAGCTGGGAACAACACCCTCTTGCAGCGAACGCCTATAAAGAAGAGTTAAGGGAGTAGTGAGACTTCTTGCACAGCTCCGAATGAAAGAAGGTGGTATGTCGTCAGGTCCCGCAGATTTATTAATGTCTAGGGATTTGAATAAGTTAAAAACCTCGGTGTCAATTATATCAATGTTAGTTAAATCAGCAATAGTATGAGATAGCATTTCATTATGGGATAACGTGGAACCTGCGTTGTAAGACATAGAATTTAAAAAGGTGGAGTAAAAGTACTCGCCAAACATAGAACATATTTCATCAGCCTGGTTAGAAGAACGCTGACCGAGCTTAAGTATCGATGGGTATCCGTGAGTTGTTCTTTTAGTTTTGACATAAGACCAGAATGCCTTCGGATTTTTTTTTATGTTGTTTTCAATTGACGTTATGTAGTCCTGAAACATTTCGTTCTCCATTGTTATTGCCCGATTTTTAAGAATATTGAAGGAATGTAAGTCGTACTTATTACCATATAATTTATATTTAGATCGATGCTTGTATTTTTCCCGTAGTATTTTTATTAAGGGAGACTTATACCAATGCGGATATTTACTACACGTATTAGACATTTTGGCAGGGATGAAATTACTACGGAGGTCGTATAGAGTTTTATAAAAAGATTCAACGGCTTCATTCAAAGGTTTGTTACAAACTACAGAATACCAATCCACCTCATCCAGTTTTGAACAAATTGATTCGTAGTCACCGGCGTGATACATGTACTTGAGAAAGGGCCTGGTCGGTAAACTATGTAGTTCAACAAAGTCTGCTGAGATGCAAAGAGATTTGTGGTGCGGATCTTCCGAGACTAGGGGGTCACAATGGACAACCGACACTATATTATTTGACCATACCAAGTCTAAAATACGATTGTTAATATTTGTAATAGCATTATATTGTGATAAATTACATGAGAAAAAATTATCAATCAATTCTTGTTGATAGTCAGCTTGTATATTATGGGGCTCATACGAGCTGCCATCATCTGACTGTTCCCATACGAGATTTGGGATGTTAAAGTCACCTAGAATAACAAACGAGTCTGTGGAGTGACTCAAGAAAATGTTGCTGACAGTATTGGAGAATAATGATGTCTGTATGGCTAACGAGTTCCCTAGATTTTGGTTACACAAGTACGTAACACAAATGTGCATTCTGTAAGTAACTCTTGGCCTGCGAAGCTGAAGCAAGAGGGTCACCCACAAGTCTTCAGCTGCGGAGCACCACTCATCATGACCTTCGGCAGCGATGTCTCGACGTACGGCTATCAAAACTCCACCCCCAAGTGACTGTGAAGTCTCATGATAATTCCTATCCCTCCTCCACACAAGATAGCGGTCGTCAAACAACTCACTATTGCTGATACTATCGACAAGCCACGTTTCGGTCAAGCAAATAACATCATAGTTATTCAAGCACACATTGCGATAAAAATCTGTTGTTTTCGTGCGTAATCCACGAACATTTTGATAAAAAATGTTAAAGGAAGTCATTTTATTGCGATATTTGATAGAGATTGTGTAAATTTTAAATAGTATAACATTAATTCTATGTCCAAGAAGTATTTTGTAAAGAATAAAATAACGTAAACCCATCTGTAGGAATCGTAAACATGGGAATTTGATAAAATAATGTTGTATATAATAAAAAGTAATTTAATTTGCCTTGGTGAGTTATTTAAAAAGTCACAAACATGATAATATAATAAAATAATGTTATATATAATAAAAATTAATATTATATACATTAGTAAATTATTTAAAAAGTATTTAGTTAAGAATAAAATAGCAAAGACCCGCCCGTAAGGGTCACGGACATGAGAATTTAATAAAATAATGTTGTTTATGTTGAAAAGTAATTTAGTATGCCTTGGTGAGTTGTTTAAAAAGTCACAACTATGAAAGTATAATAAAATAATGTTATATATGATAAAAAATAATAATATATGCCTTGGTGAATTATTTAAAAAGTATTTTGTTAAGAATGAAATGACATAGTCCCGTCCGTAAGGGTCATAAACTTGTGACTTATTTATAATAATAAAGATCCCAAGTAAAAACATAACGTTAAAGTAATAATATATAGGTACAGGTAGTGATGTATTCACAATAATTATACCAGTACACATGTGCAATGTCAACATCTTATAATAAACTATTATGATTAAAAAATATTTAAAACCGTAAAGCACTAAACTAATAGAACGTGTAAAATATTTGTATAATGTATATTGTTGTGAATTGTAAAAATATTTTAAAATAATATCTGTATTATACGAGCAATTTAATAGAAATATTATATTAAGAATTGTAGAGAACAGATGTATAATGAAATAGCGAATAGCAGGGCGGGTAGTTAAAATCTGATTATAAATACGCATAATCAACAAAGCACTAAACTTCAGATGTAACAGGTGTACAAAGTTCACTTTAACGCAATGTTTACGAAGCAAAACAAAGGCATTCACAGACTTATTAGAAATAATTAAATCCAGTGACGTAAAGAAATAAACAGTGAATTTATCACACAAAAGAGGGTAATGTGAATTGGCACATAGTAGCAGGCAACGACACGGCCGCCCGGCGACAAGCGAAACTAGTAATGATGCGATATTTGGTACGTTGCAAGTGTAGCAGAACTGGTATGCACAAGCGGGCAAGACAGCGATTCTCAAACTTGGCGCACAGGTGCTATTACAATAATTTAAAAAATATATAAAAATAAGAAAATAAACCATAATACTGGTGTAAATTAGTTCAGTAGTTTTTTTAAATCTTTTTCTGTCCTTATGGGGAGGACAGGCGAAGTGTGATTTTTTCTCAAAAAAATTTTACATCCTCTCACCCAAGCAAATGTGTAGTTGCGATCTTTGGCGAGCGCTTTGGCTTTGTTCAAGAGAAGCTTGTTGTCCAAGGTGAGATGATCGTTAACAAAAATTCTTGAGTTGCCTTGCAGATTTAAGTCAACTGGGGTAATGGTGACTTTTTTGGCAGCGGCGACGAAGTCCTCCTTTAGGTACCTATTATGCACAGCGACTATTATAGATTTGTTAACTTTGTCGTTTCTCATCGGTACTCTGGCGACGTAGTTAATTTGTTCCCTAGCCAATGGGCATTTGACGAGTTCCCCAATCTTCGTGACAAGTGAGAACAGGTTTTCTGAATTTGAGAGAGGAATTCCTTTAATCTCTATATTATTCATGCGAGATCTTTGTTCCTGCTCACGTACTGTCTCCTGCATTAACTCCATCTGCTGACGAAGATGGTTTACCTCGTCTTTCGTTTTAAGAAGAGATTGGACCTGTTGATCAATAACCGAGACCTTAGTTGTCAGTGCTTCAATGGACTGGTGAGCAAACTCAATTGAGGTCTTAATTCCAGCTATATCCGACTTCATTAGCTTCAGATCTGCAATGTCATCCTTAATCTTCTTGAGGTCAGCGAGGTCGGTTTGAATTGCCTTGACACTTTCCACTAGGGTAGGTAACGATGACACCTGGGCTGACAAACGCCTGAGTTCGACGGCGATATATCCGGTATCCAAAGTAGTGGGTGATTTAGACGCTGAAGAACTTGAGCCGGTATTCTGCTTGCTGCATGGAATGAGAAGTGGACTGATAGTACCACTTTTTTTGCAAGAAGCACATTTCCATGTGTTTTGTCTGTCACCTAGCTTCCGGTATCCAACTTCTGTTATTCCGGCGCAGGGAAAATCATAGTGACCAAGACAGACAGTGCACTGAACTCCATCCCTAAATTCAGCATCGCAGAGTTTGCATTGGAACATGGTTAAAGGTTGAGAAACAGTGATCTTTTAAAACTGGTTTGATACGTTGTCAGTATGCGTACGTACTGCTCAGCGACTGCGAGCGAACTGAACTTCATAATTTTATTTGTTTTGTTCGAATTGAAAGGTCACAAAAAGGTAGGGCAATAACAACTTTTTTATAAACTGTGACATTAGACTTTAATTAAAAAAAAAACATTTGAATGTCATATTTATATTTTAAAAGTGCTAAACGAAAACAATAGAATATTAAAAACATTTGAAATTAAATTTCCTCTAGTAAATAACAACATAGTAATATGTGTTCAGGATTACATAATTAAATAGTAAAAAGAAAAACCCACTGCGTTTTTGAAATTATCTCAAAAATCCATATTAGAAGCTATAGGCGGACACTTTGTTATTGAGAAACAGCTGGTTAGATCGCAACTACATAGCTATAATGTACAAAACGTATAGAAGTATCGTTCTAGTCTAGGGGAACCGAGGACAAAGGAAATCGATTCGAGTTTAACACAGAGCTAACTGCGATTCTCTTTGAACCAAAACACCATTAACACTCACAAATTAAGCGTCGTAAATAAAAACTCACCTCGTTTACAAAAACAATCTTCATTTTAATTCCATTTTCAAATAAAATGCAATTGCGTCGTTAACTGGCAGTCGAAAACAATGACGTCACACAAATATAAAACAAAACTCAACACACATCGCTCACTTATTTATCCAAAAACTACAATAATTTACTAAAAACTCATACAAATAAAATAAACCATTCAATAAATTATTTTTATGTACAAAATATACAAGGATTCACGAAAACAGATGATTTGAATGACAAATTGACAATGAATGACAATACATCTACAATCTACACTACATCATCACTACATCCACTTGTTTGTTTCGTTTGTGTGTGTGACGTCTCTCGTCTACTGTATATCTACGATGTTAACAACACTACACAAGCAAATAGACAAGTGTGAGTGTCGAAGAAAACAAACAAAATATTTGTATAGAACACAAATGTTACCTATATTTCATGATCCATGCCTATGTAAAAGTTAACGTTATTAACTAGCTGTGCCTCGCGGTTTTAGCTGCGTAAATCGCAACCCGAGAATTTTGGATCAAGATATATCTGTGTTATTTTTGGATAAAAGGAACGTCTTTCTTATTTATTTTGATCTAAATCGGTACAGTAGTTATTACGTGAATTATAAATAAATATAAGTAGATTCATCTAATCGCAGTCCTCAGGAACTTTCGGATTTACACGTAGGTATTAACTTTACTTTAATATTCTACTTAAATGAAATTCGCAATCTTTAGGATTGAAAATATCTCATAATTGGACTGCAATACACAGAGTTGTGGGTTCGACTCCCGTAAAGGTAAATATTTATTGTGTTGTGTGTGAATATTGTGTAAGTAGATTGAATAATAAGTTAATAAGTCATAACATAAGTTTGTAATTTGAATTAGGGACTAACGCTGAATGGAGTTGAATAAGTGTGCGTAGTCCCTTAATTGTATAAGTAGTTATTCCTAAAAAAAGAATTTGAGATAATAATATAGGTAATCTATTTTTTATTGCATTGGTACCTACTTGTTACTCTTTGACCATTTACACACACATCTTTACTCTTATTTTGTAATTCAGTTTCGTTCTACGCAAAAATATTTTGTTCTGAAGATAAGAATGATGTAACTGTAGTTTTTCTACATAGAAATCTCATTATTTATGTGTCAATATTCATACCTGGGATTTATTTATGTCATTTTCTTTTCTAAACATTTTTTAACTTCTAGTACTTTGTCCAATAATTGTTAATTAATGCTGGTGTTGTTATCTGCTCCATTTCATGGTAAATGGAACGTTATTATAAAGAGTTCGAAAGTGTTGTGATGTCTGTGAATCTAATTAATCAATAATGACATGACTGTGTAATATAAGAACAAAATGATGAAATATTCAATGAAAATATATTTATTTTTATGTTTTGGAAGTGTAGTATCCTTAAATAACAAACATAATGTTTTATTGATCATAGTAGATGATTTACGCCCTCTGACGGATGAAAATATAATATTGCCAAATATTGAAAAATTGGCTTACATGGGCGTTACTTTTAAAAATGCTTTTGCTCAGGTCAGTATTCTAATTTACATAATGTATATTACTTAGTTCTTTAATTTGAAGAAGTTGTAGGGTAACAAAACCTTTCAACTATTCATAAATTACTGTAATGAACTAAAAACTTTCTTTTCGAGTTTGCTATTCTGCCACAGATTATAATAATAGTAAGTAGGTACTTATCTAACTTTTACCCTGTTTCTAGAATCCGATTTAGGTATGAAGTAATGTTGATGTTGTTTTTCTTTTTGTTATCAGTCAAACTTCTCATTACAGATAAATACATTACGTCACAATATTTTCATTTTCAGCAAGCACTGTGCGCTCCCAGTAGAAACTCCATGCTAACAGGTCGAAGCCCTGATTCTCTACATCTATACGACTTTTACAGCTACTGGCGGGACTCGGTCGGCAACTACACGACAATACCTCAGTACTTCAAAGAGAACGGCTATGAAACATACTCTGTCGGCAAAGTGTTTCATCCGGGAAAAAGTTCTGATTACAATGATGACTATCCCTACAGCTGGTCACACGTACCTTTCCATCCTTCCACAGAAGTGTACAAAAACTCAGCCGTATGTAAAAATTCGAATAACGATGATCTCGAAAAGGACCTAATTTGTCCAGTAGATGTTGATATCCAACCCAATCGGACACTACCTGACATCCAATCGGTGGATTACGCTGTGGAAATTTTAAAGAGCAGAAGAAAAAATAGCAAACCTTTATTCCTTGCTATAGGATTTCACAAACCTCATATACCTTTGAAGTTTCCTAGAGAGTTTTTAGGTAATTATCGACCTTATTGCGTTGAATTAGTGTCTATTTCTTTTTAGTCTAGTCTAATTTAATTTGTTTTAGATTTAATACCGATGAATATGGTTCATCTTCCGAAGGAACGTTACTTTTCTGATAGCATACCTTTAGTCGCGTCGCATCCTTGGGCGGATGTGCGACGCAGGGATGACATACGAAAACTGGATATTCCATTTCCTTTAGGCGTTATGCCTGAGGATTGGACCTTGAAGATTAGACAGAGTTACTACGCCACCGCGATGTATATAGACTCCTTAATCGGAGTATTGATGAACAATGTGGATTTAAGGAAAACTATTGTCGTTTTGACCAGTGACCATGGTGCGTATGAGCTTGATTTTACCTTACCGTACTAACTAGTTAATTGTAATCGCTCCCGAAGATTTAGCGTGATATTATACTTACGCGTGGTACTTATGATACTTACATAGACAAACGTAGGTACAGACAGACAGACACTCAAAAATTCTAAAAAGTTTTTTTTGTGTCTGTGTCTATAATAAAGGCCCTTGCAGATAATAAAATGTGCTGAAAAGGATAAAGGAAACTTATCCCGTATTTTTACTCGATCTTAGAAACGGGAATTACTTAATAACAGCGACGCACAGTTAGCGGATAAAAAATATTAGGTAACAAAATATAAAAAAATCTACGCATTTAAATTTGTAAACACATATTTATGATGATTAGAGATATGCGTATTGCGTACGCGCCTAATATTGCGTTAGAACTAAAACGTAGTTTGTCACCTACGTAGTTATTTTTACGTCATATCGCCACCTATATCAACAACTATTCAAACTATTTTGATAATAGTACGTTACTCAACTAAACTATAAATAGAACGAAAATAGGTGAGCTGATTCAAAACATAAAAATAGTTGATTAACATAACAACATAGTGGGATGTTTATAATTTTATTGTTAGGCTATTTTTACTGTATTTTTAAGACCCTAAACTCGATAATTGACGGTTTTTGTACTTTTTGATCTAGTCATATTATATGAAAAGCGTATTTTATAAACATGCTTTTAGGTAATAATTAAAGGAAATATTGTCATCTAAAAAATACTCAGAGAAAAACAATATTATACAGAAAACTTAAAAAATATATCAAGAAAACTGAACATATGTTTTCTGAATTTCACTTTTAGCATTAACTTCCATGCCTTCGGATTCTAGTAATTCGACCAATTTAGCACTAAAAATTAAACAAACTTAAAGTCCAGATCCTTATTAAGGAAATACTCATAGGAAAATTTAATTGTTATTATAATTATTATTGAAATCGAAAAAAATATAAAGTTAGAATTTGTAAAAATCACACTCAAGAAAATCGTAATTTACGTTGATAAATGATGCTCAAAACGTTATTAAAATTACCTCAAATAATAAAATAATATTTTCTACAACAATTATACTAAAAAAAATCTCTAAAACAAATTGTCTTTTTTTCTACAAATATTTTAAAATCATCATAAAACTACTATAAAATCGGACGCACGAAACAATTCAAATCAGTCTGCCGCGAGGCTTTTTAGAGAGAGGACGTATCGCTCCTACCGAGCGTTTGACCTTTGCGGCGCGTACGAATTTTATGCGATAACTCATCAACATGTTTTGATACTCGATAATAATTTTTGTTTTATAATTTGAATTATTTATTAAAAAAAAATATTAACATTTATGATAACAAATAATGTTTTAGAAATAATGAGCAATAAAACAACATTATTTTAAACCGACTTCCAAAAAGGAGGAGGTTCTCAATTCGGCCGGTATGTTTTTTTTTATGAATATGTTCAACGATATCTCCGTCAATTCTGTACCGATTACTAAAATTCTTTTTTTATTCAAAAGAATGGACTTGCCGTTTGGTCCCATGTCAAGGAAACCAGGATCTAATGATGGCATTCTAGAGAAATTGAGAGGAACTTTAGAAAATCGTAAGGTGATTAGTGCATTTGTTAAGTTTTTCGTTAATTATCTTAAAGCATTATAATTAAATGAAGGTTTGAAGTCGATCTGATGATGCACCTGGAAGATAGTCGAGGGAACTCTTCAACGACTAACAGCAGTTACCTCGTGTTTGGGCTTGATTAATTTGTATCGATGAGAACTCTACAACCAGATAGGTTGTGACACTCAAAAGTAAAAAAAAACCGACTTCAAAAACTGAAAAGTATAAAATAACAAATATTTAATTTAATACACCTCTTATGCGATGCTAATTAATACCTTTGTGTGTATGTTACCTATTGATAAGTGTGAAGTCGGTGCCAAGCCTTAAAGAAATAAAACTATTAGAAAAATAAACTACAAAACTATAATTCGAGACGACCGTTAACGAACGTTTGCCCGCTTGGGTTGGTCGCATTTTTATTTTATTTATGTGCTACATCGCATAAGAGGTATTACATTAAATATTTGTTATTTTATACTTTTTAGTTTTTGAAGTCGGTTTTTTTTTTAACCAAAACGGAAACGAAATAATTTAGAAAGTCCTGCTTTTAGCGCTAAAAGGTTGTCCCGATAATATATGTTGTACATATACAGAGAATGCATTTTTCAAGTAGGCGTGGTAGACGATATTCGAAACTATATGGAAAGGAATATCGAAAATTGCTGGCGATTTTAATAAAAACTAAAACTGCAATTAGTATATGAAAAATCAATACCATTATGGCAAAAAATATATTATTCACAAGTAAGTTATAGACTTTTTTTTACTCGTATGTTGCTTTGTTTTTAAAAAGTTTCGTTACTTACCAAAAAAAATCATGTCTTGTTTTAAAAACAAAAAACTAACCGTCTTACCATAAATCGATGTTTAAACACTCTCTAGACCACTCTTCAGTCAAACACGATTTTGGCATGTTAGACCGTGTTTGAATTTTTCTTACCACAAATCGTTGTTTTGCTCTTGTCTTGAGAAAAATGGTTTTACTCATAGAATAAGGATCACGATACTGTTTCTCTCTGGTTTTAATAAAATACGTATGGCAATACATAAACGCGTTACGTTATATGCAGGACAAGTTGAATACAACATAAACAAATGTATCTCAAATGTTGATAATAATTATTGAATTAAGTTATTAATTGATATAATTTATTTTTAAAAGTATTATTGTCTATAAATATAATTGTTGATTGAAGAAACAGTGAACTAATTACTTGATATTTTCATTCTCAAAGATCGTTTAATCCGTAAAGGAACGTTTTTTGAATTGACTGTTGATCGACGTTGTCTGACTGACTTATGTCATGTGTGACTATTCAATCGACGTTGTGTTTAATTTTATATTTTCGTACAATTTTAAATAGTTAAAACTTGCAGAGTAGCAATTAATGGATTTGTACCGTTGCATTGCGTTTGTACCGAAAACATGAGCAGTCGTGTCGTGCCGCAACAACTGCCTCAATGTTCGGCAGAATAATCATTTTGTCACTACTATCAACAAAGGCGAGTTACGTGAGCTACCCAACAAGCCTCATCTGGTGCGTACTATTGAGGTTAAGAGCGTAGCTGCACCGAAGAAACAGCGAACAGCAGTCAGTGCAGCAGAGAAAGGCGACGTGGATGGCTTCACCCTGGTGGAGAGGAAACGTCGACCGTATCCGTCCCGTAACCGACGTGGTATCGCCCCTGCTACAGCAACAGAGGTCACCTTACGTGTTGTGGAGCCTACCTGCACCGTATCGTTTACTTCAAGTACCTACGAAGTACACGGACATGTTCCTCATATATTTGAATGATTTTATATGTGCGCGTGGTTTGAGAGGCCTTACCTTACCGTAACACAGTTTGTAACTAGCACGGGAGGTAGGGTCTCGAGAGGGGTCTCTCTTAGAATATAATGTACTTATTGTCTAAATAAATAAATTGAATTCAATGACACAATGCAGTTCTTTCATTAGAATATAATTACATTAATACGTTTCGAATAGTTTTTTTACATCTTTTCATATTCTCGCCGTTTTGGAGTTTGTGCACTAGCGCCATCAAGCGCCACCTTGTAGTAACAATATAGCAAAGAGGTTGAATAACAAACTAAAGAGGTCATAATATCATTATCGATATAAAATCACGTTGACGTTTCAAATCAGCTGATACAAATTCAGGCGGCCATTTTAGAAATAGCTTTAAACAAGGGCATCAGAGTTTTTAGGTAGACTGTCATTTCAAACACTGCCTAAACCAATTTTAGAGGTAGACATCGATTTATGGTACAATTTTTTGTAAAAATCGTTTTAAAATGTGTTTTAAATTTAGACTTCGTTTTGTGGTAAGACCGTAAGTATTTGTTTTATTCATTATTCCTTGTTGTGAATAATGGAATATCGAATCGAAAGGTATTACGTAAATTATATCTAATCATATACTACCTACTATGAATCGTAAAAAAAATATACTCGTATTTTTACTTTTGTCAATAACTTTTACACAATTTATAATTTCCAATGGATCAAAACCATTCGGCCGGAGTATTCAGAGCGAGCGCGCCGTCACCACATAGACAGTGTGCATGCGGACACGCGTGCGCGTCTGTGTGAGTGAAAATTTGAGTTGTCGCGCGGCAGATCACGGCTCTTAAGATAATATCAGTACACGTATGTTAGGGCCTATTTCACCATCTTCAACGTTCCAAGTAGCTACTCACATGTTTTGTCTTTGTCACTTGTTATAAAGTAAGAGACAAAACTAACTTGGTGTGTAAATTTACTTGAAGGTCGTGAAATAGGCTAAAACAAAACCAATTTCAATGTGTTTTGAATCAATAGTAAATGAAGTTGTTTAGGCATAGGGCACACTAGTGTGTAATAATAGTATTACATAGGGTAAATTCAAAAGAAAAAAAGACATTTTATTTAGAACAATGATTTAATTTTATATAAACAATTTCATAATACACAAATAAATACATTTACTAAGTTACCTTACAAGATATAATTATATATAGAAAATTATGTCACAAACAAAGTAGTTATGTACCTATTTATTATAACTTATTATAACACACTTATAATGCCAAGTAAAAAATATTTAAAAAAAGTTTGGTTCCAAAACAAGATAAATATTTGTGTGATTCACAAATGTTTCTCTTGTTCTGGGATTATGTATGAAGGAATGTGTGCGATGTTTTTGATATTCTAAATGCAGGTAATTAAACATATTGAGCCACAATTCTTCAAGCTTCCAATTCTGGCCGCCGGCACAGAAAAGATTGTGGCTCAATAGTTTATGGTCAGTCATTAATAAAATATAATTTCCAATTTCCAGGTTGGTCACTAGGCGAAAACGGTCTTTGGGCAAAATACAGCAACTTCGATACAGCTACAAGAGTACCATTAATAATATTAGCACCAAATTTACAACAAAAAATAATAGACACGCCCGTTGAGCTTTTAGACTTATTCCCAACATTAGTCCATTTGGCTGAGTTGACAAGTATACCACAGTGTGAAAATAGCTCGACTGAACTATGCGTCGAAGGAAATAACCTTTTTGGAGTGCATAAAACTGATTTCGCTATAAGTCAATACCCGAGACCTAGCGTTTTCCCACAAAAGAACTCGGATAAACCCAAGCTAAAACACATTAAAATAATGGGATACAGTATAAGGACACAGAGATTTAGATACACTGAGTGGGTCGCATTCAATAGTAGAACGTTTAAAATGAACTGGAATATGACATATGGGTTCGAACTCTATGACCACATAGTTGACCCATATGAATCAAGAAATGTAGTTTTAAATTCAAAATATGCTAAACTGATAAATTATTTATCCTCATTATTAAAATCAAATGTGGATCCTAATTATGCCTGTTTATTAAGATAAATTATATATACTTAATATTAGTAAAAAGTGATAAAACATTTTAATAAAACAAATATAAATTAACAGATTTCTTATTATTTTTTTCACGATTATAAACTTTTTAGCCTCCATCCTCGTCACAGTAATTTCTCCATAGCTTATAGAGTAATTTACGGACGACCATTTAAAAAGTAAATCTAGAAATGTATAGAATGTTTGCGTATATACACCCCTATTTTGAAAATATAGGACTTATTAAAATCAGAATATCTGTAGCAGTAACTGAATCCATATATCCAATAAAAATATCAAAAATGATAGTCGATTACTTATCTTTAAAAAATACCAAATAAATGTCGTATTACCAGACGGCACACTAGCTATCAAGTATTCTGTGACGGCTCGGGTCGATGACCGCGCTCAGCTGTGTATCGCAGCGTTCGGTATAGAATAACAATAAAATTCGGCGGGATTTTGAAAATCTTTGACTTATCATAACTTTTTAAATAAAAGCAAAAGAAAAAAACTAACTTCACTATTATATTGTCACCCGTCGTTTACATTAGCTGTGAGATAAGGTATCGCAATTTCAAAATAAGGGTGTATAACCAGTTAATCCACTTATTGCAAACAAACTGGTATGAAACATATCACATTATAATACATTTGTAACATAATTTCTACTAACAATGTGGAAAGCATATTAACTATCATACTAAACTTCTTTTTTCTGACGGTATGATCTTTTTAGAGTTTTCCTCCATTTCAACTTGTTTGAATCTAGCGTATAAAGCGCTGCTGCTTAGCACTACAATGTTTGACATCCACCAGAGAGTGTTCTTTGATTCGTTGTACCACTGGGTAGCTATCACTGTTTGGGCACACGCTTTCGCTGTGCCGGAAATGTTGTGGGTTAACGGTGACGTCACCTGAAGAAAAAAAAAAACAAAATTAAAATGTATCAAGTTGTATACACTTGGATTGATCAAATAGATATTCTTGGAACATTTTCTAACACGAATTGCTTAAGGAGTTGATTGGTTAGTAAGTATTCTTATTAAAGGGGAAAGATATTTGTTTAGCCTATTCCACATATTCCTACTAGTATAGGTGGAACGGTGGGAATACCACCTGGGTGGGAAGAGTGGAGACAAAACGTTTCTTCCCTGTAGGTATATGTGAACAGGCGATTTGATAATATCGCGGGCTTCAAACCAAAGGGGCGTATAAGCAAAACCCTCACTTTTCAGGAGAGCCAAAAAACTTAATAACTTTTTTTGTAATGTACCTACATTGTTGAATTTTTTTACGTGTTTCATAAATTTACGTTTTTTATTATGTGAAAGGCTTATTTATTGAAAAATATAATTTGTTACCCATAATATCGCGCTTACGTCTATATGGTTCGACAGTATTAGATAAAATGATTGTTATTTTTTCCAAGAAAATGCTTTCAAGAAATGGACGTATAAAGCAAAATTTTTATTTGTAACGCGAAATAAAAAAACCAAATGAAGTTTGTATAAATGATGAGAAATATTTTATTACAGTCATTTATTATTTAAAAAAGTCCTCTATTTCTACCATTTTCGTTCATTATACGTCCATTTGGCTTGTCAAAAATAGGAAAATAACATTATTCCAATACAGACGTAAGTATATCAATTTCACGATTGTGATGGTGAAAATAAAACAAATAATATTCTCAAATAGTTTCTTAAGTTCAATATAGAAATTAAACAATAATAAAAATGAAAATAAGATATTAAAACTCAGCTCAATCCATATTCTCGTCATGTGGAACAGTGATGTCAACAAGTATCGCCCTTATTGCTACCCGGTCTACCAGCACAATGTCAGGCTTATTGGCAACAATAATCCTATCTGTGATGATAGACCGGTCCCAATAGAGATTGGAATGACTGTTTTTGAAAACCGACGCCGGTGCGTACTAATAGTACGGAACCTCAGAATCTATAAGACAATCTACACATACTCTTCGTTAGCAAAATGAGAACAACCAGAAATAACATGCCTAAGTGACATACCGGGACGGCGGCATGTCCGACAGATGGCGACCATACCATCGTTTAGGATGTACTTCCGGTAGTTGTTCGTCTTGATAACTTCATCCGCAAATGCACAGGCAAAATTTTCGGTTTCCCCAAAAAGGCCTTGTAGAACCGCCCGTGTAGCTCCTTGTTCATCCACACGTTCGTGTGATCCTCAGTGCTAAACGCCAGAGGTTTACGCCAGTTCTAGCTTGTTAATGAAAGAGGTGTTAGGTTTCCCAAACCCAAACTCTACATTGATAGCATTACTAAACAATAATATAGTGTTTAACAAATCTGGTTTGTTTGGGGCAAAAAGTTTGAGGTCGTCCGTATAAAAAAGATGAGAGATGGGCACGCTGTTTCTCCGAAGCCTCAAAACTTATATATAACCCAGACCTGAATCCTCTAAGAGGGTAGATACTTCGAGGGTTCAGAGCCAGGCAAAACCACAATGGACTCAAACCATCGCCTTGAAATATACCTCTTTCAATTTTGATTTTGAGGGGCTCCATCATACTACTCGGAAGACGAAGAATTGTGACCCACTTTCTCATACATGAACTCAGGGGAGCTATCAGAGCTGCATCAACCTTGTACAGCTCCAATATCCTCTCTAACCATGAATGAGGTACCGAGTCATAAGACTTCTTGTAGTCTATCCAAGCAGCAGACGGCAGACACCATTTACCATGCCGGACCTTGGCAAACGGTCATATCAATGAGGAGGAGCTCCTTAGTACCACGGGACCGAGCCTTAAATCCATTCTGATTATGAGCCATGAAATTGTTCGCTAGAATATGCGAATTAATTTTTGATGTCAGGATGGACGTAGCTTATAGATGGTGGATAAGCATGATACCGGTCTATAATTTTTAGGATCCGTGATACTACCGGACTTGTGGAGCAGGAAGGTGACATCTGTTGTTAGGAAACTTGGAAAAATTCAGCTTCAAGGGCGAAGCTAAGCAAGCATGTGAACTACGGAACCATTTAAGCCAGAAGTTATGCCACCTATCAAATCCAGGACTTTTCCAGTTCTGGGCCGAACGGATCGCATAACCAACGTCATCGGAGCTGATGGTAATTGCATCCATGGGTTCTATAGTGTCACACGCACGCTGTACAACGTTCATCCAGTCACCTTCTGTGTAGGCGACAGGCACGCGCGCGTTATTCTACATTAGTTACATACCCACAATATTTTAGTTTAGATTCATAGGTAACCTGAGCTAACCTTAATTGTTTCCCTGAGTATGTGGATGTTACCGGAATGTATAAAATCTAGAAATTTATGAACTTTAACCTAACCTAGAAGTCGTACGTCTCTATGGCGCGACGTTATAATGTAATATTCTCAAGTTTTCAGTTGTTAAGAAAAATAATAAATCGTATGCACATACGTCTATATGTCGCGATGTACGATTCGTGATTCGTCTTTACGCCTTTCTGGTTCGGTAAAATATTTGACTCAGAGTCATACGTCTAATATTATTTTGTTTATATCATAAAAAATATTTATCCGATCATTGTGAAATAAAGTAAATAGATGTGTCGATATAATTAGAATACATTAACGCAATAATTTTTTTTTTGCATTTTTGCGTATACGCCCCTTTGGTTTGAAGCCCGCGATATGTAAATGCAATAAAGAATTGAATTGATTGATTAAAATGAATAGATTCCAAAACGACTGGACCGATTTAGATGGTACTAGTTGCGCCCCGCGGTTTAACTCGCGTGAATCCGTAGCTCGTAGTATCATACAATCTCGGCACAAATCACCATCGTGTGTTACAAAATTTAGTAACAACGCCATCTATTGTGGTAATGTGGCATTGAGTAACAGTGTTACTCATCGGGTTTTTTATTCCAAAATGTAACAGTGTTACACAAAATGGTGTGACTCAACGGGAACAAATCGAAAAATTCTTTCAGTGTTAGATAGCCTATTTATCGAGGAAGGCTATAGGTTATATTTGTATTCCTACTTAAACTTCGGAGGTAAAACCGCAAGGCGCTGCTTGTATCCTAATAATAAACTAAACTTCTTCTTCTTTGCGTGTCGACTCATGTTTTTGAGAACTAAAACTCGGCTACCGATATGGCACTATCAGCTTTGTTAAGATCCTCGCGTCAAAAGATGAGACATTGTCTGGGTAGAAATACCACAAAGACATAAATTCTCCGAGCTGAATAATAAAATAACTAAACTGAACTTTGTTTACGTACACTCTCAATAGATGGCGTTGTTCATTAATAAATTAAAACGCGCTTATGGTTTACGTTTCTTTCTGGTCTGCTTATATTCGTATTTAAATCTTTATGGTACATGTATACTTAATCCGTTTTCCGAATTTTTGAATGGGGTTCTAGTAGTTTTAACATAAAATGTAACTGCTAGGATCCTATCATATAAATAAACCAGCGTCAGTACTGAGGTAGTGCGTATACACGTAGAAAACTGGGTACCGGCGCCGATCTACCAGCGGTTATCGGCGCAGGCAACCTCTATACTTTGTGCCAGCTTTCTACGTGTATACCCCGTACATCGAGCGAAGGCATTTTAGGCGTCAATTGAAGGTTCGTTTTAGTTCAGAATAGATACAAAATGTACTAGCATTTTGACCCGGATTTTACTAGTTTTACTACCTAATTGCCCATTAGTGCTGTGATAATCTATCTTTTCAGTAGTGAAATAATTTTATAAATAAGTCGTAGTTATTGATTGCAAACAAAAATACAATTATTTCTCATTATAATATTTATAAATATATATGTAAGAAGATGGAACTTCGATATTCAAATTAAGACCTTTGCATTCACAATTACAAGGAATTTTCATAGTATGGTGACCAAGGCCTAAGAAGATATGAAAAATCTAGAAAATTAGACCCATGTAAAGCCAGTGCCGCTTATTTGTTGTAACAATGATATACTAAACTCACCTTTATTTGCAACGACGTAAAGTATCCAATGCCAAACGCGCACAAGCCTCCTATGACCATTTGAGTCCAAAACATAAAACTGTGAAAGTTCGTATAATTATACAACACTGTCAGTTCACCGTTCATCATTATTAGCGGCCAGAACATTATTATCGAATATGCATTATTGTAATACGATAATAGCCACACTTCATTATTTACATGCGGCAACACTTTTTTGGTATAAATCGAATACAGTGATAGCATTAGAGATCCTATGACTCCAAATATGGTGCCGATTAGAGAAAATGAATCTGAAACAAAAATAAACATATGTAGATTGTAAATTAAGTATATAATGAACACCTTGCCTGCCCGTATTTCAATAAAATTTAAAATGTGAAAGTTTGGATGAATGGATGTTTGTTTGTTACTCTTTCACGTAAAACTGAACCAATTTAGTACCGATGTTCCTTATAACCAGGAATAACATATAGGATACATATTCTATCCCGAAATTACCGCGGGATATTTACGCGGAGGAAAACGCGAGACACAACTCATCATCATCATCATCATTGGCCTATACATCTTCTTAAGATGATTGATTTAGGTGGCGTCAGGTGTTTAAGCAATTTGTGATAGAACGACCGATTTGTGAACGGTCTAGAACCGCGGGGTTTTTCACTTGTAGGAGAATGAGGCACAGAACAAATACTTACCTAATAAACTCTCCTGGTCAACACCAAGATAAAAGCCAAATATGATGAACGCACAGCACATCATACACTTGTACGACGTGGTCTGCCCGAGTAGCAACCAGCTGAAGACCACATTAAACACTGTGGTCAATGACCGGCCCACATAGTAGAACGGAACCCCGACATACTTCAGGCAGAGATTGTTTGTAGATATCATTAGCGTGAACATTATTGATAACGGTATTACCTGGAAAAGACAAAAGTACATTTGAGTAAAGTGAAAGGTTTTGTAATTCTATCTTTAATAATTTGGTCACTATAGGATTAAAATAAATACATTTGAGTAATTTGAAAGGTTTTGTAATTTTATCTTTAAAAATTTGGTCTCAATAGAATTGGACACAAAATGAGCTGATGATGATAGACTGAGAGATGATACAATATTTTTGTATATTAACCCTGAAATATGTATTATTTATTTTTAAGTAATTAATTTTTATGTAGTCCTATATTAATCGTATTCTGTCAACGTAGCCACGATACAGGCTCTGCCTAGTGTGACCTACACAGACACATGTAATTTGTAAAACTGGACTTTGAATAAATACTTTTATTATTATTTGTTATGTCTTTTCCATTCACGGGACTATTAAGGAGTCCTGGTCTTTTGGAAGGCTAGTATGGGGCCAAAGCCAACACACGGAAGCCCTTTGACATATTTAATCTTGTGTAAAGGATGCACAATCCGGCGACTATCCCTGTATAACACTATAAAATGCATCCAAGGACAGTCCCCGGTTCTGCTGGGATTATTGCAAATATATGGAAAACTACGACTGGGTTATGGGAATGGGATGTTTAATGGACTGGATATTAGGGAACTATGGGGACTATGACACCCGCCGATACAATGCTATAAACATGTACGAAGTGGCGGATGGAGACTTGCCAGCTCTATAACTGGGCCCCCCAAACAAGTCGCTCGAGTTGCAACAAGGGGGCAACATGAAACGAGCGCCTTTGAGAGTGGAGCAGACGCCCTGGGTTTTAAACCGCGATCCACTGAGCCCGAGGGTCCAGCTTCATGCTAAGCCAACTCACCACTTACGCAACGCCCCTCACTCTCCGAGCACCAAAGTGCTCTTGCGGGCTCCACTCCGGCCGGCCAATGAAGGCAAGCACGGAGGTGGGGGACCTGTTCCCCGTCAGTGCTCACTCCGCCGGCCAGTGAAGGCGAGCGGAGGTGAGGAATGGTGACCTCCCCCGGGAGCGCGTCAGGTCCGCGGGGTCGCTACTCCCCGACACCCCGCCTCAAAGGTGCCCTACGGGCTTATTATTATTATTTATTATTAAGTAATTAACAGTCATATTTGTTATCAATAGTGTAACAACATTGGTACCAATGTATCATATTTAGGTACTTTTTAAGTGATTGATTACAATCTAAGATAGTAAATGAATGCTCAAATGTGTAATATGTATTTATGTACATTTAATAATACTTTGGTTTATCTTATATATAAAATTCTCGTGTCACAGTTTTCGTTGCCATACTCCTCCAAAACGGCTTGACTGATTCTCATGACATTTTGTGAGCATATTCAGTAGGTCTGAGAATCTATTATTCATCCCGAAATTCCCACGGGAACAGGAACTACGTATGTGAAACCGCGGGGCACAGCTAGTATCAATATAATATTGTAAATAAATAAATAAATATAATATTGCCTTATTTATCCATATATTTTGCAAAATAAAAATGTATAATTTATTATCTGGCCATAATATTAATAAATTCAGTTTGCGAACCTTTAATAAGTTCAAATAATTAATATTTAGTATAGGTACTTAAGTAACATTTGTAACATTTTTCAATTTCAGTTTAATTAAACTTTATGGCTTTAATTCATGGTTCCACTTTTAATGTGTTCAATATAACTCTGATAAGCGTAATATGGCCTTGTGAGATAATGAATGGGATAATTATTGTTCAAACTTCAGTGTACGGATTAACTGTAATACAACCCTACTAATATTATAAATGAGAAAGTTTGTATGTTTGGATGTTTCTTACTCTTTCACGCAAAAACTACTGTATCGATTTTTGGTTGACAGATGTTCCCTATAACTAGGAATAACAGATGTTCCTTAAAACTAGGATACTTTTTATCCCAAAATTCCCATGGGATTGGGATTCACGCGGGTAAAAACGCGGGGCGCAGCTGGCGTCCTAATAAAAGTGAAATATTCCTGTATAAAACCAAATTAAATCAACAAAGAATGTATATAACTAATATTCTAGGCACTAATGTTTTAAGTAGGTACAATATTGCTCAACTTATTCAATGCATAAAACAAAGACGCTTCCCACGGGCTGTCACTTTATATGTGTGTAGAAACGCTTAGACGAAGTATAAATCAAAAGATAGAATGATTCAAAACAAAGACTTATATTTGTAAAACAAAAAATACATGTGAAACTAGACACTTTGGTAGTTGCTTATACTAGCTAAGCTAGTCTAAATAAGATTTTTAGTTACCCAAGGGCCTATTTCACCATCTTCAAGTAACGTTCCGAGTACCTACTCCATGTTTTGCCTTTGTAACTTGATATAAAGTAAGAAAGAGACAAAACTTACATTACTTGGTCAGTAATTTTACTTGTAGGCCCTAAGACTTTTAGTAATAATCTTTTTCTAATCCTTACTATTATTATAAATGCTTAAGTAACTTTGTCTGTCAGTTGTGGCTAAACAACTGAACCAATTGGCTTGAAATTTGGTACTGGGGTAGCTTATAGTCTGGGGGAGAACATAGGCTATGTTTTATCCCGAAATTCCCACGGGACCGGGAACTATGCGGGTCAAACCGTGGGGCAGAGCTAGTCTTAAATAAAACGTTTTTTATCTTTACAAACTTGTACTTTATGTGTATACCAGCCCCAATTTTCATTAACTTAAGTAATAATCATTATGTTAAATAAATAAATTACCTTTCTAATAACTTCAATATTCCAAGGGTTTCCTTTCGGGAAGGAGAATATATGTGGTATACCTCCGGTCCGATTCAATATCGAACATATAGTGTATGTGAGGAGACATTGGAACCAAGTGATGAACAGCGGGGCCTCTAGGGCTACAGCCTGACCACTGAACAGGGTCTTATTTACAAATACTGTTGCTATTGATACAGTCCTGGAAATTATAAAAAGATTAAGTTATTTATTGTTATGGATATATAATATAATTAAAAATGAATACATCAATATGTGTAGTATTTTATAATAAATGTGCTGGAATTGGTAGGTCAAAGAAACTTTTCATAATTTTAGAAGAAACTTTTATTTATGTATTCTATTCATTACTGTTAAATAAGAATACAAGTCTAATAAGAAAAAAATGGTAATGTAAATTAGTAAACATTCAAATACACATTGAAAAAAGTTATAAATGAAATATTGATTGGAATAAAGTTTGTAATAGTTTTGTTAATAGTAAGAAGATCTATGATTTGAATACATAATGCCTGTATTAGTATAATAATTTAAATGTGAATTAATATATTTATTAAAATAAAATAAGTCATTTACAATACTCACCAATAACACGAAACCACTACAAATATTTGTACATATCTAGAACACAGATCTGACTGTGGATCCTTCATTTTTAATGACCATAAATATATTTACAATTATTAAAATTTATTCACAATTTTTAGCACGACAACTAAGCCGATGAAGCTCAAATAGGTACAATACTGTAAATTATAAGTTATCTTTATGCGACCGCGACCGGTATTTACTGATAATATTTTGTCCCGTTTCCCGTATTACGATACTATTGTATTGTCGAAAACATAGATAAAACTACACACTATTTGTGGTTATTTCATCAATTTAATTTTATTTTAGTATATAAAATTGAAATAAACATAAAATATATTCTCACTTCTAACTCAACAACCAACACACACACAAACACACAAATGACAAATCCTTGTTTTTTTTTCTGTCAGTCAGGCCAGCAGTCAACAATAGCAGCTGTGCAGTTGTTGTACCGTCAATGTCATTTTAATTTAAATTCTACTTCCGCTTCCCGCTTAAATAATTTTGAATGAAGAACAAAAAAATTAAATTCAACAAAATTTCGGGCCCTGATGCGGTCGCGGCTTCCATGTCCAAAGCGCGGACACAAATTCAATACACTTGTTATTATTTAAGTACGTAATTTTATTCTAGAAGTAAATCTTCTATCGATAACACTTAGCAAAACTCGAATCGGCACCTTGGAGTTGCATGGCAATTAGCGACTCAATATTTTTCACGGGTTTTTTGTGACTCCTCTGGACGAGCCTTGCGTTCGAGTGGAACAAAAGGTGTTAATCACTGGAGTGGAAAACATTTCATTGGTAAAAATAAACCGAATTAACTGTTCGTGCGTATTATTTATATATATATATATAAGATGATGAGCCATGACATAGTCCATTTCACCCATAGAAGAAGGATCACGACACGACCGAGATTCTCTCGAGTTTCGCCTCTAATCTAAACATTACACAATTTCTCTTTATAGTCTCAAGTACTCAGGAACATGAAGTTGTAGGTAAAAAATGGAGCCCACACTTGGAACAACAGCTTGAGTCAAATACCTACGTCTCTGTGGGTCGATCTCTCTTTTTAGTCAGATCTTCTCTTTCTAGAGGTTACCTTAGTTAGAAAGAGAGAGCCTGCCCACAGAGACGCGATAATAATACATATAGGTATGCTTCAAGTAGGTATTCGAAGTTTGGACTCCATTTTTACCTTTAACTTCATGCTCAGGAATCAGGTTAACGTTCACAATTACTTCAAATCTATGTTATGTCAACTGTCAGAATGTCATTTATTTGATTGTCATTAAATATGTCAATGATTGTCATGGATGGAGCGATGTCAATGGAGGTCGAATTGCTTGCACGCTGACGTCAGTCACAGTCAGTCGTCATCGTCGGTAAATTTAATATTTTTGCGTCGGCATAGAGCGTTAGCCTTGTAAATTAAACATAACAACAAAATCTGAGTTTCGTACTAGGACTTTTCTGTGAAAATGGATTCCTCGAAGCCGAAAATCGACATGCCTGAGTATCGTGGTGGTCCAGTAACGAAGATATTATTTGAGGTCATAACTCCACTGAATATAGCTTTGACGGCTATTATTTTTGTATTGGCCTATAAGATATTGAAGAGGTTTACAGCCGTGCCCTTAGATTCAGAATGTGATAACCTACCGAGGCTCCGTAAAGACATGACGGTGGCGGAACTGAGACAGTTTGATGGTACTCAGCCAGACAGACGAGTGTTAGTTGCAGTCAACGGGTGGATATTCGACGTTACTCCAGGACGCCGCTTCTACGGACCCGGTGAGTGCATTTGCATGCGCCGCCGTCGATTTTATAAATAGAGTTGACACCACTGACTCACCACACTTTGTATGCATTGTCTTTAATCACATTCCTAAGGCCATTTAACTATGTTGTTGTGTATGTATAGTTCACACTAATGTAGTTCTTGATTATTAAGTAGTACTAATTAGTAGTCAGTAACTTGAGGTGTTTTATACAACTAGCTAAAAGCGTGGCTTTGTGTGGGCTCGCGAGGTTTTTCTTAGTAATTCTATGTTTTATAGTAAGAAAGTAAGAAAATGCTTTAATTGTTGAAATCGCGCGATACCACAGAGGTACCTTACCTATGTTAGACCAACAGAAATTTGTTTATGTCCAATGTCCGCCACAGCTTTATCTAACGTCAAGCCTTGTGACTTGTGAATTGTGATTACGAAAGCTTATTGTATTGATTCCTGGAACATTAAGTATTTCCACTTTTCCAATATTTAGTTATGGGTGGTTTCGGACTCAACCATTATTAACGTATGACGTTGTATGAGAATAATTTTCATATCGAACCATTGTCACTCGTGAGTACGTGGCATTTAATCGGGAGGAAAAATAAAAGAAAAAATTTCAACCCAAAGGAGAATTGGCGTTCCGTCCTATATGTTGTCCTATAACACTTTGTGCCCTACGTCAAAATTCTAAATGAGTACTACAACTTCTTGTATGGGTTCTTCAGTCTGTATCTCGTGCAGGAAAACCGCTAGGCTAGGTTGGATTAACTGACCCCATGAGGTGTCGTCCTGTCATGTTGTACCATTTTGTGACCAAACATCATTTGAAAGGTCTCGATGAGTACAACTTCTTGTATATGCTGAAGTCTTTATCTCATGCAGGGAACTGCTAGGGCGGATTAACTGACTCCATGATATGTGATTCTAAAATATTTATCGAAAATAGTTTCCATAAAAAATATACTCGTATTCGTTTAAAAAAAAAGAAACAATCAAAACCAAAACTGCCATCTTCATACATCAATATTCACTATCAGAAAGTCTTGTTTAGTTTAGAGTCATCAAGTTTTCTGTGCCGGCGGCGGTCAAAATTGGAAGCTCCTATTGTCATGTTGACTATCCGTGCGGTCCAAATTGCGCTTTTTCGCGCTTACGGAGTGAAGTGATCGAATTGAACGTATTTGCACCAACGATAGTAATGGGACGTCATCAGTGACGTCATTAAGGTGTGCAAACGCTGCTCATGGACAATAGGTTGTGCAGTGTGTGCACAAATGTCAAACTCAAAATTTGACGTTTCAGAATTTGATTTATTTTAGTTTTTTTATTAAACATTTATGTTTACAATGGTTAAATATTGCATTCTCATCAATTACTAATTACAACAACTGATTTCTGAATCTTGCAATTCGAAATGCCGAGTACGTAACTCTAATTTTGAAATTTTTGCACACACGTACGCACACAATCCTGGTCCGATTAGATAGCGCGCAAACAGCGCACATAGCGCATTAGCGCACATATTAATTTTGGTTCACGCGTGTGCACTGTTGGTAGCGTTTGTAATGTTTTTATAATTCTGATCGCGCTTTATATTTCTAAGGTCACCCTTACCACTCAAAACTGATTCCATGGAATTGTGTATACACTAGTTTTAGCCACATACGTAAGGCCTTCATTGATAAATAGTTGAGGGATTGGACTAAAATCGGATGGGTACGTAACATGTACGGACACACGGATAACCCTTAAAAAATATATTTACTTTGTAAAAACTGTACTTATAATGATCATCGTATTTAAAATCGCAAGTTTACACCAGCCCAACAAAGTGATATCTTGATGGAAGTTGATCTCTTGGTCACGATATCCAATTTGAGTAGGTACACTGTAATAACTGGGAGAACTTGCGCTATTAATTGCTCTTCGACGAATTTTAATTTCTTTAAAACGTTAGTTTGTGGTTCTGAAACCATACTATTGTCTTAACAAAGTCCGTTGTTTTCGATGTGCAAATCAATCCAAAGGAGATGACATGAATTACCACGAACACAATTAGATTCTAGGTACATCTCGATGTCTTCTCTGGCTTTCCTTTACATCGACCATCAAAGAACGGTTAATTTCGTGTCCGAGGAGGCCAGTTAACGTGCGTTTTTGTGGCACTTTATGGTAACGATTACACTAATCTCTTAATCTTATTAAACTTTCCTTTAACTTTTATTACAGAGATTTTTATTTTTTTTACTGGGGGGCTCTGCCCCCCCAACCCCCCGTTTTTCTTTTTCTCTCTCTAACTTTAGACATAATTTTCCCACAAGGTGAGCAATGTGCCACGAACACAATTACATACATTCTACATCTCGAGGTCTTCCCTGACTTTCTCTTACATCTTCCATTAGAGAACGGTTAATTTAGCGTTCTAGGAGGCTAGTTGCCCGCTCGTGGCCCAGTGAACACTTGTGATCTGTGCGGTTAAGCATCGGCTGGCACCGTCGTGACTGTGATGGGTCATTACTAAAAATACTTTTAATTTCATGAGCGTTTCCGTGCTTCGGAGGGCACGTAAAGCCATCGCTACCCGCTGCCGTACTAACATCTTCGATAGTCGTTACGGGTAGTTAGAGCCCTCAAAAGTCTAACATTTGGTTTAACCAAAAAATTTCGTATAGCCCTCTGGGCTGTGAAGGTCTGATGACAGTCACTTCACGTAAAATATGTCCAGTATTTTCTCTTTTTATTTTCCGCCAAATCTGGTTAAACTGAAAACCGACCCCAAATAGACATGGGATAAAGGTTCCGAAAAGAGAAGAGGAGACTAGTTAACGTGCGTTTTGTGGCATTTTACAAAACAACTATTATCATTTCGAAATCAGTGTTAATTTTATTCATTATATTAATTTTTCTTTTTATTTCTATCATAGAGATGTTTGTTTTTTTTAACGGGGGGGGCTCTGCCCCCCCAACCCCCCGTTTTTCTTTTTTCTCTCTTATTTTTGACATATTTTTGGCACAAAGTGAGCATTGTGCCACGAACACAATTACTACATCTTCTCTGACTTTCCCTTACATCGTCCATCAAAGAACGATTAATTTCGCGTAACGTATGTTTTTGCGGCATTTTACTATAACAACTATTATCATTTCGGAATCAGTGTTCAAACTTTCTTTTAATTTCTATCATAGAGATGTTTGTTTTTTCTTAACGGGGGGGCTCCGCCCCCCCAACCCCCCGTTTTTCTTTTTCTCGGCCTCCTTCGATGCCACATTTTATTAAACCGATGAAATTGTAAACAGATTCAATTTCACAATGTACAAATCCATTTCTTTTTATTTCGATTTTTTTACGGCATTAGAAACATGAAACCTTCATGCTCGAAACTGGATATCAACGCCATCTATTGTGTGCCGAATGACACTAAGTCGTAATCGTTTGACATTTAAATGTCATTTTAACCCCTATAACCCGGCTAATTTGAGAAGTATTTTTTGTTAATATGTTTATATGTAATCAATGTATATTATTAATAGACGTGTTGTATTACGCATCCATTTTTTTCTCGAAATTTAAAATTTGTTTGCAAAATTGTTAAAACCTTTTTCTTTATTTCATTTACAAAATGATATAAAAACCATTTTCTGCACATCTAGACATGAATTGAAATAACTCTGTTAAATATCAAATCTGTAGGTGCTCTAGTTTTTCCGTAATATGTACCACAAAACTGTAAAAACTGTTGAATTAGGAGGGCTTCGCTTCGCTCGCCCTAATAATGTTTACACTGTATAAACACATAAAGACTGGGGAAAAAAATATAAAATCATCCTCTTTGACTCAAATTGGACAAAATTATTATGTGAATAAACATCTCAATTAAAATATTTCAACATTATTAATGGCAAAATCACATTTTTTTAAATATTTTCTTAACTGGGCTGGTATAGGAAGATCTAAAACTGATGTGGATAAAAAAAAAAAAACATCCCATTGTGATTCCTTATATTGCATTCAGATATCTTCATAAACATCCAGTTAACAAAAAATTAAAAATATAAAACCTTTTCCAGGAGGTCCTTATGCAGCTTTTGGCGGTAAAGATGCATCAAGAGGTCTGGCGACATTCTCTCTGACGTCCAAAGACAAAGAGTATGATGACCTCAGTGATCTCAACTCCATGGAGATGGAGTCTATTAAAGAGTGGGAGGCACAATTTAGAGGTAATTTTTATTTATTACAAATGAGCTTACTCTTGACCACATTCTAAATTTAAAAAGTTGTCTTTGATGGAGTGAGCGTGCCTAAAAGTGGCCTAGTCACTCAGGCTTTAAATGCAAGGGTTGTGTGCTATTGGGTGCAGTGCAGCTAGTCAATATTAGTCAAGCTCTACCTTTAAAGCAAATACATTTTTAATTTGCCTTTGAAGGGGTGACCTCTTTCCATCTGTCATTAAAAAAATGAAGCTGAAGTGTTTGTTTGGTTGAAAACATTCTTATCTCAGGAACTACTCTACTGGTTCGTATTGAAAAAATCATTTGCACTGTCCATTTATCAAGGAATTTTATAAAACACTAGCAATTCCGGTGAAGTCCGTTTCGCCACCAGATGGCTTTTACCGCTTTTCTGTTGTTTTTTTTCCTGAATTTTCTTTGCTATAAACCTCGCGGAGCCCAAGACCTTTCCAACGAATGCAAAACTGTG
Source organism: Timandra comae (assembly GCA_958496195.1). Classification (NCBI taxonomy): domain Eukaryota; kingdom Metazoa; phylum Arthropoda; class Insecta; order Lepidoptera; family Geometridae; genus Timandra; species Timandra comae. The sequence continues at coordinate 1,356,899 of OY292359.1, forward strand.
TAAATTGGTTCGTGCATTCTGGATTTATAGTGTCAGGAAGGGAAACCCGACTTATTTTTATATAGTAGATTAACAACCAAAAGAAGCAGAACGATAATGATTTTATTTAAACTGTGGGGAACCTAAATTAACCCAGATATTAGATTATCTTTTAATGGTTTGATGTCTAATGTTATTTTGATTACTTAACATAATAATGTGACACATATTTTTAGTTATAATGTGTAACAATTATGGGTACTGTTACGGTCTGGGTGTGTGTGTGTGTGAATGAGTGTGTGCGTAGTTTCTGATACCCTGGATACAAGTGACAGACTTAGTTAGGGGTCAGTTACTATAATGAGATCATGAAGTGAATGATTATGTTATGTTAGTGTGGATTTTACTGTACATTTCCAAGTGTATGTGTGTCTATATTAATTTTATAAAGCTGAAGAGTTTGTTTGTTTGGTTAAATGCATTAATCTCAGGAACTACTAGTCCGATTGGACAAAATCTTTCAGTGTTAGATAGCTCATTTATCGAGGCTATATTTTTTTATTTAATCCCATATTGCTATGGTAACTGGAATTATGGGGGTAAAACAGCGAGGCGCTGTTTGTCTACTAATAAATATGAATCTGTTAATTGGTGAAATCATAGTTCGATTCATAAAACAACATATATCAAAAGATTTTTTTTATGAGAAATCATATGACTGCCATCTTGTTTTTAAATCTTAATATTTTGAAACATGTTTTTATAAAGCTTATACCTAACACAATTATTTATAATTGATGCATTAATTGCCTGACCTTTTAACTAAAACATAAACATAATTTAGCATCCTTTGACACTATAATTAGTAATTAATCACTATCACTTCATTAGAGCAATTGACAATAAAGGTCGGCGCATACTTGACGAAACGATCTTGTAATATAAAACCGTTTTCAACTTTATAGCCCTGAAAATAAGATCGGAATTACTTTAAATAAGTGGTTCGATGCTCTAATTTTATAAATAACTAGCTGTGACGGTTTTACCCGTATAGTTCCCATCTCGTGGGAGTTTCGGGATTAAACATGTTTTTCTTTGGACCATAAGCTACCTTTGTACCAAATTACAAGTCAATCGGTTTTGTAGTTTAGCCATGAAAAGGTAACAGACAGACGGAGTTACTTTCGCATATTGTAAGGAATATCTTTTGCAAGTCTTTCGAGGTGTTCTACTATATACTTTATTTACATTTTATACGAAAAATACCCATAATAACATACCTTGCAATTTCTTTATTAGATTAAATTGATATCAGACCTACACACTGATAATGCATGCATAATATGATAAAATATTATGTTATTCGATTATCGTCAAGGTCAAACTTTAATATAACTGATTTAAACTGGTTGCGACAGCCGGCGTCGGTCTTCCTCGCATTTACACTTTGAAAAATATTTACTTACCCATTTTAGTGTATAAAAGTCGATCTAAACTGGAAACCCACACTTGACGTTCTTAAATACCTCATTGAGGCCATAACTGAATACTTAAATCATTTTTGACTTTGAAAAAAAAACATGGTTATTAGAACATCACCACTATTCGCCGCGGGCTTGGGTTCAAATCCCAACTGAGGTGAAATTTTGAATGACAGAAATTTTAAACAAATCTTGTAATCTTTAACAAATCAAAGTCTTGGAAACCCTTAGGTTCTAATGCTGAGTTCCTAACTCAAATAATAATTTGCTCACAAATTACATGCTCAAACTTAACACTGACTTTGATATTACAACTTTACAAGTCATCACATTTGCATCACTTTGTCCAAAAGTGAAACAAAAGTCTGTTACGCATGTTTGTTATTCAAATGGAACCGGAGTATGTGTCATGTTGTTAAAAATACCATTTTACCTAACAACATACATACGTTTTGCATACATATACATACTTTTTAATACGCTAAATTGATGTTATAAATGCGATAATTTATGAGGATTGATGTTTTTAGTCGCTCAAAATTATGCAAAAAATAGGTAATATCCGATCGTCGAAATTCAATCGTTACTCAGATTATCAGAGGTACAGAAAAGGATATATTTATCCCGAAATTCCTTCCATAGAAACATTATAGCCGGACATAGTATAGAGATTAAGAATTCGAATTTGAGATCTATTCCGATCCAATACCAACAACTAATACCAATGGTATTTGTTTTAAAACTTTATCATTTTCTATTCCGAACGGATACCACTCAAACCACTCAACAAATACCATTGGTATTAGATAATGGTATTGGATCGGAATAGATCGAATTTGAGAGAACATTTAAAAAGTATTGCATTTGCGTAGGTCTGTACTAAGCATTCGTGTTTACAATAGTAATAGTGGTAGTGGAATTTATAATTTATCAGATTATACCAAGATTACGGTGTCAGTATATTAACCTTTGCTAATCTAATTAGGTAAGGTGTGCAATTCTTGTATATTTATTTGTATGTATATGTTTATTTTTCTAACTAACTAAGTATGTATTTCGATTACAATTTAGTCCCAACACACACTAGGCGTGGTGATTACGCCTATTTCTCCTCACTTTTCTGTCATCACATCAGTGAGATAGAAGTGTTTGCTAGGAGTGGGTTCTTACTAGTCTTTATGTGCAATCAAATAATATCGTACGGTTTGACGTATTATCATAAACGCTCATAAAATAGTTATCTGTTAAGTCTTGTTTACTCTTATGGAATTCTTTCACTTGTCAACCAATAAAAATGTCTGTTTATTATCTGTTTACGTTTCTGTATTGATAGCATAAATATACCTAAAGTTGATGTTCACAATCTAGTACTTAGATTTCTCATCATACCTATCTAAAAAATCAAAATCCTAAATTTGTTTGTTTGGTTGAACGCGATAATCTTGGAAACTACTAAATCGATTCTTTGAGGAAGGCACACATAAATAGTCATTATGCTTAGGTACCCAAAGTCCAAATTTAATGCGAGTAAAACCGAGTGGCTCATCTAGTATAGGTAATAATAACATAAACAATACGCTATTTTTATAAATAAAAACAAGATACGAATGTTATTAGTTCCAATTATCAAGCACTAAAATGGGAAAGTCACATTGACCTTACCGACCTACTACTAAATAAAACTTAATTTATTCAAATGTTTAGGCCCCACAGTCATTTTTACAAAATGACGTCACCCGTTGATCATATTTGCACTGCACCATATCCTTGGTTTTGTAGCAAGGAACTGTTTGTTGTTTGTGGAACCATTTGTGGCAAGCTTCATCAAAATTGGTTCAGTCATTTTGTGTGCACTTACGTCATTAGGAAACATGACAGTCGATAATATAGAAACAGATTTTCTATATGCCAAGATCATTACATACTTTCTTAATGTTTTCTATGAGAACCTCATTTGGACAAAAAAATGAAAACAGTCATAGTCAAATCCGTCCCTTAAATTTCCTATAGATAAAATATTCATCCTTACAGTATTTTTAAATTTAATATTCCTCATCATCATGTTATAGAGAAGTACGAGCTTGTCGGACGACTGTTGAAGCCCGGTGAAGAGCCAACGAGTTACTCCGACGATGAAACCGAAGAGACTGACACCTCGACCAACACCCCCACCCTCGAGGAACGAAAGAGCCAATGAACGAAACGGACCACTTCGATCTCCATGTTCATTCACTCATCCACTGATAGACCTCACCTTATATTGTCTAGGTCCCGTCCTATCTACACATTGATTATTGTTTAATTACTTAAAAACGCATCCGATCAAAATATATAAGCCGCAATAGTCCAATGGCTAAGGCGTCCTGGCGATTGATGTTGTTGCGATCCCCATTGTACTATTGACTTGAACTCACTCCAGATATCTAAGCATACATAGCTTAGTTGGAGGGATTAAAGTCTACTAGTTTCATGCTACATTGCTAGTAAGTACCTTACAATATTTTGGGAACCGCAAAGCCATTAAAGTCCACAGCAATTTCAAGTCATCAACATATGAACGAGTGAACGGAACATCCACTCATTCATTCAAATATGTCCACAGATTAAATACAATTACTTATGTGTCTTAAACTTTATAAACTAGTGCAATAATTTATTTTATAAATTCCTTTGGTTTTAAAGGAATGGATGGGATGGTTAGAAACATTTTAATTTATCATGAAATCGTATGATTTTTCATTTATGATCTAAAGATGGAAGGTTTTATCATATTATTTATATCTACAGTTATAATATCAATAGTGCCTAATTAACGCATGCTATGTTAACTACTAAAGTTTCATTTATCAATTCTTTCTTTGGTCTAAAAGTATTAATTGTAAAATCCCAATACTTTGACAAAACTTAAGCAGTGCTTGCACTGTACGTCAGTCAGTCAAATAACTGGAGAATATTCTATAAGTCCTATCATTATATTATGTACTTATTTATATCTCGAATTATTAGTTACTAGCATTTATACGGTCCTATATCCTATACTCTTTAGAGTGTTTTTATTATAAAAATATACATCATAAACAGTGTTTAAGAACATTTAAGTTACTAATATAACAAATTTTTGTATTTATTTATTTTATAATAGGTAGATTATTAAATTCGTAAAATGTTACAGTTCAAAATAAATTAATAAATACAAAAGTTATTTTTGCAGTTGATAGATAGGTAATTGAAACTTTAGTAAGGGTCCTAGCATATTACTTTGCGACTTTTGGTCGCGCAATCGCGCGGCGTGGTCGGTCTGGGCAAACGCAGAATCCGCGCCGCAGCCGTAGAGTCACACGATTGTGCGTCTGAAAGTAGTTTATGTGCTGGCACCCTACATAGGTTCGCTTTAAAATTAACCATATAAAGAGGAGTGAATGAAATTCAATTGTATATAAGTTTACAATTATAATCATTATTATCACATAATTGTTTGCTTATTGCTGAATTTTTAATTATATATACAGAATGAAAGACTGAATGTTGGCATGTTACGTTTAGAGGGATGTTTCGGTTCATGGGGTGCACATTCCTTTATAATACCGCTTGTATTGAAACTTGTTGTCAATTTCGAAATATATCAATACGTAGGCTCCGCCCATAAACATTATTACGTCAACAAGATGGCGCAGGTATCAAAATGGCGTCGCACGCTTAACAGAGACGTCACGCTACGCTGAATAAGATTTATAATATCTACAAATACGACTCTGTTTATTTATTCACAGAAGGCCTATTTGTATCGGGTCCTATCATTCATTACAATTCATAACACATGCATTGTTTGATTGTAAACCTTATGTGTACCGAAATAAGACTATTTATCTAACGTAGAGGAATAATTATTATTTAAAATTATGTACTTATAAGTTGTTAATAAATAACAATCTCTATTACGCTGATGCAAAAACATACTTAAAAATGTTTGTTGAATGATTGCTTATATGATTAATTATGCAAATAATAATTATGTACATACTCAATGCAGTGGTTTCTAAACAAGACCTTATGTTATTGAACATAAGTATCATTTTACCACAAATTGTATGTAAATATTGAAAGCTGAAAACTATATTTACATTTTCAATTGTATGTCATGTACAAATACACTTTTTACATATTTGTATTGAATACTTGTTAAATCTGAAAATAGTGTGATATACATATTCTATAGATTTATTATTAACTGCCTGCAACCAAGTTTTTTTAAATTTCACTTTCATTATTATTTCTTGGAGGTTTTATAATAAGTGGAAACCCCACCTGGTAATGGGTACTTATTTAATATTCAATTTAGAATATATGACGCAACATTTTGGAAAGAAAAATACAAAAAAAATTGGAAAGGATATGTGCATAATATATAATGTAGGTAGTTTTATAAATAGTATATACATTAATTATATTTAAATGTGGTTTATAAATGTGTTAGTTCCTTTGTTTATTTGTTGTTGATTGTGATATTTCAGACAAACTGACTCATTTACATAAGGTCACTCGACAATTAACTGTTTTATACTAACCAACAGAATACATATGTTTAAAAATATAAGTGATACTTTGTCCCTTTCTATTTTATCATAAATAGTTATGGAAATAAGAGAAATCCAAATAAAAAATAACTTATAGGTAGTTGATATAAATCCTAAGTAAATTATGTAAATGAGTCGATCAAATGTTCTACCATAAATAGATTTAAACCTCTGATCCATGAAATTCATTTGGTTATATTTGTGTTTGTGCATACAATATAATTAAAAGATGCTTTATTACTATTGTCATAAAGTTGTTATCCACTCGGCTGTCCGTGGACAGATTTTGCATGCAATCAGCTATGAGAATCGATTAATTATGACCGAATCTATTTCCGTTTCTCAAATTTTTGGTTTCGGAAAATGGATCTTTTGCTTTTGATGTAGTGGCATAAAATAACACCTTAGCTTTCTATAACATACAGATTAAACCAAGTATAGTACAAAATACCGGTTATCAGAATCACACAGTGAGAACACATAGGAAACTGTTTAGTAAGTATATCTTTGCGTGCGTTAAATTTATTGTTGTAATCATTACTTGTTCGTTGTTTTATTTTTGAACTGATATCTAGTTTTTAGGTTTTAACTGTTATTTTAATAGTTATCTGTAATATTATCTATCGCTTAGTTCCTTGGCTGAATAATAAACGTTTTTTGTAAATTGATAAATTGTACCAAACAATGGTTGTATTGTATCATAATCCTACTCAAAGACTTGATCAATTGTTAATTTTTCAAAATGAGATTTAACAGAGTATAAAGATATATCTAAATATTATGTAATTTGGCTTCGTATTTTATGGTTTTTGAGCTCCATACATAGAGAAAGTGGAATATACAAGACGAGGCGAAGGTATGCTCTGCAATATCGGCACTGGTCGCATTTCTATAAATCCGCCTTCTTTCTGTGTTCATGCACTTCATGTAATTTCTATAGTAATAGGTCCTCTATAACATATACGATCTATTGTATGTATTATTAAACTAGGCCTTTGTTAGTTATCAACTGGAATGATCACAACAAAATTGTAAACATTTATTACGTGAAGGCTTTTGAATGTTATAGTGTACCTACAGTATCCCTTTGTTTAAATTAAGTCACTTTTAATTCTAATAATCCTCATTGGTGACCAATGAAAAATAAAATTTTATATGAAATACTGTTCGAAATGAAATGGGTATTTTACTAGTTTTATATTAATCATGTGGTTTAAATTATATTTGCTTTAATTAATTACTTAAATTGGAACAAGTTTTGTTAAGACTAAATTAATTTAAGTATAGATGGTGTATTCCCGTTGTCCCCTTTGAGGCTATCCCCGTTCAATGGGGACAACGGGAATACACCCTATGGATTGGCTTTAGTTTTATTTTTAAAGCTGGACTTTTGACTTTAACTACTTAAATAAATGAAACTAGTCGACATTTTACAAAAAATATAAACCACTGTCTTCAAGAGTCCAAAGTTCAGCTACTTACTTATAAAGTCCTAACATGCTAAGAGTTGCATTTGTATGTATGAGCATTACTTAAAATATTAAAGTATCTATTTAAAATATACTCGCATGTTTTTAATTTACTTTTTGCCATCCCCTGAACGGTCAGCCACCCGGGCCCTTCCAGTCCAGTCCTGATGTGATGTCAATGGTTATCAAAAGATCAATTTGTTTAAAGCTGAAGCCAGACCAGGCCGCACACCGAAGCAGCAAATGCTACCAAGCAATAATTTTCCCCATACATTAATCGAAATGCAAATGTATGTCTTCGGTGTGCATACTGTACTATGCAGGTAAAATGATGGAGACAATAAGCGAAGGCGTATGCTGACACGCAGGGCAGAGCAGGCACTTGCGACGAAGACAAGTGTCTGTCCTGCTCGCGACGTTCCATGCTTTACAAAATCTGCTCGCTCTGCCCTGCGTCTCAGCATACGCCTTCGCTAATTGTTGCTCAGAAGCATTTGCTGTTTCGCTATGCGGCCGGGTTAGGCTTAGGCCTCACTTCAAGGTTTTATCCACATAGAATATAGTCGGAGTTGTGCCGATAGAATATCAATAATGTCCCGTCGCGGTCGTACTTATGATGTTATGTAAGCACCTGACTTGCATTGCACCGTCAATGGGTCAGGTGCTCAAAAAATATTTTAGGAGAATACTTCTCCAAAATATGTACTTCTTATTGCTGAATTCAGGAGACTTTTCTCGCAATGATGGACAGAGACATGGTACTGAATCAATCAATGGAATTGTTCGGTAGTCTGACCCCACCCCAATCATATTGAGATATAAAGGTCAATGATATGTGCATAAACTTTGATATCGAGAAACTCGGTCATGATCCTTCTTCTATGTTGATAAATAATAAAGGAAGTGTCATAGTCCTTTCCCTGCTGGGTAGATATAGTTTCTTCACTACAAAGTATAAAACAAAGTCGCTCTTTCTGTCCCTATGTATGCTTAGATCTTTAAAAAACTACGCAACGGATTTTGATGCGGTTTGTTTTAATAGATAGAGTGATTCAGTGGGAAGGTTATTAGCATAATTTTATCCCCATATTCCTACGGACTACGGGAACGGGAATTGAAACTGCAGGGCGCCGCTAGTATTTACTAAATGCCTGATATTTTGAAGGAGCAAAGCACTTGATGGCGCCTTTATTTTGTGAGAGAAGTGTGCGTTCTTTCCCCGTGACACACCACCAAATTGATACTCCCAGTGGAACCATCTTAATCCCAATGATGTGTGGATAGTCTAGCTCTGACCTAGGTTTTGTTTTTGAGTACTTTTATGATTATTCATAGAATGTGTAGCTTAGCTAACACACTGTCTGTGTATAACCTCTACTTTGTTACTTTTTGTGTTTATGACTTGTTGATATCATTGGTTAACATGTTGGCTGTAAACCATGACCACCAAGTGGTGTAAATATCTGGGTATCAATTTGTCAGAGCCTTGAGTTTGTATAATGAATTTCATGCTTTGTATCCTCCTTTAAGTATATAATTCGTTTTGTGTGGTGAGCTAATGAGCGGGCGGAACAGAAACAATACATTGACAATTTACATTTAGTATTTTTCAAAATATTTTATTAACACAATTCATTCAATAACACCAAAGATTATAACATTCTCTAACATGAAACCTAAAATAAAATACAATTTTACCTATATGTGTATTTTACTTACCAATTTATAATAATCATTCAAACATCATTTGACTATGAGGTATACAGAATAAATATAATTATTTGAATAATATGTTTACATTAAAGTCGTCAGAAATGTATTAAATATTCACTATGATAATAAGTATATATTTATTAATAGTTTGATAAACGACAGGTGCTAGTGTCATGAAGCTTACTGCCTTACTAGGTATATAATACTTTACTCGTCCGCCTACAATTATTGCATGAATCGAAAAGGAAAATAAAACACAGTATAAATAAAGTAGAAACAAAATAATATGGAATGTACAAACCATGTTTATTTACTGATTCCTGGCAATACAATGTTTGTGACTCGCTTTTAACGTTCGGCCGTCGTGCGTCCGTCGACGGGAACAGGATAACATACACGCCGATAGACAATAATACAAGGATACATACATCCACTAGACACTGAAAGCTATATAGCATATTGTAGTACTTAAGCCAGGTTTAACCTCAACATCAGCAATACAGACACCGGTACACGGTACCGGGGGGTTTAACGGTTTCATAAATTATTATAACTCGTTTGGACTTAAATTTCTACTCTAACTGTACATTAGTTTCGCCTTAATGCTAAAATAATCTAAAAGTGATATCGTAGGTTGGTACGAACAGACGCGAGGATGTTAAACGCGCAACTAAAACTGATATGTCGTATGTGAAACGAAATCTCCTGTCATCGACAAATTGAGAACAGCACGCCGGTATAAATTAAACAAAACAACGCAGTGATCGCACGGTAGCGTCGATAAAAACCATGATTGGGATTCGAAAATAGATCGTTTTATATAAAATAGAAAAAATATGTATAGATCGCCGACTGGGGGCGCGGCCGGGCCGCAGCATCAAGGCGCCGGCCGCGGCAGTCGGCGAGCGGAGAGACCGGGAACGACACGAGACTATACAGGCCCGCCCGCGGCTACCGGCGTACTGGAGGCGGCGTGCAGACGGGCGGGCGGGCGGCGGGTGGGGAGGGGTTTACTGCTTCGTGTACAGGTAGATGGCGACGATCAGACCGTAGAGACCCAACACCTCGGCGAAGATAAGGATCAAGATCATTCCGACGAATAGCCTGGGCTGCTGGGCGGTACCGCGTACTCCGGCGTCACCCACGATGCCGATGGCGAACCCGGCCGCCAGACCCGAGAAACCGACCGCCAGACCCGCTCCAAGGTGGATGAACCCTCTGGAAACAACAAAAAATATATCATATTAATACAATGATTTATATTATTATGGACAACTGATGTTAGAATAAAACTACAATTCATTTGTTATATTTGAACAGTTGTTTGTTGTAAATAGATATGCAATAATAATGACCTCATAAAAACAAGTTTGTCATAGCAATAACATATAATATTATTATTGCAATGAGTTTTCTTTCAACATTGGTTTTAACATGTCCTTGCTTCAAATAATGACTGATCACAATACAATTGACTGAGGTGATTGTTTTGTGCAAAAAAGGTATTTGTAAAGTTCAATTATGTTTTGAAGGCCATAAATCATTCTCATGGCAATTCAACAGAGCTAAAGATTCATCAAAATTCCTAAATGTTTAAGGATAAAATGCATATTAAATACAAGTATGTCATCATACTTATAAACATCAATATGTGGGACATATCTCTCAAATCCTGCTACCTAAGTAATACAAGTAAAATATAAACCAATACGCACTTGTATAGGGTGTAGTTGGCCTCCAAGGCACCGGCAATCAGTACAGCCACGACGAGACCGTAGATGGCGATAATACCCGCCATGACGACGGGGATGATCGACTTCATGATCAGCTCGGGCCTCATCACCGACATGGCGGCGATACCGGTACCTGACTTAGCAGTTCCATAGGCGGCTCCCAGGGCTGGAATAGAACAATATTTGAAGTTAGTTATGTTTGATTTCTTTAAAACATTATTAATGAACTACGATATCTCTTAAGTCAGTGTATATTGGATAGAGAAGTTGCAAGTTCTTCTTGTTATAAAGTTTTATTGCAATTATTTCGGTCTGTTTTTAGTATAAATAGATTTCCCCTTAGACTTCATAAATATTAAACAAGTATTTCCTTTACAAATATATATAATATATTTAACAGGTAAAATAAATAAATTGCAATTCACAAGGATAAAATTTATGAAATAGGTTAAAATCTGTGTTTATTTGTTGATAATATTTATATTATTAACTAGGTTTCATTGATCATAAATAAAAAGTAAATTTAAATAAATTTAAGGATAACAGGAAATGATTCATGTTTATAAACAAATCATTAATTGTAAAATGACAACAGTCATTTTACAATTAATGACAATACAATTTGAAGTTATACAAATTCAAAAGGCAAGTTAATGAAAACAATCAATCACTCCAGTGATAATCAAAGTACATATTTGAAAATGTGATTTTATTGATCACAATACATTTTAATTTAGTTTTCATAAGTCAAGCTTAAGCTGACACAATGTTCATAATAGCAAGTCCAATTCCAGAACATGAAAATATTCCAATAAGTGTCTTATTCACAACCTAGATTGAACCTATGACCTATATTCTGAGAAAAGTAGGTCACCATCATAAAACAGAGTCTATACTATGCAAGATGTTATATTAAAGTTTTCAACATTTTTATCTTATTGTTCATGTGATACTTTATGCAAATATGAGGCCATGTGACTTTATTACAACTATTATTCTCATACTTTTGATGAGATTAAAAACTTTCCATCAAAATATAATACTTATTATTATACTATCATTTTACAGTTGTATACCAATTATAAGCTTTTGTAAAATGATAAAGCACATCTAATCCTGTAATATATTCTGGAATCCTATTTGTAGAATAGGTATATGACTGAGGATGCCACTCCCATGCCTATTTAGTAATGAATAGTAATGTTATATGTAAAGGTTATTGATAAAAGTCTATGTATAATTTAGGAAGTACATACTTTTTACATGTTCCTTATTATAATTGTTGTTAGGAAGTAATTAGGTTACATTGAAGTATGCTAACTGTTACAAGATTTTAATAAATGAGGCTTCAATTATTTGCAAATTATGCAATATTTGATTAGTTAAATCCTCACATGTCAGTCTCCTCAAGTCTCATGATACTAAGTATGTGTGTTTCTTTATTACCACACCTAATTTATAAGAATAAATGTAGTTTAAACCTTCAGTTGTTCATCCTGTATTAAAGTTAACATAGTAATAATTAAACCAATGTCTTAACAGTCAAGTTAAACTATTAAGTAATGACTTAACAGCTGACTTGATCACATGATGATTCTGGTCATGTGATAAGTGGTTATGAATAAAAAAGTTCACAAGGAATCAATTTTGACCTATATTTCAGTGGTTTTATGTATTACAATGGATATAAGTAAGAACTGGAGATCCTGTAGGTGTAGGGAGGTATTTTATGAAGAGTTTATGTGATTCCATGTTTTCATGGTGAACTATGTCTTGGGAGCTTAATTATTGGTCTTTCTGCTGTGTATAATACAGACAATGCATGATTTATACTTTATTTGATGAGTAAGTATGATTTACTTAGGTATATGTGAATAAGTTCTAAGTGCACAGTACATACTTATACATAGTTCTACAGTGACAAAATGACAAAGAAATACTAATAAGTATCACTCTATTTCCTTTCTTTGGCCTTTACTAAAGATAATTCAATATTCCAAAGGTAATTACTATCTAAGATTTCAAGTAAATCAGTTATCATGTACTCTGCCCATGACAGTAGCAATGCCAACATAATCAATTGTATATCACATGACTGGTACAATGAATCATATTATAACGAGTTTTACACGCCCTAAAACAACCCCCATCCACCCACTTTATCCAAATTCACATGTAATAAAAGTTATAGCAGATTCTTTCATACGTCTATCTATACAGACAGCTATATGTCATGAGATTTTTATCACTGAAGGTGCGGCTGGCTAGTAGAACTATATTTAGTGCTCCCAAAATAACTAGAATCGATAATCAGGTCTAGCTGAATCTTGTAAGATACACAACATCAAGAAATCTAGAGCAAATCATAACATTATCCAAATCTTAGAACCAAATTTGGGGGATCGATAATGGTCAAAGACAGCCATTTCGGCGTTGGTCCACACAGAATACTTACCGCTAAAGATGATGGCAGATGCCGCCCCCATAACTCCAAAGAAGGGTGCGTAGATTGGGTTTTCCGACGCCATTTTGTAGGATAAGTGAGGGGTTTATACAGGTCCCAAAAATGTGATGACTATCTGCACACACTCACTCCACGGAACTACTTTTGCACAGACAAATATGGCCCAAGCTTTGCGGACTCGACAGAATGGGTCATATGACGATAGACGTCCAAGGCAGCACTCGATATGACCTAAGTTCTGATTGGTCTCGTACGTCATTTCCGATTTTTGCGTCCAATCCTGAGCTAAGATTTTTGCAGCGCTATGACGTCGAGCATTGATGTGGTTCGGTGGCCAGCATTTTCCTACTGCGCATGTCCATTTTACTACTTTTTTATGTTAAATATATCATTACTATCATTTAAAATAAATAAAGATTAATTAATAAACAGGATTAAAACTAAAATGTATGTTTGTTGAATTTATATTACAAATTAAAGCCATAATTTATATTTATTTTAGCAAATATATTTAAAAGTATCTTATGCGACCAAAGTGTTGGTGCTGCCACTTTAAATAATTTATACCATTTTGGTACTATTTTATAATTAGCTCCAAAATGAATGAAAATATCATCAAAACGTGAGTTAGTAATATTATATGTATATCATGTATTAGCATTGATCATTATTGAGATATTTTGGCAATGTACCTTGCTACGCAATTAAAGCTAAGCTAGCTAGGCTTTGTAACGACTCGCAAGCTATTTAAACACTGTCTTGTGCCTGCCAGCATGAAAACCTCTATTTTTATTTCGTTTAAAAATTTTCTTCACATAGAGACATGAATTAAAATAACTATGTTAAATATCAAATCTATAGGTATTGTAGTTTCTCCGTGAAATGTACCACAAAATTGTGGCGTTAGATAGAAGGGCTTCGTTTCACTCGCCACATGCTCGCCCTAACAAAACACGAGAGTAGATGTGGTAATATCTGTCAATTACACATAGTTATTAAAGTTTAAACGTAGTTAAGTACATGAGTTGTGATTGAAAGAAAATTATGTTCAGATTAAAATTTACAAGGTGAATCCATGGGTAGTGCTTATGCTTGCTTAGTTCAATTTTGGTACCATATAATGGAAACACTTCCTAATATTAGAAATATTAAAAATTGACTCAAACTCTAACACCGCTTTTATTTATTTTTCTGATTAAATAACAAGTCTACATTTTTATATTAATTTCATGATATTTTTTACAGTTTTTTCATACTTTAAAATCTTCAATTACTTTTGTTGTCATAAATGTCATACTCATAATTGTAAACAAACAACTGTCAATATATGTCAATGTCAACAATCACGTTGAACAGTTGATTTTTTGCCAAGGCATTTTGATTCTTATTCAGAGAACACACACGGAAAGGATACAAAAATAAAGTTTTGAATTTAATGTTATTTATTTTACTGAGAAACAAATTATAAAAGGATTTTTACTAAGTAAAACATAAGTAATTACATGTTTCATTCACTATGAAGTTCCATTATAGGGTAAGAAGTTATATTTATTCACTATAAATAAATTACTTACCGTTTTGTTTTGATTTATTTCTAATCTAAGTATTCTTAGCTTTAATCTTTAAATATTAAAATAAATGAATTTTATTGTGGTAAATTGCTTATTTTTATTTATTCATATAATTTGTCCTAATATAAATAACAATTATAATGTTTGTATACATGTGTAACCTAACCTATAAATTTTGTTGTTTTTATTTTATAGTTTCACAATTTACTGGGCACGGTGTACAAACGAGGAGACATACTATTTACAAATGATGGCAATTCCGTAATTAGTCCTGTAGGAAACAAAATAACTGTATATAATTTAAAAGAGTAAGTAAAGCATGTTATATTTAAAAGGACCCTTATTAATTAACTCTCTCTTAATTAACTCTGAATAAAGAATATAGAAGTTCATCATCATCATCATAATCACTGGTGAATCAGCTACATTGATCTCCACAGGAATGCGTTTCTAGCTTCTAATTTCTTTCTCTTCCGAACCTTTATCCCATGTCTATTTGGTGTTGGTGTTCAGTTTAATGTGTAATGTCAGTATTTTACGTGAAGCGACGTAAAGCGTTTCTAGCCTCTAATAAATAACAATACTAAATCAAAACAAATTAAGTACTTTCAGGGGTACTACAATACCCCCTGATTTATCAATATTTTTATAGGATAGATAAAAAATGTTTTTTTTTTTGTATTTTTCTTATGTGACAATGAAAATGATTAATATTATATTTAAACTATTATGAATGTATGTGGGCTGAGTTTTCAAGCAGCTCCAATCATAGCTCTGCTTAGGGGTAAAGTTGGTAATGATAATAATCTATGTTTAATTATTAACTTATATACTATACAAACTTTATATATTATTTCAGAAACAAAAGCAACACATTATCATTTGAAAGTTTCTACAATTATACTGCCATAGATGTATCGCCTAATGGAGCTATGTTACTGGCAGTCAATGAAAGTGAGTATTTAATTTAATTTTTATTTTATTAAAAAAAAAACACAATCTACAGCCATATATAATTTTTAAATTATGTTCTATATCTTAAACTAAGGGCCAACTACAGATTTACATTTTATAAAAATTATAATATACATATAAAAGTTCGACAACTTGCCTCAATGAATAAACATGTGTTAGCAATGTTGCCGAACGATGATGTAGTTTAATTTAACTGATATAGTTTAGCTGCATTCCATATTTTTCTCCACTTTATCACCTACTGAACAAATTGTAAGGATACCCTTGCCACATAGTCCACAGTATTACCATACCATAATAATGAGTCATCCAGTGAGTGTAAGACAGAGAAAGAAAGAGAGGTCCTTTTTCTTTGGGAATTCACAATACATACTTGTTTAATTTATTAAATTATTCATTTCATTTTTCATTATTGTCAAATTATTTTTCATTTAAAAAACCTCAGACCTCACCGGATTGTGAGGTCTTTTAAATGAAATAATAATTTCTGGAATTCTGTTCGCATTAAAAATTAAACTAATTCATCAACTTTAGTTTTAAATTTCACAAAAAAAAACTTCTAAATTCTTATTACCAATTTCCAGAGGGTGACGCCCAGATGATAAGTCTGATCACATGTCATGTGGTCCACCGCTATAAGTTCAAGCAGGAAGTGAGTGCCGTCAAGTTCAGTCCCGATGGCAAATACTTTGCGGCGTGCTGTGCTGATACAGGTTTGTATTTAAATGTGTTTTCTTTAATGTATAAGCTGTTAAAATCAAATTGTTTGTTGTTTTTGGTATAATAATTCATACTAATTTCTAATCTCACACACAAGAAGAGATACCCCAATGAGTTTCTTATCAGTCTTCAGTAGAGGGCGTAATTTAGGTGAAATGGACTAAGGGCCAATTTTTCCATCGTCAGATAACTTTTATTCGACGAATAAAATTGACGTTTGACAGATTTTGTATGAAATAACTGTCAAAATTTCAAAGTTATCTGTCGAATAAAGTTATCTGGCGATGGAAAAATCAGCCCTAAGTATAGTAAAAGCACCAAACATTGTAATTTTTTTTGTTAACCTATATTGTCCCACTGCTGGGCAAAAGTCTCCCCAAACTTTGTAATAAAAAAATTAAAACTTTTTTTCAACACACTTGCTCATAAAGGGGCTCTTATTTGTGCAAAATCAGTTGAATAATGACACGCTTGATTCACTAGTGAGTTATAGATTTTTTTTAATTGTTTAGTTTTAAAAAAGTTTCAATACCAAAAAAAATCGTGTCCATACATTTTAAAAACAAACTTCAACTATGTTGCCTTACTTTTGGTAGGTTTGTGGTCGAATCCATTCATTCATTCATTCGTTTTTTTTTTAATGAGTATATTCTTTTAATCTATGGCCGATCACCATTGTTGTGTTGGATGCGCGCGAATAGAAAAACTGTTTATTTATTAGCGAAAAATGATAATTTCTTCGCAAATGTGTTGAAAAACGTTGTATGGTACACGCGTGTATTGATGATTACTATCCTCGGCTATCTTCAGACCCTCGCCTGACGGCTCGGGCCTCAATAGCGCCTCGGAAGTAATCACCAACTTACCTCGCTTATACCATAAATAACTATTAAACTTACGAATTATAGCTATGAAAGTTAAATTCACGGTTTTAATTTTTTTGTAAATGCTTTTTACGCGAAATAAAACCTATAATATTATATTTAATTTCCAGTGTTCATAATGACAGCACCATACACATTCACGGGCGAATATCGTTCGTTTGTCATGAAGCGGGTATTCAAGAAAGCACGCGATGACGTCACATGTCTCGATTGGTCATCCTGCTCTCGCCTATTAGCCGTCGGCTCTAAAGACACGACCACTAAGATATATACAGTAGATTATCTAGACAATATTAATATGTACTCATTAAGTGGACACACAGACAAAATAGTAGGAGTATTCTTCGAAAAGAAAAGTTTAGACTTGATAACTGTTAGTAGGAATGGACAATTATGTCTGTGGGAAGCGTCTATAGACCAGGATGATTTGGTTGTGTCTGAAGTACAAATATCTCATAGAAAGAAACGGAAGATCGCTAAGGAGGCGGAAAGTGAGGATGATATTGATGAGAAAGATGTTATTGAGAAAGATAAAGATGTAAGTGTCTATTTTCGTATTTTTTGTTTTTCTCTGGTCTGCTTGTTTGTCGTATTTTTTAAATAAATAAAATGCTTTCATTCTGCGTCCTTATGTTAGTGATCTCTCATAAAAATATAGACTTAGGGCCTATTTCACCGTCTTCAAGTAATATTCTGAGTAGTAACTAACAAAAACAAATCTTTCATAATATTACATATAAGAAGAAATCACTGTTTTCGTGTGCTATTTTTTTTCGCTATTTTTTTCGCATCTGATTTTTCTTTTAGAAATAAGTACTTATTTCATATTTTACTTGTATAACATTCTAGAAAGAAGAAAGCGATGAAGAGATGAAAGACGATACTTCTGAGAACAAACGGTTGTTATACAAGAAGCTAGGCCGCCATTACATCGGGGATGACATACGGAGAGCGAGCCATAAGGTGAAGCTGACAGCCGCGCAGTATCATAGGGAGAATAAGCTGCTTGTTACTGGTAAGGTTTTGTATGAATTGTCTAATTATTATGATAGTGGAATGGCGCAAGGAATAAAAATCGTAAAACCTAGGAATCTAGAACCAGTCAATGAATCTTAAAATAAACTTTTTCAACACACTTGCTCATAAAGGGGCTCTTATTTGTGCAAAAGCAGTTGTATAATGACACGTTTTATTCACTAGTGAGTTATAGATTGTTTTTTTAAATTGCTTTAATTTTAAAAAAGTTTCGATACCAAAAAAATTGTGTCCATACATTTTAAAAACAAACTTCAACTATGTTTCCTTACTTTTGGTAGGTCTATGGTCGATTCCATTCATTCATTCATACGATTTTTTTTAAATAAGTATATTCTTTTAGTCTTTGGCCGATCACCATTGTTGTGTTGGATGCGCGCGAATAGAAAAACTGTTTATTTATTAGCAAAAAATGATAATTTCTTCGCAAATGTGTTGAAAAACGTTGTATGGTACACGCGTGTATTGATGATTACTATCCTCGGCTATCTTCCGACCCTCGCCTGACGGCTCGGACCTCAATAGCGCCTCGGAAGTAATCACCAACTTACCTCGCTTGTACCATAAATAACTATTGTATAATCTGTAATGTATGTATAATATATTGTTAGAATTGCAAAATTTGTCAAATAGTCTGACTTGGGAATTTTAAAGTTTCAGCAAAATCGGATGAGTAATTTCTGAGATCGAGACTTAAATGTGAACTTAAGATATGGCTAGGGCTTACTAGCTGTATACGTGGTTTTACCCGCAGAGATCCCGATCTCGTGGGACCTTCCCCGTCCTTTCCCGGACGATAAGCTACCCCTGTACCAGTTCCAAGTCAATCGGTTCAGTAGTTTAGCCGTGAAATGGTAACAGACAGATAGACAGAGTTGCTTTCGCATTAGTAAGGATAAGGATACGTACCGTTCTTTTTACTAAATTTCAGTTAACCATTTTCAGGTTTCTCAAACGGCATATTCTACCTTCACGAACTACCAGACGTCAACTTAATTCACACTCTCAACATATCGGAGCACCGTATCAGTACGATCGCCATATCGAAGCTAGGGGATTGGATCGCCTTTGGATGTCCTAATATCGGGCAACTACTTGTTTGGGAGTGGCAGAGTGAGTGATTTATTGTTTAGTAGTATAACATAACATAACATAATCATTCACTAATCATCTCATTATAGTAACTGACCCCTAACTAAGCTCGAAGCTTGTATCTAGGGTATCAGAAACTACGCACACACTCATTCACACACACAGCCAGACTGAGACAAACATTTGTGGTTCACACAAATATTCACCCCGCACGGGAATCACCCGCAACCTTACGGATATAGATAGTTTATCGAAAGCTGGCAACAACACATAGACACGTTAGCGTTACACACGTATAATGTCTGTGAATCGCGCGCAAAGGGACGTCGCACTTCACGCGCGGTCAAGCTTACTGAAGTAGAGTTGGAGTGGGAGTTTCATACTTGAAGAAAATACTTATTGATTTACTTTTGCATTATATGAAATTAAAGATTGCTCTTGTTTAATTGAATTAAAAAAGGTGTATATTTTTATTTAAATCATCGGTTTCGGTTCCCGGCTAGGTTATTCAACAAACCAACGATGCAAATTTTTGCTAATTTACTTGATTTCGTTGATTAGTTTCAACATTAAAAGGCATGACTGATGATCTGCTGTTGCAAACTGACGCTGATAGTTGAGGCCAGATTGTTTGGAAAAAAACAGTTTGGTAACTAACATTCCCTCATTTCAAAACCAGGTGAACAATACGTAATGAAGCAACAAGGCCATTCCCTCGACATGACGTGCCTCGCGTATTCTCCCGACGGACTATACATCGTCACGGGAGGGTTCGACGGGAAGGTCAAACTCTGGAACACTTCCAACGGGTTCTGTATAGTGACGTTCAGCGAGCATAAGAGTACAGTCACTGGGATAGCGTTTAGTGCTAACAAGAAGTTTTTGGTGTCATCGTCTTTGGATGGCACTGTCAGGTGCTATGATTTGACTAGGTGAGGTTTGATTTTATCTGTAGCGTAAATGTTAAATGTTTTATGTAGTGCTTTAGAAAATCTGATTCAATCAACTTTATAAAAAGTATTACTGAGTAATGATTTTGTTAAAAGTTTTATGACAAAACAATCAAAAAACTTACCAAACAATACTAACCCTTATTCCTGTTGCAATACGTCTAATCTAATTTCCACACACATTTGTTGGACGGTATTGAACTCTATTCTAATAGATTTAAAATAAAAAATTGACTTCTTAAAGCAATTCAAAACTTGCCAGTCAATTTTCAATCTTATCCACTCAAACTTGCCAGCCTATTATAAACCTTATTTATTTATTTGTTCGTTAGGAAAACCAACAGCTTACATTATACTTAATTAACATTGTTTGAGTCTAGTCTCAGATGAGCCAATTACAGGTTTTCACCGATAGTAACATAGTAGTTATATGAAACAAGAAGTATGCGCTACAGATTGCTTTGAGATAAAGGTAAGTAAGTATATAAAGGAAAAAGACAGGTACAGTATTCTACACAGATTGGTCACAATGGCAGAATAAAATTAAAATTAATCAGATTCAGATTAAGATAGTAAAAGACAAGTAGATACAAGCCAGGCGGTCAGTAACGGAAAATACACTTTATTAATGTTTTATTAATATTATTTTTCAAGGAAACAAAATTTTTATTAATTCACGTTTTAACGATAGAATATTACAGTTAAAAAATCAAAATCGTGTTGCTTGTATGTGTTGTTAAGCGATGTACTCGCCCTTAAAATAAAGCTATTCTGTCTATAGTTGGTCGATACGCAAGGCATAAAAATACGTTATGCCTTCTAGATCTAGTGGGAACATTGAAATGTATGAGTGACAATAAATCGGAACAGTCTATAACACCATTAATGATATTCAGCATGAATGAAATGTCAGAGATTTCGCGTCTAATGGATAGAGGTAAGTACCAGGTGGTGCCTCTTGCATAGATTTTCGTATTCACTAGAGTTGTAAGGAATTTTTAACTTGAAACACAAGAACTTCATGAACTTTTTTTGGACGCGTTCCAATCTATCGATATAGCATTGATAGGAAGGATTCCAGATCTGTGAGGCGTATTCGAGTTTGCTCCTAACAAACGCACAGTAAAGGACTTTTAAGGTTTTACAATTAGAAAAACATGCTGAATTTCGCATTACAAAGCCCAGAGCCCTTACGGCATTTTTTACAATGTTGTCGATATGAGTATCGAATATAAGCTTAGAATCGTGAGTAACACCTAAGTCACGTATTTGCGATACCTTCTCAAGAGGGTGATGTTTTAGCTTATAAGAAGTCGGGATGATGTTCCTTTGGCGGGTGAAAGTGATAGTAGAACATTTGATTGGGTTAAGGTCAAGTTTATTGATTTCACAATATTCGTCAAGGCGTTCCAGGTCAGTCTGTAGGTTGTGTGAATCGCTGATGTTTCTGATTCTGGAGAAAATTTTCATGTCATCAGCAAAGCTGAGCAGTTTTGAGTGATGGAAACAATTAAAAATATCGTTCACAAAAATGTTAAAGAGGAGGGGTGCTAAGAGGGAGCCCTGTGGGACCCCACTAGGAATTAAAACCCACCCTGATATGTAGTTGTTGATGACAACAGCTTGTGATCTTTTATTTATGTATGATGTGAACCAACGCAGTAAGTCACCATTGATGCCCATACCATACAGTTTGCAGATTAAGATTTTGTGGTCAATACGATCAAAACATTTGCTGTAGTCCGTGTATATTACGTCTACCTGACAACCCTTATCAATGGCCTCAGTGATGTAATCATTGAGAATTACAAGATTGGATACAGTAGATTTACGCCGCATGAAGCCATGTTGGTTATGATTGAGAAAGCTTTGTATTGCGTTGTATACTTGACCATAAACAATTTTCTCCAATAATTTAGATAGAATGCACAGTTTGGATATTGGCCTGTAGTTGGTGATATCAGTTTTCGAGCCCTTATCCCCTTTACATTACGTCCGTAGATATCGTAACTTCCGCACTCTCACGTGGAGACGTGAGAGTGCGGAAGTTACGACACGCAGCTGAACTGCACCGCTTGAGGAGTCAAGCGGTGCAGTTCAGCTGCGTGTCATTGGACGCGAGCTATTATACCATTTTGGGCTCTATTCCAATAGCTTTAAATAGAAAACTCACTTCTTAAGTCAACTAAAATTTGCCACCCAATTATCCTTATTTACTCAAACTTGCCATCCAATTATCGACCTTATCCCCCTTACAATACGTCCGTAGATACCGTAACTTCCGCACGCTCACGTCGCCCCAGGCGGTGCAGTTCAGCTGCGTGTGCCTGGAGTCGAGCGGCGAGCTGTGCGCGGCGGGCGGACAGGATGTCTTCGAGATATTCATATGGTCCGTCAAGTTCGGGAAGTTGCTTGAGGTATGGGTAGTTTAAATAAGTATCAATTAAATAAGTCTTGGGTGTTATGGAATGTCAGGGTGGATCAGGTGATTTGAGCCCCACACAATCTCCGGGGTTATTCGACTTTGGGTTTTGAATTAAAGGTTCAGAAGAAGAGATTTTAAGTCAACAATTAACATTGAATACTATAGAATCTGGTTTCCTAGACACTTTATCCCCTACACATTGTAGGACCAAGAAGTCAACGATAAACATGATGTTCTGAATCAGTATCAGTATCCTCCTGTAGCCTGCATTCTGTAGGTGTTTGTCACGTCAACGAGGATCAACAATAAATATCAAAATCTTTCAAAATCAGTTCTTCTAATCTAGACCCCATCTCTTGGACACTGTAAGTAAGCCTTTGTAGGGTAAATAAGAAACTCAACAACAATAAAAAACGGTTTTTTTAAATTCATTGCTTGATGCAGGTACTCTCCGGTCACGAATCCCCAGTCTCGTGCGTATCATTTTCTCCCGTCGGTTCCCGGCTCGCGTCGTGTGCGTGGGACGGGGCGCTGCGCGTGTGGGACTGCGTACAAGACTCCGCCACCAGTGAACTTATACAGCTCAATTCTGATGGACTGTATCTGGCGTTCTCGCCGGATGGAGAACAGGTAGGGGATTGGTGAAGGAGATAGATGGTTTAGTTTTGTATGAACAGAAGTTACTGAACTTAATAAATAATAAATATAAAATAAATAATATACATGGTAAGTATCCCATTAATCATAATAATTTGAGATTTTCAAGTTTGTTTGTTTCCTGATTACTGATAATACAAAATATATGTTTGGTATTTTGGTAATCGTCTTTGGTTCCAATAAAATATAATGGAAAAACAAAACTGTGAATATTCCAGTTAAAATACAAGCTGGCTCGACCGAAGAAGCACCACATTCTTATCAGCCTAACCAGCCTTAGCCTTCATCGATCTTTCTGAGTAGACTTTCTTACACTAAAATAAAACTTTGAACTCGAACCTATATTCCCCAAAATCAGCATTTAACCGAACCAAACTCTTCACCTTTACAACACTAACAAATAAACATCATTCCCCTAGATAGCAGTGTCCACCCTGGACGGTTCCATCACCATGTTCACGTTATCCGGCGAGCAGGCGGGGAGCATCGAGGGGCGCAGCGACCTGGGCGCGGGCCGGGCGCTCACTGACCTAGTGACGGCCAAGACTATGGTTAAGACAAAGTATGTATTGGAATAATGCTTTAGAAGTAGTTTCTGTCCAATAAATATCAAGACCAAGACTATGATCAAGACCAAGTATGTAGTGCGATAGTGCTTTAGTACTTTAGTTGTTCTTGGTGATCAAGTATCAAGATTAAGTGTGGGTTTCAATCTAACTTTACATGCCTAATTAGTGTTATGGCTTGAAACATAGTTTTACAAAATCGGTTTTAAGGCTAATATAGCAGATTTCCACAATAAGCCCTCTTTAAATTTTTGGTTAGACTTTTGAGTGTTCTTACTACCCTTATAATACTTTATATAATACTTATTTCTTATATTGTAAATCTAATATTTATATACCTTACAGAGCCTTCACAACACTATGCTACTCAGCGGACGGTGAATATATTTTGGCAGCGGGCAACTCCAAACACGTGTGTCTGTACAAAGTGAAAGAGGCGATACTTATCAAGAAGTTTGTCATCACACAGAATAGGTCTTTGGATGCTGTTAATGTGAGTATTAGACAATATTTATATGAAGGGCAAGTTTTCGAGTGGGTTGTTCAAATTATACTTACTTTATGGAAGAGCGAAAATGTTCAAAGGACTGATTTTATTGAAAACTACCACTAAGTAATCTATGCTGTAGTTGCCTCGATGAAATGTTAAGCACTTATATTTCATAGCTTCATTCATTGGTTTAAAATTGACGCTAAATACGAATTTTTTTTTTATGTATAAATTCTCATACAAGTGAACTGTTTTGTAAGTTCTTTTGAGAATAAAGTTTCTTAAAACCGAAATATGTCGTTTTCGGTGCAAGAGATCTCGGAGTCGATTTTCAATCTTATCAGGTTTGCGTAGAGACAAACAATTATGTGTTCGGGTTTCAGATATGTAGGTATATATTTATTTGGGAATACACAAAAAAAATGTTCTTGGGTCTTAGATATTTTTAACCCCCGACGCAAAAAGAGGGATAAGTTTGACGTGTCTGTGTGTGTGTATCTGTCTGTCTGTGGCATCATAGCTCCCGAACGGATAAAGCGATTTCAATTAAGTTTTTTTTGTATTAAAAGGGACTAACGTGCGACTGTTCTTAGACATGTTTGATTTAAAAGTTATGGGGGTTTGAAAGTAATTGTGTTGGGGGTTTTTTTAATTTTTAATAGCAAGTGAAACAACTACAAAGCTTAACAAAATATCACACTAACACATTACAATACCCACAGGACTTCGTAAACCGCCGCCTTTTGACGGAGTTCGGCAACATGGCGCTGGTGGAGGAGCGAGACGTCGGCGGTGACGTCAACGTCAGTCTGCCGGGCGTCAAGCAGGGAGATATGGCTGACAGGAACGTCAAGCCTGAGGTATTTATGTAATCAATATATAAACTTACATTAGCTGTGCCCCGCGGTTTCACCCGCGTAGTTCCCGATCCCTTGGGAATTTCGGGATAAAACGTAGCCTATGTCTTTTCCCGGACCATAAGCTACTCCTGTACCAAATTTTAAGTCAATCGGTTCAGTAGTTTAGCCGTGAAAAGGTAACAGACAGACAGACAGAGTTACTTTCACATTTATAATATTAGTAAGGACTAGTAAGGATTAGTAAGGAAGGATAAAAAAGTCGGGTTATTTACAGTTTTACACCATCTGTTATTTAAGAGTGGTATAAATTAGTATAGAATTGATGAAATTTGGTACAAAATGATCCTTGAATGCAACTTCGAGAACAGGATTCTGAAAGGGGACTCACAAGGGATAGACTTCTAGATTCTAGTGACTTTATATTCTATAGAAGCAAAGTTTGTCTATTTAATGCAAAAAATATTATTTTTTCAATCGGGCTATCGTCTTATTGACGAAGAAAGAAAACTAAAGACTGTCTATCTATACTATCTATAGATAAGTTATAGACATTCACCTGTTAATGTCTAACCCGTGAATCAACCCTACATACTGTATAATTACAATAAATAATATCTATCACCAGGTGCGTGTATTCTGCGTCCGTTTCTCGCCGACGGGCGAGAGCTTCGCGGTAGCTGCTACCGAAGGACTTCTTATATACAGTCAGAACGCCGGCATTGATGGCACTTTTAGGTAACTATAATGTATTGTGGTTTTAAACAAAATCATTATTAATTCTGTCATTTTATAGCAACTGACCCCAAAATAGGTTTATTGCCTGTATGTGGAGTATCAGAAGTTTCTGTGTGCGCGGAGTTAGGGCTCTTTCAATTTATGCGTTTCGTGTCATACCGCTGCGGTACAGCTACGTTGCGTTTGTTCGTTTTGCCAAAGGATGCTCGCATGTTTTTATAGAAAGCGCGCAGTGCAGCAAACGCGCGAGAGCCCTAACGCATAGGGTACAGGGTTCATATCTCAATAGAGTTCAAATTTATAATGTCTACATTTTAATTGAAATGTATAGACTTTATTTGAAACGCCATTTTATTTTTATCGTAAAGACCGCCTATTAACCCTAAATACATTGTCCCTCAGACCATACCGCCTAGAAGAGAGCAGCACCCCTTCAGCAGTAAAACAGATGTTATCGGAGGGCGCGTGGGGCGGAGCGCTAGTCGGAGCCCTACAGCTTAATGAACACACTCTTATACAGCAGTGTATTGAGGCCGTGCCGCCGGGGGATAGTGAGTATACATACATGTGTGGTGGTGATTTAGCTATGTTGGGGATTGGAGATATTAAAGATATGATAAAAATATGGGAGTGTTTTGTTATGTTTTATTTATTATTTTATGGTAATAGTAAAAATATGATTATCGTAGTTCACAAACAGCTTGGCTTGACTGCGGAAATTCTATATGCAATAGCATTCTCTTAAAAAATTACGCGTCAAGGCGTGAACTAGCAGTGAGAACTAGGTTTCGTAAAATCTCGTTATCGCTTGAAAGCAACCCTCTTGGAACTTTTCTGGCACATCGGATAACTCTTCCCACTTTGCTCGTTTGTCATAATAATCTGTAACTCTGTCACTATCATTATTCATTATACTACGGCCACAGGTCATCTAATCTCCTCATTCTCTTTCAGTACCCCTAACAATATCATCTCTCGAGACCGAATACTCCGACCGCCTCCTCTCCACGGTCGCTCGTCTCTTAGAGTCCAGTCGCCATTTACACCACCTGTTGCTCTGGGTGAAGGCAACAGTCGACGTCCCGCGGCTCCGCCCGCCGGCCAGAGTGCTATTGGCCTTGGAGAAGGTGCTGACTGTCAAGTATTCGCAGTTAAGTAAAATGTAAGTACATACCTACATTATTTGAATTATACGAACTCAACACTATAATATTGACTCGTATTTCTTTCGAATAAGGTGCAAGATGCAAGTGTATTGTTTAGGGCTCTTACAATTCAATGATTCGGGTGTTTCCGGGAATACGAAAATTAGCGAAGATCTGCATATGCATTATTAATTTGGTAGTACTGTATGTTTCTGTTTAAGCGGGTACTACCGCATTGCCAGATGTTCTACTGCTAAACAGCAGTGTAGTCAGTGAAATTACTGCGCAACTGATATCTCGAGGTGATGAGCAAAGTGCAGTTCTACACTGTTTTTATGGTATAAATTACTTTCAATCATGTTATGTACAGTCAGCGTCGGATAATTGGTACCCTTGGCAATGTTCACAATTGACAACCAAGGGAGGAACCTTTTATCTGACGCTCACTGTACGAATCCGTCTTGTGGGTACTACAGCCGTGGCAAAATGCCTACTATCGCACATGGACACATGGTTAACTTTTTCAAATGTTCATAGAATTTGTAGCAAAAAGACAACTTTGTTTAAATAGCATACTTCAGATCGCACTATGCCTACAGCATTGCCAGTGTTCTACTTTGAAGGGCAATGTAGTCACATTACTGGGTACACGAGACTTACTAACTTTGTCTCGGGGTGATGAGCGCAGTGCAGTTTTTAGTCTGTGTTTTAGAATATGGATAAGATTATTTTAGTAAAACAACTTTTGCTGCCTTATTTGCGTTGCATTTTTAGTCTGGTTTAGCACTAAACCAGGTTTTACAATCTGAGATCTAAGTACAATTTTGAATACTGTCAAAAGACTAAAGTGACAGATTTGAGTGACAAGTGTCAAATGCTTAAACCAGATTTTGTTAAACTAGGTTTAAAATGTAACGCAAATAAGACCGTTGCGGTTTAACATGCTTCCTAAAGGACGGAAAATACTTAATAATATATGCACTTTCTCTCATCTGTTACATCGAAATATTCTAACATATGACCAGACAACTATTATACAACTTCATTATAACAAAAACCTCTAAACAGTTCAACACACTTCTAGCGACCTTCAAGGTGATTTCCTAAAGTAAAAAAGCCATTCATCAAATGTGAAAACTGTATTATTTGTCAAGCCAATTTGAGCCTTGTCACTTGGTAATAAAGTGTATTTTTAGAACGTTTGAATGGTGTAATCGGAATGTCACGCGTTATCAAAAATATCAGCTGTTTAAGGTCAAGTGTTAGATAGGTGTGAATTTTCTCTCAAGTGTTGAAATGTGTGATGTAAGTGTGCTCTTTATCTAGATTTATATATAGATATACTAGCTGTAATCTATGGGTTTGTCCACGAGATTGAGTTAAAAAGTATACCGGAATAATTTTCGTCAGTTTACGTTAAGAAATATTTATATTCCAATCTCATCTAAACTGTTTGCTTTTTTAGTTTTTTAACGTTTTAACCTTAGAAAATGGTAACATATCACACAGACAATCTGATTTATAAGTAGCTATAGATGTTGTTGTATTTGAGGACTCTCGATGTACCTTTTAAAGATATAATGCATTCTAGACGTCTTAGTTTTGTTCAGTTTAGTTAGTAGGAACTTATTTTTTTTGTAGTCTGTTATAAATATAATAAACGCTAGTTTATTGGACCCGTGCGAAGCCGGGAAGCCTTGCGGCTTCCCGGCTTCGCACGGGTCCATTGATATTTCCATTGATTTTTCAGATTTTTTTTACATAAAGACTAAAATATATAAAACACTAGCTGTGCCTCGCGGTTTCACCCGCGTTGTTCCCGATCCCGTGGGAATTTCGGGATAAAACATAGCCTATGTCCTTTCCCGGACCATAAGCTACCCCTGTACCAAATTTCAAGTCAATCGGTTCAGTAGTTTAGCCGTGAAGAGGTAACTGACAGACAGACAGACAGACAGAGTTACATTTATAATATTAGTTAGGATAAATACTAAAATCGATGACATGGTTCCTAAGAGCAGATCTTTGTGTCTCTTTATGGTTTCAGACTTCCCCCCCTACTGATCGTTCTGTTTGGGCCATCCTGTATACTAATATATTTGTCCATTGTTCCAGCTGTGACTTCAACAAGTACACAATAAGGTGTATACAGTCGGTGGGTGAGATCAGTCTGAAGGCGGAGGCGATGGACGCGGACCAGGAGTCGAGCGGCGTCGGCACCGGCTCGGATACTGACTGATGATGATAATATTATATAGTTTTATATGTTGTTTGGTGTTTTATTCATCATCATTCTTTGAATAAGCATCACGAGAGGAGATTCTCTATAAGTCCATGTCATCATTAGTAAGTCACCAAGTTTTCTGTGGCGGCGGCCAAAATTGGAAGCTACTATTGTCATTTTGACTTCAATGTCATTTGGATTTTCAATAAAATGACAACCAAAAGATGCGATTACAGCGACGCTGGTACCGGCACAGAAAGGATTTTGACTCAATAAACTGTTTACTTAAATATAAACGCTTTGAAATTGACAGTGACAGATTGACGTTTCACGTTTCGTTCAACTTAACGTAACCTTAATTTCTTCAAGGTGTCGTTTTATGATAAGATCTTATCATAATTAACGGGATGTTTACTAATGATATTTATTCTAGAGCAGTGGTATTTACGTACAATTGTCAAGACTAGGTTCCAAATGGTAAGTACTTATAAAATAAAACAAACCAATAATTGCTGCACTGGGATTGGAGGAGTTGGTGCGAAAATGTTCCGACAAATCTTCTCATACTTATCTACGATAGGAAATGACTGCAAAATAAAACAATCCAATAATCACTGCATCCCTTTATTGCCCCCTCCGGGCCGTAGTATAAAGCTGACGGAGTTGTTCCGCGGCCACAGCGCGGCCCCCCGCACGTACACGACCCCCGCCAGTATACACAGTGCAGTACATATACAGAGGAATCCCCAGCGACACACGGACACCCACCATAACAGGCGATGAGATTGGAGGAGCTCGTCTTGGAGGGATGGAGGGAGTTCTGCGCCCTGCAATAATGTATGAGGTTTGTTAGATGTGACAGCTGTCAAATTATTTCAATCAATCAGCAATTTTTACTAATAAATATCCGAAAGGCTAGATCCTAGGTTAGGCCTCCTCTGAACGAGGGCGACCAGGCTTTCACGCTGGCCAAACGCGGGTTGGTCGACTTTACACACAACCTTAGAATATCTTTGCAGGTATGTGCACCAGCACATATCGTGGAGACCACTCCACGATATGTTTTTCTTCGAAAACAGAAAACACATTGCTAGTTGTATGTGGCGGGGATTGAACCAGCGCCAGTCAAATTAAAGTCAAATGCCTTATCCACTACGCCATCGAAGTTTCATATAACATAATTCAAAACATTGTCATTACCTCTTCAATCCAAAGCAGCGGGAACAGTCCAGTGGGCACTTTCTCCAGTTGCGGTATTCCCGGCATGTTGCGCAGCTCGATGTTGAACTGGAGCCGACGCATGCCCTTGATAACTACTCCCGTTATCTGATAGTAAGGATTAATTCATTTAGAGTCTGGATACACATAGATATCTATGAGACCGATAGGAAATATCAAACTTCTAAAATTCGCGACTTAAGTAAAAGTGTCAACTCTGATTCTGTGGGTATTCAAGGGTTAAAAGTACCCTATTAATCCAGACTGATCTAGACTAGTATTCTAGAATGTGTTTGAGTACCTTTC
The DNA here is from genome assembly GCA_958496195.1 of Timandra comae. Classification (NCBI taxonomy): domain Eukaryota; kingdom Metazoa; phylum Arthropoda; class Insecta; order Lepidoptera; family Geometridae; genus Timandra; species Timandra comae. The sequence goes on from OY292359.1 coordinate 1,388,165, forward strand.
ATCCCCCCTCTGAGTGCGAAGGACAGTGTATCAAACACACAATACCCCCACCTCAATTGTAATTACTTCAATTTATAATATTAGTGTGATGCTGTAATTGCTGTAGCTAAAGTCAATTTGAGGCAGGGCAGCATTGGTTACAGGAAGGGCCGAAAAAAGCTTAACACACTGACCTTGGTATTCAATAGTTATAAGACAAAAAGAGGATAAGATCTAAGAACTATTAAATCCTTAATGATGATGAACAACACGGTTCAACTTCCTCCACATTAGTATGTATTAGAGATCCACGTCTGAGTGAGAGTGAGGTAGGACATTGTGATTTCAAGGTAGGGCATTGTCCCACAATGCCCCTCCCCCCCTAGCTACGGCCCTGGTATGATGTGATAGTATAGAGTACATACCGGGTCCATATAAACATAAGTATTATGCCTCTCCTTGTCGGGATACACTCCCGAATCGAAGTACTCCAGTAGTTCCTCCGACGCGAGGTAGAAGTGGGGAAGGGAGGCGATGGCGGGCGCGCCCTGACAAGGCATCAGGTTGAGGAGCCCCATCATCAGGCAGCCGTCGTGATTGGCGCTCCAGTTTCTAGGGGAGAAAATAAGTACATATGTTTATAATAAGTTTGACGGTTTTGATTTTACGAGTACTTAAGCCCTTTTATGCCCAATTAAATCTCTAGTCACCGTAACAAGCCAGGCAAATGGGTGCGGTTTAGAAAACAAGAACAAAAGAACGTTGGTAATTTTAACAGTGGTTAATAAAATTGACGCCTTCAATTTAATTAATATCTGGAAACATATCACGTCATCTAGTCTCAAAATAAGCTTGTTCTATGGATTTCAGACAACGGATAAAATCAAAGTAGGTACAGTGTGCCTAGTGCGAGTTTTATTTTCGATAGTTAACTTTACGATAACGCAGATTTGTATGGGATCGAACACTCCGCCAGAAGATGGCGCTGCTTCGATCCCATACAAATCTACGTTATCGTAAAGGTAACTTTACGAAAATAAAACTCGCACTAGGCACACAGACTACACCACTCTGAAGTCATTCTAGGGACAAAGGTTCGGAAGAAGTTTCTGAAAATAATACGGCCAAACAAACTCTGCCTCTGTAAGTACTTACAGATATCTTAAAGATGAGACAATTTAAACTCCGGAAAGATTCCTTTAGTAAATAGTTTACCCTCTCAACTAAGTACGTACGTAGAATATAATTAATATCCTAAAATAAACTAAGTAATGAATAAATTAATAGTTCACATACATTCCTAAGTATGTCAACTATTTCCCACTAACAAGAGTTAATTTAAATTTAAACGAAGGCAAGTTGTGTCTCTATTAATATAACATGAGAATACAAAACGGAATTACTCGACAAAGCGGAAGATAGTATTTAATTAAATTATTTCTATACTAGCAGCACCCCGCGATTTCACCCGCATAAGTTCTCTTTACGGGGATAAAACATAGCTTATGTAATTATTACCTGAATCATGATCTCATAATACTTACATATCTAAGAACTTTGTGTGTGTATCGTAACTATTGTTTTCAAATTGAACCAGTAGGAGTCCAACCAAACCAAAGAAAGAAACTCTTCAGTTTTATAACATTAGTATTAAGCACATTAACTTATCTATATATTTATACTAGCTGCGCCCCGCGGTTTCACACGCGTAGTTCCCGTTCCCGTGGGAATATCGGGATGAAAAACAGATGTTGGCCGATTCTCAGACCTACTGAATATGGTCATAAAATTTCATGAGAATCGGTCAAGCCGTTTCGGAGGAGTATGGCAACGAAAACTGTGACACGAGAATTTTATATATTAGATGAAGTACTTAGTTATAAAAGATACTTACTTCCTACAAAAACATTTGTTATTGTGATTGGCGCTCTTGGCCGCGAACACAGACTCGTCGATTTCGAAGTAATACGCCGATATATTGAACAACGAACTTTTGCCCACCAGACTCGCGTACAAAGACCTGGAAAATATTTACATACTTACATAAAACATGACATAACATACTACTATTTATTATTGTGGTAATGTGCCCATTGACGAGTCCAGATTGATCAGTCCAGACATAAAACTGTGGTCATTCCAAAAGTTTTACGCCAACTAGATTTCCTCACTGAAATCTGGAATCGCTCCGGTGATTGATGATAATTTTTGGATGGACGCCAGTTCAACTGATCAGTTCGACGGACTCAATGGCTACCTTAACATAATCATTTACCACATCATCTCATTATATTAACCGACCTTAGAAACAAGTTACGAACTTAGTTCTAACTAAGGGGGTCTAGTTAAGTTCGTAACTTGTATCTAGGGTATCACAAACTACGCACACACTCATTCACACATATCCAGACTGAGACAAACATTTTGTGGTTCACCCCGCACGGGAATCGAACCCGCAACCTTACGGATGGCAGTCCGGCATGGTGACCATTCTGCCATCGAGGTTGGAGCATGATATTATTTTATTTCAGAAAATAATATTTGGGATTTTCTATTAAAATACTGGAGGCTGATGATATCGTGGAATCCGGATGTGATTAATCATTTCCTTTCAACGGATTTTCAATATTGAAACCACCGCTGTTCAAAACATTACGTGCGCTTTTTAACCGAGACTTTTGTGGTTTTTATTTAATTTTCGTTAAAGTTTTAAGTCGTTAAGGTTTCATTTCAGTAACAAACTTTTTTGTATTTTACTAAATCAATACATTCTCTATTTCTTAATATTGATCACTTGGAAACGATTAAGAATCTAATCTTAGGCTTTACATAAGAAACCACATGATGAGACCTGCACTTAGCTTAGGTCGATCAACATTTTGAACCTTAATAATTGTTAGTCTGCCACGCAGACAGATCTTTTCATATAGCTTTTGCTGTAGAACACACACAAAGGGTGATACAAATTTTGGTGATAAACTGATATGTTTGGTACTGCATAATTCTTATCGGACTAAGATTTAAACCTCGATTCCATAGTAACTTTTGTTCTCAACTATGGCTACCTAACGATATATTACACATAGCTATTGGAGGGGGTACCAGAGTCCATACATAACAATCATTCTCATTATAGTAACTGACCTCTAACTAAGCTCGAAGCTTGTATCTAGTTAGGGTATCAGAAACTACGTACACACTCACTCACACATTTTCTGGCATCCTCCTTTAAGGTTAAATAGCTTTAATATGTTCTAGCTTTAAAGCTAGAAATAGTCACTAACCTACAAACATCAGGTTCAAATATATACAGCCTACTCGGCTCATTCCCTTCCTCTATAGGCGGGAACACCGTAGAATCAGATCCGTTAATCATCCCGCAGTACCGGTCGCCCCACATGGGCATATCTGCTTTCCCGTCGTACGAGACGATGTGTCCCAAATCGCGGATGTTTTCGGTACCTCGGATCATCTCGAATGGACCTGATGGTGTGTTGTTCATCTGAAATGGAAAGACTTTTCTAAGGTTTTGCTAATTACAGAAAGGCTGTATGATAGATAAACATGAAGACATAAGAATGAAATAGGAATATGCCAGACTGCTAAACAAAGCCAATTTGGTATACGAAAATTTCAACACTTGAGGTAGGTTAGATATGATATGGTAGCTCAGTTTAGTCCAGCACCTCGGTTGGGCACGATCCTGGGTTGAAATCCCAGTTGAGGTGAAAGTTTTTAACACTTTGTTACATTCTTCTTCTTTGCGTATCGACTCAAATTTTTGAGGACCAAAACTCGTTAGTAATTTAATTAATGTTACATTAGTAATAATAGAAACTTCTAGACAGACTTTTATGTATCTAAATCCCATAACTAAAATATCATCATATTTATGGCAGTTATCAAAAATGATAAATTCAAAAGACAACTTACATGTCCAAATATAGAGAAGTAAAACCCGTGCGCATCTTCAGCGACCCTCATGGTTTTCGGTCTTTCAGCTGTTATTTTACTGCACACCAGACCTGAAAAGAAATTTAATTGTGTTATTTATACATAAACTTCCTCCAAACACTCTTTTGGTGTAATGTTGCATTAAATTCCTAAGAGACAATAGCCCAATGGCGTCAGTCTAGTGATCGAGAGGTCGTAAGTTCGACCCATGAAGTTGTAGGTAAAAAATGGAGCCCACTCTTGGAACAACAGCTTGAGTCAAATACCTACGTCTCTGTGGGCCGATCTCTCTTTTTAGTCAGACCTTCTCTTTCTAGAGGTTACCTTAGTTAGAAAGAGAGAGCCTGCCCACAGAGAGCGCGATAGTGATACAAATAGGTATGCTTCAAGTAGGTATTCGAAGTGTGGACTCCATATTTACCTTTAACTTCATGGTTCGACCCATTAACGCTATTGACGTAAACTGTATTGAGTGCTAGAATGGGTAACTTATTACTTAAAGTGATATCTTCATGAAAAATCTAAATAAGTAATTAAATAAAAACATTATAAACTTACCTAAAGCAGAATTATCACCATCACAGTTTAAGAATATACCGTCAAAGAAGAGATCCTTGACTTTGACTGTCATGAAAGGATCGGTCAGGTTGGTGAAGAACTGTTCTAGAGCTTTGTTGATCATTCCCACTAGAGACGGCATTATATCATTGGTTGATAGAACTGCTCCCTGGAAGTAAAAAAGTCATATAAATACAGGTTAGTACCTACAATAATCTACATATTTTGGGTATCAAATGTAGAGCCATCAGCATTGCTTAAAACTTCTGTTCTTTCTTCCATATTTATATATACTAATTATTATAAAGAAGTAAAGATTGTGTGTTTGTATATTTGCAAAATTGTAAGGGGTAATATCGGGATCTACTGAACCGATTTCAAAAATTCTTTCACTCATGGAAAGCTATACACCCTTATTTTGAATTCGAGATACTTAATCACACAGCTAATGTAAACGACCGGTGACAATATAATAGTGAAGTTAGTATTTTTCTTTTGCTTTTATTTAAAAAGTTATGATAAGTCAAAGTTTTTCAAAATCCCGCCGAATTTTATTGTTATTCTACACCGAACAACCGGCGAACGCTGCGATACACAGCTGAGCGCGGTCATCGACCCGAGCCGTCACAGAATACTTGATAGTTAGTGTGCCGTCTGGTAATACGACATTTATTTGGTACTAGCTGTGCCCCGCGGTTTCACCCGCGTAGTTCCCGATCCCGTGGGAATTTCGGGATAAAACATAGCCTATGTTCTTTCCCGGATCATAAGCTACCCCTGTACCAAATTTCAAGTCAATCGGTTCAGTAGTTTAGCCGTGAAAAGGTAACAGACAGACAGACAGACAGACAGACAGAGTTACTTTCGCATTTATAATATTAGTAGGGATTTTTTAAAGATAAGTAATCGACTATCATTTTTGATACTTTTATTGGATATATGGATTCAGTTACTGCTACATATATTCTGATTTTAATAAGTCCCATCATTTCAAAATAAGGGTGTATATCAGTGCGGGACATAGGTTATATTTTATCCCTGTATTCACACGGGAACGGGAACTACGCGGGTGAAATCGCGGGGCGCAGCTAGTTTTTTATAGTTGTACCTACGTGTTTCCTATGACATAGGTCCATCGACATATGTAATAAATTGAACGGGTATAAAAAGGTTTAAATGAGTTAGTACAATGATTTGAGACTCAAGTGGCAAAATAGTTGCCAAGTTGGACTGCCAAGCAATGGGTTGGCCTTTCTATACGAATAATTTATTTTTCAACACACTTGCTCATAAAGGGGCTCTTATTTGTGCAAAAACAGTTGAATAATGACACGTTTTATTCACTAGTGAGTTATAGATTGTTTTTTTAAATTGCTTTCATTTTAAAAAAGTTTCGATACCAAATAAATTGTGTCCATACATTTTAAAAACAAACTTCAACTATGTTTCCTTACTTTTGGTAGGTCTATGGTCGATTCCATTCATTCATTCATTCATTATTTTTTTTTAATAAGTATATTCTTTTAGTCTTTGGCCGATCACCATTGTTGTGTTGGATGCGCGCGAATAGAAAAACTTTTTATTTATTAGCGAAAAATGATAATTTCTTCGCAAATGTGTTGAAAAACGTTGTATGGTACACGCGTGTATTGATGATTACTATCCTCGGCTATCTTCAGACCCTCGCCTGACGGCTCGGGCCTCAATAGCGCCTCGGAAGTAATCACCAACTTACCTCGCTTGTACCATAAATAACTATGGCCTTGCTTTTTGTCTCAGCCTGGATTTGTGCGTAGTTTCTCATACCTTAGTAATAAAACTACTTAGTAAGGGGTCGGATGCTATATGAAGATGACTTACCATGTACGAGAAATTGATAACCGTTAGTTCATCGTCATCGCTCAAGGCACCTGAAGCTTCTTTGTCAAACACGAATTTCTTATGCAACATGTACTTAATTGTATCATTTGGTCCGTCACCCAGGATTGACTTTTCACGATATTCTCTGCAAAAAAGGGTATTTTAGTTTACTAAGTTTCACATTTAGAAACATTTATTTAGTCTCTCAAGTAGCAGAATCACTACATACCTAGTATAAAACAAAGTCGCTTTCTCTGTCCCTATGTCCCTATGTATGCTTAAATCTTTAAAACTACGCAACGGATTTTGATGCGGTTTTCAGTAATAGATAGAGATAATTTTATCCCCACATTCCCACGGGATCGGGAACTACGCGGGTAAAACCGTGGGGCACAGCTAGTAGAACATAAAGTAGATGGATAAATAATAGTTTATTTGAATTATAGAAAACACACAATATTATTAAAATCTTATTACAAACAATGTGTAGTATATTCAAAAAATGTGATGTAGGTATAACAATACGTGTATGTTGCAGCAATCCAAAAGGTTCAAGGTTCAGTGTCTTGAAAAACTTAAAAAAGATTTTGGAAATAAGAGGTGACAAGACAAATAAAAACGTTCTTTGTCCTTTTTTATTGTTTCCTAGAAATAAGACTCCTATTTAACAGACCTTTTTGCTTACACCTAAACTTACATTGAACTTTTGTTATACACTTTGAATTCAGGGTTGAAAAGGGTTCAGCTTATAGACTTTCCACTTTTAAATTTTTGTTTTTGATAGATTTCTAGTTTTGATAATAATTGACATCACGTTTTATGTTTTATTATTTTCGCGTTCGCGTAAATCAATAAAATTATTATTTATTGTTTAACGATTTTAATAACTTAAGAAGACATTTTGGTATAAAAAGTTGACTACAAAAATACTTAACAACTTTTAGTATTCTCATAAAACAATAAAAAGTAAAAAATTGGTAATAAAATTAATAGATATGTCATTGATCACAAATACGAGTCAAGATAATTCTAATCTGCGAACTTTTTATAATAGAACTGTATATTCTACGTATTACATGTAATGAGAGTTTTTTATACTCATTAAAATCTACTTGAAATATCTTTTTGATGACCCGCATGGCAAAATGGTTACCATGTCGGACCGCCAAAAAAAACTATAAGGCAGTTTAAATGTTTGGTAAATCATTACAAGAATCACTACATACCTACCTAGTATAAATAAAACAAAGTCGCTGTCCCTGTCTGTCCGTCCCTATGTATGCTTAGATCTTTAAAACTACGCAACGGATTCTAATGCGGTTTATTTGATTATATAGAGTGATTCAAGGGGAAGGTTTTTAGATCTATTCCGATCCAATACCATTATCTAATACCAATGGTATTTGTTGAGTGGTTTGAGTGGTATCCGTTCGGAATAGAAAATGATAAAGTTTTAAAACAAATACCATTGGTATTAGTTGTTGGTATTGGATCGGAATAGATCGGTTTTTAGCATAATATTATCCCCGAATTCTCAAGGAAGCGCGAAAGAAGGCAGTAACCGTGGGGCGCTGCTAGTTGATATATGTACATAGGTATACGATTCATCCTCCATTTCCGATATCGTTTAACAAAGTAAAATTTCACCATCTAAATAGTAGCTTTCCTTGAACAAAATATTGTTTAAATTAAAATTTTACGAACTAAATTAAGTATTTCTTCGTACAAAGTGTTGTTTAAGTACATGTATTGTTTGCGTATGTTAAGTTTTAAAGCTGCCTGGAGGCTCCTAATGAAGTTGTTAAGTAGGTTGTGACTTTGTACCGAGTATTCAAAGACACTTTAATACATTGTTTGTATTGTAACTTCGGAGATTGCTCGTTTAAGTCTCACTAAAAAGCTTTGCACTTTATTACTCGTGTAGAATGAATTTTGTTGGATTGTTGGGATGAAAATTTGCCATTTTTAGTTCTTGGACTATCTCTATACAATTTTTGTTTTTTACATTTTATAACTATTTGAATCAACTTGAAAATAGACTATTTTATTATGACGACCATGATGACCTCGATGGTAGAGTGGTCACCATGCCGGACTGCCATCCGTAAGGTTGCGGGTTCGATTCCCGTGCGGGGTGAATATTTGTGTGAACCACAAATGTTTGTCTCGGTCTGGGTGTGTGTGTGTAGTTTCTGATACCCTAGATACAAGTTTCGAACTTAGGGGTCAGTTACTATAATAAGATGATGTAGTGAATGATTATTATGCTGTATCGGCAACAATTATTATATTAAAAATAGATACAAAACGCTCCAAAAAATACAAAAAAAAATCTTCACGAACTTCAATATTAGTACAAAAAATGGCATTAACCTTTATTAGTATAAAAACATTAACAATCATTACATTTACGTTTTTGTAATATCAAATGAAAATATAATTCATGTTTCATTAGTTGCTCATTATATTATCTGTACCAACCTTTGGATTCTTGCAAAAATATAACTGGTTTTGTATCAAACGTTTTTATCCGACATTTTTTATATAGATGTGTATCTAAGCAAGGAGCGTAAGAGCTTTTTGTTCCTAGTTCTTTTAATTTATCTTATAAACTTAAACTTATAAAGCGCTAACTTTTTTAAAGTTTAGTATTGGTTTCCTTGATTTACAATGAAATAAAACTACTTACTAAACGGATTTTTGTCGCGGTTTTAATATTAACATAACTTTTATTATCTTATTAATTAAAACAAAATTTTAATTCCAATTATATTGACGCAAAACCCACCAATTTTCTTCACATGTCTGGGAGACTGGCAGAAAATGCTACCTAACATTAAGTTTTCCCAGTACCTTTATTTTGTGCGAATATTAAATAAATAAATAATAACATAACATAAATCATTCACTACCACTAAATCATCTCATATCCTACTATAATATTAGTAGGATATGAGATGATGAGAAATGCGAAAGTTTGTATGTTTGGATGTTTGTGAGTTTGGATGTTTGTTCCACGTTCACGCAAAAACTACTGTATCGATTTTGATTAAATTTGGTACAAATGTTCCTTATAACTAGGAATAACACACTTTTTATTCCGAAATTCCCATGGGATTGTGTATAAGTAATCGTTTGGTATATTGTAATTTTTGTAGTCACAAATCTTACCAATAGATGGCGCTGTAACTTAATTTTTTAACACGATGGTGAATTGTGCCAAGATTGTATGATACTACGTGCTACGCATTCTCACGGGAGCGGGTACTACGCGGGTAAAACCGCGGGGCGCTGCTAGTAGTATTGTTTTACATTTCTGACGCTTCGAATTATTTCATAGTTTTATTTCAATTAAAGTCTAGTTTTGCTAAAACCCAGCTGTTGTTACACTAGTTCCCCTGTAGGTTGGAAATTAATTTCCTGAAACTTTAAATTCCTGGAAATCTTAATTAAATTGTACTTTTGAGGGTCTGTAACAAGTGTTGAAGATGAAGTATAAGGTAGTAGAATATCCCTATAAGTAAGTATATAAATATGAATTCCTATTTCTTGGTCACGGCATCACGCGTGAACGACTGGACCGATTTAGCTAATTCTTTTTTTTGGAAGGAAGAAGGTCCTTATTTATTTAAAAAGTTAAGCAGAAAATGAAAAAAATCACTAAAACCTAATCACAATAATCCTTTATAGCGTATACTCGTAGTATGACGTAATTCACAACTGTCACATAGACAGGGCAATGTCTGTCGGGTCAGCTAGTTGTATTATAATAAGAAATATGTTTTCGGTATGGTTGTTTCTAAGTACTATTTATTTCGGGCATATTTACTTAATTTATTCTTAAGTTTATCTACGGCGCTTCCGAAAAGTTACAAAAAAACTCGACAATGATTAAATTAAATATATTCTCAAGATCAATAACACGCAAGTCATCATTCTTAGATTAACGATGGATTTACGTCATAAAGTCTACTAGGTTAGACTTTTTCTGGGTCAAATTAGAAAAATACGCCAAAAAAGACTGGAAAAATGACAATAAATATCCGACTTGCAAGTCATGGCAGTTGTATTTTGATACTTTTTATTACCGTATCGTTAATTCTTAGTATTTATACATATTTATATAGTGGTATGCCTAATTTACTTCATTTATAAGATGTTCACGCCAAATCAAATGTTCAAAAAGCAGGAAAAAAATTAAGTATTTAAATTGATTTAATTTTGAAAATCATCACGGCATTTGTTTTTTGATACGTTTTAGTTTATCATAGTTTCTCAAGTTAATCTACAGTGTTTTCGCAATTTAGGTAAGTACAAAAAATTTGGGAAAAATATTAGTTAAAACTATAAATTATCTAATTAAAACTATTAATTATCTAAGTAATTAAAACTTCAGTCAAGATAATTTAGTATGTAATGATGAGTGTGCAAATCATTATTATATTTTTTTAATAATTTTATTTATTACCATAAAAAGCATTTCACAATATTTGTAAATCACACAGACCCCCACACTGGGCTATGCCTGTCCTGTGGGGATAGAAAATAGATAGAATATTATATAAGTACGCTAGGTTAAAGTCCTTTTTCTGGGCCAATTGAGTCAATTTAGAAACAGTTAAGTCAAAAAAGGTGGAGAAAGTCCATCTACTTATACTTATCTAAAAATCTTAATTGTAAGTCATTATGGTATTTGTATTTTGATACATTTGATCACTACGAGTATATCGTTGGTTCTCAGTATTTATACATATTTATATGGTGTTATGCCTAATTTACTATATTTCCGAAAAAAAAAACAGGAAATAGTCGACTTTAATCTGATTTGCAAGTCATCATTGCAGAGCATAAACGTATAACTTAATTATACCTTTTTAATGTAGCACACGTTATTGTTGTGAGTCGCATAGCATTTTATCATCTAAGCATTTAATCATATTTTTATCGCATGTACTTTTTTAGTTCAACTTTTTGTCCTAGATATGACAGATTTCTTTTTTTTATATTTTTGAATTTCGAACAAATTAGTTCCAGCTTACAATTCAATTGTTACTGGCCAGTACTTTTTTACGAGTACTCACAAATAAGTTGAAGTACACTTTTTAAACTTTCGCGAGGTTACACCGATCGTGACCACGATCGGTGTAACCCGGTCGAAACGTCGAGGTAAATAATAATTATGTTATACGCGATTAAGACCTGTAAATTATGCAACAATAAGTTGAAGTAGTTTGCTTGTTCCCTTTTGTTTTTTGCGTAGAGCTTTGCTCCTCGTAAATGAGAATTTTGGGATAAAAAGTACTCTATGCGTTATTCCTATAGTTATAAGAGACATCTTTAGGGACTTAGGGTTCAGTAGTTTTTAAATGAAACAGTAGGTAGCAAAGATCCTAATTTGTAATTGATTGACATTAGTATTATTTAAACCGTCTTACTTGTAAACAAAAGGTCCAATTTCCTTCAGTATAGGTTTGCTTCCCTTGTTGATTTCTTCTCTGTTGGTGACATTGAAAACATAGACCTTGAAATCCAGAGGCAATGGGGTCTTGACGAACTTCTCAAACATTTGCGACGTGTTGCTTATTTCTATGTTCTGAAATATGCAAAAAATATTATTTTAATTTACTTATCTTATTATTAAATTCACTAAACAGATTTGTATGCCTTGTACCTATGTATAGGTATGTATTCGTAGGTGAGCAGTTTTCTGTACCTAATTTGTTAGGTCCTTAGGTCATGCTATTATATTATTTTGGTTAGATTTTTTAAGACTCTAACCATGCGATAGTTAACAGATGATAGGTACTGTAGTTGATAATTTTATTTTACTTTTAATTAGGTCCCTTATTTTATTGGATGTTTCTTAAAAATATTAAAATTTTAATCAACACAAAAAATAATTTTGTCTGTAAACAAATACTTAAAAATTAAAAGTTAAACAGACTAAATTTTGTTCAACATTCAGTATCCCTAAACCCTTTCTATAAATACCCTAAATAAACATGCGAAACTTTGTAAACCAGGCACAAATTTCAAGGGAAAATAAAGGTCCTTCAAGTTATAATTAATATCGAACCTCGAACATGTATTTAAACATTTTAATTTGTAACAAAATAGGATTTCAAAATATTATGCTACATTTATTATGTACATTTTTGTAGGTACTATTTATAAATATTTTATCTGTAAAATATTTGATACCGTGAGAATCAGGGATAAAAATCGATATCCCATATGTTTCTTAATTCAGACTACAGTTGTGTATAAGTTATCGAGGTACCAAATTGAAAAGTAATAAAGTAGACACAAATATAAACTGCACATAAATAAATTATTCTTTTTTAGTTAATTAGTATGTATGATACATAATATGATACTATAATATGTTTATTCATCTTCCAATGATTTAAGACAATTTTAAAATATCATACTTTCAAAATCAACTCAGTTGAAATCCAGGGCCTCGCATCTCAAAATCAGGTAGACACTTCGATGAGGCCCTGGATTTTCTCAACAACTTATAATATAATATAGCATGGTAATAAAGTTCATTGTTCCAATAAAAATATAAGGACCCTCATCATAAGTACGCATTATGTCTGCATGTAATGTCTCTACTTATTCTTTGAATGACTCTTGTCGATGGTCTACGAAAGTATAAGCTTCTCTTGTCGATTGTCTACGAGTATAAGATTCAGAAACATGCTCCCAAATGTTGCTTAGAGTGATTGTTTATAGATATTTCTTTAACTTGAAGAGCTATTTATTTTGGTTTATACTGACATATACAATTTCGCATTTATAATAGTTAAGTATCAGTTAGGCATTTTCTTATTAAGACTCTAACAACAATAGATCGAAAAATATTCTCGAAATTTGAACAGGCTGCAAATTTTAGTGAATAAATTCATAGAGATCTGTTTAAAAAACTTAAAAAATAAATAAATTGGAGAACCCTAAACCCATATTAAACGACAATATTTGTCATTAATAATTTCCTATCATTTCGTATGCCTGAATCATTGTTTTCAATAATAGGTTCTCGTGTAATGATACACAAAGCACGAGGTCAAAGTGATTTGCGAATGCTAACGCATTATTTGTTTTTATATCTATTTTTAATTCTATAACGTACTTAGTCGTATGTACTTTTTTATATATTAATAATAGACTAGTTATATTCCACGGTTTTACTCGTGTTTTTCTTCTGTTTTTTTCAAAGCAGATGCCTACGTAATTATAACTGCTATTTGCGTGTCTTTCAGTGTAATCCATTTTGTGGTTTGAGCTAGGCCTTGATCAGTCAGTCAGTAACGGTTGACTGTTTTATTGGTCTTACACTTGTCTTACAACTTTACACGAGCATTTCATCTATTTAGGGCTGATTTTTCCATCGCCAGATAACTTTTATTCGACGAATAAAATTGATTTTTGACAGTTTTTGTATGAAGTAACTGTCAAAATTTCAAAATTATTCCTCGAATAATGTTATCTGGCGATGGAAAAATCGACCCTTAGTAGTATAGAAATATGAATATCCGTGAAGAAACGTTTACACAGGATATTTGGGAACATGTTTTTCACTAGAAACTACGCAAAAAGGACTTCATGCTCAAAAAATTTCCTCGAGCAAAACGCGTAACATTGTAAACATAAACAAATGTTCTCAACAAATTATATAATCACTACTTTATACACAAGTACATAATACAAAAGTAATTGATTAAGGTAAACAAGTTCAAGACAATTTTCATGGTAATTCAACATGATTGTGATCCGACCGACTGATGTAATGTAATTGTAATTATTTGTTTGTATTGTTTTAATAAAGTGTTTGTTTGGAGAATATTTTATTAAAATAAAAACTACTGTTTTGCAGTCTACAGTAAGTATATGTTTGATCCCTGTTTTGATTGATTTTATCTCTTCAATCATTCTCAAAAGAAAGCTAGTTAAGATTACATATATTTTTTGTTAAAAGTAAAAAAAAAACCTAGTCTATTATAAAGAACTACTCTATAGCTAGACGAGTATTTTAAGTGCACTTTAATTTTTAATTTAAGTACTTATTTTAATAAAAAATAAATGATATTTACCTTCTGACTTTTAAATACAATGCATCTGTTTTATGTAACATGTAAGTAATATTAATAATTCAACAAAATGTCACAAATAATAATAAACTAGTTAATAATAAAACTTGTTCTAACAAAAAGATAACGTGAATCAACAACTTGTTTTGTTGAAGCAAAACATATTTTTTGTTCTCCTTTTATTTATAGCAATTAATTAAATTTGATAAAAGACTAAAATACTTTTTCACATTTTCGCATTGTTTGGTCGTACATCAACATCGACCATTTCTACGGGCCCTTAAAGTCTAACCAAAAATATCGCATTAGGCAAAAATTTGCGAGGATTTTTGCGGAAAACTGCCTACTTACGAGCTATCGAAAAAAAAAGGTTTTTCTCTCTCATTGATGATTTAACTAAAAGTGAGGAGGAATAGAAGTGCGTGTGACTCTATGCGTGTTGGATAAAGTTCTGGATAAAATTCAAGGAATGTTTAAAAAAAATAAAACTGATCCAGGTATCAAATCAGGAACCCTCAAAACAGTTTTGACATGCCATAACTCGATAAAGTTGGTTAAAATCAATATAAGTAAGTATTTGTACTTGTTACTCTACATTTATCTATTTTTTTTTATTAATTGCGTTTCATGTATAGATCTTTAATCCGCAAAAGCGAAATATCATTAAATATTTGTATTCATATACAAAAAAAAAATTAATTAAAAAAAAAATGGGTTTGGAGTTATCTATGTATTTTAAGTAGGACATGGTGCTCATGGTTATGGTGCTTCCTCAAGTATACCCTCCTTGTAACGCAGTCGGGTTAAAAGAAAAATGAAAATCCGATTGTTATATTATATTTATCCATAGAACAAACGTTACTTAGTTTGGTAGATACCTGTAAGAAAAAACTTAACAAAATAAGATTTAATTATACTATATTATGAAAACAAAACACTTACCCTTTGTATTTGTTTGCTGACGATTTTAGGAAAACCCCAGGCAGCCATTATTATTGATATCAGTAAAAACACGAGAGACACACAGAAAATCAACTTTTTTTGTTTTGCTAACATTTTTATGTCTTCTTGTCTATCTATTTTAAATTACTACAAAAATATATATATTCACAATCGTAAAAATATCTCTCTTTTATAAAAATAACATTATTAAAATTAAAAAAACACAAATCAAATAATTCTAGAAAGAATTTTATTTGAAAAAAATTTGCTCGAATATTTAAATATTCGTTTGAAATTTAAAACAAAATTGACAATTAAAATAATTCCAATAGAAAAATAAAATATTCTAAATTCAATTTGCGAACAGGTCCGTTCGCGCGGGAACCTACTAACTGATTATCATCAAAGACAATTCCACACGTTCAGTTTATCATTGAATTGATGTTTTTTTATAGAAAACTAAGAGTCATGCTTCTAAAGACGGTGTAATTAAAATGACAACCTGATCATCATTCATAGTTTATGGTCTGTATTAATTAATGTTTAGCGCAGTGAAGGAAAACGAGCGTTTATTTAATAACCTTTTATCTTAAACACCTATGTATGGGGCAAGCTGAGGTCAAGTAGGGATTAGTACTTATATAAGTACTATAGTTGGTATTATTTTCATAAATAAATATCGGTTTTCACTAATGAAAAGAGGTAAAAACTGCTTAATATGTTTACGTAAGCAAGTAAATAAATAGATAATTGCAAATTGGAGCAACATTTGTAAATAAACCTAGACGTTTTGGATTATTTGGACCCTTCTTTAGAAATAACTAGCTATGCCCCGCAGTTTCTCTCGCGTAGTTCCCGTTCCCGTGGGAATTTCGGGATAAGAAGTATCCTATGTCCTTGTCCGGGTTCTTATTTACCTCTCCACCAATTTTTAGCCAATCAGTTTAGCTGTTTTTGAGTTATAAATAGTGTAACTAACACGACTTTCTTTTATACACCCTTATTTTGAAATGATGGGACTTATTAATATCAGAATATCTGTAGCAGTAACTGAATCCATATATCCAATAAAAATATCAAAAATGATAGTCGATTACTTATCTTTAAAAAATACTAAATAAATGCCGTATTACCAGACGGCACACTAGCTATCAAGTATTCTGTGACGGCTCGGGTCGATGACCGCGCTCAGCTGTGTATCGCAGCGTTCGCCTGTTGTTCGGTGTAGAATAACAATAAAATTCGGCGGGATTTTGAAAAACTTTGACTTATCATAACTTTTTAAATAAAAGCAAAATATAAAAACTAACTACACTATTATATTGTCACCCGACGTTTACATTAGCTGTGTGACTAAGTATCTCGAATTCAAAATAGGGGTGTATAGATTATAAGTATTTAATATGTTAGCTATTAATTACTTATATTTCAAGATGATGTCCATTAGTTTAATAAACAATTATGAAACTTTAAGGTAGAGTCCTAAAAAAAGAGACCTATTAGTATCTGTTAATAACATGATCACTTTTCACCCTTTCGGCTACACCAACTGACCTCTAAGTAAGTTCATTAGCTCTCCAAACTTAAGGCATTAGAAACTAAGCTCATATATCATACTAATATCATAAATACAATGTTTGCGAAGATAGCTTTATGAAGCTTTTAAGTAAAAACTATTGATTAGATTTTCGTGAAGCACTACATAGTCTATACATGAGAGTAATGTGATTATAGGTTATATTTTTATCCTACAGGACAAGAGGGGGTTGTAATTTATTAATGGTAGTATGTGCGTATTAAGTTATATCCACTGATATTATTATATCATAGACGCGTCTTACATCAGCTATATCTCGGTTGCTTGTGTTTTTTTTTAAAAGAACCGCGTCGGGGGTTTACGAGTATGACGTAGAGAAGAGTTAGTTTTGTGCGTAAAAGAAAGTAAATGTCACCGTCACGTATATTCATTCGCGAATTAATTTTAACGGAGTGTTACACGATATGTCACTATTTTCTTGGCTAACTAAACAGAATGTACTCCTGTAACATTTGTTTGTTGTTGGTAATTACCTACTTTTGATAATGCGAATACAGACAGGGTCACATCTATATTGTTATTTTAAATCATTGGTTATATCAAGTTATTTATAGTTTTTAAGGAAAATTCAACTTTGATGCAAGTTAAAAGACAAATGGTCACGACCAAACTAGTTTATTTAATCCACCATAAGTGCTTAGTAGCCATAACAACTATAAAAACTTATCTTGCCCTTCAAACTAAATCTGTCTTCTCAAATCCTTACTAACATTATAAATGCGAAAGTAACTCTGTCTTTTACCTTTTCACGGCTAAACTACTGAACTGATTGACTTGAAATTTGGTACAGGGGTAGCTTATAGACCGGGGAAAGACATAGGCTACGTTTTATCCCGAAATTGCCACGGATCAGGAACTATGCGGGTAAAACCGCTGGGCAGACCTAGTACTCCATAAGTGTGTTTAGGTTAGTAAACAACTATAAAAAACTTCAAACTTAATCTGTGTTCTCAAAATAATAAATTGAAAATACGTGATATTTATGAATAGTCGTATCAGTCAGAGCTTATTCATTGACTTAAGATATTTATTTATAAGTTCTGTCACGTACAATGTACATAATAGATTATGTATCATTGTTTGTATATGACGTAAAACATATTATTATGTATTTTTTAATATTTTACTTGAAATGAATCAAGGATTATTTAACAGCTAAATTTAATCTTTTTAGAGATTACAAGATGTAATTTCAATAATCCTTTCTTAAGTCTATTATACATATTTAAAAAAAGGTACGATCATTTTATTTTATTTGAAAGTTCGATCATTGTTCGAAATCCAGACCTCTATTCTTAAAGAAGGCTTTATTTAATTTAAACTGAATAATGCATTGGCCAAAAACACTGCAATAAAAAAAAACTTTAAAAAATAAAACGCATTTCTTTAGTAACATGTCATCACAAGAGATGTTGGAACGTGAGTAAATAAAAAAACGTGTGAAAATATTTCCTATTGTAGTTTCTTATAAACCTATACATATGAGTTTATTATTAATCATAAATATCCATTAAAATATCACTTCTCAAAATAATTTATTTGATTGTTTCAATTAAATTAAAATATTTATAATAATTTAAAAACTAAACCGTTGATTGAATAGAAAAACTACGTTCTATTTTTCAAACAATTTTAGTTATGAGGGAAAATTGAAAAAAGAATAGTATTTTTTTTCTATGTTGGTTACTTCATTATTTTTTTCCTTGATTTGTGGGCTAAAGTTTCAGATTATACTGCCTAATGCTGGGTTATTTTTAAAGTTTATACAATTTTTTATGTTATATTAGAATAAGATTTCCACTGAAGTACGATTTTTTATCACTTTCCAAAACCAACTAGTCCACGATTTACGACAGTTCAACACAGACTACTGAACAATTTTTATAATTTGTGTGATCACGCTATTGTCAATTATAATTGCCGCCATGATAGATAATAATGATTAAAATTGACCGGCAATTTCATATCCGGATCAATTTAATCTTTATTTTAATCTAAATTTACAGTTCATGTCAACTGGAAAGTAATTCGTTTATTCTTTGTTACGACTAGTTATTTAGACGTGTGGCTATCTAATGCTTAGCACGGAATCAAATCAAATTGAATCAGTAAACAAATAAGTATGTTACTACATAGTCATCATCATCTCCCTGCCCTTGTCCCACTTAAGTGGGGTCGGCACAATATGTTTTTCTCTTCCACTCGCTTCTATCACTCGTCATACTCTCATTCACCTTTCATATTCATATCCCTTTTCACACACTCCATCCAACCCTTCTTTGGCCTCCCTCTTCCAATGTTTCCTTTCACACACAGATCCAAAGTTCTCCTAGCAATATGGTGTTCTGGCCTCCTCATCACATGCCCATATGTTCCTACATAGTATACGAGTTAAAATTGTATTGACTGCGTTCTTAACTTTAATTTAACGACTAACTTGTCGTGGTTAGTTTTAAAACAGAGTAACTATAATAGGTGATTGATGTTACTTGTTTGTTTCTCGAAATCTAGTTAAGTAGGTACCTCGTATAGTAAGAAAGCAAAACCTAATCAAAATCGTACGAGCCATTTTCGAAATAAATTCAAACACCATAGATTTGTTTGCAGGATGTTCAACTGCTGTCAAACCGGAGGCGGTTGTGAGAAACGAGCAAGTCTTTTAGTCAAAAGTTACTTTTTTGCTATTGCATAGCTTCTATCGAGGGCCTTGAGCGCGGGGACCGAATCCAGAAATTCCGTAATGAAAAAAACCTCACGCTCCCCACTCGTCTAACGTCGTTTCTTTTCGGCAATATTGTTTAGATTGAAGATTACTATGAAACAAAGTAGGTAGACGAGGTAATAACCTCCCTTACATAATTCAGTAAGTACGCCTATGCCCTGAAGTAAAAAGAAAAATCATACAAAAAGGTAGAACAACCTTCTTTAAAGTTTATCCATAAACAATTATTAACCAAGGAGGTTTATTTAATATCCAATTACTTTTATAACATCAATAACAGGTTCTGAAGCTTAATTTAGGTTATTTAAGTTGGTAAACATGTACGCGCTTTTTGTTGTACATTCTGAGAAGTTATAAAGTTGTTTAACCACTCTTAGTTTTATGTACTTGTATCCTTTATGACGTCAATGTCTATGTACTTTTCTATGTATGTGCGATATAAATAAAACGTAGAGACACATGTATGGTGTATTAATTTTGTATAGTCACTGTCCTCCGCGGTTAAAGCCGCATTAGTTCTGGGGCCTAAGTCTGCAATTTGACATTATTGATCAGACAATGTTGATATTGAGGCACCATAACGAGAGTGTCAGAAATTTGGTATTCTGCTAAAATTTATTCATATGGATATGGTGTCTCAGTGGTCTTTGTTGCATATCATTTATCACAGCTTAATAGTTTAGTTAGAGAATCGGGGCCCTGCTCTTTGTGTGATGTGATGTTATAAGGTGGCCATTGACGAGATAACTGATTAGTCCAGGTCCAGACATAAAACTGTGGCGTCACTCCAATAGTTTTAGGCCAACTAGATTTCCCCACTAGAATCTGGAATCGCTCCGGTGATTGACGACCATTTTTGGATGGATGCCAGTTCAACTGATCAGTTAAACTAACTCGTCAATGACCACAGTCAAACAAACTCTTTCAGCTTTATAATATTAGTACAGATATTACTGAAAACCGACCCCAAATAGACATGGGATAGGTTCGGAAAAGAGAGAATATTAGTACAGATATTTATTTGATTCATCATCAGCTATTTGTCCACTGCTGGACAGGGCACATTGGCGTGAGCCCTGTCGGCGGCATTCACTCTCTCACCGCTACCCTGCGCAGATGAAAGAAAGAAAGAAAGAAAAGGCGTTTATTTGCAGTTAGACAAAGTTACATACATTTATAACTATATATAAAAAAACTTAATTATGTAACTACAAATAGGTCCAAGTTCAGCGATGTGTTTATTTATTTATTTATACAAATGACACGTCAACAGTATTACATATTACACATTAACATAAAAATATTACAAAATTTGTTCTGATATGCATACCAATTATAGACGAGTACAACATACACAAAAATTTGGATACAATAAAAAGAATTTAGTAAAAATTAAAAATTAAAACATAATTAAAAAAGGATTATTATTATTACAAAGTGCTATACTTAGTTATTTTTTGTTTTTAAATAGTTGATTATTTTATACTTAAATTTGGGTGTGGGATGTGTTGGACAACAGATCGCTCCATTGTCCAACGCTGATCTTCCACTTGGCCAGATCATCGCTCCACTTATCCCAAGGACGTCCTACACTACTTTTTTATTATACTCCTACACTACGTTCGATTCCTGGGTTGAGCGATGCATGTTTCCTATTTAACAAACATGGCTCAGGTTTGAGATAACCAACACGTATTTATTAGTCAAGCGTGAATAACACTTCAGTATTATTTATTCCTGACTATGCTAATATCGTCTGTGAGAGACAGGTCATCGCCCTGCAGTTGAATTTGACTGAAATATTTTAACAGGATTCAGGAAAATCAGGATTTACGTGAATATATTAAAACCGCCGGGTGTAATTTGTCATTTATATAACAGATCCAAACGTGACGGAGGTCAACGTTTCCAGTAATAAATTAATGTATTAGCCTGTTGAGGCTGAAAACCTTTTTGGAATACCTGTTTTGTATGATTAAAATAAGTTTATAAGACCTTTTTTCATGTTGAAACTGTATTCTACGATTTACGTTAGCTCCACTTATATTGATCGTAGTATGATGTTTAAAGGAAGGAAGGCTATAGGCTATAAAGGTGACCATTGACGAGTCAGTTTAACTGATCAGTTGAACTGGCGTCCATTTCAAAAATGGTCGCCAATCACCGGAGTGATTCCAAATTCTAGTGGAGAAATCCGGTGTGACAGTGACAGTTTTATGTCTGGACTGATTAGTTGAACTGACTCGTCAATGACCACCTTTAATAGCCTTCCTCGATAAATAATTAAAGTATACAACACTAAAATAATTTTTCGATTCGAATCAGTAGTAGATTAGCACGCTAAACCAACAAGCTCTTCAGCTTTATAATTTTAGTGTAGTGTAGATTTCAGGGACGTAGGTAAGTAAAGTAATACAATATAAGTTTAAACAAAGTCTGACAGTCGAAACCTCAGCGGAAATCAATTTAAAAATAAATAAATTTCAAAATTGTGTTTTAAAATTCATAAAATTGTTAAAAATAAATGATGATGACAATTGTAAAATAATAATATAATGACACTTCAACATTAGAGGAAGTTAGAAATGTAATCTTCAATCAAATGGTTTTAAATTATTGTGCAATTACTCGTACTACATTATGATGTACTGGGATGTTTTTTTACTTGTAATGGTTCATGGGTCATGGGACGTTAAGCCTTCGTGTTTTAATATTATAATACGTACGACAGTTTCAGCATGTATTCAGAATCACTAGCTATGCCTTGTATGCTTTTGTTGGTAGAGTTGTGTTTAACTGTTTGGCCTGCATAGAGGCTCAAACTGGGACCTAAGTCTGCAATTTGATTGCTTGATTTCGTTCTTTATCAAACAAAACAAACTCTTCAGCTTTAAAAGATTTGTATACGTATATACTCATTGGTTTCAAATTTGACTACCCATGTTTACTACGGAGTATTCACCTTGTACACAGGATCAGATGGGTTTCGTGTTTCAAAAGTTTCACAACAGAAACCCTCCGGGCTACAATACACCTAAGACCCGCGTAGATACACGAATTTGAACCTTATTACTTACCTATAAAGTTATATACATTTTATGTGTATTAACATTATATAAGTAACTATCTTTGCTCAATGTTTTTTCTAGTTTTTTTCGAGCCTACGCCTATATATGAATACTGCGTGCCTCTCAGCGCGATCCGTTCATTGGTTTTAGATATGTGTTTGATAGAACAGTCAGTTTTATTAACTGAAAACTAGAGTTACAATAAGTGATAAGATTGGTATCGAAAATAAACTCTATCATCACTAGAAGGCTTTGAAATAAACAAAAAATGTATTTATATAAGTATATTAGCGTCTCTCGATTTCACCCGCGTGGTTCCCGTTCCCGTTTGAATATGGGGATAAAACATAGCCTATGTTACTCAGGGTAAATGTAGCTGTCTAATGGTAAAATATTTTTTGAAATCGGTTCAGTAGTTTTGGAGTCTATTCGTTACAAACAAACAAACAAATCTTTCCTCTTTATAATAATTTAGTGTAGAAAACCAGAATTACAAGTGATACGAGTAAGATTGGGTATCGAAAATAAACTTTATCTTCACTTAAAAGGCTTTGAAATAAAAAAAAATTTTTAAGATAAGTATTATGTATGCTATAAGTACGTATCGGTCAAACCTTAACTTATAACACACATTTTTTGTATCGACCTTTAAAAAAGTTAAGCAAAACATTATTATTAACTTTTGGACATGCTCAAAAACCAAATATAAGCACTGATGAGGGTTCCTAATCATTAATTAATTAAAATCTTAACGTAAAATCACCCTAATTAATCTTCACTTAGAATATATTTTCCGTTTACCTTTTCGACGTCCATCTTTGATATTACGAAAGCTTTTTTGTATATTAGTGTGTATCAATTAAAATTTTATTTAGATATAAAAAGACACAAAAGTTGACCTTAAAAAATTTGACAGGTTTCATTAGGAAGTACGTGGGCAAAATATATTCACAGTATTTTTTTATTAAACCAAGAATAATTAAAATAAAACTTTTTAAAAACAAGCTTTATATTTAGCTTTTATTGCATTGTCATGGGACATACATAAGTATGCTAAATTTTAGTTCAATCGGATAACCAGAAGTGGTCGGAAAATGACTAAATAAAAGCTTGTAAAAAGTACCTAGGTATTACCCTGTGTAATTCTGTAGACTAAAGACCTATATATAAATAGAAAGATAGAAGTCTAACGGTACAATTTCAATAACTGGTGTTAAGATGATTGACGCTACGACTTCAGTGACTGGTGCTACGATGTTTAACGCTACGACTTTAGTGACTGTTTCTACGACTTCAGTGACTGGTGCTACGACTTCAGTGACTGTTACTACGAGACATCGAGGGCTAAGATTTCAGCGATTATTTCGGTGACTGATACTTTTAATCCACTGACTGATAATCAGCACCAGTCGTTTAATAATGACCTTGCTTATCAGACAGGGTCAACCTAGGCCTACCATTTACGTCACTTGGTCATTAATCCTTTTTTAAATATTAAACGATATTGTATCAACCCCTAAACGGCTGGAAATCCTTCAACTTTAAGAATCTATAGTAATTTATCTAAATGTAAACTAAATGTATTACTACTGATAGCATCTGATGATGATACGAACATACGCCTACGAGTACACTTCAATTTGTTTAATGAAAATTGTAATCTGATACTATTTATGTGTACATAAGTTATTTTTAATTGTAATTAAGCTTTTATAAGTTGTTTTATATATAACTGAGAATAATTTTCAAATAATTCGATGCACACCATACATCGTAGGTATCTATACTAATATTATAAAGAGGAAAGATTTGTTTGTTTGTAATGAATAGGCTCCGAAACTACTGGACCGATTTCAAAAATTCTTTCACTAATGGAAAGCTAATATATCAGTGCGTGACATAGGCTATATTTTATCCCCGTAATCCCACGGGAACGGGAACTACGTGGATGAAACCGCGGGGAGCTACTAGTGTATAATACATATAATGTAGACGGAAGTTTACTACATACTACGAGTACAAGTTGCGTTCAGTATGATATTATCTAATTTATATTTTTTAGGATGAATACAGATAACCATTTTTAATGTTATTATTAAACGAAACGTACGTCATTGTTTATAATTAATATCTTTTACGGGATATTTACACGTATCTATAAGCCGAATCCCTCCACCGAATGTGGCTGAAACTAGTCGAGGGATTCGACTTATAGGTACGTGTAAATATCCCCTAAAAAGATATTAATTATAAACCATTTTTAATATAGGACTCTGGATCACTCCAGACCTTTCGTCTTCAATGATGCGAAACAAAGTAAGCGTAGGTGTAATTATGACAATATTATGTAACAATGCCATCATTTCCCGTTAGAACTACCTTTTTTCAAACTGTGATAATGACAGTTTTGCTCAACTACTAGAACTCTTAATTGTATTTATATGAATTGCCCTTACTTAGTTTCTTTTTTACCACTACATATTGAAGCAACCTAAAAGATGACATAAATATCAGTCAGTATAACAAATTGTGTGAAATAACCTATCATAATGCATGTGAATCAAATCACTATACCATTATGTAATTTTCCTTTTGACCTTGTATAAGCTATAGTCATATACAGACTATGTATGTAGTTATTAATGTATGTACTGCGGAATTGCGTGTGTAGTTTTATTACAAAGTTAGTGAAGTCGAAAATTAGCATATTTGTTGTGATTACAATGAAATTTATATTTTATCTTTTTGATTTTATTTTTGATTACAAACAAATAAATTCCAAAAAATTCTTTAATTATATTAGTTTTGAAAAACTTGACGATGAAGTGCCATGGTAGGGTGCCTGCTATAATAAAAGTTACGGGTTCGATTCCCGATCAAGTCAAACATAATTGTGAGCGTGAACTTGTCTGCTTGTGTCGGTCCATCTATTGATCTATTCTATTCTAAGTATGTTACAAAATAAGTATATATTGACGACCTCGATGGCAGAGTGGTCACCATGCCGGACTGCCATCCGTAAGGTTTCGGGTTCGATTCCCGTGCTGGGTGAATATTTGTGTGAACCACAAATGTTTGTCTCGATCTGGGTGTGTGTGTATGAATGAGTGTGTGCGTAGTTTCTGATACCCTAGATACAAGTTCGAACTTAGTTAGGGGTCAGTTACTGTGATGAGATGATGTAGTGAATGATTATGTTATTTTATCCGTTATCTAGTATATCTAGATCCAGCTTTGTAAAGACTAGGTAAATGGTTTTACTTACACATACATTTAAGTTGAACACTTAACATAAAATATCTGATTACTTTGATTTACATGAATATTACATATTGAAATACTATAAAGGGATTATGTTCTCAGTTTCAATCCATTTAATCTCATTTTATGTTCGCATAAATCAAAGAAATTTAACATTTCATATTTTCCCTTTTTCGCCTATGTATAATAGAATAGCATTGTTCAATTCAAATAATGCTCAGATATTTTTCAAAGGAGTTATGCTTTATTATCAGTTTGATTGTTTTGCAGTGGGATACTTTATTTTTATATATAAGAAACTAGTATGATTCCCTTTTTCGATCCCGTAGTAATTTTGGCATAAAAATATATAAATATCCTTTCTAAATAAAAGGAGCATTTCTGCCAAACACATCGAACGAGCCATTCTTCAGTTATAAGTGGTATGATGAACTTTGCATGTAGTGTCATCTTTAACAATAAGTCTAAGGGCCTATTTCACCATCTTCAAGTAAAGTTCCGAGTAGATACTCACATGTTTTGTCTTTGTCACTTGACATAAAGTAAGAAAGAGAGAATACTCACTTTACTTAAAGGTCGTTGGATAGGCCATAAGTATGTTTATTTAAAGTACATTCCTTCCTAATTTCCGATGAAGTTATTTGTAACCACATAAAGTATTATCATAAATTACGGACCATCATCGGCTTTTCATAGAATTGAAACTTTCGGGTTGTTTGTTTGTGTTTAATACTCGTAAGTTTATAATGTAAATAGAGATTTCGACTTCCTATTTCACTTGAAGTTTGTTCCATAGTTTTCACTTAAAGCTGTTTGGGTGTTACTTGAGTATTAACAGTATTTTTACTTAATTGGAGAAATTGAAATTCTTTCTTAAGTTCAATTTGGTTTTAATTGGTTTAACAGTTTTTGGACGAAATAATGAAAGAAAATTTTGTTATCTAGAAGTTTTGTAGGATATTCCGGCAGATTATGATCAATTTATTTGACGAACTCGATGGCAGAGTGGTCACCATGCTGGACTGCAATCCGTAAGGTGGATCCACCATGCTGGATTCCCGTGCGGGGTGAATATTTGTGTGAACCACAAACGTTTGTCTCTTTTATTTATTTATTTCTTGCTTACATGTTGTTATAAGAAGGTGTCTCGGTCTGGGTGTGTGTGTGAATGAGTGTGTGCGTAGTTTCTGATACCCTAGATACAAGTTACCAACTTAGGGGTCAGTTACCATAATGAGATGATGTAGTGAATGATTATGTTATGTTAAATTGGCGTTCATTATTTGGTTTGGTACCAATAATTTATAATGATTTCTTTTTAAATTACGGACAGAAATCCCGTCTTCAATCACATGTATCTTAATATACTTATTTGAATTTGACTTATTCTTTACTCCATATCTTCCTTATTTCCTCAACATTTCTTGGTTTTATTAAATAATTCTTGGTTCATTTTCAAATACTCCAATAACTCATTGAAGTGAAATAATCCAAAGGATATTTGATTGATGTATCTATCTGTTCAGAGGTGACGTCACGGCTTATCTCAGTTTAATAATTCCATCTTTTCTTATAAAAATATTAGAATCATACCAAAGATTGCTTTGTTAATTTTCTTCGAATATCGTCTTTATTTAAAGCTAATAGAGTTGCAAATAGTTTGGGAGAGAAAGCTTATTATATTTCTTATATTCTTCAACTTTGTCAGCTCAAGACATGTCATTTAATAGCATAATTTAATTTAGGTTACATAGGTCTGTAATAAATTGATATCGTAAGCAAATATTACATCTAATGTAATACGTAACAATTGGGATGGAAAAATAAATTTGGTACAAAAGGTTAAATTTAATACTTATTTATTTGTGTATTTACTTTATTTTCTTAATATTAATAATTTATTTAATTCGGTTAGCCTGCCAGACATTTTACAATAATTCTTTCTTCCAACGTCTAGGTAACTTTTAAGCTTTTTTCAACATAGTAATTAGTAAGTATATACTTAGTGTTTCACACATAATTTTAGATACTAAATATATACTCGTAGTATATAGTATAGTTACAGTACAGTATTATTAACCTTGTAAACGAAGAAATAATTACAAAAATTTTACAGCTACTGGGCAAAATGGCGTCGTCATCAAGGTGGCCATTGACTAGTCAGTTGAACTGATTAGTCCAGACATAAGACTGTGCGTCACTCCAAAAGTTTTAGGCCAACTAGATTTCCCCACTGGAATCTGGAATCACTCCGGTGATTGACGACCATTTTTGGATGGACGCCAGTTCAACTGATCAGTTAAACTTACTGACTCGTCAATGGTCAAACAAAAGTATATTTATCACTGGCTTCCTTACTTTCTTACTAACAATATACTTCTTACAAAATTGAAATAAATTACAAACACTACATTTCACTTTATTAAAAAACCTATAAAACAACCTGATATAATCAGGTAAAAAATTCAAAATTCTCTAAGACTAAAAATTGCAATAAAATACTGAATCTTAAACTAGTCTATTATATGTATTATCACAGCTTTTCGATCATGGCTTTGATCGCGTAGGTAACTCCTGAGACCATGGCTACTATAGAGAAGATGGAAATGAGGATATTCTTCCAGAGGATGGGGTGGAACATGTGCAAGCCTCGGTCCCATCGCCAGACGCACTGCACGATGCTGGGTAGGAGTAGACCCATCACTGAGAGACATACTGCACCAACTAGCTCCATGAATAGTTCTAGCCGTGGTGTGGCTGCGCCGAGGCCCACTGGAATTTAAAATGGGTTATAAGGTTAGGACTTGTTATATGGACTAGCTTTATTTTTGGTTTACAGATTAATGTGGGAGGATTGATGTATATGTTTGTATGTACTACCTGCAACGAGCACCGGTTGTAATAAACGAGTCTTTGTTCAGTACGCACCGCACGTTGTTATATTGCTTACTTCCAAATACGTTACCCTAACTAGGTTTATTAATTGTACCTAGACTATCAGGCACTACGCACTACGCACTCACACATTCACACACACCCCGACCAAGATAAACATTTGTGGATCGCAACATATCGAGAATGATACCTACAATCCCTCTTGAGGCAATCCGATGATCACTCTGACACGTCGTATATAGTCGAAGGATTTATCCAACAAAATATATTTTCTAAAAGGCCCTTTTCTAGCTCTGTGATTAATCGTTATGTACTTTGAAAAGATATTCAGAAGATTAAGTTACCCAGCTTATAGCTTAACGCGAAGGTCAGCAGCTTCACGCCCGCTACTAGCAGCTTGGCTGTTTGGGCTAGGCTGTTAAGGAAGAACCTTACCAATAATAAGAGTCCCAACGAGTCTGATCCCAGCGACTGCCCACCGATGTCCCCGTGCCGGCACCTTGTTCTCCAGCCGCCTCCACACCACGTCCACTGGCACGTAGTACACCAGCGCGAAGGTCAGCAGCATCACGCACGCTACTAGTAGCTTGGCGGTTTGGGCTAGGCTGATGGAGAAAAAAATATTGGTATTATTATGATGTGAAGTCGACCAATCTGCGCTTGGTCAGCGTGGTAGCCTGATTGTCTTAATTCAGAGTAGGCTCGAAAGATTATCTTGGATAAAGGTTAAGCACTTTCACTGCTTCGAAGATTCGTAGTAATATTTTACTGATATGGGAACAAAAGTACATATTATTTACTGTCTGAAAATGTTATTTACTTTATTAGGAAGACTGAGTGACTGCTTTTTGGGCACAGGGTAGTGACGAGAGACATAACAATAATTAAATTGAATGAAACACAGTAAAATTTGAGTACAGTTAAATACCACAACATTTTACGTATTTCCTCCTCAATTGTGAAATTGAGAAGTTCCCTCATCGCCCAACTTTGCGTTTAAATTAAAATCAGGACATTTTCCCCAATATAATGCTTGAGCATGCCAAAACTCTGTCTAGTTGGATAGTATCCAAAAGTTGTAAAGTAGGTTTATAGTTTTCAACCATACGGCCAGTTTGTTCGTAGTATTTATAATTGTTTTATGAAAGTTTTTTAAATGTTCATAAAACGATTTATTAAACAAAAAATTATTTCATAACTACAATTATGATTCGCTAAGTTTCATCTAAACAAGTGTAAGCCCAGCTAAGACCGAGACGAGTGGAGAGATAGTGGAAACTTTCAGGCTTATTAGCTTTTTTAAAACACTTCCTTGTTTTATTGTTCTTATGGAAACTTACAGCTAAATACATGTAAACTAAGTAGTGTCGATGCAAACCGCTGTGGTTTTAGTGCTAACTATATTCTCAATGATTTTGATGAGTTACTAGTAGCGGCTCGCGACTTCGTCCGCGTGGAATAATGACTACTGGCAGAATTTTGGTTTCCCCCTAGGAAGAAAAGGGAAAAAAACCCAAGGAATCCTCTCTTAGCGGATGCCTACGTCATAACATCTACCTGCATGCCAATTTTCAGCCCGATCCGTACAGTGGTTTGGACTGTGCGTTGATCACTATGTCAGTCAGACAGCCAGTCAGTCAGTCAATCAGTCACCTATATAGATTTGAGCTATATAGATTTATAAAAAATAAATTTAAAAAGCAGTAATAGTGACTCACACTTCATCCTCAGGCAAGTTCAAAGTCAAGCTTCCCCTGACTCCTTCCCCAAAGCTGATATACCCGACGAATCCCACAAAGCCATACAGGACGACCACAGTGCTCATGGCGATGTTCAATACTCCAGGGCATCCTAGGAACTGTTGAGGTTTCAGCATTTCGTTCTCAATTGGCATAACGACGCCTATGCCTTCCATTGCGAAGAGACTTGTACTGGAAAAGAATATGAATATGAGGATAATGGGTACAATTTTCTTGTAAATCATCATTTCAAATTATATTTCAACAAGCGGCGCCCCGCTGTTTTACCCGCGTAGTTCCCGTTCCCGTAGGAATATGGGGATAAAATTGCTAAAAACCTTCCCACTGAATCACTCAATCTATTAAAACAAACTGCATCAAAATCCGTTGCGTAGTTTTAAAGATCTAAGCATACATAGGGACAGAGGGACATAGGGACAGAGGAAGCTACTTTGTATTATACTATGTAGTGACTAGCGGCGCCCCGCGGTTTAACCCGCGTCCCTAATTGGTTTGATAAAATATAGCCTTCCTCGATAAATGGGCTATCTAATATCGAAAGCATTTTTTAAATCGGACTAGTAGTTCCAAAGATTACAAACAAACTCTTCAGCTTTATAATATTAGTATTAGATATCGATAGAAATGCGGAATATATCTATTGGTATGTGTGTAATATTTATTTTGCTAGTAAAGAGTAATACGGTGTACTATGGGATAGATTTTATGACGAAATACCGAAGGGATCAGTATTTACATAGGTAAAACAGGAAGCCAGTCTCTTATTTATACCTATTAGTTTAAATCAACAACTTATCTAGGGACAATTCAGTCCCTTTGTATTGGAAAGACAAACAAAGATCATACTTACAAGGGTGTGTTCAGCCGACGAAAGTCCTGAGTTGCTAAGTTCCATGGTCTGACTTTCACTCTACTCTCTGTTTCGGTCATGTCACGCTGTCTACCTTTTCTGTCATAATTATAATGTTTATGTGCCAGAATTTACAGAACAGGAACACTATAAAGTAAGATGGCGTCAACCTCACTCAGACCATGGACTCACTCGGCTTAGGCAACATTATGACTACATCGATAAGACTAGATAGGTATGTGATATGACCAGACTTTAAGTCAAAATCTCAATTTGACTACATACCGTTTGACGTAGATTCTCAGGACTTTGGTCAGCTGAACACACCCAATATTAAATAGGATCCCAGCGTAAAGGGTCTTAAACGATTCATAATTGAACACTAGCCGCAGTAATGTAACGCTATTACAGTAAGTACATAAGCCTATTAGGTATTTGTGAAGCGTAAGCATTAGTGTTATGAGAGAATTCGTCAAAGACAATATTTTTCTCTTTATTTCTGATCGAGGGTATTTTTATAATAAAATGGATGGTTTTGTACAATATTGTTTCGCTAAGGGAACATCTTCCCTTAATTTGTAATACTTATATCATTACTTCCCAGAATTTGATCCTTATTAACGAGTCTAGATATTAAATTGATCTTAAGATTATCAAATTCTCATATACCAATTTGATGTAGTTTTAGTTTTTATTAAAATCGGTATGGATACTTTCATCTTTCAGTATTTTTCGTTATTTCTTATAATTTGAGATTTAGCATTTGAAGAGTTCACACAAACAACTGTGTTGCTTACTCTTCAATATTATTAGTCATCAGAAACCCAAAATCTTTTTTATAATGGCTGTTGCTAGGCGTCCGCTAGAACGGACGTTTCATATAATGTCATTCGTTCGCTAGTCGGATGAATAAGATTATATTAGTCGTCCGTATTTTTTTCATTTCAAATATGAATTAAATATAAAGTGTTTTGGTACGACTAAAATAATTTTATTCGTCCGAATTACTGGACGACTAGACACTTCGTTTTATAATATACTACAAAACTTACCTAATAAACGTAGGTATCCCTTCAATAGACGTGGAGGCGTTCCTTTCACTTATCACTGGGGTATCTCTTAAGCAATAATATATACATATTATAATGGATGCTAGCCATACGAAGTTGGCTATAGCTGAGAAGGGCACCAGGTATTTCAGCTTAGTTATTTGCGTTAAAGGAATAAGGACTATGAGGGTTAGACCGCAGAATACTGTGATACTCCAATCAGGTCCGCCATATTGATCTGATACCTGGAAAATAATAAAATTTATCAATGATGATAACGTTGAGAGAATGGTGTGGAATGGTATCACATTGTCTTTGTCTGTCTGTTGATATGATATGAGGTAGTAATAGTAATAAAGCTTTTATGAAAAGTCTTATAGATATTTATTATTGCTAATAAATCGTTACAAATCCTTGATACT
This sequence comes from Timandra comae, assembly GCA_958496195.1. Lineage (NCBI taxonomy): Eukaryota > Metazoa > Arthropoda > Insecta > Lepidoptera > Geometridae > Timandra > Timandra comae. The sequence continues at coordinate 1,421,175 of OY292359.1, forward strand.
TATATACCTTACAGTTAAAAAAATGCCTTCTGTTAAACAGAACTCCTAAGAATTTAGAGAGCATTTTAAATTTTATATAATTATTTTCGAATTTCCTTTGTAGCCATTGCAAAGATCCTTCCTCAGGGTGGACCCTGGCTACAGAATTTTGTTACACTTATAATTTTAATGCAATACGAGGCAATACCTCCAAAGTACTCCAAACTCGAATGAGCATATCTTTCCGCTCAAGTGGATAAACATTTCGAAACGCACAACCTGCGAGTAGATACGAATCGAATATTGCAAGTTGATTTAAGGCTTGCGAAACTTGTTTGACTATTAACTGTTCAAAAGTAACCTAAGCCTTTGTAAGGTCAATATAAAGTACTAGTGCTAAAACTTTGAACTAGGTATTGAAAGAATTGTATACACCCCTATTTTGAATTCGAGATACTTAATCACACAGCTAATGTAAACGGGTGACAATATAATAGTGAAGTTAGTTTTTATCTTTTGCTTTTATTTAAAAAGTTATGATAAGTCAAAGTTTTTCAAAATCCCGCCGAATTTTATTGTTATTCTACACCGAACAACAGGCGAACGCTGCGATACACAGCTGAGCGCGGTCATCGACCCGAGCCATCACAGAATACTTGATAGCTAGTGTGCCGTCATTTATTTAGTATTTTTTAAAGATAAGTAATAGACTATCATTTTTGATATTTTTATTGGATATATGGATTCAGTTACTGCTACAGATATTATGATTTTAATAAGTTCCATTATTTCAAAATATGGGTGTATATCTATCCTAGACGAGAGCACGCCTGCCCATTACGGACACAGTGTAACATAACAACACTATGCGCTCATCACTCCGAGCCATCAGTTGGTGAGTTTCGTGTGCTCAGTAATTTCACTGACTACATTGCGCTTTGAACAAGAATATATTTTAAAAACTTTTAATATTGTTATGTTTTATAGATTTAGTTACTCTTTATTATTTTACTTACTTATTGTTTATTATTCGTTTTTACCTATTGTACCTACATACTTTTTCTTTGTAACATGTCACTAGTTTTATTGTAAATGTTGTACGCGCCTGTTATTGGTGTACATATCAGAACTCGTAATTTTAATTGTTTTTGTGTAATTTCTTATTATGTATACTGTTGGTGTGTCTTTAAATAAATAAATAATAATAAAAGAACACAGTACTGTTTTCGCAGTATTGTTTAGCAGCAAAATATCTAGTAATGTTGTATTACCTATTCAAACGGAATCGTTCAAGAGTCCCTGGTAAAGGTCAGTAAATAAATCAAGCTAACCTGTTTAAACGATTCAGCGACGACGACCACGTAAACACAGCAAGCGCCAAAATGTGTCAACGCGAGCGCCCAGTCAGCTAGTTCTCTGTGAAATATGAACAGCATTTTCAGTCGTGGTTAGTGCTTGATTGGTCTACAGTAAGGTTTTTAATAATTTGTCGTAGTAATATTAGTTACACTTTGTAGCTCAATTGAACTCAAAGAAGAACAAAATATTACAGACTTTTCGTGATTCTCGATGTCTTCAATATTCATAATATTTTTAATTTATAATTATGAAGGATCTTATTTAAAGTATGAAGAATGTAACTAAGCAAAGCCAGCGCAGTTGTTCGTTAGAACCCCCAAAATCTAACAGTTGGTATACCACCAATATTGCAGCACGGAAAAACGACTCTATTTGAAAATTCTAAGAGCGGAAAACAATCAGTTTTAAATACAACGTCTTCAAAAATGCAGGTGGTTATGCCAAATCAAACCCTATATTTACCTGGCAAAAGGCGCATATTTCCTGACAGGTTTCGGTCCGTGCTGGAACACCAGGTCGCAAGTGTCCGCATACCCTAGTGCTGGTTTCTTTACCTCCACACACAGTTCTTGAGATGTTTGTACCTGTGAGTAAAGAAACACTTTATACGATGATCACAACTCCAATGAAATGAAAATCCTACGTATTTCTTTAAAATGACTGCTGAAAGGATTTGTCAACTTAATATGGAATAAAAGAATCATCAAATCAGTTTCAAAATAAGTTATTGGAATTAATTTTGAAACTAATTTTGATGATTTAATGCATAAGAATGCATTTTCGTGCTTCGATTCGATAGAGCCTAAAAGTCCAAATCAAATATATTGTAGCACGCATGAAGTTCCAGTACTGAATAGGTCTCGTTGCGTTAAGCAACCCAAAGTATCAATAGACTTGAAAACATTTTTGGCGCCAATCAAAAAGTACTTATCACAAAGGTTAGCAATAAGAAAAACTATTATTATCTACTCATTGAATAGAAAGTGACAACAGACATTCAAAGGGCGAACCTCATGATAATTGGTTAAACAAATTAACCACGGAAATAGAAAGTGCCACAGTAAACAGTTACACAATAAGATAACTACACATAAACACAAACAAAAGAGTCAATGTAACCGCAAGTGGGTTAGTTATGTAACTGGTTTTTGTTAACTGTGGCATTAGAAGGGAAAATGGGAGTAATTTGACAGTTAAATTATAGTGTGAATAAGTGTAGTAGGTCAGTTCACATAATAAAATGTAGGGACAATGTTAACGGCTGATTGTTAATTTGGAGCTCAAACGTTTCACGTAATACTTAGGTACGTTCTAATTTGTAAATAAGAAATGTTGCTTTTTATTTGAGATGCCAATTATTAGAGTAAAGGGACTAGACACATCTATTCAGCTCCATTCAGCGTTTGTCCATACAAAACAACGATTTTGTATGTTGTACGCGTCAGCTGAATGGATGCGTACCCGTCTCCATACAAAATCGTTGTTTTGTATGGAGGAGGAGGAGCATAAAACGCTGAATGGAGATGAATAAATGTGTTTAGTCACTAAGACTGACATGAACTCAAACTGTAGAAAAAAGAGGTTTATTTTTAAATTCAAATCCTAATTCAAATTTCGTTAGCAGCCAGATTCACCAAATTAAAATTTGGAAACCATAGATTCTATCCATTATAACGCAATGGCAAGCATAAAAAAAAACTATTACGAGTAGTCGAACCAATAAATAAATAAGAATAAGTAAATGACTTATTCCCAGACATCCAAAAACAAAGAAAATTAATATATTTTGTTCGTAAATAAATACATGAGGGGTTTGAAGAGTCCCAAATAACCAAAAATACTTTCATTAACAGAATTCAGTTCCCTTAAACACCCGACTTATTATCTCCATACCAAGGATGTATCGATTTCCACACAATACGTCTGTAATAACCAACGTAATTCCTACCTTATTGCTTACAAATTAAAGTTATTTTTCCCACGATCTCAGAGCGAACAGGAAGAGAATTATTAATGGGATGAATGGTAACTACAATTATAGGCTTTATATTATTGTTGATAGAGGCTAGTATTGTTTGTCAAGGTCTTGACGATTTGATGGTAATACGATATGTGAACTGAAGACAAGGATTTCTGTTAATTTAATTAATATAATGGGAAATATGAAAATTATGGTATCATTTACGTACATATAATTGTGTTTAGTTTAATAATATAAATTGTAGTGCGTGTAAATTGAATTTATTTTCACGTAATTTTCTTTAAAACAACCCATTAAAAATTTTGTCTTGAGTTATTTACGGGACGGGTTCCCATGTAAATCCGAAACTCATTTGATCGATTTACTGAATACATAAAGAATATTGCTATTTATTTGTGCTATAGTGATAATTTGAGAGAACACATCTTCATTTTCTAAATAACAAATCCATTTTTCTAATTCAACTCATCTGGTATTTGAACCCGACCGTACCATCATCAGGGCTTAGAGTAACGCCACGGCATTTCGGCAATTGTCAACATTTCCAATAAGTCGATAACATTTTCACAATTGTCAACACTTTCCACTTAAAATTGCTTTAAAAGCTAAAAAAATACTTACCAATATATGTATAACGTGTCCACAGATGAACCCTATGACCATGGTTCCCAGTATACCGACTCCGTACCCTGCGTTCTTGAAGGCGAGAGGCATCGCTAGCACTCCCGATCCGAGTGATACCTTCAGCAAGTGAGCTAGGGCTCCGAAACTCCTGGAATTATAGAGAAAGGATAGCTTTGTTATACTATATGTTAAGAATTAGTAAGTACAATACCTTAGCTATGCAGTTAATGCTTCATTTAACCAAATAAAAAAACTCGTCAGTTATAATTTTTGGAAAGATTTCTTTTGAATCCCTCTAAAGGATTCTTAATCTAAAATGTGTCGCTATCCGTGTTTTGGAGGTCAGACATCCAAGTAAAACTCTGTCAAATTATAAACCAATAAAGACACACTTATTAAACTTTTGCGAACGGATTTCAGGGTTTACATAATTTACAGGTCCTGTAAAAAGAGTACGAAAGAAACTGGGTCCTATTTGTACTTGAAATGAACTGTGTTTTCTAGTGATAGTATTAAATAATAACTTACGATGTATTGGAGTCCATGGGTCTGTGTTCCGCTGGCACGTACGGGTCCAAATCTTCTCTCGACCCATTGTAAGCTAATTCTATTCTGGAAAATAAAGAAAAATACTTTATAGTTAGGATTTTACAACCTCTTTATTTTATGCACTTCGTTGGACGATTTAAGAATTTATTCGAGAATTTCTAAAATAACACTTGTAAGGGAGATTACGTTTAACGTAAATTCTTCAATGAAATTATAGTTGTCAAATAATTTGTTTTATTGGTAAACAAGAACAAAATAACGTAACGTAAACTCTAAAATCGAGAGTAGAGCATAATATCTTTGCGCGCATTTTAGATCAACCAACACTTAAAAAATTGATTTCTGTCTGTACGATAATAAAAAATTAAAAGTAATATTATTCCGAAAATAATTGTTTTATTGTCAAATTCAGTTAAATTATTAAACATACTTAAATAACATAACTTTCGTTGCTTATGTTAGGCTTACCCCAGTTTTATATCCCTCATATTTATATAAAAAACTCTGCATCAACATCACCACCAATCATCATTACATAGACGAAATGATCTGAATAAATAAACATCTACTATAGCCTTAGTGTAACAATAGTAGAACGCAAATTGTCCAATAAAGGTAGCCATTGACGAGTCCGTTGAACTGATCAGTCCGGACATAAAACTGTAGCATCACTCTAAAAGTTTTAGGCCAACTAGTTTTGCCCACTGGAATCTGTTGACTGACGACCATTTTTGGATGGACGCCAGTTCAACTGATCAGTTAAACTGACCCATCAATGGCCACCTATACGTAGGCTCTTGTCGAATTAACTTCAATAATGGTTCAATAATACAAGAGGTTTGACGAAATGTTTGTTGTGGATTGCATCATTTGTTTATGTCATTTAAATGGACACACGGACAGACATTTTATGCAGTTATGTAGATTATTATGCCTTTTATGGGTATTATAATTTTATTAACTAGTACACTAACTAGGATTGTCAGTTGTCATTTTGAGGTCTTGAAGTTTAATATGCGCATGCAGAAACAGAACGGATTTTGTTTTTAAAAGGTAATCCGGGTATAAACTTGAGAAGGTGTGGACTTCTTATATACTAGCGCAAATATTTATAAGGCGTATACCTCTAATATACTATAGTAGCATAATTTGTTTGACGCGTTTATAGATTTACGTCCTAAACTATGTTCGATAATGTCTTGCGTTGCTTACATTTTTTATGGCTCTGCCATCTTTTCATTCATTTAATATTTGGTAATGACCATGGCCCCGATTCTCTAACTAAACTATTAAGCTGTGTTAATGCTACTCAAATGTATTTTAATATCAACATTATGGCCATTTTTCTGTCATTTGTTGTCATTTTGGTATTGTCTTAGTGACAACTACTCCGCTGACTCAATAGCTCCATAAAACTTAGATGGTTGTCATGGAAACTGTATTCTGACGTTTATTTGACAAAAAAAAATATTTGAATTTTGATATGCAACAAAAACCACTGAGACACCATAGCCATATGAATAAATTTTAGCAGAATACCAAATTTCTGACACTCTCGTAATGGTGTCTCAATATCAACATTTTGTCTGATCAATAATGTCAAATTGCAGACTTAGGCCCCAGGAAATAAATTGGGTTTTTTCATCAACATCTCTTAAAATTCCAATTTGCGAAATACGAGATGCATACACAATTATTTTTAAGCATCAATATGCAGTTATTTCAAAATACAATAGACAAATTAAATTTAACCTCGGAATAAATATTAAGTCAGTATCTACTTCAAAATGAAGTTACTAAACTCCACGCGAACGAACTCAGTTTTATTACTTAACTTGATATAGGTGCAATAACATTTTACGAGCAAACCACAGCAAAATGATCATTGTGAATCGAGAAAACGTTGATTGAGGTTTCATATTATGTAAAATATCTATGTAAAATACCTTATCTTTATTCATCTTAACCACTAGCTGTGGTTGAAATGTCTTCATCTTATTTTCCTATGTCAATTTTCTCAAACTTTTCATTTCATCAGCTCACATAATATAATATGTACACAACGAAAGGGTTTTCCTATGATCACCCTAATCAGAGTAGTCTTATGTCTACTCTAACTAGGGTGAAGGTCTAGACAACCACGCCGGTCAAGTGTGGTTTGGTCGACTACACACAATATTAGAATATCATCGCCAGTGTGTATAGGTTTTCTAACGATGTTATCCGTAAAAGTCGTAGTCAAAAGAGCCAAACGGCACGATAGTGACAATATTCCACCTGTCTCATCACACGCTTGCACAAGGTGTGGACGCTGTTGCCGTTCCCGCATCGGTTTAACTAGTCACCGGAGAAGGTGTCGCTCAATATCACCACACACTGCTTAAATCATCTGTTACAGATGTAGAGGCCTTTGATTGATTGATTATCCATAAACGTACAAATATGAATTTGAAAATCGAAAACAGTGGTACGTTGAGTATCGAATCAGCGCCTTTCAAATGAAAATCAAAGGTCAGCTGATGGTTATTTTCATTGTCTAATCTAGTTACTAGATATTTTATATATCTCTAAATGGATAAGAATATTGGCGAACCCGAGTATATGAGTAACCTAAATGTTTGTCGGATAACACGACACTTAACGTCCATTAATCTTAGGAGGGATTATGTCAGACATCGTTTAATTAAAGACCGCTACTCACATTGGGCACTTACTACCAATTCTAATCAATTGATTCCAGTTTCTGTGTTTTAGTATTCTTGATTTAGTTAGGTATATGAATAATTCAAGTTTCTGCTAAACTGAAGGTCTTAGGTATGATTTCTGGGTCGAGCAACGCATGTCTTTTGCATGGATTTGACAAGGGTATGTTTTATGATAACGGACAAGTACCTAGGTGAATCATAATCACTATGTTTATAGTGATTATGCTTGTCTATTCATCCATTCTACCTATCATCATTGCGTATGGCATTAATCCTGCGCGGATCAGATTTGAATGTCCAGGTTATGAATCCAGCTTATAGCGGCAGGTGTAAGCTTATGGACTTCCGATATTCCGCCGGGGAAACAGCGAAGCGGGCATTCGTTTACCACATGGGATAGGGTCTGATCAAGTGCTCCGAAATCGCAATGTGGTATCTCCCTTAAATCTCACTTTTTTACCTATAGCTTAATATAACTTGTGAGAAAGGCATTTTGCTCTGCATCAGGATGTAACTGTGAATTCGGTCAATATTCATTCATTCATTTTACAGGTCAACAATTACATATGTACCTATGTATGACTCGTAAGTAAGCAGTATACACATTGAGAAATAGATTTGGTTGGCTCTAGAGAGCTCTAACTGCCTGTAAAGGTTATTGATACTATTAGTAAGGACATAAAAAACGTTCACGAAATTATAAACACAGCGTAAAAATATTCAACATTTCCTTCCAAAGCTAAAATCCCGTTGTAAGCATTAAATAAATTCGTATTGCTATTAATCTGCGAAGTAATAATTCATTACTTTGCCTTTATCTCGGAGAAACCGTCCGTATAATTTGATAAATGGTCGGATTATTGAAATACAAAGAAATCTGTATAACAAAATATAGGTGTCGTTTCGAGGGGTGAAGACTTGTTGCATGGCAAAAGTATGGAGTTCAATCCTCAGATTGGAAACTAAATTTTTAAACAGGGTTTCATAAAATACTCGCTTTTCTTTGTCCGAAATAAAAACTGGAATATTTATGGAGTACCTTCATACAATGAATATATGATAGAGCTGCATTATTGATATCGTAGTTTGTAAGAAATTCAGCGAATAGATTTTCTTATTGCATTTGATTATTTTTGGAGTTTCTATGAAGAAACCGTAGTCACAAAATACTGAGGTGTCTTTTATGTGCACACAGTGATGTAGTACGCGTAGATCAAAGAATTTATGATGCACTAGCTGTGCCCCGCGGTTTCACCCGCGTAGTTCCCGAACCCGTGAGAATTTCGGGATAAAACATAGCTTATGTTTTTCCCCGGACTATAAGTTACCCCTGTACCAAATTTCAAGTCAATCGGTTCAGTAGTTTGGTCGTGAAAATACCTTTTTACCTGTTACCACAGACAGACAAACAGATAGAGTTACATTCGCATTTATAATATTACTTAGTATATTTAGAAATTGAATGATCTAATCTTAAATAAGGGACGACAGCGGAAACCAACTTTGTTTTATACCATATTAGATAGGAGAGTTAAATGATTTCCTGCTAGATTCTCTTGCCGATCCCGGCTAAAGTAATTTCCGAATCGATATTAGATTTACTTAGTGTTTTCGGAAAGTATAAATTCCTGTTATAAACTTTGTCCTCTTTGTTTATTTAAGTTTTCTTCTGTAAGATGTTGAAAGTTTTCTTGAAAGATCTAATTGAGTAGATGATTTTGTTTTGAATTAAAGTTTGATATTGATTTTGGTAAATAATTGTAAATCTCTATAAAATAAGTTACTTACAGATTATTCTTCAACGTTTCTAACGTTTTCTTGCTATACTATTATCGCCAGTGAGGGAGATTTGCAGTCGAATCTTAGAGGCCAATTATTTTCTTCATATACTTACTTATATGCTTTGTAAAACCCTCTAATCTTTCAATGAAAATATTATCTAAATTGGTCAAGTGGCTCTTACGATAAGCGCGGTTCTAACAGAAGCAAGTGGAAGGAGTTACTTGTTACGTCGACAAGAGCCCAGTGCTCCGATTCTTTAAACTATTAAGCTGTGATAATGCTACTCAAATGTATTTTAATATCAACATTTTGGCCATTTTTCTGTCATTTGTTGTCATTTTGGTATTCTCTTAGTGAAAACTACTCCGCTGACTCAATGGCTCCATAAAACTTAGATGGTTGTCATGGAAACAGTATTCTGACGTTTATTTGACAAAAAAATATTTGGATTTTGATATGCAACAAAAACCACTGAGACACCGTACGTAGCCATATTAATAAATAGCAGAATACCAAATGTCTGACACTCTCGTTATGGTGCCTCAATATCAACATATTATCTGATCAATAATGTCAAATTGCAGACTTAGGCCCCTGCTCTTTTGATAGATCACTACATAGTATAAAACAAAGTCGCTTTCTCTGTTTAGATAGAGTGATTCAGTGGGAAGATTTTTCATTCTATCCCCATATTCCTACGGGAACGGGAACTACGCGGGTGAAACCGCGGGGCGCCGCGCCGCTAGTATAGTATATTTGGATGATTCACATCATGTTTGCATCGGTCTGATCTGTAGGAATTTTTGATTAGATTCTATTGACACATTAGGTGTACCGCCACCGCGTGGGTTTGCCCACGTAATCACTATTATATAAAAAACTAGCGGCGCCCCGCGGTTTCACCCGCGTAGTTCCCGTTCCCGTAGGAATATGGGGATAAAATTATAGATAAAACCTTTCCACTTAATCACTCTATCTATTAAAACAAACAGTAGTTTTAAAGATCTAAGCATACATAGGGACAGAGAAAGCGACTTTGTTTTATACTATGTAGTGAAGTGTTATTCCTAGTTATTAAGAACAACTGTACCAAACACCTAAAAGTAGTTTCGGGGTATTATTAATTACAAACAAACAAACAGTTATATAAACAAAAACCTATGAGACAAAGTTGTTTATCTTACAAAAGCTGTCTCCAAAATCTGGGGGCACGGCAGTGCCCCCCGCCAAGTCGAGCGCGAAGCACACACTGCCGTACCATCCTTTACAGGAACCCTTTCGCCGCATTTTCAGGCCCCTATTTGACAACCTCTGGATAAGTCTAGAACGCTGAAATTTTCGTCATCCAGTAAGCTATACAATCACATACTTAAAATAAAATTTCAAGTCTGTAGGTCATTTAGTTCCCAAGTTAAGCGAAAGCAAAGTTTCGTATTTATGACAGACACTCACTCACTCACTCACTCACTCACTCACTCACTCATGATCATCAAAATAGAACTAGTACTTCCCATAAACCTAGAGAGCTGAAATTTGGTACAGAGTTAGGGTTTAATGGCCACATAAAGGGAAAACTATAAAAACTAGGATAATCGAACGGGAACGGGGATTATACGGGAATGGGAACGGGAATTGTAAATCAAGAACGGCTGAACTGATTTGGCTGAAAATTGGTGGGGAGGTAGCTTAGAACGAGGAAAAGGACATAAGATACTTTTAATCCCGAAATTCCCACGGGATTGGGAACGGGAATTTAAAAATCAAGAACGGCTGAATTGATTTGGCTGAAAATTGGTGGGGAGGTAGCTTAAAACCCGGACAAGAACATAGAATACTTTAATCCCGAAAATCCCACGGGAATGGGAACGGGAATTGATTACCCAAGAACGGCTGAATTGATTTGGCTGAAAATTGGTGGGGAGGTAGCTTAGAACCAGGAGAAGCACATAGATTACATTTAATCCCGAAATTCCCACGGGAATGGGAACGGGAATTATAATTCTAGAACAGCTGAACTGATTTGGCTGACAATTTGTGGGGAGGTAGCTTAAAACTATTTATCTATAGATACTTTTTATCCCGAAATTCCCACGGAAATGGGAACGGGAATTATAATTCTAGAACAGCTGAACTGATTTGGCTGACAATTTGTGGGGAGGTAGCTTAAAACTATTTAGCTATAGATACTTTTTATCCCGAAATTCCCACGGAAACGCGAACGGGAACTACGCGGGTGATACCGCGGGGCGCTTAATAATATAATACTACTCCTAAAAATAAGTGTGTCAAATAAGAAAAACTAATAAAAAAAATCAATATAAACAAGTTTTAACAAAAAGAAATGAAATCCCACCAAAAACATTCTGTAAAAAACTAGCCAAGTCTCGATGGAGCTGCTTGTTTAACTCTAAAAAGTAATGAAATCTAGACAGACTCGTGCCAAGTCTAAGGTTCCTTACTGCGATTTCTTTATTATTATAGTTAATGTTGTGTGACTTGGCCATTGAAGGGTACACATGTATGTACACAAGGGTACAAAACTAGGTGTTCCATGACGCTATTGCACCAATCTTAAAAAATCCAGAACCTATCCATTGACGATAGAAAATTAGCTTAATTATAGCCACTTGAAAAATATTGATTCAATATCCAGTCAATTGTAAGCTTGATAAAGCTGCGTATTTTAATAATGTTATAACATTACGTGTAAACAAAATTGACATGTACCCACTACTAACCTTTTAAACAATGTTCAACGGCCAAGTCACACAACATTAACTATAATAATAAAGAAATCGCAGTAAGGAACCTTAGACTTGGCACGAGTCTGTCTAGATTTCATTACTTTTTAGAGTTAAACAAGCAGCTCCATCGAGACTTGGCTAGTTTTTTACAGAATGTTTTTGGTGGGTACAAATTGACAGTAACTACCAACGAGTATGATTATGTTATTGAGTTAGAAATATAAGTATATTATTTTATAAAACATTATGTCTATTTTGTTTGAGGTTAACTTTATTATCGGTATCATTTTTCGTTTGTTATGCTTTTATTTTCAGCGTTATTTTTTCTTTTTGTTACATGTTACATAGAAGATTAACGTAAGTTCAATGTTCGATATAGTTATTTTAGTTATATATTAGTAAAAGATTCAGGTTATTTTTATTGTAACGTTGTATTTATAATGCGAAACTTGATATTTTAGCTCTGGTATTATTTTATAAAAGTTAGATTGAATATGTTACAAGTTAGAACTTGTTAGGATTCTACTATTATTTGGTATAAGTATCTATTTTATTAAGTTGACGAGTATTTATTTTTACCTATTTTATATTTATAAACAATATTCTACTTTAAAACTTGTCCGGTCTTATTTGCGTTACATTTTAAATATAGTTTAACAAAACCTGGTTCTTGCTAGTCAAATCTGTCACTTTAGTATTTTGACAGTATTCAAAATTGTACTTAGATCAGGTTGTAAAACCTGGTTTAGTACTAAACCAGACTAAAACTGCATCGCAAATAAGGCAGGTAGCGTTTGATGTTCGCTTTTATAAAATGTACTATGTACTCGTATGTACATAATTGGAAAGAAAATTAATTAAAAACTAATACAGAATCATAAAGAACTATACTTTACATTTGGTGACTTTTTATATGCTGACAATAAACGCTAAGTGATTGAAACTCGTCCAAAAATTCGACTAAATTCATCCGACTAAGATATTCTTACTATGCCATTCGTGCTATCAGAAGTTCCATTATACAAAATTTATACTTGTTTATTTTCCTTTATATTCTGCCAAACTGTCAAAATTACAGAAATAGTCAAAGAATACCGATGTAGATCTAATAAAGATATATTTATCTATTTTTTTCTGTCTAGACATTACAGATGTCTGGATAATAAAAGACAAGTATGTTTTGCGAAAGAAAATTTGTCCAAGACTTACTAACTCCAAAGTACCTTTAATTAATCTTGTGTTTTGGAAAAAAAACGTGTATTCTAGGATTATTTTAGCTTGTGTGTCATGTTGTATTATTTTTGTATTGGTCTAATCTAGTAGTCATTCATAATATTATTTTTTATAGTTTGATGACACGTACAGAAGAGTTGCTACCATGCTGGACTGTAAAACTAGGGGTTGCGGATTCGATACCGGAGCGAGGTAAATATTTGTTTTATTTATCAAATACACACACAGTCTTCATATTTCGATTCTGTGTCCCACATCTAACTAGGATCAGTTTTTGTTTTATTTGACAGACATTAAGTTCCTATTTAACGTGAATTGACTGCCATCAGACCGTTTTTTTTTCAGGGGAAATGCGTTGAGGCATCCCCGCCGAACGGAGCGGCGGGGTATGTGGGACTCACCCTCCACCAAGATGTAGCGGTGGAGGTCGTACCCACTAAAACCCCTGGGGTGTACTCGCGCGAGGGCCTAGCAGCGGTGAAAACTGCCATTAGACCTCCAAAACCCAGAAATCGATACAACTATAGTTAATAGTTAAGATTTTCCTTCACTAAATATAAATATAGGTATATCCCCGTCACGTTTCAAGGTAGAGATAAAATTAAAGGTTATTGTACTACGTAAAGTGTAATTTAATATTAGTAATCAAATATAGTGTTTGTGTTTGTATAGCAATACAAAGATTTTTATCTAACCACTTATCTTTTGTGAGGAAACGTGTGACTAAAATAACTGTTTGTTACTATAGAGATGTAATAAATATGTACTTATATATCTCTTTAGAAAATGTAATACATATAACCATATTTAACACATATTATAATAGTTTTTATCCTAAAATTTCGATAGATACCGTTCGAGATTTACGCGAGTGAAACTGTGGGGCATAGCTTATATACTCATGTCCTAATAAAACCCGGGGGTTAAAGATGATTTCTGGTAGTATTCAAATTTTTAAATATAATTAAAATCGTCATGATAACCAAAGCCACCTTTCTGCTTTAACAAAATAAAATATGTGCCTGCCAAATCCCACTGTAGAGCAGAGACCTCTCTTACTGACGATATTAGTACAAAATATCTGCTACAAAATTAACTACAAATTTCAAACGAAAGATTAATTTTATTAGCTAAAATCTTGTAAACAAAGTGACGTCAGAAAGGATTAATGAAATAAAATCTCGTTGAAGTGTAGGATTAAGGATACAACTTTGTAAACAAGATAATATTAAGACCATTGACGAGTCAGTTTAACTGATCAGTTGCATTGACGTCCATCCATAAATGGTCGTCAGTCACCGGAGCGATTCCAGATTCCAGTGGGTCAAATCAAGTTGGCCTAAAACTTTTGGAGTGACGCACAGTTATGTCTTGACTGATCAGTTCAACTGACTCACCTTAACTTTGTAAATAAGATAACATTGGTGGCCATTGACGTCAGTTTAACTGATCAGTTGAACTGGCGTCCATCCCAAAATGTTTGTCAGTCACCGGAGCGATTCCAGATTCCAGTGGGGAAATCTAGTTGGCCTAAATTTTTGGAGTGACGCACAGTTAGTATGTCTCGACTGATCAGTTCAACTGACTCGTCAATGGCCACCTTAACTTTGTAAATAAGATAATATTAGCTAGAGATGAGTGGGCGGGCAATTTGTGAATATGAGTGATTATTTCACATAATTATATTAAATTAGAGCGACGTGAGTGATAAAGTTTACGTTGTAATTTATAGCAGATGGTTCCATCTTAATCTTTAGGGATTATGGTTAAGATCTATATTTGTTGAAAGCATTTAGTCATGGTGAAAACATTTATTGTATGGAATAACCATTAAAAGGATACGGTTTTTAACCCCCGACGCAAAAAGAGGGGTGTTATAAGTTTGACATGTCTGCATGTGTATGTGTGTGTGTATGTATGGTATGTGTGTGTGTGTGTGTGTGTATCTGTCTGTCTGTGGCATCATAGCTCCCGAACGGATGAACCGATTTTTAACCCCCGACGCAAAAAGAGGGGTGTTATAAGTTTGACGTGTGTGTATGTGTGTGTGTGTGTATCTGTCTGTCTGTGGCATCATAGCTCCCGAACAGATGAACCGATTTCAATTTAGTTTTATTTTATGGATACGGTTTTTAACCCCCGACGCAAAAAGAGGGGTGTTATAAGTTTGACGTGTCTGTGTGTGTATGTGTGTGTGTGTATCTGTCTGTCTGTGGCATCATAGCTCCCGAACGGATGAACCTATTTTAATTTAGTTTTTTTTGTATTAAATGGGACTTACGTGCAAGTGTTCTTAGACATGTTTGATGAAAATCGGAAGACCCGTTTAAAAGTTATAGGGGTTTAAAAGTAATTGTGTTGGTAGATGGATTTCGAATCTTTTGATATAAACTTTTAAAATTACTAATGTATTATTGTAGTTATATATTATCTAGGTATATAGTTATTTCGTTTTAGGATATATTCTTTGTTAGTAAATTTATGTAGTAGATTCAATTTTCACAGAAAGCCTAAAGATGCTACGAGTATAAGATAACCTTACTGAATAAACAATCTTATTCAAAAATATATTACAAAATTAATTTAGTTAGTTCCTAAGATTTGCACGTTCAAACAAAAACACTTTCCCCTTCATAATATTAGTATAGACCAGATTGAATCAACGCTTTTACGAAAACAACGATCCAAAATTAAACTTAGAACCTATAAATTGAGTTAAGTAACGGACACCCTTGAAACAATAACTATTACTAGTTTCATCCTACGGTTTAACCCGTGTTTACACCGCTGATATTCGTCGTAGCGGGATATTTTATATCCTATAACCTTCCTAGAAAAATGGTCTATCAAACTATAACAGACTTTTTAAAATTCGGACCAGTAGTTTCGGAGATAAACGCGTTCAACCAAACCAACAAACAAACTCTTGTACTAAAACATTAGTATAGACATAGATTACTAAATAGTTAGTACGTAGACTAGTTTAAGACTTACTTGGAACTGTAATTGTCCATAACAGCTGAAACTGGGGGCGCTGACGGCTTGGGTTTCTCCATTGTAAATAGATAATTTAATTTATATAGTTTTCGGGCTTTATCTAGTTACGTCCAATCCATTCGTTGATTTAAGGAATGATCTGGAACAAAAACATGTTATTGTAAAGTATCATAGAAGGAAAATAAAGAAAGAAAAAAGGGAAAAGGCTTTTGTTTCTGATGATATTAGTACAGTGAGGAGGAGGATAGGTGTAATCCCCGCGCTTGACTTAACATTAAAGTAACTGACCCCTAACTAAGCTCGAAACTTGTATCTAGGGTATCAGAAACTACGCACACATTCACTCACACACACACCCAGACCGAGACAAACATTACACAAATATTCACCCCGCACGGGAATCGAACCCGCAACCTTACGGATGGCAGTCCGGCATGATGACCACTCTGCCATCGAGGTCGTCACTTATGTGTGTTTATGAATTGAACATGTGACCTTAGGTTTGGCAGTCAGGGTTCAATAGCTACGGGACCATCGAGGCTTTATTAATATGCTTATAGTAAAAATAATTTAAATAAATGTAGAGAATAAAATATTATTATCACGCAAATAAAACGTTTATGTGCATAATTCATCGATAAATAAATAATGTAAAAAACAATTAAAATAAAATAATAAAATTAACATCCACGTGAAACTGTAAACGGTACATATGAGTACAAAACTTTCACCGGCTGATAATAAAATTTACTTCCAACAATTTTTTAAGGACTTAAATTTGTAATAAAATGACTATATTAACATTTTAAATTCACACGATTAAAAAAAATGCCCATCTAGTCCTAAACTTAGTAGTTTTGTACTATGAGTACGAGTACTAATCCTAATCCTAACTAATATTATAAATGCGAAAGTAACTCTGTCTGTCTGTTACCTTTTCACGGCTAAACTACTGAACCGATTCACTTGAAATTTGGTACAGGGGTAGCTTATAGTCCGGAAAAGAACATAGGATACTTTTTATCCCAAAATTCTCACGGGAACGGGAACTACGCGGGTGAAACCGCGGGGCGCTGCTAGTAACGGATATTTTTTGTTTTTTTTTAAATACATACTTAGAATACGCTTATCCGTTTGTCCCGGTGTCGTAGTAACAATGTGGACAGTCGTTAATAGTCAAAAACGTAGTGATTTCTTTTTGGGATATCACTGTCTAACAAAACGTTCACAGCACGCACGCACAAGTATGACCAACTTTGCAGAGGTCTAATTGTGGAAAACTGCCCACTTACGTGCGCGTAAAGTACAGTTTTTTACGCCCGAATTTGAGAGAGTTATTTTCGAAACACTTTAACAATATTAATTGTAATTATCATTCGCGAATATTAAACTAAGACTGCGACTACAGTAATGAGATATTATCATTTTATCTCTTATCACAGCTTGTTAATTCTTAATTGCTTACAAATAATACGTTGAAAGGAATGTCGTTTTGAACGTTATTGAGTGATGTAGAGTGTGGCTTAGTGGTAATAGTTGTCTTTGTAATCGTAAGGTGGTGGGTTCGAATCTAATCTAATACAAAATTTTATTCTCAGACTTTTGATTTAAGAAGTCGATCAATATGGCGAATTTTCAAGGAAGGGAAAAGGATAAATTTTGTTTGATCCACAAATATTGATTTCGATCCAGTTATAGGTGGAATGAATGTGTTTTTGATACCTTAGATATAATAAACCGAGTTAGTGGTATAAAACATTGTAATACCGACTGACGAATACCAGTGTTACACATTAAATTTAAAGCAAATCCGAAGATTAAAGCTAGTACTTTAATAAATAATCTAAGACCTGAAATGAACCTATATCAACAAGTAAATAAATTAGAGGCTTAGCATTATTATACGGAAATTATGTTTTCATCAAAAGGCCGTGTTATCCTTTCGCCGTGGTAACCTTCAAAATAACTCGAGATTGTTCTGATTTAAAGTAATTAAAATATATAACACTTACTAAGTATATAATGTTATTTACACATATGGACATATTATATTTTTATTTGTGTACATAACCTTAAATTATTTGGCAATGATATCATCTGTTTAATTTGTGTTTGATTTGATTATAATTGTTTTCGATCATACGGTTATGCTCCGAGCTACGCCCCCCGGTTTTGCCCGAGTGATTCCCTGTTTCTGACTTATTTTTATACTAACAGCGCCCCTCAGTTTTAACCGCGTAGTTTTAACTACGCGGGAACTAAACTTTTTTTTCCCAAGAGGAAGGTCTTTGGTATAAAATTATACCAAAGAACTTCCTCTTGAATCACTTTATCTATTAAAGAAAACCGCTACAAAATCCGTTGCGTAGTTTTAAAGATTTAAGAATACCTACATAGGAACGGACAGACAGCGACAGTGTCTTTGAATCTATGTAGGGATGTATAAACCCTTCTCTTGAATCGCTCTATCTATTGATGAAAACACAATTAGAATCCGTTGCGTAGTTTTAAAGATCTAAGCGTACAAATAGTGGGAAGCGATTCACTGATATTAGTTGTATCTTGTAAATGCATTGATTAAAAATTTAAAAAACCCCCAACACACATTTACGTTCAAACCCCCATAACTTATAAACGGGTTAACCGATTTTCATCAAACATGTCTAAGAACACTCGCACGTAACTCTCCTTTAATACAAAAAAACTAAATTGAAATCGGTTTATCCGTTCGGGAGCTATGATGCCACAGACAGACAGATACACACACAGACACGTCAAACATATAACACCCCTCTTTTTGCGTCGGGGGTTAAAAAAGTGAATAATAATAACTGCAGTGTCATTTAAGATTAATACAAATAAAACAAAATTTGGTTGACCAGGACATGAAAGGTTGAATAACTCGTTCTGATACCAAAATAACTTGAGATAATATCAATTCAAAACTGGATTTCGTATTGTCAAAGTTCGATGCCATCAGAGTATTCGGTTTGAATGCATTTTTTATGTTTTAAGTCAAGTTGGTACATTATTGAATGCGGTGATTGACATGTCTGTAGTAATAATACAAATAAAACCTAAAACCTAATCTGCCTTATTTGCGTTGCGTTTTTAGTCTGGTTTAGCACTAAACCAGGTTTTACAATCAATTTTGAATACTGTCAAAGTGACAGATTTGACTGACAGGGTGTCAAATGCTTACCAGGTTTTGTTAAACCAGACTAAATATACAACGCAAATAAGGCAGAATGTGACGAATTAAACAATGGTGAGAATAACGCGAGCAAAGCGTAAGTGTAATTTAATGTGATAGAATACTTACTTACCCGCAATTAGAACGGGAAAAAGAGATAACTTTATTTCGAGTAAATAAGAGTTGCCATAAACAAATACATGAAATAAATAATATTACTTTAAATAATAATGTACTTTTTTATTCTGCAGTTGTGTAATAGTTATTTATGGTACAATCGAGGTAAGTTGGTGAGATTACTTCCGAGGCGCTATTGAAGCCCGAGCCGTCAGGCGAGGGTCTGAAGATAGCCGAGGATAGTAATCATCAATACACGCGTGTACCATACAACGTTTTTCAACACATTTGCGAAGAAATTATCATTTTTCGCTAATAAATAAACAGTTTTTTTATTCGCGCGCATCCAACACAACAATGGTGATCGGCCAAAGACTAAAAGAATATACTTATTAAAAAAAAACGAATGAATGAATGAATGGAATCAACCATAGACCTACCAAAAGTAAGGAAATATAGTTGAAGTTTGTTTTTAAAATGTATGGACACAATTTTTTTGAAATCGAAAGTTTTTTTAAATGAAAGCAATTTAAAAAAAACAATCTATAACTCACTTGTGAATCAAGCGTGTCATTATTCACAAGTGTGTTGAAAAAATATTATAATCATATAGTACTTATATGTTGTAATTATTAGTCACGGAGAACATTAAAAAAACTATTTAAAACTACATTACATATATAGATTTCAACAGAGGTTAAATGGAACACAAAAAACTTTAAATCTTGTTGCTATATTACAAAAAGAACTGGCTAAGTGCGAGTTGATTAAGGAAGATGGTTCCGTACAATATACCTAACACAAATAATTTAATGAGAAGAAAATGTGTTTCCATTTTTGTAATTTAAAATAAGCGAAGCTCTTGTAATTCAATAATTTATACAGTTTTTTTGTATTTTTTTTTACGGAAAAAGTACAAGTAACACTTACTGATTTGAAATGAATTTAAATAACAACAAGAATAATAAAAAAAACCTTGTTAAAAACCAGTTTCTTTTTAGCTTTTATTGCATTGTCATGGGACTTAAATAAGTATTGCTTTCAGCTCTATCGAATAGCCAGAACTGGTCGAAAAATGGCTTGCAAGATTTGATTACAGACGAGACAGGTGAAATTAAATAAAAGCTGTAGTTATCGTGTAAATCAAAGAAATCAATAAATAAATGCTTGTAAAATAGTACAAGCTTTGCTTTGGGCCTAGAAAGCGATTTGTGATATTGTGTTCGGATACATGAAACGAAATAAGATTTGAATAGATTGTTCAAGTGGTTAGATAACTTCCAGGATATTTCGCAATTTGTTTTGCGTACAACGAAATGTTTGCAACAATCCCGATTACAACAATCCTTTAATAAGGTTTCGATAATTGTTATTGTACGAGTATACTTCGGCATTTAAAAGTGTAAATGTCAGTAGCAACTGTAACTTATTGGTTTATATTTTCTTTAATAAAATGTTTCTTATTTCATTAAATGTAGTTTTATTAGTTGTACGTTCGACATGTGTTATTTCTTTTTAGTGGTTGCCTATTATATATGACATTATAAAATTACTAGCCCTATGTCAAACAGTGAAATCCGTTCTGTATTTTGAGCTGTGTATTTAAAGATCAGTCAGTCAGTAAGGGTTGCCTTTTAAATATATATAATCACTAGCAGCGCCCCGCGGTTTCACCCGCGTAGTTCCCGTTCCCGTGGGAATTTCGGGATAAAAAGTATCCTATGTTCTTTCCCGGACCATAAGCTACCACTGTACCAAGTCAGTCGGTTCAGTAGTTTAGCCGTGAAAAGGTAACAGACAGACAGACAGATAGACAGAGTTACTTTCGCATTTATAATATTAGTTAGGATTAGGATATATAATGCATACCAAAAGTGAAAATAACTGACTAGTATATTGGTTGGGAATAAAAAAATTTTGTTTCTGTGTAATCGCAATTACCCATAAATTGAGTAAATTGAATAATTTAGTTGAGTCATGGTTACATTGACCATTTTTGACTATTTTCGGAATTACTAAATGCGACAATAATGGGAGTAATTTAGTCTTTGTTAAACGAACATTGGTTGCATATTTGTTAATCGAGTAATTTGGAAATTAAAATTGTTGGAGCGACTAATTTAAAGCGTAGTGCATACCGACTGATTGAATTTATTCGTTGTAATTTTTCACCTGTTTTCACACGTTGTTTTCAATGTTGCTATTCTGTTTTATATGTTACTGTTTTACAACATTTTCCAAACCTTTGACGCGAAAAAGGGGTGGTATATGTACCGTATTTTGATTAAATTATATTTTGTTTATTATTTTGTATTTATTCTTAGATAAAAATAAAGCTGAATTTCTTTCTTTATTTATTTTAATTTTATAGTTTGCATGAAACTTTTTTCATCGATTGCGGAACCCAAAATAATAAGTTCATATTATTATTTACTTTTTATGCCAACAGTG
The DNA here is from genome assembly GCA_958496195.1 of Timandra comae. Classification (NCBI taxonomy): domain Eukaryota; kingdom Metazoa; phylum Arthropoda; class Insecta; order Lepidoptera; family Geometridae; genus Timandra; species Timandra comae. The sequence continues at coordinate 1,442,889 of OY292359.1, forward strand.
TACGAATCTAGTTCATATTACAATCTTTTTCTCATTACATCATAGTACTGAGTGACGTCACGGCAACAATTAAAAAAGATTCTGATGAAAAAATGGTGATCGTCATGATGGATTAAGGAAAATACATTGTAATTGTGCGGTTTGGCTTACGCATGTTTTACAGTCAGTGTCAAAAGTGTTCAAATGCCCCGCGGTTTGACTGGCATTTTTCTTCTTCTTTGCGTGTCGTATAAATATGAGTGTTTTTTAGGACCAAAACTCGGCCACCGATATGGCACTATCAGTGGCCTAGTATTGTTTGTGACGATTTAAGTCGAATCCCTCGACTAGTTTCAGCCACATTCGGTGGCCTTCTTCAGGAGGATGAGTGCGATACGCCCGCGACGACATCTCGCTCTGCACTCTGGTTTAAATAATTCACCGATTTAACTTACTTTTGTTACCGACTGTACATGTACGTGGGTATAATACTTAGTACAAATGGAATAGTAGTGAATGATCAAACAACGTGATTGAGATTGTTATCTCACCAATACCTATCTGAGTACCATTTAAAAGGCAATTATTTAACTAAAAAACAGATACAATATATCGTGTTTTTAATCAATTACAAAAAGGATGTTAAAATAAACTGCTTTTAACCGGATTAAATTCGCTGTTTCAACTTTAATGTTTTTCGAAGAAAATAACAGAACTATAATGTCTGATATTATTTAACTTGTGTTTTAAATATAAAACAGCAATAATGTTTTGAATTTTATTTTTAAATAGGACATATTTTCGTCTCATTTGCGATGTTCTCGTTTAAGGATTAAGAGTTAGTAAGAAAACTTACTTAGTATGTCGGTTTGTCAGATCACAGCAATTTAACCAATTATCATGAAAGTTTGCACATATGTACATTGTCAGAATGAATATAGGATACGTTTGACTTAAATTTTCCACGAAATCCGCAGAAACTTGAATACTGCGAACACACTTGAGCACAGCTAGTAAAAGATTTTCAATTTGAGTTAAATGAAGTTTCCTAAAAGTCAACGCTTGTTTTATTACATAAGTAGTTCATGTTCGTAAACTTCTTCAATTAGGAGACGATTTTCGCTTGATTAAATACTTGTTCATGTGTGTTTTTGAACTCATGGTTTCAAACACAAAGGTTAATTATGAAAGAACTTTTAAAACTTATCTAGCGGTTGTTGAACTGTCTGCAGTCATATAGTCATATTATACGAGTATGTTTGCATTTCTATCCTACTAATATTATAAAGCCGAATGTTTGTGAGTATGGATGTTTAGATGTATGGATGTGTGGATGTTAGTTCCTCTTTCACGCAAAAACTACTGAATGGATTTTAATAAAATTTCGTGCAGATATTCCTCATACCTAGGAATAACCGCGGGGCACAGCTACTTATTTTCATAAACGTTATTGTTTGTATTGATGTGTGGATGGATATTTGTTGCTCTTTCACGTAAAAACTACTGAACCTATTTAGATGAAATTTGGTACAGATGTTTGTTATAGCCGGGAATAACTCTTCAGATGCTTTTTATAACAAAAATCCCACGGGACAGGGATTTATGCAGGTGAAACTGGATGAAACCAGTTCTTTCTCATTGTACTACGAGTATACGAACTTAGTCAGTTACTATAATGAGATGATGTAGTGAATGATTATGTTATGTTATAATATCACCAGTGAAAGAAAAACCTTTATGTAGTAAAATTATCATTTTCTTTGTAAAAATACATTCCTTTATTTTTACAGAGTATTCGAGTTATTTTTCCATTTCTTATGAATATTTACAATAATAGTAGTTGAATACTAACTTATAATTATTCACGGTTGTTTTGAGCGGTAACGTGAGTTATTATTTTAAATAATTATTGTATACGAACTATACAATGTATAGGATTTATTTTAAACAGCAATGTCATGACAATCTATACAAAGTGACACAGTGTCTGTTGATTTCCTATTGTCATTTGAATTCTGACTAAGTATTAATAGAAATAATAAGTTTAACATAACATAATCATTCAATACATCATCTCATTATAGTAACTGACCCCTAAGCTCGAATCTTGTATCTAGGGTAACAGAAACTACGCACACACTCATTCACACACACCCAGACCGAGACAAACATTTGTGGTTCACACAAATATTCACCCCGCACGGGAATCGAACCCGCAACCTTACGGATGGCAGTCCGGCATGGTGACCACTCTGCCATCGAGGTCGTCGAAAGTTTGATGACCAAGTAGTGTCTTGCCTGCTATGCCAATAGTTACAGGTCTGATTCTCTTAGACAACCAACATTTATGTGCGCAAACAGTTACCAAGTAGTAGTTGGTGGTTGGTTACAATACAACTCCGATTCCCATACAAGACAAACATTTGATAGATTTGATACAAGTTTCGATCTGAGTTAGGGGTCAGTCACTATAATGACATGATGGAGTGAATACTTGATGCTTCTTTGCATGAATATGTCTGTGTATTGGTCTGGTTGTTTTCTATTTATCCTAAGAAGTCATAATCCTACTAATCCTACTAATATTATAAATGCGCAAGGATTTTTTACTCTTTCACGCAAAAACTACTGTATCGATTTAGATTAAATTTGGTACAGATGTTCCTTATCAAATCAAATCAAATCATCATTTATTTTAACTAGGAATAACACATAACATAATTTTTATCCCGAAATTCCCGAAATTCACGCGGGTAAAACCGCGGGGCGCTGCTAGTATATTTATAAAATTAACTTTATCCGTTCTCTTATTATATCAATAATAAAAACTTAGTTTACTTGAGGATTAGATGACGATGTGTGAACTATGTCCGGAATAAACGGATTTAATTCTTATTTATTTATAGTTCTGCACGACATTTTGCTCCGAGATAATTTATTCATGCCTCATATCTTTATTATTCTAAGCATTATATTTTTTCCGTGTCACCTTCGTGCCTCGCAAACCTTGTCCTACATAGAGAGGTCAATCTTTATTCTAAAATGCACTTGATACATCATTATGTAAGGAATATGGTCGAAAATAGCTCAGCATTTAAACCTCATGAGTCACGACAATTATTCACTTGAAGTGTTTGTCTTTTTTTAAATAATAAAAACAAAAGAGGTTCGATTAGAATTGTCTTTTTTGTTTGAAAATTTAAAATGGAACGGTTTTTACGTTGATTGGTAGATTCGATGTTTTAAAGTCGTATTATATGACGTAATAGAGAGTACTTATAGAGGCGACATGCATCAATATCGTGGCTCTAAAAAGTAGTGTTATTACTTGGTAACAGACAAAGAAATCAGTACAAAGAACATTTGTAAAGAAGAGAGAGATATATATGAATCTATTATAATGAATTAATCCTTACATAGTAGTGTCACGAATGTTGGTAGCTGCCTCCTTTATGTAGACCTTTTAGAGCACAACAACACTTCTCTACATAATGTATGTCATTGGGTCATAATCGTAGCATCAATTATGAAGTTCAAGGTCAATTATTGAATAGACCTTTGTGGTTATTAGTAATGGGTATTTTTGGTAGTAAGGTCTCAGATTCGATCCATATTTGCGACTGTAGTTCAAGTTTAAAAGAATAATCATGTTGGTTCTCCAAATTTTTGTGATATTTGCGTAATCTGACTTTTACAATGCACAGGAAGCAATTATTAGTTATTTTATTTAACCTTTTTCGACCTGTAAGCGTCAGAATACATTGATTGTCAAAAACAGTTGATTTTTAAGTATTTAGGTATACAGGGTAGCGATGTTATAGCAATAAATAAATCTGGAAATGGAAGTGCTATTTCGTAGGACTAAGTACTTAGGCATAAAGACAATATATAAACTCTTTCTTTTCTTATTCGAATCTTTATCCCATGTCTATTTGATGTCGGTTTTTCAGTTTAATCAGATTTGGCGGAATGTCAGTATTTTGCCTGAAGCGACTGCCATCAGACCTTCACAACCCAGAGGGCTATACGACATTTTTTGGTTAAAGCAAATGTTAGACTTTTGAGGGCTCTAACTACCCGTAACGATTGTCGATAATGTTAGTACGACAGCCGCACGGCAGCATTTTTAGTAATTACCCATCACAGTCATGACGGTGCCAGACGTTGCTTAACCGCACAGACCACAAGTGATCCGCGGATAGCACTGAGCCATGAGTCCTTCCATATACATGCTTACTTAATATTTTTTAAAGAACTATTTTTGGTACTTGTCTGGAAAATCGTTTATGTACTTATTTATTATAACTACATTCAATTAGCTCGGTCATTACAATTTATTGTAACTGTTCGACTGCAATCATTGAGAGCATCGGGTTATTTTCGAAAGTTATCAATAATGGTATTATGTCATTGCGTTACGTAAATATTGAAATGTGTTGTGCATCTTATACGGTGTGTTTCAAAAATACTTTGAAATATGACATTGCAAGTTTATGGTTATTTATTAAATAGAATTTTATTCGATATTTGAAAAAAAAAAGTGTGATTGGGATGACGGCTAATGGAGTATAATGGAAGAAAAATATATAGATGGTTTGATTGCTGGTTATGCGATGCATGTGTTTGCTATTTTTTTTAAGGTAAAAACACCAAAATGTCATGAAATTAAGAAATGTAATAGAGTTACATGTTTTAGGAGCAAAGATGACGTTTACATTATCATCATCGAGCTACCTACATCGAGCATTATCCTACCCTCAATTAGAGCATTTAGGCCTTAATCAACTACGCTGGCCAAGTGCAAGTAGGTCGACTACTCATAATAACAAAAAATACTACTTAAGAAAAAGTAACACCCTGTATACATACGTCGCAATGATAGAAACATTTATACCATAATGCAATTATTATTATGCAACACTAGATGGCGTTAAGATCTCAATTAGCATATGGTGTCGTTGTTCTAATAAAACTCATTAGAATTATAAATATGTGACGTCATTCATGTACTACATAGATACTCGTATATGTCAGAGGCCATCGTAAAGAGGTAACCATAACATAAAATCAATCACTCTATCACCTTTGTAAAGCGACTGACCCCTAACTAGGTTTATTACCTGTATCTAGGGTATCAGAAACTACACACACACACACATACACACACACACACACACAATTTCATACATGCTCAAATATTTACCTGGCTTAGGAATGGAACCTGCAACCCTTTGTTTGGAAGTATGTTATGTTGACAGTATGTTTATCTTAATGTAAAATACAAATATTTTGTTTACTTATCTTTAAATGTTTAAATGTTAAAAATTGACGACGGTTGACGACCTCGATGGTAGAGTGGTCACCATGACGAACTGCAATCAGTAAGGTTGCGGGTTCGATTCCCGTGCGGGGTGAATATTTGTGTGATCCACAAATGTTTATCTCGGTCTGGGTGTGTGTGTGATTGAGTATGTGCGTAGTTTCTGATGCCCTAGATACAAGCTTCGAGCTTAGTTAGGGGTCAGTTACTATAATGAGATGATGTAGTGAATGGTTAATTACAAATTAAAATTAAATATGCTTTAAATTCAAGTGGGACATATCAACATATTATTGTATTTCGTGTATAATGTTATTAACTTATCAGTTTGTTTTACATGTCTGGCGGATTCAGAAATATTGACGTGGAACAAATTATCAAAAGAATACATTCATACGTCACAAGTTTTGGTGAAAATGTAAATGAATGATAATGGCACATTAGGTATAAACGTTATATTATTATGAAAATGGAAAGATTATTTCAGAACATTATTTACTGGACTAAATCGGACTAATTATATTATTCATATATACATCTTACAGAGGCAATAGCATTTTTATAAACTTAAAATATAAGTTTATAGGGGATACGGGAATGGAAACTACGCGGGTGAAACCGCGGGGCGCCGCTAGTTATATTTAAATTAATGATACGGAATATCTGTAGAACGCTCATATTTTACTCTACATATAAATCCACGGCTACAACAATTTTACTACAATCATTACCACTTTAAAAAAACGTAATCTATTTATAATTTCATAATGTATTTATAATATAAACATACGAAAAACAAACATGTATTCCTAAAATATTTCAATTATTATCTCATTTCAGTGTGCTTTTGAGAATCAACACACTTCAGTAAACTTGCTGTCTTTGATATGACGAAAATTGTCTGCTCATATTACGTAAAAAGTAAATATTTTAATGTAAAGTAAAAATAAACCTATTAATGTATAAGACCTAGGTATCATAAAGTAGAGCTAAACAAATATTTTTATTGACTAACTCATTATATTTAGGTAAAACATAGGTACCCTATGTAGAGAAAAAAAACAATTTGCCTATAACGTAAAATATTTTTTTCTTTATATTTTTCTAAGAAAATATAATAAGACCTCTTTTTTAGTTAGAACTTATACTTTTACCTAGTCATATTTACTGTAAAGGGGAATATTTATTTTCTTTCATAAGACTATTTTTATAAAACGAGATATTCTTAAAAAATAACTCGGGACGCCATCTAATATATAAAATTCTCGTGTCACAGTTTTCGTTGCCATACTCCTCCGAAACGGCTTGACCGATTCTCATGAAATTTTGTGAGCATATTCAGTAGGTCTGAGAATCGGCCAACATCTATTTCTCATCCCGAAATTCCTACGGGAACTACGCGTGTGAAACCGCGGGGCGCAGCTAGTTTTCATATATAATTGGGCGCGAACGACAAAAAATATTAAAACTTGCCATTTAAAATAGGCAAAGTTGAAAAAACTACGTAAAAATCTATAATAACATCAATTTTCAAAACTCAACGATGTAACTATTCTGTTAAAATTCAATAATTCTCGTGTCACAATGTTCGTTCCCGTACTCCTCCGAAACGGCTTGACCGATTCTCATGAAATTTTGTGAGCATATTCAGTAGGTCTGAGAATCGGCCAACATCTATTTTTCATAAGGAACACTTTGTGTATTATGGTCGCAGTTTGTAAATATAATAAAAATATAAATATAATGTTAATTATTGAGTACATAGTAATTTTTCCCAAATTCTGTTATTTCCCAACTCTTGTTAGTTTTGGTCAACCAATATTTGCAATCAATACACGCGTTTGACAAACTAAATATTGATTTACATTAGAAATACCCAGAAAAGTATATTGTTTATTTACGTTTTGAAGGTTAAACTAAACCGAAACTACTGAACTGATTTTGGTGCAGTTATTTGTAAAAATATTTAGGAGGTTTGTGGCTAGCAGGAAACATTTTCATCTTAATTTCAGTATATGGCTGACTTATACAATTACATAACATAATCATTCACTACATCATCTCATTATAGTAACTGACCCCTAACTAAGCTCGGAACTTGTATCTAGGGTATCAGAAACTACGCACACACTCATTCACACACACACCCAGACCGAGACAAACATTTGTGGTTCACACTAATATTCACCCCGCACGGGAATCGAACCCTTACGGATGGCAGTCCGGCATGGTAACCACTCCCTGCCATCGAGGTCGTCTAAGTCTAAGTTGTAAACTTCTCCTATTGTATTTCATTAATCTGTATGCGTACCTATTCATCGTTTCCTCGCTTGAGCAGCCTGAGGTCTGGGGTTCATATCCCGAATCGAGCGATATATTTGTTAATTTCTGAATCTAGCTTGGGTTTGAGATCAATCACACTATATTTGTTTATCTGGTTATAATCATCATCATTGCGTATGGCATTCTGCGAGGATTAGATTTCTATGTCTTATTTCTATTTCTATTCCGCTGGCTAAATAATCTGGACATAGAAATCTAGTTATAATAGTAAGTAACTACTAAATAAATAGTAAGTACTTATATCTAGAAAAAAAAATACAATTCAATATTGAAAATTTTAGGCACCGATAAAAAAAATTTGTTGTTTTCGCCTAGTTTGATAATGTCAATTTTATGTAAATACACATGTTTATAGTGGTATCGCGCCCTAGTTTTTCACGAGTACAAAATTTCCATCGATTTTCTGAAATTTTCTTTTCATACAAACCTTGTTAAGAAAATTTCGAAAATGGAATACACTAAATATACATGGCAGCTATTTAAAATCATGGCCTTTGGTAATTGATTTTTATATATTGTATGTTTTATTGCATTTACAAGTAAGTGTAGGTAGTCATTATGTTTTTCTTAACTTGAATGAATGTAAAGAATTTAAATTGCAATGAACTTATTTGAATTACTTATATTGATCATATTTTTTTGAGTTTCTTCATTAAATATCTTATTAGATATTTTAATCTATTATTAGTAACTTGGTAGGTTATAAGTTGTCTTATTGATGTAGTGAATAATTATATTAGATTCTGTTATTACTTAGGTATACATTTTTAAATATTTTTTCATAGAAAATATGCATTTTAGCAATCAAATTTTAAAGTAAGGCAACAAACAAGGAAATTAAGACTGTCTGTTATTCAACTGGTATAGTTATTGAAAATTTTTGTATCTTGTGTTTTATCATTGTCAAATATTTTAAAAGTATGTTATCTCTACCAAATAAGTATTTTATTGTATTTAATTACCAGTTTGTGTACTTACTACAATTGCTCTGACGTCACAAAATAAAATGTTAACAATACACGCTATTGTCATGGAATTAGTTAGGCTTCAAGGTATTTACTAACTAATAAAACACTGGCACAGAAAAAAAAACAAAAATACTTACATTAAAAAAAAGAAAAATCACATTACTGTCACAGATGTCACTTCAAAATTCCCGCTCACTTTTTAAAACTTAGTTTTAAATCGAAAAACAAAAGATAAATATACGATTTAAAATTTCGAACCACGATTTTTTTTATTAGCACAGCACGTGCGTTTCACTGTGATAAAGCCAATACATTGAGCTAAAGAAACTGTTTGAGAAGGCTTCTTTTGAGTCAGCCGCTTTGCGCGGGAGTTGCATTCGGTTACGTGATTAAAACCTTATTAATATTATAGTTCATTAATAGGTAAATAAAGAAACACGATAACATTATCTATTTTTCAATGCCTTTATTATAATAAAATAATAATTAACTTTACACTTATGGCTGTGTAAACCTTCATGATATTAATAGAGAATAAAATGTCATTGTCTTTTTCTTAAATATATTTTTTTGGAAGGTTCTACATTTTGTTTATGTTCGCGGATAACTTTTTTGTTTTATAAATGAGTTATTATATGAAGGCTGTTGGCCTCGGCCGGAAACGGTTAGTATTTATCATTTATATAATTTTAAGAGTAAGTAGTTAGAGTTCATGATTTGACTTTATGGCATATACTTGTAATAAAATTATCTTAGTTTTGTGATTTTGTCAGAGAGAACAGAAAAAAGAGATGAATCTATTTTGACATGTAACTTTTTTTCGTTTAGCGGCATTGACAACAGATACCTTTTACAGGGTAAACCATAACCGTATTTGTGTATAACATTATAATGTTTGTTTCGGGCTGGGTGTGTGTTGAATGAGTGTGTGCGTAGTTTCTGATACCCTAGATACAAGTTTTGAACTTAGTAAGGGGTCAGTTACTGTAATGAGATGATGTAGTGAATGTTATGTTATTTCCAGTAAGATTCAAAGATTCTTATTGTTCTTAGCGGAAACACATTTCTACAATAAGGTTGTATATTTCAATGTAAACGTCCTTGGATTTCAACTTGTAATACTTCTAGATAATTCTCGAAGTTCTTAATGATACTAAGTATTTCGAAAATACACTCGCTAGCCTAAAAGTATATTCAATAAGCAAGCAATCGAGAAATAACGAGAAATCAATTTGCAACTTGCAAATTGATTTTCATTTATGCTTTCAAAACATCCGGATCTTTCAAAACACATATCACAACTTCGCAGAGTCCCAAACTAACAAAGTTGTACTATGGATACTAAAGAGAATAGCTTATAAATTAAGGCAACAATAATATAATTAATTATATACTCGTAAGTACATACTAAAATTTTTTTTCGTAAATACTTACATACTTATAATAGATAAAATACACCCAGACCAAGACAAATATATATGTTCATACATACGAATGTTAATTATGGGCGGTACGGGTATTGAACTGAAACCTTTGGCATAGCAGGCAAGACACTATCAACCACTTGGCCGTCGCAAGTTAATAGTATGAAAATGTATGAAAGATGACAGAAAAACTTGACATCACTCTTAACTTAATGTTTGATGGCATTCTACTAAATTGGCACAAAACCGCTTGCGTATATAACATACTAGCGACGCCCCACGGTTTCACCCGCGTACTTCCCGTTTCCGTAGGAATATGGGAATAAAATTATGTTAAAACCTTTCCACTGAATCACTCTATCTATTAAAACAAACCGCATCAAACTCCGTTGCGTAGTTTTAAAGATCTAAGTATACATAGGGACATAAGGACATAGGGACAGAGAAAGCGACTTTGTTTTTTACTGTGTAGTGTTGATTTAGTGGATCCGTCTTTTAAAAGTCTTGCTTTATTACATACATTATTAAAATAGAAATTACAGCCGATGATCTTCTCAGAGTAAACATAAATTTCGTAGTCGAACAATATCTTTATCAAAACATTACACAATCGAATAGATAAACATACATAACGATTATTAAAACAATTGCACAATGGCATAAATAATTTTGTTCTCAATAATATAATAACTATTATTTTGTAGTGAGAAGATTCACTGACTCGACGTTGCTGTAAAGATAATATACTTATATGGAAGTATATTTTTCATTTTTAAATTATTTTTTTTTGTATCTGGGGGCACGGCAGTGCCCCCCGCCAAGTCGAGCGCGAAGCAAACACTGCCGTACCATCCTTTACAGAAACCATTTCGCCGCATTTTCAGGCCCCTATTTGAGAACCTCTGGTTAAGCCCAGAACGCTGAAATTTTCGTCATCCAGTAAGCTATACAATCACATACTTTAAATAAAATTTCAAGTCTGTAGGTCATTTAGTTCCGAAGTTAAGCGAAAGCAAAGTTTCGTATTTATGACAGACACTCACTCACTCACTCATGATCATCAAAATAGAACTAGTACTTCCCATTAACCTAGAGAGCTGAAATTTGGTACAGAGTTAGGGTTTAATGGCCACATAAAGGGAAAACTATAAAAACTAGGATAATCGAACGGGAACGGGAATTATACGGGAACGGGAATGGGAATTGTAACTCAAGAACGGCTGAACTGATTTAGCTGAAAATTGGTGGGGAGGTAGCTTAGAACCAGGAAAAGGACATAGGATACCTTTAATCCCGAAATTCTCACGGGATTGGGAACGGGAGTTTTAAAATCAAGAACGGCTGAATTGATTTGGCTGAAAATTGGTGGGGAGGTAGCTTAACACTAGGAGAAGAACATAGAATACTTTTAATCCCGAAATTCCCACGGGAATGGGAACGGGAATTTATAACTCAAGAACGGCTGAACTGATTTGGCTGAAAATTGGTGGGGAGGTAGCTTAAACCCAGGAAAAGAATATAGAATACTTTTAATCCCGAAATTCCCACGGGATTGGGAACGGGAATTTATAACTCAAGAACGGCTGAATTGATTTGGCTGAAAATTGGTGGAGAGGTAGCTTAGAACCAGGAGAAGCACATAGAATACTTTTCATCCCGAAATTCCCACGGAAACGCGAACGGGAACTACGCGGTTGAAACCGCAGGGCGTTTAATAATAAAATACTACTCCTTAAAAGGAAAAAAATGTGTCAAATAAAAAAATTTAATAAAATAAATCAATATAAACACGTTTCAACTTTGTTTGTTCAACGGCCAGGTCACACAACATTAACTATAATAATAAAGAAATCGCAGTAAGGAACCTTAGACTTGGCACGAGTTTGTCTAGATTTCATTACTTTTTAGAGATAAACAAGCAGCTCCATCGAGACTTGGCTAGTTTTTTACAGAATGTTTTTGGTGGGATCCTACTTACTCCCCCACAGGACAGGCAATGCCTAGTGTGGGGGCCCGAATTTTGTATTAGTATTAAGATTTTTTGAAATAAATTTGATTTGATTCGTCCGAAAAGCACAGAGAAAATAAGAATCTTTTCCCAACTCTTAAAGCAGAAAATATTTTCTACTGAAATTCTAGTAAGTAATAAGCATTCATTTAATCAATCACTCTATAATATTCAAGCAACTTGCTCCGAACTATCGATATCAAGCACAACACCCTATGTTTGGTAGTCCAACATGCTGACCACAAACAAAAACATACAAAATTAAAAAACTTTGAATTTTCTTTTAAAAACAATTGATACCTATTTTATTTGAAACCTTTGCTATCGTAATAATGCACATCACGTTTCTACAGAGTCATAATGAGGCAGAACATTCATGTACTTCGTCTCAGAGATATCAATTTAGTTCTAATTTACTTCACTTTGTTGTTAGCTAACTATATGCCATTGAAACGTGACAAATAAATCATGTTTTATACAATAAATCATTGTTAAACTCACAACAAACAACTTTCTTACAATAATTGAAAGTTAGAAACAGAATACAGTCGCAGTGACTATAAAATTAAATATTATGTATCTAATACAAAAATCTAAAAAGGAAAAAGTTTTTTTATTACTTGCAAAAGGTTATATGTCAAAAAAGGTAATAAAATGTAGAAAAATATTGATTTTTGCACTCATTTGCGTATTAGTGAAATCTGTATCCATAATAATATTTCGAGCATAAAGCCTTTAGAAAAGTTTTTTGTTTGTTTAAACGCGCTAATCTCAAGCATACAATTCATGTCCGAATTAAATAAATGATTTAAGCGTTGGATAGCCCAGTTACGAGAAAGGCTATAGGCTATACATGATGACACTACAAACAATAAAAATGGAGCTAACATGGATTATACCACGGAAACATTAATAGTCCGAATTAAATCATTTTTTTAGCGTTGGATAGCCCAGTTATCGAGGAAGGCTATAAGCTATATAACATCAGACTACAACCAATAGGAGTGGAGTTAACTCAGAACCACCTGGCATACCTAGATTTATGTAAATGTGTTGCTTGGCGGTAAACTTTTTTACGCATAGGTTACTTTATACGCATTACAGCAACGGGTATTCCTCGGATAAAATTGAAGCAAAAGAGGGAAATACAAGAAAGTGGGAAACACTGAGAAAGTTCATAGCTGAGCTATTAGTAGTATGCCACTTGGGATACCTTTTCACAATATTTAAATTTCCTTAAGGAATGTAATACATTTTTAAATGTTGCTAACCTACGTTTTATAGAAACAGAACTCCTTGTTGTATTTTCTGCTAAAACTATATTAGCATAATGATTAAATTCTAATAAATAGTTATCATCATCAGCTCATATACCTAATGTCCCCACAGAGGGGCTCGAGCGTACACCGAATTAGGGTGATTAGGCCTTAGTCAACCTCGCAGGCTAAGTGGGGGTTGGTCGACTTCACACACAACCCTAGAATTTCTTCCCAGGTGCGTGCAGGTTTCCTCACGATATTTTCTTCACCGTAAGAGCATCCAAATTAACTGTACTTATGAATTCGTAAATTGAAAACACATTGGTTGGTACGTGGCGGGACTGGTGGGGTTCGAACCAGGCACCTTCCAATCGGAAGTCAACGGCCTTAAGCTGCGCTACCGACGCTCTTAAAAAAATAGTTAAGGAGCCGTTTACCTTTTAGTGAGTAGGTAATCGAAGCTGGTCCGGTACCATGTTACTAAAGTCATCAACAGAAACAGTCGTTACGGTTTAATTCACTCTTTAAAACATCAACAGTAAGTATAACCAAAAATATACACAGCACTCACAAAGGACATAGTATAAGCAACTACTGTATTGCGAAAACCTGCCAACTTACACGTGCAATACAGTTTGTATAAACAATTTGAAGTAACAGAAACATAATGGATGACTAACTACTGTTATGCAATTTCAGCTACGATTCGATCAAGTGGTTCTTAAAGGTGGCCATTGATGAGTCATTTTAACTGGCGTCCATCCAAAGTCAAAGTCAAAGTCAGAGTCAGAGTCAGAGTCAGAGTCAGAGTCAGAGTCAGAGTCAGAGTCAGAGTCAGAGTCAGAGTCAGAGTCAGAGTCAGAGTCAGAGTCAGAGTCAGAGTCAGAGTCAGAGTCAGAGTCAGAGTCAGAGTCAGAGTCAGAGTCAGAGTCAGAGTCAGAGTCAGAGTCAGAGTCAGAGTCAGAGTCAGAGTCAGAGTCAGAGTCAGAGTCAGAGTCAGAGTCAGAGTCAGAGTCAGAGTCAGAGTCAGAGTCAGAGTCAGAGTCAGAGTCAGAGTCAGAGTCAGAGTCAGAGTCAGAGTCAGAGTCAGAGTCAGAGTCAGAGTCAGAGTCAGAGTCAGAGTCAGAGTCAGAGTCAGAGTCAGAGTCAGAGTCAGAGTCAGAGTCAGAGTCAGAGTCAGAGTCAGAGTCAGAGTCAGAGTCAGAGTCAGAGTCAGAGTCAGAGTCAGAGTCAGAGTCAGAGTCAGAGTCAGAGTCAGAGTCAGAGTCAGAGTCAGAGTCAGAGTCAGAGTCAGAGTCAGAGTCAGAGTCAGAGTCAGAGTCAGAGTCAGAGTCAGAGTCAGAGTCAGAGTCAGAGTCAGAGTCAGAGTCAGAGTCAGAGTCAGAGTCAGAGTCAGAGTCAGAGTCAGAGTCAGAGTCAGAGTCAGAGTCAGAGTCAGAGTCAGAGTCAGAGTCAGAGTCAGAGTCAGAGTCAGAGTCAGAGTCAGAGTCAGAGTCAGAGTCAGAGTCAGAGTCAGAGTCAGAGTCAGAGTCAGAGTCAGAGTCAGAGTCAGAGTCAGAGTCAGAGTCAGAGTCAGAGTCAGAGTCAGAGTCAGAGTCAGAGTCAGAGTCAGAGTCAGAGTCAGAGTCAGAGTCAGAGTCAGAGTCAGAGTCAGAGTCAGAGTCAGAGTCAGAGTCAGAGTCAGAGTCAGAGTCAGAGTCAGAGTCAGAGTCAGAGTCAGAGTCAGAGTCAGAGTCAGAGTCAGAGTCAGAGTCAGAGTCAGAGTCAGAGTCAGAGTCAGAGTCAGAGTCAGAGTCAGAGTCAGAGTCAGAGTCAGAGTCAGAGTCAGAGTCAGAGTCAGAGTCAGAGTCAGAGTCAGAGTCAGAGTCAGAGTCAGAGTCAGAGTCAGAGTCAGAGTCAGAGTCAGAGTCAGAGTCAGAGTCAGAGTCAGAGTCAGAGTCAGAGTCAGAGTCAGAGTCAGAGTCAGAGTCAGAGTCAGAGTCAGAGTCAGAGTCAGAGTCAGAGTCAGAGTCAGAGTCAGAGTCAGAGTCAGAGTCAGAGTCAGAGTCAGAGTCAGAGTCAGAGTCAGAGTCAGAGTCAGAGTCAGAGTCAGAGTCAGAGTCAGAGTCAGAGTCAGAGTCAGAGTCAGAGTCAGAGTCAGAGTCAGAGTCAGAGTCAGAGTCAGAGTCAGAGTCAGAGTCAGAGTCAGAGTCAGAGTCAGAGTCAGAGTCAGAGTCAGAGTCAGAGTCAGAGTCAGAGTCAGAGTCAGAGTCAGAGTCAGAGTCAGAGTCAGAGTCAGAGTCAGAGTCAGAGTCAGAGTCAGAGTCAGAGTCAGAGTCAGAGTCAGAGTCAGAGTCAAAAATCATTTATTCAGTTAAGGCCTCAATGAGGCACTTATGAACGTCAAAATTGATTCTACCACCGATTCGGAAATTACATCAGCCGAGAAGAATCGCCAAGAAACTCGTGCTGGTATATTTTTTTAAATAAAATAAAATACAAACAGTACCTTAAAACTAGTACAATGTCATAGATGAAAAATGATCATCAATCACCGGAGCGATTCCAGATTCCAGTGGGGAAATCAGACGCACAGTTTTATGTGTGAAATTATCAGTTCAATTGACTCGTTAATGGTCACCTTTAGTTTTCAATTAACTATTTTCATAAAACCCTTGAGTAACTTACAACTTAACAATGTAATTAAAATATAATATTTAAAATACAACTAAGAACAGAACAATGCCAACTATTGTATAATGCTATCGATAATAAACCGATGTTTTTAATACCTATGTAATCCTTTAAACAATTACAATGACAAATCGGGTTTTTAGAAGGCTGTACTTGGAAACCTACCTGCTGTACGTAGAAATGTTCCCCAACTCATTATAAGTAGAGCATTCAAATCCAGAGGGAAATGATACACAAATTATCGGTTTAAAATGGTGTCTCAAACTACTGCTGCTTTACGCAAGTTATGAGAGAAGTCCGGAACCCAATCGCCTCTCCGCTCCTTGTACATACTTATAATATCGCGTGCTTAGTCGCTACGGGAGACTAGAGGCCTAAAAACTATAGAGTTATATATTACTAGCTGTGCCCCGCGGTTTTACCCGCGTAGTCCCCGTTCCCGTGGGAATTTCAGGATAAAACATGTCTATGTTCTTCCCCGGATCATAAGCTACCCCTGTTCCAAATTTCAAGTCAATCGGTTCAGTAGTTTAGCCGTGAAAAGGTAACAGACTGACAGACAGAGTTACTTTCTCATTTATAATATTAGTAAGGAAAGGAAGTAAGGAGGTAAACTGCGGGACATCGCTGCAAAACCTTAAAGAAGTACTCAAGATCAATGAATAATTTCTCAGTAGTTCTCAATGAACCTCACCGCTACTCATTACCTCGAAATCCCAACTTTGTCAAGATGATACATAAATACTTCAATGTCTTTACCTTATTGATTCACTTCACCGAATGATGCATTACCTCGAAAGTTCAATAACTCGATGGTTGCCTTGATCGCTGGTTACCTTGATGGTTTCTTATCTCACTGGGTTTACCTCGGATCACTGGGTTATTTCGGTAATACATTGTGTAACTGACACTTTTAATGGCCACAATATACATATATAGAATAAATAGTAATAAAATAGAACTGAATTAAATTTCTACGGAAAAGCTCAGCCACTTCTACACCAGCGGCTTTTGCCTAACAGGTTAAATATAACTTTATTATCATTTGAAAGAAATACACAACTAGGTTGCATAACATCGAAAAACCTCATTATTTTATGATGATTTTATAAACACATAAACACTATAGGTCCTAATTGTAAAATGGTTCGGTTTTCCCAGGTTTTAATACACATAAATCATTCTAAAGACAAACGTATCGTAACTGTAGAAATCGCATACAAAACAAATCCGTTTAGTAGTATCGTGATCATACCACAGATTTACTAGTAAACTAGTATGCGTAAGAGCTACATACTGACGTAGAATTCCTCAGAAACTAGGGAACTATGGTATCGATTATTTCAATCAATGAGATAAAGCGTGAACCACAAATTTTTATCTCGGTCTAGGTGTGTGTGTGACTGAGTGTGTGCGTAGTTCCTGATACCCTATATAGATATAAGCTTCTTAGTTAACTTATATAGGGGTCCGTTACTATAATGAGATGATGTAGTGAATGATTATGTTATGTTATGTTAATTTTAACCCCTAAGCAAAGTTAAGCGAACATGAATTATGATTTGTAACTCTAGCCACCACCTAGTATTTTATAAGAAAAACAACACAACATTTTAGTTTAATATATTTTTTAAGCGTTAAACATTAAAAGCTAAATTGCGTTGGTCGAAGCTCTAATCCCTCTAGACAAGAATATTAATTAAGAGAATACTCCTTGGTCTCACTACTGGTACAGTTGGAACTTTAAATTTATTAAATTAGAATATTAAGAGACAATATTAAATTTGTTAACTCTTAACTTTACTAATTTAATTCTGAATGTTAAATTAATTAATTAAATGCTTAAGTTACGAAAAGTTAGTTACTAATTAGGTTAGCCAAGCGGTGTCTTAAAAGTTTCGTGAGGCTGACCCATCATAATGCCAGATTATTGTATATTTTTGTAATTGCCTGAAGTAACATAACGTAACATAATCATTCACTACATCATCTAATTATAGTAACTGACCCATAACTAAGTTCGAAACTTGTATCTAGGGTATCAGAAACTACGCACACACTCATTCATACACACATCCAGACGGAGACAAACATTTGTGGTTCAACAAATATTCACCCCGCATGGGAATCGAACCCGCAACCTTACGATGACAGTCCGGCATGTTGACCACTCTGCCATCGAGGTCGTCGAACCTATATGAACATGGGTTTTATGACGCCCCTTTTTCAGTTTTCTTTTCTCCCCAAGAAAGGTACGGGGTTAGGAGGATGTTGACGACTTCTAACCGGTTTGTTAACAGGACTAAGTTGATAGGTCAGATTTGAAGAAATTCTCTAAAGAAATGGGCCACAAGGATCTCATGGAATAAGCTCACTATGGAAATTCAACGGCAGAGAGGCAGATCTTGTAAACTAGGTATGTATGTATGTCTCACGGTGGTATGCAGTTCTATGCATTTTCACCGCGTAAAAAAAAGTTATGTATGTATGTTTGGATGTGTGTATGAAACTTCAGAAAACCGGAACGAACGCGTAAACCTTTAGGATTTATTAAAAAAGATAAATCCAGACGTTTACTTTTCTAATTTATTTTTGTACCTAAAGGTGCTCCTTCACTGGGAGCATTCGCGTGTAATGTAACGTTACAGATTCGTCTTTGAGCATTACATTACAATAATACGTCCCTGACTAATGAGCACGTGTAATAATTACAAAAATAAAAATCACTTCTTTTTGACAGAAATTACTTCATTCCCCTCCTGCTAGGCTAGCATGACTTCGAAAACGCGATAGATACAGCGATTTATTGACATCCAACTGTGAAATTTGATAAAAATGTGAAAATTTGATAAAAATATTTAATTTTACCACATGATTAATTTTATGACATTTGGTCATGCTCGCGAAATCGATATAGCTATTTATTGACATCCAGCTGTCAAAATATAATAAATATAGCCGCCATATTTAATTTTATCAAATCGTACTACGCCATATTCATTTGGTCATGCTCGCGAAATCGATATTATTTCGTGGTGTCTATATCATTTATCACGCACAGTCATGCTAGGCAGGCTGTAATCATAGCTGTCTATTAATATTACAAACAAGCAATTCAAATAGTAATTTAGTTATTTATTTATTAATGAATTGTGTTTTGTAACAAGGGCCCTGATTGGTCGAATAGTTTCCTTTCTTTGATCGGCCTTCACTCTCATCTGCGCGTGCGACCTTGTCTGTTTAGGTGCCTCTCACACTACACCAAGCGATGCTTAAAATATGTTATAGCTTGAAATATTTACTACAAAATTTATGATTTGTATCTCTTACGTTACGGATTAAAATGTAAGAATATAACTATGTAGTCTAGTATCCATAGTAAGTACAAGTTTTGCTTAGTTTGGGACTAGTTAGCGATATGTGATATTGTTATGTGTCCTGTTATTTGTTGTTTATTTAAAGCCATATTTTTTTTGTTAAAACTAGAATTCGGTGATAAATGTTGCTAAAGGAACCGTCATCCGTCACATAAGCTGTAGGTCGAAATCACATTTTTCAGACGACCCCTATACTCCAAATATGAAAGCATTGACACATATATAATTTTATATTATATCTTTACATGGACTTCTACCTTTACTGTCATTGCATGTAATTACGATACAGCCGTAACTGACCTCAACCGGCACGGTATTGTACTCGACAAGGAATGTTCAACGAGAATTGTAAATATAAACTAAATGTCTACTCGAATATTCAATGAATATTAGATTTTGTCAGTGGGATAACAAAATTGTCTCTCAGGTTTAGGTTTTGTTCTATAGCGTCTAAAATTGTATCTAGTATTTGTTTAGATACAGTAAAGTTAGACTGAATTAGTTACAATTAATTTACTAAATTCACTAAATACTGAAGTAGCACTAATTCTTAATTTCCATTAGCATATTCCTCTTGACGACAACAATCTCTGGTAGGGTTTTTAAAGGTTCTCTCAAAGAGGGGGGCGCCGCCTTTAGTGCGCGCCCGGCGTTGTGGTGCCGTGGTAGAAATACCCCTCGGGATCCAACGGCATCTCAATGTAACGCGGTCGCTGAGTTTTTAGTGGGTAGGCCCAGCCTTTCTGGCTGGGAGAACCCTACATGCCACCTCGGCTCACGGGTTCTATGCATTTTCACAGCGAGAAAAAAAAAGGTTTTTAATGGTTACGAAATACACGTCCTGACTCAGCGTTATCCCCCTAAAATAACGCTAGCTAGTGCCCCTTGCGCTTTTTTCATGTGTGTTAAAGATAATTCGTCCTACTAATATTATAAAGCCGAATGTTTGTGAGTGTGGATGTTTGTTCCTCTTTCACGCAAAAACTACAGAATGGATTTTAATGAAATTTGGTACAGATGTTCCTAATACCTAGGAATAACACATAGGATACTTTTTATTCCAAAATTCCCACGGGATAAGGTTCCACGCGAGTAAAACCACGGGGCACAGCTCGTAATTCATAAAAGAAAGTTCTCGGAAAAAATGGATATGATATGATATGGTATTATTATATATAGTAAGAATATATTTAGATACCTTATAATAAAAAATAATAATATTATTATTCATAACCCTCTAAAGGGTAAAACTCTTAAGCGAGGATAGTTCATTGATCTTTATGTGTACACGAAAATGCTTCTACATAATATTTGATATTATTAAAAAGTGACATTGTTATGGTATTAAGACGAAAATGGTTATTTTTATAGTAATTGTATTTACTTTACCTCATTATAAGTTAACTATGTTCTTTACAAGTAAATATACTTATAAGGTACCTTAATGTTTTTGTTAAAACCAAAATCTTTATGAGGTTTTTGAAAACAGTTTTCATTATTGGTTAAGAAAGAAGGAATAAAATACAATTCCAAGACGGGCCGCAGACCGCAAACTGCAACCGCAGACCGCAAGCGACAACAGCTTGTTTCTATGTATAACTTTTTTATTTTTTATTCCATGTAGAACTTTTTTATTCTTTTGTTTTAATTTTGAATAGTGTAAGTTAGTGTAAGCCCGTCTTAAGTTGCTACATTATTTACTATTAGAGCTCTATGTTTTGTGATATTGCAATAAAGTTATTTGATTTGATCTATGAACGTCTATGACATTGATTCCGAGCGCGGCTACACTGCTGCCTGCAGTCGCGACGCGCTCTTTCATAGATGTTGATAGAAAAGTATTGTCGCTTGCAGTTTGCGGTCTGCGGCCCGTCTTGGAATTGTACCTTAAGATAAATACCGGTATTACTATGTAAAAAAGAGTATTTTATTCAACACAGTTTATCTAGAAAACATTTAGTTACAAAGGAATATTATCCAGGCAACAACCTAACCTAATAGAGACAACCTACCGGCAAAATTTTCTTTTCTTATACGCCGAAACTCCCACGGGATTGGAATTGTAGCCGCGGGACTAACGGGCAAATATTTGTTGATTCTGTAGATATCTTACCTTGCCTCGATAAATCTATACAAATATTATAAAGCTGAAGAGGTTATTTGGTTTATCGTGCCAATTTCAGGAAATACTGAATCATTGAACCTTATTGAAAGCCCTCAAAAGTCTAACATTTGGTTTAACAAAAAAATGTAACATAACATAATCATTCACTACATCATCTCATTATAGTGACTGACCCCTAACTAAGCTCAAAGCTTGTATCTAGGGTACCAGAAACTACGCACACACTCACTCACACACACCCAGACCGAGACAAACATTTGTGGTTCACACAAATATTCACCCCGCACCTTACGGATGGTAGTCCGGCATGTTGACCACTCTGCCATCGAGGTCGTCTGCCGTCGAATAAATAAACAAATTTTATCAGTACAGTGAGGAGAAATAATGTGGCTTAAAGGGTTTATCACAGGTACATAATACGTAATAGTTTAAATTGAATATACCTAATATTAAAACATATATATACACCCCTATTTTGAAAATATGGGACTTATTAAAATCAGAATATCTGTAGCAGTAACTGAATCCATATATCCAATAAAAATATCAAAAATGATAGTCGATTACTTATCTTTAAAAAATACAAAATCAATGTCGTATTACCAGACGGCACACTAGCTATCAAGTATTCTGTGACGGCTCGGGTCGATGACCGCGCTCAGCTGTGTATCGCAGCGTTCGGTGTAGAATAACAATAAAATTCGGCGGGATTTTGAAAATCTTTGACTTATCATAACTTTTTAAATAAAAGCAAAAGAAAAAAACTAACTTCACTATTATATTGTCACCCGTCGTTTACATTAGCTGTGAGATAAAGTATCGCAATTTCAAAATAAGGGTGTATATATATACACCCCTATTTTGAAAATATGGGACTTATTAAAATCAGAATATCTGTAGCAGTAACTGAATCCATATATCCAATAAAAATATCAAAAATGATAGTCGATTACTTATCTTTAAAAAATACCAAATAAATGTCGTATTACCAGACGGCACACTAGCTATCAAGTATTCTGTGACGGCTCGGGTCGATGACCGCGCTCAGCTGTGTATCGCAGCGTTCGGTGTAGAATAACAATAAAATTCGGCGGGATTTTGAAAATCTTTGACTAATCATAACTTTTTAAATAAAAGCAAAAGAAAAAAACTAACTTCACAATTATATTGTCACCTGTCGTTTACATTAGCTGTGAGATAAGGTATCGCAATTTCAAAATAAGGGTGTATATGTTTTAATATATATAAATAAATGTGATGTTATTTGATATCGTAATAAATGAGTAAAAGTAGCATAAACGTTATATTTATAAGGGCCGATTTTTCCATCGCCAGATAACTTTTATTCGACGAATAAATTTGACGTTTGACAGATTTTGTATGAAATAACTGTCAAAATTTCAAAGTTATTTGTCGAATAAAGTTATCTGGCGATGGAAAAATCGGCCCTAAGAAAACAAATACTCTTATTCTGAAGTATATTTATCTTTTCAAGTATCTTCCTAAAGATGAGATTAGTTAGAGATATTTTTCCTTTGTATTCTTGTAACAATAGGCGATCTTAACTCACAAATTTACGCAAAATATTTAGGTTAAAGTAATTCTAGAAAAGGGAAGGGTAAAGTACTTTTTAAAAAAAGAATAGTAGAGAAAACTTTTTAATTTGTATAACTGATTTGCTGTGTCTTGGGACTTTAAGTAATTCTCGTTTTCTTTGAGTTTTTTCTCTCTATCTATTGTCTGTATCTAAATTACTTAAGTATTTATAGGAACTAAACAAAAAGTAGTATCGTATCGGTCAGGTTTTAAAAAAAATATATATCTTATTTTCTAATTTTATTCAACATGGATGGCTCCTCGGTTTGAAATCACAAACACGCATTGAACATGCGTGATAATTACGCGTATTCCTACTCGCTGTAGAAATATCACCAGCGAAAGAAGAAATATGAATTATCATTTCGTTAAAAAAGTGCCCCGCGGTTTCACCCGCGTAGTTCCGTTTTCCTTCAGTTGTTCATAGAGAGTTTTTGTAACCGACTTCACAAAAGAGTATGTTCTCATTTCAATTGTTTGTTTTGCTTAACAACATTGTAATTTTTTTTAAGAGAGTCTAGAGCTTTTTGTTCTTATTGACCGATGTTTATTTATTTTTTTGATAAAGTTACATTACATTACTGTAGTGCATATACTTTAAAGATATTAGGTAATTATAACAATAGGTATAGTTCTTATATGACTACCAATGACAAAAGTACACAACATTTTGCACATGTTGCAGAATTTTGAACGCTTTTTTGTTTGTATATTAAACAGATGATTTTTTACCCCTTTTTCCATGTGACCAGTCATACTGATTGCTGTTGTTGTATAGGGAAATACATAAGGCATAATTAATTGATCTTCAAGTAAAGTCCCGAGTAATAAAAATAATTGCTATGTAAATACACCTAATTATGAAGTAGCACTTCCCTACAATTAAAGAAACCTATAATTGCTTCTAACCTCTTAAATAAATAGTTGCAGAAAATAGGTAACTAACTTGGTATTACGTTTTACGAGTGGTTATATTTGCTCTAAAATTATACAACCTTTTTTATTTATTTTGAAGATTTCACTATCCTATGCACCATTTTACAGGTGTCCTATAATTAAAATTCCTCATTCTTAGGAACAAAGTGCCGCGTAATTTATTAAGAAAGTTTGAAGTACCTATAATATTAACGCAAACAATCTAAGAAGCGTTGACGGTAACTAATTTTAATTAAAAACGTACTAACGTTTTATTATAATACCGCAAAATTAAGTTAGTCTTTATTGTCTACTTGTACTTTACGTAGATTTTACTATCTCTAGTTAACTTTGATGAAGTGTAATCTTTGTTAAAAGCTTTGGCTATAAAAATGGTACTAATATCTTCAATATACGATATCACACATCGCCATCTAGTCCCAATCCAAGCCTTGGTTGTGAAGGTCTGTTGGCAGTCGCTCCAAGTAAATAATGTCATTCCGCCTCATATTAAACTAAACAAAAACCGACCTCAATTAAATATATAATAAATAGGTTTGGAAGAAGAAAATTTGGGAACACACAAATCATTGTCATTTAAGTTAAAACCTCAAAAGTGTAGCAGTTGTTGTAACCAAGAATATATCAACTCGCACGAAGACAACAATTTGAAGACTTCCAATAACCAAAAATTTATTTCTTTGAAGTAGATACCATAGAGTTAATACACATCGAGGGCTTCAAACCAAAGGGGCGTAATACGCAAAAATGCAAAAAAAAAATTATTACGTCATTGTATTCTAATTATATCGACACATCTACTGACTTTATTTCATAATTATCGGCTTAATACTTTTTAAGATATAAACAAAATAATATTAGACGTATGACTCTGAGTAAAATATTGTTCCGAACCAGAAAGGCGTATGGCAGTCGTAAAGACGAATCACGAATCGTATATCGCGCCATATAGACGTATGTGCATACGAATTATTATTTTTCTTGACAACTGAAAAAAAATTGTCGCTCTATAAAGACGTATGCACATACACCTACTTTATTTCTTGAGTATTTTGTGAATTACTTGAGAATATTACATTATGACGTCGCGCCATAGAGACATACGACTTCTAGTATAGGTTAAATTACATAAATTTCTAGATCCGTTAGCTTTTTATACATTCCGGTAACATCCACATACTCTGTGAAACAATTAAGGTTTGCTCAGGTTAGCTAAAAATCTAAACTATAATATTGTGGGTATGTAACTAATGTAGGACTGAAGGTTGACGTTGTACAGCGTGCTAGTGACACTATAGAACCCATGGATGCAATTACCATCAGCTCCGATGATGTTTTTTATGCGATCCGTTCGGCCCAGAACTGGAACAGTCCTGGATTGGATGGGTTGCATAACTTCTGGCTTAAATGGTTCCGTAGTTCACATGCTTGCTTAGCTTCGGCCTTGAAGCTGTATTTTTCCAAGTTTCCTAAAAACAGATGTCACCTTCCTGCTCCACAAGTCCGTTAGTATCGCGGATCCTAAAAACTATAGACCAGTTACTTACGTCCATCCTGACATTAAAAATTAATTCGCATATTCTAGCGAACAATTTTATGGCTCATAATCAGAATGGATGTAAGGCTCGGTCCCGTGGTAAGGAGCTCCTCCTCATTGATATGACCGTTTGCCAAGGTCCGGCATGGTAAAGTCTGCTGTCTGCTGCTTGGATAGACTACAAGAAGGCTTATGACTCAGCCTCATTCATGGTAGGAGAGGATATTGGAGCTGTACAAGGTTGATGCAGCTCTGATAGTTACCCTGAGTTCGTGTATGAGAAAGTGGGTCACAATTCTTCGTCTTCCAAGTAGTATGATGGATCCCCCTCAAAATCAAAATTGAAAGAGGTATATTTCAGGGCGATGGTTTGAGTCCCTTGTGGTTTTGCCTGGCTCTGAACTCCCGAAGTACGTACCCTCTTAGAGGATTCAGGTCTGTCTGGGTTATATATAAGTATTGAGACTTCGGAGAAACAGCGTGCCTATCTCTCATCTTTTTTATATGGACGACCTCAAACTTTTTGCCCCAAACAAACCAGATTTGTTAAACACTATATTGGTGTTTAGTAATGATATCAATATAGAGTTGGGCTTTGGGAAACCTAACACCTCTTTCATTGGCAAGCTAGAACTGGCATAAACCTCTGGCGTTTAGCACCGAGGATTGCACGAACGTGTTGAAGAACAAGGAGCTACACGGGTGGTTCTACAAAGCCCTCACGGGGACTGATGAAGACCTGCTGGCGTCGGTGAATTGGTAACGTTTTGGCGACCTTTTTGGGGAAACCGAGGATTTTGCCTATGCATTTTCGGATGAAGTTATCAAGACGAACAACTACCGGAAGTGCATCCAAAACGACGGTATCTTTCGACATCTGTCGGACATGGCGCCGTCCCGGCAAGTCACTTAGGCATGTTATTTCTGGTTGTTCTCATCTTGCTAACGGAGAGTATTTGTAGATTGTCTTGCAGATTCTGAGGTTTCGTACTATTAGTACGCCCCGGCGTCAGTTCTCGAAAACAGTAATTCCACTCTCTATTGGGACCGCTCTATCATCACAGATAGGACTATTGTTGCCAATAAGCCTTACATTGTGCTGGTAGACCGGGTAGCAATACGGGCGCTACTTGTTGACATCACTGTTCCACATGACGAGAATGTTGATTGAGCTGAGCTCCATTTTAGTGTTTATTTTCATTTTTTCTTTTTATTATTATTTTACTTTTATATTTAACTTAAAGAAACTATTTGAGAATATTATTTGTTTTATTTTCACCATCACAATCTTGAAATTGATATACTTACATCTGTATTGGAATAATGTTATTTTCCTATTATTGACAAGCCAAATGGACGTATAATGAATGAAAATGGTAGAAATAGAGGATTTTTCTAGATAATAAATGACTGTAATAAAATATTTCTCATAATTTATATAAACTTCATTTAGTTTTTTTATTTTGCGTTACAAATAAAAAATTTGCTTTATACGTCCATTTCTTGGAAGCATTTTCTCGGAAAAAATAACAATCAGTTTATCTAATACTGTCGAACCATATAGACGTAAGCGCGATATTATGGGTAACAAATTATATTTTTCAATAAATAAGCCTTTCACATAATAAAGAACGTAAATTTATGAAACACGTAAAAAAATTCAAAAATGTAGGTACATTACAAAAAAAGTTATTAGGTTTTTTGGCTCTCCTGAAAAGTGAGGGTTTTGCTTATACGCCCCTTTGGTTTGAAGCCCGCGACATAGAGCAAGGAAGGCACACGGCTGCCTGTAAGCGGGAACGTCCAATGGTTAGAAAGAGAGAGAAGATCGCGGTCCCCTATTATTGTACTAACATTTGAGTCGTTAAACGAATAACCGCGATCGCCTTTCTCTTTCTAACCGAGGGACAACTAGAGACTTGGCTCCCCTGCTCTAATGATAGATACACGTATAGTAGCCAATATTTATAGATGGAGTAAAGAATCTTTGGCCAAGTCAATGCTCTTCAGATTAAGTGAATCCATCCACGTCTCACTATTTCCGCTCGTATTATCTTGGGATGTCTGAATTAAGAAAAACCATGTTGAAATACAATATTTCTTATACTTACTCATAATAAAAAGTTTATCATTTATTTGCTTGATTGATCGCACTTATTGGAAAACAGAAGTAGGTATTTCTTTCTACACAACTCTTGACCTAGACAAAAATTGATTATCAATTATAATGGACGTTGCACGGGATCGAACCCGCTTCCCAGTATTTGGTATCCTAGAATCATGAACTCTGCCATTTTGGTACCGAGGTTAATTTTATTTCAATTAGTAAATAAAAGATATAATTTGTAGTATCACAATCATATTTTATTAATTTTAGTAAAAATAATAATTAATTATTATTCTGTACTTTTATACTTAAATAATGGACGGAATTAATTACAATTATTAATTACTTAATTAGTAACAACATTTTGAATGGCATTATTTATATTATCTAGTGGCAAAGCTTGTATATATTTACTCACATATAGCTTATATATAAAGAATCGAGCTATATGTTTCCTTAATTGGATTCAAGCTTTTAGCGCGACATTCGTAGCGACTTCATTATCAAGACCAAACCAATGCTACTGAAGTCGATACGACGCGCTACGACGACTTCAATGTTGAGCTTGTGAAATTAACATGATGTAGCTGAAGTCGCTATGACGAGCTACGAAATCAGAATTATTATATAATACAATCTTTTATTACATGAATGATAGAAGACTAAAAAGGTTTTTTTTTCAAAGGATGGTGGAGTTGTTTTATGTGATGCTTGGGCACTAATAAACATTTACTATTTACATTAATGCATTAATAATTACACTAATGCATTAATAATTCATCATAATATATCATAACATATTACATAGTATAATTTTATTATTCGCCACAATTTTATTCGTTTATTTTTCGATTTAAAAATAGTACCGTAACTTAAGTTCCTTTAATTGTATATCTATACGAGTACTAATATATTTTAAGTTTTATAAAATGCGTAGTTAATTTTGTTTTACATAAGTACACTTACAACGTATTTTCGTAAAAATATTATTATGCTTAACTATCATCGTTTATTTAACTAAAACAAACAATAAATATTTTATTCATCTTTTTTATACCATTGCTGGGCAAAAGGATTTTTAACCGTGAAACTAGAAATTATAAAATAAAAAGTAATATTATTAACATTATATTTATGTAATAATACAAAAAATAGTCACCACAATCCGTTGTCCACAATCACAACCAGTTCACAAATCATAAGTACTTACTTATAACTACAGTCGAAATTGAACTTTATGCTAATCTTAAATTAGGAATAATATCTATTACACCGATTCCGGCGATGATTGTCACACTGTGACATGTAGTCACATTCGAAGTCACTACTAAAGCCCAATTTTTATCGGAAGTCGACGAATTGCGTAGCGACTTCAATGGATAAAGGTAAGTGAAGTTGCTACGTCTTTGCTTAAGTTTTTAATTCTTATTTTCTTTAAAAAATCTTTTTTAGGCATTTATGGCCTTATGTGGGAAAAAATTTATTATAAAAATTTACAAATATTTTTTACACTAACCCAAATCAATTTAGTCATATGAAGAACACACAAAACCATACATAAATGAA
Source organism: Timandra comae (assembly GCA_958496195.1). NCBI lineage: Eukaryota > Metazoa > Arthropoda > Insecta > Lepidoptera > Geometridae > Timandra > Timandra comae. The sequence goes on from OY292359.1 coordinate 1,472,107, forward strand.
TGTAGATCATACAAACAAATATTTACCTGGCACGGAAATCGATCCCTACATCATCAATATGTCTCTACTAGACAGTAGAATCTAACCCCCTAACCGCTAATCACTACTGTTAAATTAATCGCGTAATCAATTCACAGAAGCAATTTAAGCTAATAAGCGGTCAGCTTAATGCTTCTTACATAATATAGGGTAGAATTTCAAGTGGGAGTAATAGAGGGTCTAATCCGATACTATAAACAACAGAGACAAATGCTTAGGACTCTCGGGATCGATTTCGATGAGAACTGCCGTATAGAGTCACCAAGTTTTCTGTGCCGGCGGCCAAAATTGGAAGCATAAATTGACAACCAAAAGATGCGATTACAGCGACGCTGTCACTGACACAGAAAACTTGGTGACTCTATAATGTATGATATTACTTGCCAAAATTTGTTAAAAAGAAAAGAAATCCTAAGGATATCATCTAAGGCTTCGTTGGCGAACTTGTCTTTCTCTCTATCTTTTAAACTTATCGTTTATTTAAACAAAAGTTTTTAACGCATAAAACATTTAACATTATTCCCCTGATAACTGAAGTCAGTGCAAGGTGATCGAAACATCGCAAATAAATAATGTCAAACGTTTCAATATGCGATAAAGACCTTTTAACCAAGTATGAATTCAGTTCGCCAAAAACAAAAAGTGATTTAACTTCTAAATATCACATGAATACTTAATTCAATAATTCATTATATTAACAACCTTATGTGGTAGTAGGATCGATAGTACTACTACTTACATCGCTTATTGATGTTGTAGTATTATTGTTTTGTTCACCAAATTTGTGAAGCATACTTATAATGGAAACATAAGAGCCAGCGAATAAGGCGATTAATGAAATCATTGATATGAATATGTTCTTCCATAATATCCAGTTGAAGCGGCCGAGTCCCCTGTCCCATTTGTGGACGGTGTCGATGACAGCCGGTGTCAAGAGACCGAGACTTGACAGGAAAATGGCGCCGCAAAGGTTGATGAACAGCTCCAAATCTGGGAACGCTGCTGCTAATGCCACTGTGGGAGAAAACAAGATATAATTAAAGGTTGTATTTATTTGGGAAAACAAACAGTTACAAATTAAACATCCTAATCTACGTTTTCACGAATTCTGTAAATAATTTGAAACATCAGAAAATGTAAAACAAATTAAAACCGTAAAAAATACGTTAAGTAGTTTTGTTTCAATAAAAATTTAAGGTTTACGCTCCAACATTTGAAATATAAAAAATCACTCAGGTGAAGATGACCAGAATTGCAGAATAGAAAAAAATATTTATAGTAAAAACGTGCGCTGAAAATTTTAGACACTTTGTGCAATATATTTCAAACATTCCCCTTGAATTATTTTCAAAGGCAGCTGTCCCAATTATCCCCTTCTTGATCCGGGACTAATCACTACATAGTATAAAACAAAGTCGCTTTCCCTGTCCCTATGTATGCTTAAATCTTTAAAACTACGCAACGGTTTTGATGCGGTTTTTAGTAATAGATAGAATAATTCAAGAGGAAGGTTTTTAGTAATAACTTTATCCCCACATTCCCACGGGATTGGGAACTACGCGGGTAAAACCGCGGGGCACAGCTAGTATTATCTATAAGTAAGTGACACTAAAAGGATAATAGCTGTTGAAAAATATAGACTGAAATCCTATAAAACTAAACTAACTTAATGATGTACTCGTACTACAAGTCGAGCGTTAGCGAGCGTTATTATTCTAAGGGCCTATTTCACCATTTTCAAGTAACGTTCCGAGTACCTTCTCACAAGTTATGTCTTTGTCACTTGACATAAAGTAAGAAAGAGACTAAACTAACTTTACTTGGTGAGTAATATTACTTGAAGGTCGTGAAATAGGCTCTAAGTTACAAGTAGTATTTGAAAGCTGAAAAGTTTGTTTAGTTGATCGCACTTATCTCAGGAACTACTGGTCCAACTTGAAAAATTATTTCATTGATCAATAGCCCATTTATCCAACAAGGCAATAGGCTATATACCTTCATGTTACGACTAAGAAGGCGGGTTAAACCGCGAGGCACAGCTTGTCTATATCTTCACTAATATAATTTTTGTTTGTTACGATATAACTCAAAAGCTACTGAACCTATTTTAAAAATTCTTTCACTAATGGGTAGTTGTAATATCAGCAAGGGACATAGGTTATATTTTATGCCCGTAATCCGACGAGGACGCGGGTATAACCGCGAGGCGCAGCTAGTTACTAAATAAATGACGTGAGTTTTACAATGGGTCGTTACGTTGATGTGTCTGGCATAATCTACTAAAGTACCATGTAATGGCGCTTATAAAAACGTATTACTATTATTATCCTTTTCAGAATATTAACCTTTACACTTATAAGTTTTCCAATAATATCATTTAATTAAGTATTCTCAAAGGTCTACCGTTAATTACAATTTTAATAATCGCAAAGTTTTAATTAATAAAGCGCTGTGATTAAGATTGGTATTAATTAAAAAATAATGATGCAGTTTTGGTTTTATGTAAAACTGGCTGTGCCCCGCGGTTGTTCTTGAATTTTTTCTTTTTTATCGGATGCCTAGGTACATGATAATTTCTGTGTGCCAATTTTTTGCCTAATTCGTTCAGTGGTTTGGTCTGTGTGTTGATAGATCAGTCAGTAACGGTTATCTTTTATAAAAAAAGATTTACACTGAATATCAATCAATAAATACAAAAGAATATGATACTAAGGGTCAGTAAAAGATTGACTTTCAAACACTTTAAGATGTTAAGTCTTTAGTCTGTTTTCTTTTCGTAAAAGGATATTTATGACTAGTATGCAGCGAGCGATGTCTAGAATTACGAGATGAATTCCTAAAATGTTACGAGATATTCCAAAAATGTTTCTATATAGCGTTTCTTTAAAACTACACTTGCTACAAAACTTTGAACACGAGTCGAGACGATAGATCTATTGCAGAATTTTTCAATATCAAAGAACATTGAACAAAAACCTTTCAATTTAGTTTGTCTTAGAGACGATGTAAATATTTGAAGAATGTTAGGATACGAAAGAAACTTAAAAAGTAAACTTAAAAACTTCGTAAATTTTAATTAATAAATGTTTAGTCTTTGTTTTATTTGTGCTTTGCTAAAATCACATCATGAGTAGCAAAGAATATTCTTGTTTGTGAAATCTTTCGAACGATATAAAAATAATTGAACACTCAAGCTTATGATAATCTTTGGAACATAAAGAACAAAATCGATCCAATCGTTCCAGTTACGTTGTCACAGATAGTACAAGTAGATACCCTAAATCACGGCCCTAAATACATTTATAATATTATCGTGTATATTGAGTATACGTAGGTCTGAGAATAGATAACATAAATCATTCACTACATCATATTATAGTAACTGACCCTTAACTAAGTTCGAAATTTGTATCTAGGTTATCAGAAACTATGCACACACTCATTCACACACACACACACACATCCAGATCGTTAACTATTTTTAATACCCCTAAGTGATTAGGGTGTCCTACCACTAAAAGTATATGACCACAATGTTTGAAGGGTCAGCAAGAATTGAATGATATAGCTTTATTTTAAAATGGTTTAAAAATAACTATACCTGATCCAACCACAGCAGCTGTTCTGATACTGATCTGTGTAATATTGTGGTATCTGACAGCGATCTTCTGATGGATCTGTCTCCAGATCATCTCCATGGGGACGTAGAACTGCAGGCTGTATGTGAACAGGATGGCTAATGCCATCAGGATCTTCGCACTTTGGGCTAAGCTGAAATAAAGAATGAACAATAAGTAAAGGAATTTTAGAATTTTAGCCTTTAAATGCCTTTGAGATGAAAATACCTGAGGTTTGTTGCTCAAGGTTGATTTTAGAGAAGTTTTTGTATCAGGTTTAATGGATTGGAAAGTTATATTGACTTAACATTTTTATCACAACTGGAATTTGAATCCAAGGTCATTTTATACTGTCGCGTTGGTCAAACCCATCGGATTAAAATGTCAGCTAATAAAATCTTCATATAAATAATGAACTTCAGGGTACCTGGCTGGTGTGTTTATATGGACAAATTCATTCACATATTTTTTTTCAATATTGGTGGTACGGTCAGCGTCAGAGAAAAGGTACTCCACCCCTTGTATGTCAACCTAGGAACGTACCTTTTACCTCGATTAAATAAACCAACTTACATTTCATCCTGAGGCAGATTCAGAGTGACACTTCCCCTGACGTCATCACCATATTTAATATACCCGAAGAATCCCACAATCCCGTACAGGGATATAACCACTGTCATTGCAATGTTCAACACTCCAGGACATCCCAAGAATTGTTCAGGCTTGGCCATCTCGTTTTCAACTGGCATCACTACGCCGATACCTTCCATCGCGAATATTACTGTACTGTAAGAGATAGATAAATAGATATTCTTTATTGCACATACACACACAAGGACATATTACAGAAACAGTTAGACAAAAACATTTGGTACATGGGCAATGGCGGTCTTATTGCTGAGAGCAATCTCTACCAGACAACCTTTGTTTGTGAAAAAACTGCTGGAGGAATGGCGGTCGTGTGCTTTTACAATAACAGATAGTTACAAACATACTTAAATATATAATATGAGTATACTTTATAAATATAGACATATGTACTGATAAACGAAACACTTTTAATATTAATAATAAATAATCTAATGCATTTTATAGTGTTATACAGGGATAGTCGCCGGATTGTGCATCCTTTACACAAGATTAAATATGTCAAAGGGCTTCCGTGTGTTGGCTTTGGCCCCATACTAGCCTTCCAAAAGACCGGTAGTCCCGTGAATGGAAAAGACATGACAATAACATAACATAACATAATCATTCACTACTTCATCTCATTATAGTAACTGACCCCTAACTAAGCTCGAAGCTTGTATCTAGGGTATCAGAAACTACGCACACACTCATTCACACACACACCCAGACCGAGACAAATAATTGTGGTTCACACAAATATTCACCCCGCACGGGAATCGAACCCGCAACCTTACGGATGGCAATCCGGCATGGTGACCACTCTGCCATCGAGGTCGTCAAAAACAATAATAATCTAATATTAAAATAGTTGGAGGAGCAACTAAGCTAAGTATGCTTGTATCTGGAGTGAGTTATAGTCAATGTAATAGGGATGAAACCTGAGACCTCTAGGTCGCCAGGCCTTCGACGCCATTATTTTTCGATTGATTTATTAATGTGCCGAGTGATAATATAGGTGTAAGGTAGTGATAGGTCCATTAGTGAAAGAATTATGTCAACGGTTTTGATGTGTGTGTGAATGAGTGTGTGCGTAGTTTCTGATACCCTAGATACAAGCTTCGAGCTTAGTTAGGGGTCAGTTACTATAGTGAGATGATGTAGTGAATGATTATGTTATGTTATAGTTTTTATAAATTTAAAGTCAATTAATTACAAACAAACCCCAAAATTTCTAATATCAAATACCGATATTACATTAAAATGATTACTAAATTATCTATAACAAAAGAATCTTCATAATATTTGATATTCAATTACTAAAACACATTTTCTATAGTATTTTCGATAGTAAACTGGTATTGAATCACGTCACGAATACATTATGAAGACGCACGTTCTCACGGGACTGCAAATCTCTTGTGATCCTAGTACATAATGAATTGTATGATCTGACTGACAAGTACTATGTTATTGTTTATATCGTCTTTTGGATGACGAACTTCCTAGTAAATGCCACTTATAAAGAACTACGTAATCTATACCAATAAATAAAATTGGAGTGTCTATTCTGTTTGTTCCGGCTAATCTATGAAACGACTAGACTGATTTTGACGGGACTTTTATTTTCAGGTAGCTGATGAAATAAGGCGTACTTTTTATCAGGATACTTTTTATCCCAAAATTCCCACGGGATAAGGTTCCACGCAGGTTAAACCGCGGGGCACAAAAAACACTGAAAGTTAGATGTTTATAACTTAACATAAAAGAGCACAAAACACGCCCATCCTTGAAGAAAAAACAACAAACTATTCAATCGTGAAAGCACAATAATAAAAAAGACTCAAGACGGTAGAAATATTAACTTATACGTATTTGGCAAAGTGCCATCTACGGAACTGAGTAAAGGAAAAAATATTTGTGGAATGTAATAACATAACAACGAATAAAGTCTAATATTAAAAGTAATGTCACGGGACAGCGGTTTGTCAATGGAAATGATCTCTTTTAATGTTTATTGAGATTACATCAACAGATGCCAGACGTATTTTTTATTGGAGCTTTATTTCTTTTAGATTAATGTTGAGCTGTATACTCAAGGCTTCAAGGTTATAAAGGTCCATTTAGATGATACCATTTTCTTGCCTGTTCCATACAATAAGTAAAGCAAATATTGTCTGACATGGTCTAAACACGTTCCATTTTTGATTTGGTATATTTTTGCTTTAAAACTTGTCTTGGTGTAAACACCACTTGATATGATTGCCTTGCTTCAAAACTTAAATAAAATATTTGACAATGCAAATACGTGCACTACTTGAAGCAAATACAGACTGCATCTCGGGTCGCCCAGCACACTCCAGGAAGTCACCAGAAACCTGAGGGGACTGATCGGCTTCTTGGAAGAATTGAACTGGTACTAGACGCCCACCTCACGCAAAATGGACGCAACTGTGTCATCTAATTGTGGAGAAGAGCCTGTCTACATGTAACAAGTATTTGAAGCAACCCGCACATACAACCCTGTGTAGACGAGGCAAAACTTGTAAGCAATAATCGCCTTGCCATAATTGTATTGGTGGTGTGTACTATGTGAATGGGCCTTAACTCGAGACCGTATACTCGTCGGTCTACGCGCGATTATTTTGAATGAGATTAAAAAAGTTAATTTATAAAAAATCGACTTCAAATAAGGAAGGGAAGGGTTTAGAGGAAATCTTTGCTTAGCTGTAAAACGATGCAGTATAATAAAAAAAAAGTTTCACTTCACTTTTCAAATCCTTATATTATAATGAGAAACTACGAGTACCTATCACAGCACCCATTAAAGTATAGGAAACAAATTTCAGCAGACCGCAGTTCATCTCCTTTGTAACTAAATAGATGATTACATTTAATTACTTCCTTTACGTATCATTCATCATACAATCCTATCAAAGGTTTGTGGATAAATTGAACTGGAGTTAAAGAACCTCTAAATTAATTTGAATATAATGTAAGATAAAGCTAAATATGTTAGGATAGGATCTTGCCAACGGCATCAGTTGATTTAGTAACTTTATTAAGTGATCATCTATAGTAAGTTTGTACGAAGTTTCGTATATGAACATGTCAACTTTTTTAAATGTAGATAAATTACTGTTGTTTAATCTCATGTTCTTTCATTTATCTGCATTTAAAACGTTGATTCAAATTCGAAAATCATTACTTTAGTTTGGACCTCAAAGAAGTACTTAGTGAAACAGCGTGACTCGATCGATATAGTGATGTGTGTGCGTAGTTTCTGATACCCTAGATACAAGTTTCGAGCTTAGTTAGGGGTCAGTTACTGTAATGAGACGATGTAGTGAATGATTGTGTTATGTTATATAGATAAAATTTTGCTACAAATATTTTTGAATGCAAAATAGGTTACTCGACGAACTTATAAAGCAAAACAAAACTAAACAACGAAAAATAAGGTTTAATTTTCAAAATAATGGAATCTCATATAATTAATTAAAACTGTTGCGTTATAGACTCTGTAAGGAAAGTAGGATACCAGTATGAGAAAAGATTTTCAAGTTTGATTTCTCATTAAAAAAATGATGAATAAACCTACTAGACTAAGTTTTTCAATAGTAATAAAAAGTAGTTAACTATAATGTGTGTATAACCGAGTGATGAAACTAGTTGCGAACTTTTAAGTTTCTTTAACGACCTATAATTTGTTTAAAGTACTTTTCGAATTTGTTTCAAAGGTTTTCAAGAAATGTTGTTTGAGTTTCGTAAGTGTATATCGTTTACATTTTTGAAAGCTAAAAGCTAGACGGTTAACGTAAATAAATTACGAGTTTCAGTAAAAGATATCCAACAAAATTAAATGCTTTTATTTATTTAATGATTTGAAAGTTCTCAAATATTCTAAATTCATTGACATCAAATTAAGGAAAATTCTGGAAGCTTCATTTTATTTTAAAACTTTATGAAATATTTTCTTGACCTTGAGTAATGTGTAGATACACTCCAGACCCCAACCATAACCTTGGCCGTACCCGGGTAAGAGCGCGAACCCACCACCACGCACGTTACGCACGCCGCTGCACACGGCTACGCGGCGCTGCCATAGAGATATTTCAATTGTATGGCAGCGCCGCGTGGCCGTGTGCAGCGTGCGTAGCGTGCGCGGCGGTGGGTTAAAGTGGGAATGGGGAATATAGGAGGAATACCACCTATAGTTTCAGTCCCACCCTACCCGGGTTGGCGGTCACACGGCCAGGGGGAGGGGTTAACAAAAAGCCTCATTTGGTTTATGTACATGACATTTTTGACCTGGTGTTTTTAGAGGGTAAGCCAAACGTGGTAGTCTGTACGTGAACCTATTTAGGAAATAAAATTTATCTTAAAAGCCTAGATATTAAAATAAAACAATAACTCGTTGAAATTAATATTTTTAATACATATTTTCTAAATACAACTATGTGTGGTGCTTGTATCCCACCAAAGTTCTTGATCGTGTATAGTCATAGATATCTTTGTAGCGCACGTAAAGTCTCACTCTACGTCCGATACAAAGATATCTGAGACTATGCCTCGAACGTTGTCAAGGTCGTACTGGCTGGCGATGTACACGTCCTTCTCATGGTACAGCAACATCTTAACTTCTTGATGCCATGGGTGACGAGCCACGTCATCCAGAGACAGCTAGAGGTAGCAGAACCTCTTGTTTCACCTGTCGAAGAATCAACGATGTTACATACTGGTGTCTGACCGATGCTTCCCCATCTTTATAGCGGATTTATGTAATGGATCTCACCTTTTGCATACCAGATAAAGTTTCTCCTTCTCCTGTTCCAACTGTTGTACGGGAACGTAATTGTAGCAATAAGTCTAGTGTGATCGCACTTATAGCAGAAGCTTCTAGGCTCTTTTGGTTTAAGGATTCTATAACGGAATGTTGGTAGTTACATTCCTTCTCTGGATGTCAGTGTCATCGTGCAACAGGCTCTTTGTCTTCGTCCCTTCCTGGAGAAACCTCGAGCGTCGACCTTGGAATGTCCGTATCCTCTTTGCCCGCTATGGTGTCAATGTCTCTTTAAACCTAGAGTTCTTTCCTAAGGAAGAAAAGATGTGGCGTTTCCGACTTTTGATATTAGTTAGGCAATCAATTATGTTCGATAGCAAATATGACGCAGGCGTCGAGAGTGTCGGAGCTAGGGGCTCAAGCGTTTAGTGTGGCAGTAATTTTCTATAAAGGGCAATATGATTCGTTCACCAGTGGAACTCCAATTTTCTTCGTAATGACAACGGACTTCGGGAGCTCGTCGACAGTTGGTACCAGCTCTAGATAGCATGCGTGATAACGAAGACTTGGAAGTAGCCTGTGATCCAACTGTGAAATATTGCCGTTCATCAGAAAATTTCTGCTCCAGACGCGCGAGGCCTCTTAACCCCGACTACAGCGACGTCTGCGACATATTTGCTATCGAACATAATTGAATGACTAATAACAAAAATTGGTCACGCCACATTGCTTCTTCCTTACAAATTAAATATATCACGGATCACTTTATTTCAGTTAATTTAATTTCAATTTTAGTTGAATTGATACGTTGTTCCAAAGGAATGAAAAATAACTTTAATGTCACCATAGAACGTCACTGATTTAAAAATTGACAAATCATTTTTCGTGTTCTCAGCGTGAATCATAGTTAGACAAATGAGTATACATACCAATATATGATATACTCTTTGGATGAGAACCATACAGATCACTACTGGCACTAAACAAACCGGGGGGCTAAGCTAAGGGCCCGCGTACAATTGACGGACATTACGTAAATAAATAAATTATCACAATATTAAAATTATTATATCCGTAAGGTTGTTCTATTCTCGCGCGGGGTGAATATTTGTGTGAACCATAAATGTTAATCTCGGTCTGGGTTAGTGACTGTGTGTGTAAATGAGTGTGTGTATAGTTTCGGATACTTATTAGAGGTCAGTTACTATAATGAGATGATGTAGTGAATGATTATGTTATATTATTGTTGTTATATTATATTGTTTACCTTATAAACAAGGGCCATTGAGTGACAGTTGCCACCATTTCCCTCTCAGCTGGATTAGGAAGGCCAGTGAAGATGTAGTACATTGTTATAGCAAAACATATGACGAGGAACACGTTGGCGATCGCAGAGAATGGCACTAAGTACTTTAAGTTCCTGATCTGACAGATTAGAACGAGAGGGACCAGGGTCAGTGCGCAGTATGCCTCCACTGATAGCTTGTAATGAGGCATGTACTCGTCTAGTACCTGGGAACAAAGACATTACTTATTTTACTATTTTCTAAACTATTTTAAGTTTTATATTATTTTACTAGCTGCGCCCCGCGGTTTCACACGCGTAGTTCCCGTTCCCGTAGGAATTTCGGGATGAAAAATAGATGTTGGCCGATTCTCAGACCTACTGAATATGCTCACAAAATTTCATGAGAATCGGTCAAGCCGTTTCGGAGGAGTATGGCAACGAAAACTGTGACACGAGAATTTTATATATTAGATTTATTGAAGGAAATCAAACAGCTCCATTGTGGTTGTTGATTTAAAGAAACTTGGACTGATTTTTTATTTATTATTTAGAGAAAAGGTTTTCTCTCCGCGTTAAAGCACTCAAATTGAAATTTTATATCATTTAGTGAAACAGTACAATTTATAGGGATTGAAGGTTAAAACCATTTGACAAATACAAATATAGATAATGATAGTCGACAATTTATATAAAAAACTAGCGGCGCCTCGCGGTTTCACTCGCGTAGTTCTCGTTCCCGTAGGAATATGGGGGTAAAATTATGCTAAAACCCTTCCCACTGAATCACTCTATCTATTAAAATAAACTGCATCAAAATCCGTTGCGTAGTTTTAAGGATCTAAGCATACATAGGGACAGAGAAAGCGACTTTGTTTTATACTATGTAGTGATAGTTACCAAAAATAATCATAATGATTCTGATATAGTATTTGTGATTTGTTAAAGGCAGCATAGTAGACCAAATCTGGAATAGCGAAAGACCAAAGTGGTCACAGTTCCTTACAATTAAACAGCATATTGCGGGTTCGATTTCCGTGTAATTCCTAGTTTTCAATTTAGCCATAAACATTGATAAAGCAAATGCAATTGGGTACAAACACTAAACTATTAACTTAAAACACTGTTTAAACCCGATTTTACAAGTTGCAAATATTAAATGCACTTTAATATAAGCAAGCAAATAATTTCAATAGTTTCATACTTAAATACGGAGTTAAACTTGATTATTCATAGTCATGTGAACACGTCTTAGTATTTGGAAGTTGCGAGTAAACGAAGTTTCTACTGAATCAGCTTTCAATATAATACTGGGATGTTATGTTTATTTTCAGTAACAGTATTTGAACTATGGTTTGAGGTAGGTAATTAGCCTAGAGAGAGAATTTATATGTGGATGTATGTAAATAAAATGTGTTTTAGCTATGTAAGGCGTGATTTATAACACACTAGCTGTGCCCCGCGGTGTTACCCGCGTGGAACCTTATCCCGTGGGAATTTTGGGATAAAAAGTATCCTATGTGTTATTCCTATGTATGAGGAACATCTGTACCAAATTTCATTAAAATCCATTCAGTAGTTTTAGCGTGAAAGAGGAACAAACATCCATACATCCATACATACAAACATTCGGCTTTATAATATTAGTAGGATTACATAATTAAGACTTTCCTAAGAACTAAATATACTTACTTTTAGATTTTCAAACTTTAGGGCCGTTTCAAACTAACGTTTATACATACGCGTTTGAGGTCGTTTTATAAGCATGTGCAGACGCGCCTTTGACATCGAATCCATGTTGATACTAAATCACACCTATCGGTTTGAGCGAACACGTCAAAATAAGCCAATCTATGTGAGGCTATATGAAGCGCGAAATCGCGTGTATACCATAACGACCGTATGCGCAGAAAAAACGCTAGTCTGAAGCCGTCCTTAATTTACATAAAATTGCTATAATTATTTATGAAAAGATAAATTGTTTCAAGGTTAGCAAAGCTCAATTCACTAACTAAATATCTTATAATAATTTTTTCAACACACTTGCTCATAAAGGGGCTCTTATTTGTGCAAAAACAGTTGAATAATGACACGCTTGATTCACTAGTGAGTTATAGATTTTTTTTTAATTGTTTAGTTTTAAAAAAGTTTCGATACCAAAAAAAAACGTGTCTATACATTTTAAAAACAAACTTCAACTATGTTGCCTTACTTTTGGTAGGTCTATGGTCGATTCCATTCATTCATTCATTCGATTTTTTTTTAATAAGTATATTCTTTTAATCTATGGCCGATCACCATTGTTGTGTTGGATGCACGCGAATAGAAAAACTGTTTATTTATTAGCGAAAATGATATTTTATTATTAATTTCTTCGCAAGTGTGTTGAAAAACGTTGTATGGTACACGCGAGTATTGATGATTACTATCCTTGGCTATCTTCAGACCCTCGCCTGACGGCTCGGGCCCAAATACCGCCTCGTAAGTAATCACCAACTTACCTCGCTTGTACCATAAATAACTAATAAAGGACCTTCTTTAATTTATCAGTGATAAGGCATCGCATTGAAAGTAACATTAATTTCAGGTATTTTCAGGAGTTAGCCATTGAACTTTGAATATTATTTGTTTAATTAATTTGCTTAATAGATTAATTAGAAGCTTTTAAGAGTTCTTATTAATTAATTTATTGAAGCATAATTTTTTTACGGAGGTTATTTTTTAATTTGCTGTGCCTTGTGGTATAAATTATAAATGTCTCGTTAATATTAATATATGTTACAAAAATAAGATTTTATTACGATTAGGAAATTCAGATAAAAAAGGTCTAGTCAAAATAGATTCAATCGTTTGAGAATTGCCTAACAATTCATCATCATCATCAGCTCATATAATGTCCCCACCGAGAGGCTCGAGCCTTCCCTGGATAGGGCGATTAGGCATAACAATAAAAGCGGATTTTTATGATCTGTCTTTTTTAAATTATATTCTAATTTTTTTCACCTTAGTCCCTAAACGAGTTATATACGATGAATCTTGATTTGCATACCTCTTTAAAATTCTCAGCTATGAACACAATGTAGACGCATAGAGCAGCCAGGTAGGTGCAAGTCAGTGCGTAGTCTATGAACGTTCTGAAAAATAAAAAATAAAAATGCTTAATACAGGAAAAAATATAAGTATTTTCCTTGTAGACTACAAAGCGGCATCACTAATTTTGATCAAAATATAAATATTGACTAATCAATAACAAAAAATAGCACTTAGGAGATGTTTCATCTTTATGCAAAGCCCTGTATTGCTAGATTTTCTTAAACTTGTACTGCCTTATTTGCGTTGCAATTTTAGTCTGGTTTAGCAAAACCTGGTAAGCATTTGACACCTTGTCAGTCAAATCTGTCACTTTGACAGTATTCAAAATTGATCGTAAAACCTGGTTTAGTGCTAAACCGGACTAAAAATGCAATGCAAATAAGGCAGTAAAGTTTTTCTCTTGCTCTCTTGCTCAGTTTCTTTTGCCCTTTTCTCACAACATTGTGTCCTATTTTAATAAAAACTAAATATCAATCGCAATTGTAGCTCCAAAGAACACAAAGATATTACACGTTCAACGTTTAACGCCCCGCTTTATAGCTTTCATTTCCTTCTTGTAGTCGGGGTTTAAACACGATCTTGTTACATTAGTCAAACGCTATGCACAATAGTCTGTAGCGAGTCTGTTAGAGTTAATATACCCAGGAACACTTTACACAGAGCTACCTAGTTCCAGATACATATCACACATTACCTTACCTACTTAGTCCTAAACCAAGCGAGTTTGTTCCTACTATGGATATAAGACAACTGATAAACACACCTAACTTATACATGTATAAGTAGTTTTAATTATTTATTTACTAGCTGTGCCCCGCAGTTTCACCCTCGTAGTTCCCGATCCCATGGGAATTTCGGGATAAAACATAGCCTATGTCCTTCCCCGGACCATATGCTATCCCTGTACCAAATTTCAAGTCAATCGGTTCAGTAGTTTAGCCGTAAAAAGGTAACAGACAGACAGACAGAGTATCTTTCGCATTTATAATATTAGTAAGGATTTATTAAGGACTTTAGTGAAAATTAAATTAATTATATTAATTCATTATTTGGTTAATACATTCTTAGAATTGACAGAAAACACCCAGATCAAGACAAACAGACATGTTTAAGAACACAAATGTTTGTCTTTGGTGGGAATCAAACCCGTAATATTCGGCATAGCAAGCGCAATCACTAACAACTACACAACTCGGTTGTCAAGTATGATCTGAACTTAGATTTAAATTGAATAGTTATTTAATCCTCCTTGAGTTTAATTTACTATTTCAATTATACATATAAATTAATTTTCGTTGAGTGTGTTTGAAAGCTTTATGAATTACATTTAATAAACGAAATAAGTTACTTCATTAATATTTTTATTATTGATTTATACAGTCTTGGTAATTTGATTTATTAAATTATGTTATTTAGATTTCTTTGCGTTATTACCCTTTATCTATGTTAAAAAGTTTTTCAAAACTCTTTACACATAATTAAAACGAAGTTTAAATCTTATTAAAAAGTATATTTTGTTTGTATTAATTTTTACTTTATAAAAAAATCATTTTACTATTTTTATAACTTAATTTAAATTATTCTTTATGTATTTATTATATATTATTTTTTCATCGATCTACATAATATCTTACCTAGCGAAATTCGCCCATGGCCTAAGCCTTTTTGGCCCAAATTCGAAGGCAGCACCGCATGTTTCAGCGAATCCCATGGACGGCTTCTTAGCGTCCACACAAACTTCTTGTGATGTTTTTACCTGTTAATTAAGTTTTATTTAACTTACTAAAACAGTTTATTTAAAGATTATCTCTTATTGGTGTTGATAGTGGATTATTTTAAGATTTATTTCTGAAAATGCATTGTGCGTCAAAATCCGCTGCATGAACGCTTTCATACATCGCCATGTGTTTGTTTCGATAGCTCGATGTAACCACGTGGCAATCTCGGCAATCGGATGAGATAAATCTTTCAATTATTCAGTGTGCCTAGTGCGAGTTTAATTTTCGAAAAGTTAACTTTACGATAACGCAGATTTGTATGGGATCGAATCAGCTCCATCTTCTAGCGGCGTGTTCGATCCCATACAAATCTACGTTATCGTAACGTTAACTTTTCGAAAATAAAACTCGCACTAGGCACACAGGGAACCAAAGATTTATGTAAAAAATAATTGAATGTAAGTTTTCGTCCTTTTAATGTTTGTCAAGTTTTTGATTTTAGCTATACCTATCATCAGTTCTTAGTGTTTGTTACTCGTAAGGAATCGTGCAACTTACTTGACGAAGTATTATTTAATTTTTAAGGAAATTTTGGTTATGTGAAGAAGTATGAAAGAAAATATAAAAATATATATTTAAAAAGAATAACTTACTAAAACATAAACGCAGTGTGTACATATGAATCCGACGATTATAGTTCCCAGGGCACCAGCAGCCAACCCAGCGTTTTTGAAGGCAGCTGGCATCGCAAGAATACCAGACCCTAAAGATGACTTCAGTAAATGCACTAGCGACCCTAAGCTCCTGGAAATAGAGTTCAAATTTGTTATTAAAAAATAAATGTTATATCAAGGACTATAAAATACTTATATGTACTAATATTTTACAGAGGAAAGATTGTTTAGTTACAATTTAACTCACGAAAAGCAATATGTGTATGTATTAACATAAAATGTAGCTGCTAGGATCCTATCATTTATTTAAATCAGCATCAAATGGATGGAGGCATTTTAGGTGCCATTAAAAAAAGGTTTCAGCATTAGAAGGAATGTTTCAAGAAGAAAATTAATTAACCGCGATTAAAATTTGCTATTTATAGGACATCGCACAAAAAAGGAAGGATTTAAAAGGATCGAAAACATTTGGTTTTCAATTCTGTAATACTCTCTTGTAACTCTTAAAGAAATACTCATTTCTTTAATACTCTGCAAGTCTTTTGCATATAAAGGTATAAGTTGGTAGCGGACTGCAGACAGCAGCAGCAGACCACACGTCGCCGCCTAACGTCATCATGACACTTCGCCGTCTTCTGCTCGGCGACGCGAAGCTAGCTTCATGTCGCCCACTACGAATGTAATTTCATAGAAATACATACAAACCAGTAGTGGTGCGGCGACGTGTGGTCTGCTGCTGCTATCTGCAGTCGGCTACCAACTTATACCTTTACTAAGGATATAGGATATACTTACGAATTAGGATGTTCAACTTTTCTGTGTTCAAAAGGATTATACGCTTTCTCGTTGATCACTTCTTTTGATCCAAGACTTAGAGTTGATTGGAAACCTGGATTTGAAGCTAGGTTCGCCCTGTAACAATACACTTAGTCAAACAATGGAGGTTGTGGATTTTATCAGAAGGTATTTTTAGATTTGCTACAAAGTTTGTTACAAGAACTTCTTTATTTATGTTCTAGTGGTATGTGTTTGTTAAGCCGGAGGTCCCAGGTTTCATTCTAGAGTCAGGCAAAGTATTTCCATAATACATACATAATACATTCACTACATCATTCCATTATAGTAACTGACCCCTAACTAAGCTTGGTAATAAGTAAAATTTCGACATGGAATGAGTCTCTGGAGGGTAAAGGCCTCTACCCTGTTGATATAATAGAGAGATAGACGTTATCATCACACATGCCTAATTGGTGCCCTCAAACTCGAATCAAACTAAACTTTTTTGGAAAATAACGAAATTACTTTGCTTGATCCAGAAGTTGAAGCCGAAACCTCCAGCTTGAAAACACATGCTAATAGAACAATTATTTGTAGTTTCTGCTACCCTAGATACAAGTTTCGAACTTAGTTAGGGGTCAGTTACTATAATGAGATGATGTAGTGAATGATTATGTTATGTTATTATGGAAATACTTTGCCTGACCCTAGAATGAAACCTGGAACCTCCGGCTTACAAACACATGCCACTACAACATAAATAATGAAGTTCTTAAGTATATTAATAGTACTTACGTAGAGTTGAAGTTATCCATAGCAATGGTTGCTTTTTTGTCTTCGTTACCCATTTTGTTAGTTTATCTGTAACAATAAAATATTATATTAACACTATTATAGGTGTAAAGAATATTTATAAACAGTGCGGTTTGGTAATCTTAATTTTGAGCCATAATTGAAAAAACACAAACATGCTCGACGCATGAATCGAACCCGGAACTTCACCTTGGCACCTGCCTGCCAAGGTTCGGTCGCCGATCCGGGTTTGATTCACACTAGACTCTGTAGCCTTGAAGTCTTAAGTTATCCTTAAGGTTAAGGCTTTTTGTCAACAACTTTAGTACCGGTTAAGAATGCTAAGAGATCTTTAAGTACTTATATAAATTGATAGAATTTAATTAAAATTATGCTCTACATACATAAATACATTTTCACATAATCATCCACTACATCATCGCATTATAGTAACTGACCTCTAAGTTCGAAATTTGTATCTAGGGTATCTAGAAACTAATTCACACACATAAACTTAACACAAATATTTGTATTTCACACAAATATTCACCCCGCACGGGAATCAAACCCACAACTTTAGGGATGGCAGTCCGGCATGGTCACCATTTTGCCATCTAGGTCGTCATTTGAACGTTTAGCATGAATCCTGCGTCGATCAGATTTCTACATCCAGGTTATGTAGCCAGCTTCCTTTTATTAAAATGAAAAATATAATGGTGATCGTGAATAAATCATGTGTAACCATTGATTTTCTCCAACCCGTTCAGGTATGTCAATACAGTGATCTAAACCGTATATGTAAGTTAGGAACGCAACAATTACTACACAGGTTAAGGGCAAATGGAAGAGAATATGATAACCAAGCTACAGGATACAAGGTACTTATGGGTTAACCTAGTTTGGTAATGTTTGTATTAGTTTTGTAAAAATAAACGTTATTTTTATATAAAAAGTTAGTATTAAATATAAAAAAGTTTATCATGTAAGACATTTCACTGTCAACCAAATCTATAGAGCTGTTTCTGATACCTATGCACGAAATAATACATTGTCATCCAAGTTACTAGCTGTTTGTAGTTGTACCTACGCTTAGATCTTAAAAACTTCGAAAAGGAATTAAATGCAGTTTTCAGAATTAGAAATAACACTTTTAGAGGCAGGTTTATAAGTGTATTGAAACCGTGGGACATAGCAATAAACAATAAAATAAACATATATTGCAGCAAGCAGGACCCCACTTACTGCTACACACATAAAATCTTCAAAGAAAAAACTAAGTGTATCATGGCTTTCCATCAGGCGAGTTACAATCAAGTGTAAGGGTCTATATCACGACCTTCAAGTAACGTTACTCACCAAGTAAAGTTAGTTTTGTCTCTTTCTTACTTTATGTCAAGTGACAAAGACAAAACATGTGAGTGCCTACTCGGAACATTACTTGAAGATGGTGAAATAGATCCTAAGCTCAATAATATATAGAAAAAGAAATGTGTCTCATCCAGTAAACAATTTCCTCATGTACGTCAATGTGTCCCTGTCAGGTTTGCGATTCCGATGATGGATGTTCTTGTCCCTTTTTTGGGCCAAACATTTCGAAACCAGCCGCCATTACACTTATAATGGAATACTGGTCCGGGACGATAATTGGTCCCAGATTTGGAACCACTACCTAAAACGTATTACGTAAACTTTCCCAATCGAGTTTAATGTTTTTTTGATTTTGTTTCACATTTTTTGTATCCGTGTTTCGTTAATTTTGCTTTGTGATTGTGAATTTAAAGTATTCTTACTTCTACATATTAGAGCCTATTTCACGATATTCAAGTAAAGTTCCGAGTAGTCACTTACAAGTTTAGTCTTTGTCACAAGACAAAACAAACTTTACTTGGTGAGTACTTTTACTTGAAGGTCGTGAATTAGGCCCTTATAATACTAATACTATTCTATGTTGGGGTCTCTATTTTATGTCGTAACTATTTGCATTTTAATCTAAATGCCAATCTTTATCGTACCAGTATAACCGGAAAAATAGTTTCGAATTGTTCTTCTTTGTACAGGACGATATTTTTATCAATACCCAAGAATATTACAAAGGTTTTCTTTCATCAAACTTTGTCTTTATAATTACAATTAACGAAAATAAAAGGGTTAATTTAGAGGATTAAAACCACGAGGGTGAAAATAAAAGCAGCATTACGGTTTGGCTACACTAAAAGCCACTAGTATTCTATTACCAAATTAAACTGACCGTGTTCTCAGCTCATACCTCCCTACCATAAAGCCGCGAACCCACCGCCACGCACGCTACACCCACGGTCCACGGCCACGCAGCTCAATGTATCAATGACGTCATTTTCGTGAGTAGAGTGTGCGTGTACTTTGGTGGGTTTTACCTAATACATTTTCATAGAAAGCGAAGCTGAGTTCACGTGCGTAGCGTGTGCGTGTGCGTGTACGGTGGGTTTGAGCCTTTAGGTATAAGCTGAGACTGACCGTCTTAATAGTCAAGTTTAACTAATTCCAGTAGTTAGACGCGAGTTAGACCGAGCTAACAATTACCCTAACAACTTGTAAACCATGTCATTAAGACTAGTGTTTTGAATAATTTACAATATTTAAAACTACTTTATGTGAATTACTTGAGAACAAAGGCAACCTTGTAATGTTTCACATGGTATTTATGAGATTATGTACTCGGTATATCTACTATACATAAACTTGATATAGAAATAATTGGAATTATTAGTTGACGGTGATACCTTTGTTATACCATTGTTGCTGAGAACGTAGTTAATTAAAACGTGATATATTATGAAGATTTATAAATAGAAATCACATGAGTATTTTGAGTGTTCCTACTTGTAATCCTACATATTTGTGAGTTTGGATGTTTGTTACTCTTTCACGCAAAAACTACTGTATCGATTTAGATAAAATTTGGCATAGATGTATTCTCTGGAGCAAACTGGGACTGCATGAATGCATTTTTTAATTTTCGATATCAAAGGAATGCATTCCTTTGATATCGAAATGGAGTAAAATGGGACTAACCCGTTCCTTATAACTAGAAATAATACAAATAATACTTTTTATCCCGAAATTCCCATGGGATTGAGATATACGCAAATATATAATTATGTATAAAGTAAGCTACCCTGGTTTTCACAGGCACTTAATGTAATGGGATAAGCACATCTATATCTATTTTATGTGAGCTACTGTGTACAGCCACTTGTGTGTAAAATTAAAACTTTAAAAAACCCCCAACACTATTACTTTCAAACCCCCATGACTTTTAAACGGGTCAACCGATTTTCATCAAACATGTCTAAGAACACTTACACGTAAGTCCCCTTTAATACAAAGAAAACTAAATTAAAATCGGTTCATCCGCTCAGGAGCTATTATGCCACAGACAGACAGATACACACACACAGACACGTCAAACTTATAACACCCCTCTTTTTGCGTCGGGGGTTAAAAACACTATAAAAATGTAAGTAATTCTGATCAAAATAAACTTTTACAAAAACATCGGTAAAAAGGTATCAAATAAATAAATGAGGTCAAGTGTAAGTCGACCTCCATTGAGGATTTTCGAATTTATTGACCCTTAACCCTAAAATATGGGTCAGAGCGGCGAGAAAAGTAAATAAAGGGTAATAATGTATCCAACCCCTTTCACAATCCAACCCCATAAAGTTTGTAATACAAGAACAATAATATATTAAAACTACGTTAAACTTTTCCATTTTATGTTATCTATCACTCATGTTTGTTTTACATTTCATTGTTAGTCTTAAATTGAATGTGAATAAAGAACACTTAGATGAGAGAGATATGTTCCTTTATAAACAAATTAGCTGCTTTTCGTGGTTCAAAAAAAACTTTGTTTTTTTCTTCTTTACCAGAGATTTTTCTTTCTTTTTTCTTATAAGAAACTTTTTAGTAACTTCCTGCGTGCGAACTGTTCTACCTTTCGGTGGTTTGAGCTGTACATATGTTGATAGGATTTTGTGCAACAATTTAGCAGAAATTCAATAATGTTAGTAGTCCACCATACACTCTTTTTTGGATGCACCTATGTCTAGAAGCTGATATAGACTAACATAATTATACAAAAACTATGCAATTCTTACAATATTGCATTATTATCAGAATTGCACAGCTTGGCCGAATAAATAGCCTAAATTCCTCAAAAAAACTCAAAACATAGGTGTGTATTACCTGTTTTGAAGAATTCACTTTTCTAAAGCTAAATATTTTTGCATTGTTGAATATTTGTATCGTCTATCTTTAAATGTCAAGGCCAAGACTTATTCTAAATCAGGCTTCGATACTATTGCCAACGTTATTACGCAACCGTATCGATTTACATACGAAAACCCTTGATATGAAACGTTTAACGAATGTATTATTTACTGCGTTTATAATAGCTCTATTTACAATAAATGTTATGGTAAATTATATAGTTTTACCACGGAACACGAACTGCTGTTGATAATACTTATATATATAACGATAGTTGCTATTTATAGTATTTATTTATTCATTATTTTTACTATATAGATATTTTATGCATAATATAAAAATTAAGCAATTAATTTTATTATAAATGCGAAAGTAACTCTGTCTGTCTGTCTGTTACCTTTTCACGGCTAAACTACTGAACCGATTGACTTGAAATTTGGTACAGGGGTAGCTTATGGTTCGGGAAAAAACATAAAAAAAAAACACTTTTTGTCCCGAAATTCCCACGGTAACGGGAACTACGTGGGTGAAACCGCGGGGCACAGCTATCTTTATATAAAAGTTGAAGTAAGTCGGGGTATTGAAGTAAAACTTTTAAATAATAATGTTATTTTCATTATAAACCTGATTCGATTTGCATTAAAATAAAAAGTTTTATCCACTCTCACAAATATAATAAACATTGATTTAATTTTATTTTACAAAAGAAATTGCATTTTATGCATAGTATTTACACACATAATATACTTACTTGACTTTAAAAATCAATACATTTTTAATAATTTTTTGTGTGAATTTTAAACTCTTAGGCGTTTCAGATTCTATTTAAAATCTTATTTTAATAACATGAAAATATTAAAATACCGAACTCTTGTTAAGATAGCATTTATTATATTTATTAGTGCCTTACTGGGTTCAGAGTCACAAAACCTATGGAATGCGAAAAATGATTTAATATTGGTATTAATTATAGTAATTTACTAGCTTTGCCCCGCAGCTTCACACGCGTAGTTCCCATGCCCCTAACTAGGTAGTGATATATGAATATCATAGAATTAGTCTTGTATAATTAGTTTCTACCTTAATGGCTTTGTTATTCATATTAAATTACAGACAAATATAACAAGTTCAGTTAACAATTTATAGTATTGGTTTGAGAATCCTATTATCGTGGAGAAAGCCTCAATCACTTTATGGACTTACTTGTACCTTATACAGTGTGTGTCTACGCCCCGGGCTTTTATAAAGATGATAATATGCTTCGTAAACAATTTTTGCACGTATTACTAAATCATAATTATGTTAATTATCGCCACAATGAAATTTTCTAAATCCGCAACTTAAATGTAGTAGGCGTACTGTGTAATTGTCGTTTATTCACTTGGTATAAGGCATGTCGTGGTACGGGGGTGAAAAACTGTGATAGCTAGCGTAGAATGTATTGTTGTCCTTGTCAATGCGACTTGACTGATATTTACACATAGGTATTTGTCAAATTACTGTGCTTTACATTGCTGGCAATTAAAATTTTGTTAGAAAATTAACAAAGTCTGAAATTTAGTTTATAAATTAAATTAATATCATGGTTTCATTATAAATATACGTTATATTAACCTCCTTTAAAAAAAGCCAGGGTTGTAGACACACACTGTATACTCATTTGAATAACTGTCTGTATTGTGTACCTTTATTTTAGTCTTGACATTTAAAGGTCCCTTACGTAGAATCCCTTTGATATTAGGCAATGAGATTTACTACAAGTAGCTTATGAAAACATAAATTAAACTGTAAAATTCCAATGCAAATGAGTGCTTTTGTACTCGTAGTGTGTAAGACAGAATTACGTTAATACTCATTATAGTTAGATAAAACATTTAATTATTTAGACTTGTATTTTAAATTCTGACATCTCAACTTCAATTTAATTTAATTAATTATTTTTATTTTGACCGATTTTTGTATGACCATTCTCTCTTTTCCGAACCTTTATCCCATTGTCTTACTTTGAGCTATTTACTAATGAACGTTTAAGGGACTAGACGCATTTATTTAGCTCCATTCAGCGTGGAGACGATTCAGCTGACGCAGACGTACGCGTCTCCATACAAAATCCTTGTTTTGTATGGACAAACGCTGAATGGAGCTGAATAAATGTCTCTAATATTGATATCTTTGATTTACACGAACACTACACATTGAAATAAAACACTGAAACGTCAGAAAATGTAAAACAAAATACAACCACGACAAAAATCCGTTTAAGTGTTTTATTTCAAAATGTGTCTAATCCCTAAAGTTTAAAAAAATGTACATTTCAAACTGACTTCACTTTGAGTAGACACGTTACACATCACTTTTCTTTGATCACGGATTTTGAAAGAATTCGATACATCAGAAATATAATACAAAAATGAATACCGCCACAAAATCCATTCAAGTAAGTTTATTTTAAAGCATAGTGTTCTTAAAGTAATTTATTTTATGATCAATGTTTAGTAGTTATGTAAATGAAAGAAATGAATTTGTTTATTTTAATCTCACTGTTTAACTTAGCGTACAGAATTAATTTAACAGAATTATAGCTTATTAGTAACGCTATCGGATGGTGTAACTAAATCTTTAATAAAGATTTTATATCGGAAACTCTATTCTTAATGTTAATTGAATTAGGTAGGTATTTTAACTATGTACCTATTCTTAACCACTGTTAATAAAATGAAACCTAGTTAAGAACTGAGCTTATTAAGTTTTAAAAATTCCTCTAGGTTCATTTTTAACCCCCGACGCAAAAAGAGGGGTGTTATAAGTTTGACGTGTCTGTGTGTGTGTGTATCTGTCTGTCTGTGGCATCATAGCTCCCGAACGGATTTAACCGATTTCAATTTAGTTTTTTTTTGTATTAAATTGGACTTATGTGCGAGTGTTCTTAGACATGTTTGATGAAAATCGGTTGACCCGTTTAAAAGTTATGGGGGTTTGAAAGTAATTGAGTTGGGGGTTTTTTAAATTTGTAATGTTTATTATCAAAATTAACTCCCTAACGTTTGTGTAATTTTCGCAATTTTCTCATAACTTTAGATTGGGTTACCACCTTTGTAATTTTTTTTTCTCAACCCACATCGTTCCACTGCTGGGCAAATGTCTCCTCCAGACATCTCCAACTCTCCCGATCCTTCGCAGCCTTCCACCAGCTACTGTCGAAGGCGACGAGATCATCCCGCCAACGCTTTCTCGGCCGACCCCGACGACGCCCTCCTTCGGGAACCCATACTGTTGTTATGTGGGCCCACTTCTCAGGTTCCATACGACTTACGTGGCCCACCCATTCCCACTTCAGTAATAATTACCCTATGTCCAAACAATAATCTATATATATAAAAATCAATTGCTGTTCGTTAGTCTCGCTTAAACTCGAGAACGGCTGAACGGATTTATCTTATCTTGGGCTTGACATGTTCGTGGAGGTCTAGGGAAGGTTTAAAAGGTAAGAAAAAAACGAATAATTGCTGGGAACACGGGAATGGGTACTACGCGGGTGAAACCGCGGGGCACAGCTAGTTTTAAATAAATAAAACAATAACTACACTAATCACGTTCGCAGACACTTTTATTTCTTATTGTTGTAATTGAAACGTGTTTATTTTTAATGTTATTACTTGTGACGTCATTGAGTGATTTAGAATTTACGATATAATTAGCTTCTCTGTTTATAGTACACACATCAAAAGTGTCTAGGGATCAAGCATTTTTATGCGGATTTCTTGAGATTGAGATGTGGCTTTGTAATAAATTTATGATTTTATAAATTTATATGGATCCTTTTTGGTGCATTTCATAATTTGAATCAGGAACTGTGAATCAAATTCGAGTAAAAGATGAAAATCAGCTGTCAATATTTTCCCTATAAAAACATACAACGCATTGAAGACATTATTAGTGCTACTGTTTCCCTACTACTGATTAAAACCAACGTTATTATGGAGCGGCGACGTCATTTAAGCAGGGAAGAAATGCTCAGAGCCGTGGGAATGATAGAAGCTGGTTCCCGGCAACGTACTGTGGCTTTAGCTCTGAATACAAGTCAGAGTGTTATCAGTCGACTTTGGACACGTTACCGAAGCACTGGTACCGTGGCTGAGCGCCATGGAGGACGGTATCGCTGCACCACACGGAGACAAGACCGATACATAGAAAAGTTATTGCAAAAATATATGTTGATCCCTAGACACTTTTGATGTGTGTATTTAGATTAATCAATTAAACACTCTGTCCTCTAATTATAGTAACTTTGCCTCAATTAGATCTCATACATGTATCTATGTACGGTATCAGGAACTACTATTGAATACATACACCGAGACCGAGATATGTCATATTTACTTTATTATTAAGGTATTTAAAAGAAGAGGAACATGGCTATAGCCTATTTTTTATTATTAAACTAAACGTACGACATTATGTGTACGCGCAGAGCGAGACGCTATTGCGGGCGCATCGCACTCATCCTCCTGATGAAGGCCACCGAATGTGGCTGAAACTAGTCGAGGGATTCGACTTAATGGTCATGGCTTTAGCCAGCTCACATTACATGAAAATGAAAATTTTGCTCTAGATACATTATCCAGGAAGGAAACACAGGTATAAGTTTGTATGGAAAGCTCAAGCCCAACACCTCTCTTAATATGGTAAAAGATACCTGTCCACTTACGCTTAATCTAAACATTTCCTTGTCTGACGTTTAAGCAGATGTATCTGCATAAATATAGGCACATTCACGACTCATCTACACATCTGCTTAAACAATCACAGTTCAACCTCGAAAGGTGCCATCTGTCCATGCATCTGTCAATATGTAAATGAGGCATGAGGAAGGCACGATTAGATAAAGTAAATAAGTTTATATTGTTGAATATTTAATGTGTATAATATTGGTTGGAAATAGGGTCTTATTCCAATCTGTCTGACTAATAGTTCGGTCATCTAACTAGGTACTTGGACAAAAATAATATTCAAAATATTCCGACAGTCAAATAAAAACGAAATAATGTACAGGGTAAAATATACATATATATTAGATATATTTAGTTATATTAATTAGCTCAAATAGATTACCTATACCATGTCATGTTATTTCATTTCTTAAGAAATATCTTAACATACTCTTAAGATATGTAATATTAATTATTAGTATTTAATTAGACATCCCTCAGAATATGCCGCGGGGTAAACCTAACATAAATTCCTAATATTCTGAAACAAATACTTTAGTTTTGGACAAGGTAACAACGTAAGTTAATTTAATTAATTGGCATGTCAAAATTGACATCAGGTAAAATTTTTTGAAGATAATGACGGACGGGGCATTTTCTACCCGACTGTGCCAGAGAGAGGGTAATGTTTTGTACCTGCGAACAACAGGGTAATAGAAACGTAAATAATAACGTACGTACATAACATTAAAAATGGTTTATTGATAAAGATTACATAACATAATTAATCACGAGTCTCCCCAGTAAGTATCATAGGCACTTGTGTTGAGAATGACCCGCAACTTCCCTCCCCCCAACATTGCAAGGTCAGAAACAAAAGACAAACACTAATTTTGCATTCTGATAACAGAATTATCTATTACTTTTCAATCTATCTATCTATTATTTTATGTTCGGTCTTTGTTAGATCCTTCCTCTGTAGACAATACTTTGAAGTCTGCAACCTTTTAGTGAAATACTCCTGTTATTTTCATAATCGCTGTGTCAAGAACCTTTCCATTATTACGTATTTCAAAATTTTAAATTGTATACTGTCTTACAATGTAAATAAACAGATATAAAAGGTAATGTGAAATTCGCTTTGTAATGACCGGTAAATAAATATTGCAGATACAAAATTGAACTTTATTTATACAGCCATAAAAGTCAATCATACCAAAAATTTAATTTCGAGTTTATTATGAGGTAATGTCGCCTGTATTTGTGAATAAATAAGATTTAAAATTGCTTAAAAGACTTGCATGTTCGAGCAATGACCTTAATAAAAAGACGTTTTAAGGTTTTCTCGTTTAAAACATAAAAGTGTATGAAATGACATTCTTTAATACTTGGAGGGTTATCTTGTGATTGCGAGACAAAAACAGTAAAGGTACAATTCCATCGTTGACTGCCGGCCACAGCAAGCTGCTTGCAGTCGCGACGCGCTTGGAATCAATTTCATAGATGTTGATATAGGTGTTGTCGCTTGCAGTTTGCGGTCTGCGGCCCGACTTTAAATTATACCTTTAGGAAACCGAACTAAGTGTTTCAAGCATGTTCCTATGTAGCCTCAATGACTCAGTGATTACATTGACTGCGAACAAGTGAGTTGTGGGTACGGTTCTCGTTTGAGGTAAATTATTGTGTAATGCACAAAAGTTTGAGTGTAATTTCTGTTGCTCTATGTACAGGTAATAACTAATAATGAGATGATAGAGTAATTGATGATTATTATGTCCAATTAGCCACCTCATTTTTATTACAGATATTAGCAACATTATATAATAAAGTCATTTTAAAAATGAAACACAAATTAAACATAACAATAAAAAGTTGCTAACCAACCTTATATACCTTACGAATTCTAGAATTTTTCTCTCCAAACAAATAAATTAAATTAAAAACTAAATTTATAAGTTTGTAGAGAAAGTTCTAGATTAATAAGTAAAAGAGTAATCATGAATAATCCTAACTAATATTATAAATGCGTAAGTAACTCTGTCTGTCTGTTACCTTTTCACGGCTAAACTACTGAACTGATTGACTTGAAATTTGGAACAGGGGTAGCTTATGATCCGGGAAAGAACATAGGCTATGTTTTATCCCAAAGTTCCCACGGTAACGGGAACTACGCGGGTGAAACCGTGGGGCTCTGCTAGTAAGTAATATTACCTCGATTACTTTTGTTAACAAGTTAAACAAAAACCTAGTCTCTTAATACTTTGTTAACTTAACGGGGTAATAGAAACTATAGTATTACAACCTCGGTAATCCCTTTTAGCGTCTAACATGGTAGATGTCTCGAATAAATATCTTCGTTTACCCCAGTATTACGGCTACTGGGGTAAATGACATGGGTGTCTTTTGTTTTGTAATGAGAGGTAATATTCTGTTGCTTTCGTGTTTTGTCTAGTGTATTCTGCCCCACTAAATGAATTACTAATACACGGGTTTTTTTTGACATTCCACTTTGCCCCACCAGTGGGGCGCCTTGGTGGGGTAAAGTGGAATGATTCATTATTATTTATTGTTTTCAGTCAATTTCAGTAATTACTATGTATTCATAATTTCACGAAAGTAAGGTATTTCGATCCGTTATTTTGTTATTTAGATGGAGCTACCAGCACCATCTAAATAACAAAATAACAACAGGTCATAGATGAAACTTTTTATGTCATCTTTTAACTTACTTGTGTATAACAGTTTATTATTTTGATTTTAACTGTTTTCACTATAATAAATAGCTTCTTTAATGTTAATATGAAAGTTTAAGCGTATTATTAGTATTTATTACCTTTATTTTATGCAAATGACTCTCAACCAGTGTCGTTTACCCCGGTAAACGCTACCGGGGTAAACGAAGATTAATTTGTGTACACATTTTAAAAATGATT
This sequence comes from Timandra comae, assembly GCA_958496195.1. Lineage (NCBI taxonomy): Eukaryota > Metazoa > Arthropoda > Insecta > Lepidoptera > Geometridae > Timandra > Timandra comae. The sequence goes on from OY292359.1 coordinate 1,501,405, forward strand.
AATAGTGTTACTACAACACCTTGGTTAAAAAAATCCTAAGCTGCCGTACTGAATATATACCAATTATTTAAGAACATAAACAATCATAGTTTTTTCCTAAACTGCCGTGCTAAAAATAAAATTAAGGATATTTTAGTAACACATATACTTAAGTCGAAAAAACATCTTATTCATTTTGAACGTATATTATATTGTATCTTTACCAAACAAATATATTTCGATCGTCATTTTTTACAATCCCGATTCGCCAAAGGCAAGGACAGGTGAGCGAGATTTCAAGGAGATTTTTTGTAAAGATTTGCACAAAAAGACGCTTCGCTCAGTTCAGCGAGAACGTGCGTTCATCAAATAAATGTTATATAATGATGATTGATAGAACCAATTCGTTGACTATCTATCTTTTTTCGGGAACAAGGCTTTTCCTTTTTAACCTAAGATGAATTATTATAGCTGTTAAATATTGGACCACTCAGATGAAATATAATTAAAAGTAAAGTACGATAATATTTTTGGATAAATTTAAATTGAAGAGGATGGTTGTTAATGTTGCTTATTAGATTAAAAAGTCATCTCTCTTTTTTTAACTCCCGACGCAAAAAGAGGGGTGTTATAAGTTTGACGTGTCTGTGTGTGTGTGTGTGTGTATGTGTATCTGTCTGTCTGTGGCATCATAGCTTCCGAGTGGATAAACCGATTTCAATTTAGTTTTTTTTTGTATTAAAGGGGACTTACGTGCGAGTGATCTTAGACATGTTTGATGAAAATCGGATGAAAAATAATTTGAAATTTAATGTTTTTATATTGGGTAAGCTTGAGCCCCTCGGTGGGGACATAAAATATATGAGCTGATGGTAATGATACAATAACAGAGAATATTTTTGTCTTGTTCTTAAACTCTTTTAAAGGCTTAGTACTATATTATTTTTGAATTAAATTTGAATTCAACACGAAATGAAAGCTTTGGGTTTGGACCGATAAAGATACAGATAAAGCAAAACCTTGGAGTCCCAGAACAAGGTTTCAGGTTGTTACCCTTTTTTAATTTAACACCTTTTCAACATACGAGTATTAATGAAAGGAATAATTGGTTTGCCCTTTTTAGGTACAACACCTTTTGAACATTATAAAGGAGATAAATGATTGGATGTATTAAAGATTTTCTAAGTATGGTCAGCATCAGATAAAAAGTCCCCCCCCCCCCCCTTGGCAATGCTCACTTTAACCAAGGGACTTTAATACTTTTTAAACTTTCGCGATCGGAATTAATTGTTTGCATGATTAACAGGTCTTAATCGCGTATAACATAATTATTAAAATTACCTCGACGTTTCGACCGGGTTACACCGATCGTGGTCACAAGAAGACTGGTACCTTTAAACTAAAACAAGGTACTTAGAATATCTTTGGGATATAAACAAGAAATAAACCACAGAAATAAACATTCATACTTATGAAAAAAATGTACTCACATATTTGTCGTTCCTAATCAATTATAACATTGATTTTTTCAATTATTCCATAAATGCGGAAGATTCTATAATGTACGTGCAATTACAAGGTTTAGCTACTGACATTTACATTATGTAAACAAATAGATAATATACCAAGAATTGTATTATTTTAAATCATTTAATCGTGACTTAAATACATTTAATGTATGAACGTGAGAAGTGATTTAAAATTATTAAGTGTTGTTTTTGTAAGTGAAGTGGATTGATGATATTGAAAATTATTCCAAAACTGCGTTGACAATACTATAGTTTTACCCGCATAGTTCCCGATCCCGTGGGAATTTTGGGATAAAACTTAGCCTATGTCCTTCCTTGGACATTAGCTGTACCAAATTCAAGTCAATCGGTTCAGTAGTTTAGGCGTGATGTCGTGACCAAGGGAAAAAGTGATTTATTTTTGTAGATATATAGAGAGAGAGAGATTATACTATTTACGTTTATTTACTTACTGCTAAGTATTATGTATGTATGTATTCTTAAGTTGGTAGTTTTCTGCAATTAGACCTTTCAAATTTGGAATAAATTATGGTCATTTATGCGGCCTGCGATATTTTCGGCTAGACTTTTGAGGGCTTCACCTACCCGCAACGACTGTTAATGATTTAATTAGTATGACAACCTGGACCTGGATTAACGTGCCCTCTAAAGCACAGAAACACTAATGAAATTACAATTATTCACTCGTGTAGAATATTCTGAATGTATGTATATACAAAGTATTTAACTTAAAATGTATTGTATTGTATGCCTATATTAGGGTAATACATAAAACCATATTTTTAAAAAGATAATGTTGTAGGTAATGGATTATTTGTTTTGACTTTCACTTAAACAAGGACAAAGTTGATAAAAAATCATTATGAGGCTAATTGGATAGTATTTAAAAAAAACAACAATTGGTTTACATATGTCGCAAACTGCAGATAAAAAACATAAAAAATACAACCAAATTGAGAACCTTCGTTTTTGAAGAAACTATATTTACGTTTTGAAATAAAACTACCTTATCGGATTTTTGTCGTAGTTATATTTTTGTTTTACATTTTCTGACGTTCAGATTCTTTACAGAATCCGTGATCATAATAAACTGAGATGTAAAACGTCTAAACAAAGTTGAGATACAATCTTTTCTGTCTTCTTCTTCTTTGCGTGTCGACTCATATTTGTGAGGACCAGAACTCGGCCACCGATATGGCTCTATCAGTGGCCTTGTAAAGGTCCTCGCGTGTGCAGGTGTACTTGTTACTTGTTGACAGGCTCTTCTCCGCAATTAGACGGCTCAGTTGCGTCCATTTTGCGTGAGGAAATTGTGCAGGTGTAGGGACACGCACGGCAAGTTAGAAGATGGGCCATTGTTTGGGGAGAAATGCCACATAGACATGCACTATCAGAGCTGTAGCCCCACCTGTACATGTTCTCCTTGCTTCGGCCTACTTGAGTCCGCAGTCTATTTAAGGACTCCTTTTAATCTTTTCTGAGCCGGTGACAGCGTCGCTGTAACTCTACGGCCACACTGTCGTGCGACAGTGTCGCGACAAAATCCTTTGATTGTCCGCTACCGACAGCAAGTTTAAGGCATTATGTCAATGGTTTAAGGGCATTTGAGTTCGCGGAACTGATTCGCAATAGGACGAATTCTTGGCCAGACGTGTCGACTTGAGTAAATGTTCGCGTTATCGTGATAAGTGTGGCTGGAGGGTTATCGTATCTTTTGGTAGTCAGTTTATTGAAAACAAGCAGCGCCCCGCGGTTTCACCCGCGTAGTTCCCGTTCCCGTGGGAATTTTGGGATAAAAAGTATCTTATGTTTTTCCACGGACCATAAGCTATCCCTGTACCAAATTTCAAGTCAATCGGTTTAGTAGTTTAGCCGTGAAGAGACAGACAGACAGACAGAGTTACTTTCGCATTTATAATATTAGTTAGGATTAGGATGTATCCAAATGACATTAGAGTCAAAATGACAAAAGTAGCTTCCAATTTTGGCAGCCGGCACACAAAAGTTTGTACCTCAATAATGTAGAAAGACATTCACATACGTTGTACGTACATTTTAAACTTTATGCTATTAAAAAATTACATTCCTCTCTCGTTTTATGACGAAGCTTAAAACTTTTTACATTACAATATGAATCATGTTTTATATTAACTCGGAATATAATATTTTTGAATCAACAATAAAGCAATCAAAAGCGATTTATTAAAGATTTTGTAAAAAAACTAAAATATAGTCTGAGATTAAGATCTCATCTTATTTTAGGGTTTTAACCGTAATCAGAATATATTTTTTATTTTATTATTATTACATGGGAAGGAATTACGCAGGTATGTACCTAGTATGTATAAACATATTTCATTTTAAACTTTTTTCTTCGAATGGAATACGACGCCGAAAAATAAGAAAAGCTACTGAGGTCGATACGCTTATCAATACCTAGATTTAACGGCATTTATTGGTAACTAGCGGCGCCACGCGGTTTCACCCGCGTAGTTCCCGTTCCCGTAGGAATATGGGGATAAAATTATGCTAAAAATCTTCCTACTGAATCACTCTATCTATTAAAATAAACCGCATCAATATCTGTTGCGTAGTTTTAAAGATCTAAGCATACATAGGGACATAGGGACAGAGAAAGCGACTTTGTTTTATACTATGTAGTGATGAACTGAGGCTCTCTGTGACACTTGCGTTGATTTATACCCTAACCCTAGTACAACATAAACCAACGAAATCTTCGTTAATCCGTAGAGTAGTTTAGGAGATCAACGTCAAATTGGTGACAGACAGCGGGAAGAGACTTTGTTTTAAGGCCATTACATATGTGAATTGGCCTTTTTAAAAACCTTTTTACTCCGGAATCTTTATCAAAAGAAATTCAGAAAAAATATATGTTAATCTACATCATGTGGACCATCATACCTTGTTCTACAAATTATTGAAAAGTAATTTGAAATATCTGAAATAAATACGCAAAGTACGAAAGAGAGACGACGAGAGAGTAAAGACGTTTCACTTCAAAAAGGTTTTTATTACGAAAACAGAGGGATCTGTTTTCGTAATAAAAACCTTTTTGAAGTGAAACGTCTTTAAAATCGCGCCGAAACATACGGGTACCAGGTTTAAAAAGTGGACCGTAACGAAAAGGTCTATATCATCGTACCTTAATAATTAAAAAACTATTAGTCTTAGAAACAAAAATGTGGTGTGAATATTTCACTTATATAGTCAGCTCACTGTTATGACATTGCATTTTCTAGTTTTCATTTCAATCTTATACTTTAAAAGCGATTCGCTAACATAGACGTTTCACGTTAAAACCAAACGGCCGTGTGCCCCGGCACAGCCCCACCCGATGTTTTCTTTCAAACTATCAGCCACTGATTTTTTAACAACTCTATATAACAAAATAGAGATTAGTATGTACAAATGAATACTAAAGAGAATGTCTACGACTAAATCAAGTAGCGCTAACTTTGAAACACCAATTCACACCTCACTAACATAGGAGTAACAACGGATTATGTAACAATATTATGTACAGAGAAGGCTGAAGGATTTCGCTTACATACTTTCACATATTTCGTTTTCAAATATGAGTTTAAAAGTAATATAAATAACAAGGGAAATATTTTTGAATAGATTTGCTAAAAATTAAACGGATATTTTTTTCAATAAAATTTTGTGTTAATAAACTGTAAAAATGTTTAGTTATCATTGCATCTATTTTACTTATCATTTGAAAGACTTAATTAAGTATATACTTGTAATAACAAAAAAAAAAACAGAAATTACTTTTTTAACATGAGTTTGTGATTAATCATTATTGAGAGTCATTTATATTCATATATTTCATTTTATATTTCATAAAAAAATACGTAAAAATATTTAAATTTATTAAAATTTCCTGACCTACCGTCAATATTCCTGGAACCTCCGATCACTCATATTTCAAATTATGCAAAACAAGATGGATCCGAAATCAGCCACCAGGCGCACTGGAACATCCGGATACTTATACATTTTTAAATATAAATTAAGAAGGAAAGAAATCAAAAAATATTTTATTTGGGCTTCACTTGGCTTTGGATCCTAACTAATATTATAAATGCGAAAGTAACTCTATCTGTCTGTCTGTTACCTTTTCACGGCTAAACTACTGAACCGATTGACTTGAAATTTGGTACAGGGGTAGCTTATGGTCCGGGAAAGAACATAGGATATTTTTATCCCGAAATTCTCACGGGACCGGGAACTACGCGGGTGAAACCGCGGGGCACTGCTAGTATAATATAATGTACGTAATTAAAGGATTCTATTGCTGATAAGATAAGCCACTTATATTTTAAGAACAAAATTGTTTAATTTGGGAGATACAAAACTTTTTTTTATACTCGTAATATACTAACTTAGTATGAACATAAATGATATAAAATTAGGCTGTTGCTAGCCGTCCGCTAGAATGGACGTTTAATATAATGTCATTCGTTCGCTAGTCGGATAGACGTCCAGTAATTCGGACGACTAGAATAATTTTATTCGTCCGAATTACTGGACGACTAAACACTTCGATAAAATTATGATAAATTAGTTTTATGTGTTGCTAAAAGAACACAACTCAGCAAAATTAATTTAAACTTCAAAATATTATTAAGCATATATGGTAACTAGATATTAATGTTTTGAAACTATCTGTTTATGTCGGTCTTAATATGTCAATAAAAATTACAGGTTTGGATATATTGTGAAATAATATTTTAAATTGGTGAGCTCCAAAATATCAGAAATGTTAAACAAAATCAAAATGGCGACGTTTCGTTAAAGTATATTTCAATGTCGTTACTATTACTTAAGGTTTAACAATCTACAAATTCAACACTATCACCTACATAGTATAAAACAAAGTCTCTTTCTCTGTCCCTATGTCCTTATGTCCCTATGTATGCTTAGATCTTTAAAACTACGCAACGGATTTTGATGCGGTTTGTTTTAATAGATAAAGTAATTCAGTGGGAAGGTTTTGAGCATAATTTTAATTTTATCCCCATATTCCTACGGGAACGCTAGTAATATTGTAAAGAAAAGAGGCAAGATTTGTTTGTTTGTAACAAATAGGCTCAGAAACTAATGAACCGATTTCAAAAATCTTTCACCATTAGAAAGCTACATTCACACTGAGTAACATAGGTATATTTTATCCCCATATTCCCAAGGTAACGGGAACCACGCGGGTGAAACTGTGAGACGCCGCTAGTGAAAAATAAAAGAAACTAAAATATTTAAAAAAAATCCGTTCCAAACCATTTCTCAACGAGTAAAACCACGGTTTTTCCAGCTAGCTTATAAACAACAATATCTTAAAATTATCTCCAAGTATAACAAAGATATACTACTTATACGAAATTTAGATCAAGTCACTCATGTCGAGTGCATAGTCAGCCTTAACGAATAATCTCGAGATAAGCTGCCAACTTGATAAGAACTACTTTTAACTGGCAGTTTGTGTAATAACTGATACCAAATTCAGTTAATAACCGATTAAATAGTTATTTATTTAACAAATTACTAAACTTGCACAATAAACAGTAGTTAGTGGCATAGATTTGTGATAATGGGTAAAGAAGGGCGGTTAATTGGGTTATAATTATTGTAAGACAAAAATAGTCTTTATGATAGAAAAATCGTGATTAAAATCAGTCCGGAATCCCAATATAATTTTATATAAGTACTAGCTGTGCCCCGCGGTTTCACCCGCGTAGTTCCCGATCCCGTGGGAATTTCGGGATAAAATGTGTCTATGTTCGTTCCCGGACCATAAGCTACCCTTGTACCAAATTTCAAGTCAACCGGTTCAGTAGTTTAGCCGTGAAAAGGTAACAGACAGACAGAGTTACTTTCGCATTTATAATATTAGTAGGGATATACGAATTATACGTTATAATTTATACGTTATACGTTATAATTATAACCTAAACTTGGAATATACCATTCCAAGTTTAGGTTTATCTAAAATATAATTCATCATCATCATCATCATCAACAGCCTGCATTAGTCCACTGTTGGACATAGACCTCTCCCAATTCGCGCCAATGTGCCCTGTCGGCGGCACGTCGCATCCAAACTCTAATTATTTTAAGAAAATTAATTAATTCCAAACATTATTGTCATTGTGAATATCCTAAAATGTATATTTTATACGGTAACTGTAAATTCATGATACAATAGTTCATTACCCTTTTTATCAGTGCCGTAAATATTTAGAACTTAAGTTAACTCAATAATTCTCAAAAAGTATAAAAGAAAATTACGTTATAATTGAATTAAAATAATAAATGTTGTCATCTATAAAACAATACAAACTGACTTAACCCATCCATTTCAGATTTAAAACATTCAAGACACAATACTATTTAGATTTAAACAATCATTATTCATAGATTATTCACTTAATACTGGTAAGTTACTTCATTTCCTCATATACCGGTATTCAGTAAGGTATAAAGGACAATACACAAAACTGCGATGACACATTGTGCATGTCACTGGTTAGGTCGAACTAGTAAACACAAATAACGCCAGTCATTGGTTAGACCCTACCTAGTAAGAGGTCAATGAGCAATGAAGTTTGCTATTCTGATAAAATATGTCTTTTTAAAATTTTATTAAACTTTCATCAAGTCTAAAACTTGAATTTAATTCGGGCACTAAAGAAAAATCTTCATTTTCTACATCGCATTGTGGAAATACGAGCTCGTGTGATAATTCATTGTAATAATGTAAAACAAGTAAATACTTTTTTTTATAAGTACGTACGAACATCCCGTTTGTTAAATAATTATATAAGTAAATACTTGCATATTAATTAACGCATAGCACACATAAAACAAATATTTCAAATTAAAACTGCACTCGTATAATAAATTATTGAATTATACAAAGTATTTCCTAAGCTTTGACGTAAATGGAAAAATATGACAGCTCACCTTGCGAATTCACATCGCACCAATTTTCTTCGCGAGATATAATATCTACTATATCTGAGGTTTTGGGGTTTGACCTTTAGCGAGTTTTGAAGCATGAAACTACAGGGCGAAGATACATAAATAACGCTAAGAAATTATTTTTTGTATTTTTGAAGATCATCCCCAAGGGTGAAGGGGATAAAAGATTGATGTTTCCTCATTAATAAACATTTTTTGTTCATAAAAAAATATCGGAAACGGATATTAAAATGTTATTCAATATTGTTTGAAAATAAAATTGGAAGGCGATATTGATGATTAATTACTATTCGGTGTTTTGGTATTAAAATGATAATTTTTTTTCAGGTATTACGCGATTGATAGAAAAGGGGATTAAATTTTGAAGCGTTTATTATTACTTGATTTTCTTATACTTAAGATTTTTTAAATGGAAAATTTTTACTGATGATAATGAATGAATTAAATTAGAATGTGTGACTTCCTCAATATGCCGGCAATCGATCCAATTGTGGTCTGTTCAATATTATTTATAAAACAATTTTTAAATAGAGATGACGAAAAACTTTCCAGGTAAAATACTAAATGACTGTACTACTTATTTTATAACTATGTTAAACAACGGGATGTTAGTACTTACTTATTTACGTCGAATCCCTCGACTAGTTTCAGCCACGTCCGTCAAGTCATGGCCACCGGACGTGGCTGAAACTAGTCGAGGGATGTATAAATAGTCGTCCGTTCACCCCGTGAACATATATGATAAACTTTACTTATAAACTTTTACTTAACTAATATTTTGTGATTCGACCCTAAAGTCAAAAGTTATACGACCTTTTAAGAAAACTATTGCTAAAGTTTGGAGTAACTTGACGGAAATAGATCCTCTTAGTAATATTCCACCTACTACGAGTAATATATCAAAGTTGTTGGGAAAATCGGCCCAAACAATACCCTTATCTCGTGGTTAATCCGTCAATAACGAATTAAGCCTTCCCACAACAATACTTATAATATTAAAGAGCCAATACTATTGTAATTAGGGTTGCCAACGTCTTGTAGAGTGATAAAAGTATTTGAATTTTGGCAGTATTAAAATTAAAGTGCACACTGTACAGCATTTTTTTATTATTAGTATCTTCTCCTTTAAAACGTATTTTTTTGGCTCGCAAGTTAGGTACTTTAAGTATCAAGAAACTAATAATCTGTTTACGTAAATAAAATTATTTTCTCGTATTTTATTGATGTCGTAGATTATAAAATACGTCTCCATGAAAAAGAGGACAATTCTCTATTTTAGAGTATGGGTGGTAACCCTACGTAATCCGTAGAATAGTATATAAAAGTCTAGATAATCTAGCTCCAGGCTATCACTAATTAAAAGTACCTAACGAGCTAGTAATTTTGTTTGGATATACTCGTAAAATCAATATAAGGGCAGTAGCTAGTTATTGCCAGTAATCAAATTCCTACAATAGTGTATTTGAGACCTAGCTTTATAGGTATCTATTTAGCCCTGAGGTTATCACTTAAAAATACCTAACTAGTTAATCTTGTATGGATATAAAATCAACATACGAGTTATAGTTGTTAGTAATTGCCCGTAATCAAATTAGCCATAAAAATAACGTAACGTAATGAACGTTTATTAAACCTTTAGTCATCGTAATTTAGGTTACTAGACTAATATAAAACCTTGTTCTGGATTTAGGATAGTAATTTCTTAATTGGTTTTGGAAAAGAAAGTTTGTTATATAAAATTCTCGTGTCACAATGTTCGTTCCCGTACTCCTCCGACACGGCTTGACCGATTCTCATGAAATTTTGTGAGCATATTCAGTAGATCTGAGAATCAGCCAACATCTATTTTTCATCCCGAAATTCCCACGGGAACGGGAACTACGCGTGTGAAACCGCGGGGCGCAGCTAGTATTATCTAAAATGTTATTAACTAAGTAAATTTTTTTTTTTTCACATGTTTCTTTGGCGAAGACTTTTTAAAAAGTGAATTTGTTTTTAAGACTTATGGAGCAGACTGGTCACCTGATTTTAAGTAACTACCGTCACTCATGGATATCTGAAACTTAGCAGAGTCACAAGTGTGTTGGAAGCCTTTCAATCCTGGATTAGGAGGAGAAGAAGGAGGGCCTTCTCACTCATCTGTATGTGAAATGCAGTGTATTTCAGATTTACGCCAATATTTTTTTGAGACTATTTTACTTCCCCGGTCGGACAAATCGGTGTTCATACTTCAAACTATGATAATCACAGCTTTACTCTTCCACTATAAAAAGTATAATTTGCACCTTACAGCAACTAGATATTTATTAATAACGTAAAGTTTCCAGCCAGACTAGCCAAGGTTGATAATACAGAATCATTGTTAAAATATTAACCTACTAGTTCCCGTTCCTGTAGGAATTTCGGGATAAAACCTAGCCGGGGAAGGACATAGCTCCTTCCCCGGACCATAAGCTACTCCTGCACTAAATTTCAAGTCAATCGGTTCAGTAGTTTAGCCGTGTAAAGGTTACTTTCGCATTTATAATATTATATAGTAAGGATACGGATACTTAATAAAATTCATCTGCAATTTTTACTTTATTTTATTACTTCAATCATCGTTTATGTTACCAGTTCATTGAGTTTCGATCGAACGTCCGAACAATTAGAAAAAGGACATTTACTTGAAGTCAATATTATGTAAAAAAATACAAGAATTTCATAATCTTTTTCCTTTTTCGGTAAATTGGAGCCTTCCAGTAGTGACAGGGTCTCAAATGTATAAGCTCCCGAAATGATAATACAGTTTTGTTTCGTTTTTTGTTACAATTGTTTTATGTTACGTATTTTGTTTCAATGATTTAAACAGTCTTAGATTATTTATATCATATTGTTTAATTTTAATATTTGGAGAGTGATTTGAGAAACCGAATTTTAACTGACATTGTCTATATCGCAATAATAATCTATACATATAAAAATCAAATGCTGTTCGTTAGTCTCGCTAAAACTCGAGAACGGCTGAACGGATTTATCATATCTTGGTCTTGAAATGTTCGCGGAGGTCTAGGGAAGGTTTAAAAGGTGAGAAAAACACGGGAACGGGTACTACGCGGGTGAAACCGCGGGGCACAGCTAGTATATAAGTCTCATAAAAGCAATCTACTGTATTAGGAGTCTTATTATTTTGGATAAAAATAGTAGGATAGTTGAAAGTATTAAAGTAGCTACTTTCATGAGTTTTCCGTGCTGTGTCTATGAGAGCATGCTAAGCTGTCAGTCCCGGTTGTCGTACTAATGTCCATGAATAGAGAGAGTGTTCAGGGCCCAGATTCTCTAAACTATTAAGCTGTGATAATGCTAGTCAAATGTATTTTTAACCCCCGTCGCAAAAAGAGGGGTGTTATAAGTTTGACGAGTCTGTGTGTGTGTGTGTGTGTGTGTGTGTATCTGTCTGTCTGTGGCATCATAGCTCCCGAACGGAAGAACCGACTTTTTTTTGTAGTTTTGTTAGTTTTTTTTGTATTAAAGGGGACGTACGTGCGAGTGTTCTTAGACATGTTTGATGAAAATCGGTTGACCCGTTTAAAAGTTATGGGGGTATGAAGGTAATTGTGTTGGGGGTTTTTTAAATTTTTAATTTAATGTTTTAAATAAACAATAGCATTTTGATTTTGTAATATCAATATTATGGTCGTTTGTTGGCATTTGTTGTCATTTTGGTGCCTCAATATGGCCTCAATATCAACATATTGTCTGATCAATAATGTCAAATTGCAGACTTAGGCCCCAGTTGGTTTAACCGACATTATCACAGCTCGCACAAAGGATCCAAACCAAAGACGTTTAATTGCAGAAACTGCCTGCTTAAAATCACAATACCGATATAATGGTATACTCATTATTGTATACAATGTTGAAACATCGTACATTACATCAAATGTGAAAGCACTATTTAAAACTCAACTCTTAAATTGGAAAGTGTGCATTTGTATGTCCTTTTGTCATATGAATATGGAGCAAGAATACACGAGAATGGTTTGACATATTTTTTTGCTATGGTCGTGATAATGGCGGGCAATAAGCAATAACATAACATAACATAATCATTCACTACATCATCTCATTATAGTAACTGACCCCTAACTAAGTTCGAAACTTGTATCTAGGGTATCAGAAATGTATTTGACGTTTACGTAGATTGGATTTTCTGGTGTGAAAGACGTGGAATCCCTTAAATTTGTGGATAAAAATGAAAAATATCCTCAATTAATAGAATACCCTAATTCAGGGTAAGCTCGAGCCCCTCGGTGGGAACATATATGAATTGACTAGCGGCGCCCCGTGGTTTCACCCGCGTAGTTCCCGTTCCCGTAGATATGAGGATAAAATAAACGCTAAAAACCTTCCCACTGAATCACTCTATCTATTAAAACAAACCGCATCAAAGTCCGTTGCGTAGTTTTAAAGATCTAAGCATACATAGGGACAGAGAAAGCGACTTTGTTTTATACTCGTACTATGTAGGGATAATGAATTAATGAATTGAATACACTGGAACCATTTTCTATTGTTATCTTTAAATTCAGTTTTCATCTGTCGATCCAACCAGCTGATAACTCAAAAGAACTTGCACTAAATGGAATAATCATTCAAAAATATGCTAATATAAAAAAACAATGATAGTTTTTTGTTTGTAAACACCGTCTGTCAGTCAGTTGGCCATAGAGTGATGTAACATCCGTAAAGACCGAGAGTGAATGAGTCATCAACAGTCATAGTGATTAGACCGCGTTCATACCAAACTGACTGTTAGCCACCGAATATGATCGCTCACATCGCGTTACACAGTTTTTTTTAATGATTCCATACATTTTTACTTTTCAACCTACTCAAGTACTTAACTAATTATAAATGGTAAATAAGTATTAAAGATTTAGTTTGGTATCCTATAAATGCTCTTTGCTAGGAATGTCATTCAGACAGAGTTTCTTTTTTAATTAATCATTGCTTATGGCGTAAATTTGGTCACATCTAACCGACAATTCGTTATTTATTACGCTATGTGTAGGCGTTGACTGAGAAAATACGTCACACTCTCACGTTCACATTGGGGCTCACAGTGAGCCTGCTTACAGTCAACAGCTAACAGTCGCTAGTCGGTTTGGTCTGAACGCACCCTAAATCACGTACAAATTGCATTGCTGGCTTCATTAACAGAATGTGGGAAATATAACATGATTTGTGGTAACAGCAAGCATTGTATGTCGAACTAATGATTTCGTTACATAATATCATTTGCGTTAAAACTATTGATCATTAAATTTTGGGATTGATTGCCTTTTAATTAGTAATCAAATCAATATGAAGAATACAATAAATATGTCACTTCTAGTCCCAGACAAAGTTAGGCTTGAAAACGGATAAACTAATATTATAAAGCCGAATGTTTCTGAGTGTGGATGTGTGGATGTTTGTTCCTCTTTCACGCAAAAACTACTAAATGGATTTTAATTAAATTTGGTACAGATGTTCCTCATACCTAGGAATAACACATAGGATTTTTTGATTGATTGATTTGATTTTTTATCCCAAAATTCCCACGGGATAAGGTTCCACGCGGGTAAAACCACGGGGCTAGTACTTAAATAAAAACATGTTTGTCAACACATATTCCTATCCCTATGAGATTTAAAAAGGGGATCCACGTGATTAACGTAGGACGAATAGTTGAAAGGACAGTTGAATAACTTTTAATATAATTTTGTTCGGAGTTGTTGTTGAGATACATTTGGGAAATTATAGGGTAATTGCGTCTCAAATTATTATAATTAACGGGATATTTACCATGTATATTTGAAAAAAAAAAACTCGAAATGAATAATATAAGTACATGGTAAATATCCCGTTAGTGCAAATAACCATGATAACTATAGAAACTATAATTGCATCTGTATATAATATGAAAGAAAAGTTATAAAAATGTAAAAAGTCCCACGTCAGTGTAACTTGATCAAAAAGACCTAAATATTTAAAAAATGCGACTAAGGGTCTATTTCACCATCTTCAAGTAAAGTTCCAAGTATTTACTTACATATTTTGTCTTTGTCACTTGATATAAAGTAAGAAAGAGACAAAAGTAATTTTAATTGGTGAGTAACTTTATTCGAAGGTCGTGAAATAGGCCCTGAGACCTGTATTTTAATTAACTTTAAACTAAAACAGTTTTGAATTCGCAACAATCTTTCAAGTAGCAACTCTTCGAAGTTTACGCGGCAAACTATATCCGTGTGTGGTCCAATACACACTTGACCAGTTTTTCTACCCAATTAAATCCCCCAATCTTTGTACAACATAACGGCTTTGACCCAAATAAGGTATCAGTATTGTTAAAGTAAAATACCCGAAATTTTCAACGACAGTCGACCAACAAACTTTAAAGTTTAAAGTTTTAAAATTTTAATTAAATTACTATAATTATTTAAATTTAAAGTTAACCTACTTTTCCCTTATGACAGATAATTACAATAATTGATGGTATATTATGTGACAATCGTCATTTAAGTAATAACTCCAAGGCAATAATCGTTTAGAAAGTTGCAAAGTTTGTTTACAATGGTGGTTTAGTGGTGTGTGTGACTGGTTGCAGAGACAGAGGTTTGTGGTTCGCATCCTGGGTTAATTTATTTTTTGATATATTTCAAATATTCATTATTTTTGCGTGCTTCAAGACTTTTGCCCTGCATTGGGATTTAACATTACTC
The DNA here is from genome assembly GCA_958496195.1 of Timandra comae. NCBI lineage: Eukaryota > Metazoa > Arthropoda > Insecta > Lepidoptera > Geometridae > Timandra > Timandra comae. The sequence goes on from OY292359.1 coordinate 1,516,661, forward strand.
TATATTTTTACATAAAAATAAAAATGATTAGGAAATGATTAGGATGTTATGTTTTATATATAAAAATGAAACCCGTTTTCCTTGGTCACGCGTGAATGGCTGGACCGATTTCACTAATTCTTTTTTTGTTGTATTTGTTATTATTAGGAGAAGGTTCTTATGTAAAAATAACTGGAAAATCAACGGAAAAATTGGACCCGTGCGAAGAAGGGGCGGGCCGCTAGTGTTTTAAAAAAATATAGTTCTACACAGTACAGAAAACCACAAACTACCGTTTTTAATTAACGCATTTTATGTTCAATATTTTCCTGCACTCGTAAAAGTATTTTTCTCGAAATTAATACTTTAATAATGCGTCGTAGGAACAAAATTGCGTACCTATAAATCATTATGCTTAATTAAGTGTGGTTTTAATCAATTAACTTGAATCTAAGTGCGTCGTATGGTGAAGGTAATGTAGGTGAACTTGAATTTTATAGTAGTTAGGTTCCGCGTTTTTACTCGCATTCTATATGGATTTTTCACATATTTTAGATTTATTATCATACCTACTTTACACCAAAAAAATTCATACCAGACTTAACTGTCAAAGTTGGAACTATAAAAGTATGAAACAGGAATATTTATTTATTTATCCAGAAAAAACATCAACAGCTTTATACATTAAACATTTTTTCATAAATGTACAACAATATCAAAATTCTGATGTATAAAGCCAATAACAGATGTTTATAGCATTTACAAACAAAGGTTCAGAGACAACTTAACAAGTTAAACATAATGAAAATAAAATGAAACTAAAAGATGAAATTCTTACAATAAAAAAATAAAAATGGGTACATAAAAATCTAAACAAAAGAGATCTTAAGCAGATAAATTTATGATGAACAAAGATGATTGGTAATTTTATGCTTAAAAATATATTGATAGTTAAGTTCAAGAGCTATTAGAACTTTGGTATATAGATAGATAGTGAAGTTCACGAAATAACTAGTACCTGCCCGAACTTTCGGTTTCGATTGATGTTGTAGCCTAGTTTCGGTCGGAGTATTTGCAATACTCAGCGTTCTATGCACGTGGTTCACTATAGCTACGTTACTCGCGTGGGTGCGTGGCTTACACACGTGTTTCTATGTTATGCGATGCACGCGAGTATGACATACAAATTCGTGTCCGTCCTTGATTTTGTATGTCAATATCGCATGCAGGTTTGTAGCTTTATTTAATGACTAATAAGAGTAAATATTACTCAATTTTGACATTTACACATTTTAAATTATATGTGTGAAACGCTATCTTAATATTATACTCGTAAATGCGAGTTGTCGCTTTTACAACATAACCACTTATATGATCATGAAATTTTATCTACAACGTGTAGGTATGTTATTAAGGAGTGCAGTAAAAAAATATAAGCATAAGCATTCACTACATCATCTCATTATAGAAACTGACCCCTAAGTTTGTGACTTGTATCTAGGGTATCAGAAACTACGCACACACTCATTCACACACACCTAGACCGAAATAAAAAAATGTGGTTCACACAAATATTCACCCCATACGGGAATCGAATCCGCAACCTTACGGATGGCAGTATGATATACTTACTTTTAAGTAGTACTCATAGTTGCTGTATTTGTTTTATTAATCTAAAAAAGGTTTTAAGTTTTCGAAAATTAAAATTATGATGAGGTCTGATACCACACCAACAAAAATATATTATCAGAAATTTATAATAAGAACGCTATGAAGCTCGATATTATTCTAAGATAAGAAAAAAATGAGTTCCTTTGAGAACGATATTTGGTATAGGCACAGTATAATAAAGAGTACTAGATAGGAGAGCTTGGTGATTATTTCTTCTCATTATAATTCACTTTTAGAGGTGACTCTAGTTTTAAAAAGTTTTAGTTTATTTTAAAATATAAAGAGTTCTTGAAGTGGAAATAATCCATTTTAATGGTCCTTCTGCAGTATTCATATAAACAAAATCCTAGTATATAAACAATAAAAAAATAAAAGTTTAATAATAAAGAAATTCAGACATTACGACTTTAGATTGAAGATGCATTTTCGTATAATACCTACTCTAGTTCAAAAATACAAGGTTACCGATTTTAATATTGTAGACCATTTTGTGTTTTTAGTATATCTACATGAAGGAAAAACTTGAAAACTATTAAAATATAATTAATCTTGGTCAAATTTTTACTATTAGTGCGTGTTACTTTATCTTAATCACTTTTTAATGTGATTGTACATTTATTTATAAACAAATCAATCAGCATCTCGGTTTGATTTTCCGATGTCAAAAACTAAAACGGTATCGTTCAGTATTTTCTGATAATGAATAGCACAAAATAAACAAAAATATATGTATATAATTCTGTAATAAATTAATTTATTATTATGTAAGTATTTGTTTTGGTAATCTTCTATAATGTATAAATATTCGTTTGACTCTATAGGTATTTATTTTTGATTTTATTTATTTTATTTATCCAGTAGAATGATTTCAAATGCAGCTTTAGCGATTAAAATATTGTATTTAAAAAATATATCTTAATAAATTAAATCGTGTGAACAATTGCAAATTAAGAACACGGATGCAATATTAAAATATGCACTAAACCAGTTCTATTAAAATTTCACGAAATCAACGTTTTATTATGTCAACAACAGGTTTACATGGCATATAAAAAAACAATAAAATTATTCACAATCTTAAGTCGTGTTTCAATTAGTCTATATTTACTTAAACAAATATTTGCTAGCCCTTTCACCCTGAGATTTAAATAAAAATATGAATAAAATTCGCAAAACCTCAGAAAATATGTCGAAAATCGTAAATACCAGTTTAGTTCGAACAAAAGCTGACTCAAAATGCAGTTTACCTTGTATCTCTGAATAAAATCCCTTCACTTAACAATGGTTTGAACACATCACACACTCCGCGTAATATATTTCGATAAAATATAAATATTAAAAGTGCACGTCCGCTTGTCGGTGCGAACGCAATTGTACTGGTTGCAAACTGCGTAAGCGCAAGGATTGAGACATTTGCAGTACAATAGTATATAAATAATGCATTTTTTCTTAATTTTATATCGTATTTTTTATGTTTTGTGTTTAGTGTAGTAATAAACTTTTTATTACAATTTTGTTTTTGCAACTTAATTAATCATGATACAGTGATTACCATACCAAATTAGTAGGTTGTAGGATGCGGGATTCTTGCGCAGTACTGAGGTAGGAGCCTAAGAGGGCTCTGACCAAACGGCGCAGTCTGGGGGACGTCCTCAATTCCAAAGACGTCCTTTCAAGTAGAGACGCCGCCTTGCTGCATGCCAGTGTTGGAGTGACGTTGTATAAAATCCTACGGGATCCTGCGGTACCCCCATGTAACGCGGATGCAAGACATTTTTTAGTTTTTATATAACTAGCTGTACCCCGTGGTTTTACCCTCGTAAATCTCAATCCCATAGGAATTTCGGGATAAAAAGTCTTATGTGTTATTCCTAGTTATAAGGAACATCTGCACCAAATTTCATCTAAATCGTTTCAGTAGATTTATCGTGAAAAACAAACGTACACACTCACTTTCGCCATTGTCATATTAGTGTGATTGTTTTGTGTTTGTGCTCGTCCTTAAAATTTTGATATGCCATTGAACCAAATGTGATGAAATTGGTTCAAATAGTCTGCGAAGGTCATTTAAGGCGGGCGGAAGGTCATTACTATAAATAGAAAGATTGACAAATACTTTATCTATCATTGTGAGAAAATAATGTTTACGAATTTATCGCAGAATCGATTTCTTCTTAGCTACGGTTAGATAGACTTAAATTTTATCACAATAATACATAAATTTAGATAAACATTTCTTTGATCAAACCGATTAATAATAACCTACATATATAGAGAGGAGAAAATTCGTACTTATGTATATATAGGACTGAGTAGCTACTATTTTACTTACGGAATTCTCGTTTAACAAATCCTGTACGAATTTTAAGATCCATGAAATCGTGTTTTATTTTTATTAAAAATCGATCTAGTTTTTTTTTATTGATAGGACAACAGCTTTTTCATAGTGTTAGTATGTTTTCTGTACAGTCTTAAACAAAAACTTACAATGGAGCATTTGGTCCAAATTAAATGGACTAGTTTGCTCATAAAACATGACGTTTTTTTACAGGAAAATATTTAGCTTGCAGATCATGCGTTAATACATAAACTATTACATATATATATCCTTTTAGTTATATCCTCTTTCTTTCAACGATCTCTATATGACCTAACAGTTAACATTTGCATATTTTATACCTAAGTTATTTCGTATGTAAAACACGGCCAATTCCAGTTCATTTAGGGTTTCCCCTTTTCCTTGTACTTGTCCTGCTTAAAATTAAATAAAATAAAAAGTAATCAAGTCTGTCCAGTTGTTTGTAAGTTTTTATAACATTTTCAAATAGAATTTACTTAATTAATAATCGTAGCTTGGGCTTTGCCTCGTTGCTCTTAAGTACTACTTAGTGCTCTTTCGGTTTTTTATGCATGTAACAACCTCGACGACCTCGATAGCAGAGTGGTCACCATACCGGACTACCATGCATACGGTTGCGGGTTCGATTCCCGTGGGGTAAATATTTGTGTGAACCACAAATGTTTGTCTCGGTCTGTGTGTGTGTGTGTGAATGAGTGTGTGCGTAGTTTCTGATACCTTAGATACTAGTTTCGAATTTAGTTAGAGGTCAGTTACTGTTATCAGATGATGTAGTGAATGCTTATAAAAATAAAGATATATTCGTTTGATATGAGTACGACAATGAAAGCAATTAAAATTAACTAAGTATAAAGTAAACCTTGGATTAAAAATATTTATCTGCCTCAAACATTCTCTATCTCTGAACAAATATCTAATTAATTTTTAAATGCAAATATATATTTTTAATGCATTTGTATGTATATTTATTAGTTGCACATACACTTAAATAGATTAAGAAAAATTAAACCGGCTTTTTATTGTTGCACGATAACATTGTGTTATCGCTCTAAGAAAAGAAAGTACAATGTACATGAAAACTAGTCATTTTCCGAGATAGTAATATGAAAATGATAAGTTTTTATAAAAACTCTCTATGATAAGTTTTTATAAAAACTTATTTTTAGTTTTAACTAAAATACTAGAATTTCTACCAATGATAAAAAGTGACGGAAGTTAGAATGAAAATCTGTCTATGAAGATTTAAAGAGCCACAAAAATTATAAAACATTTCAAGTAAACCTCAGAAAAAACGTTTCTTTGTACATTTTCATGTATTTTCAATTCAAAACACGAAAACTTAATACTTCGAACGAAAAGTAAATACATATTCATTATCTACTAGCTATACCCCGCGGTTATACCCGCGTAGAACCTTATCGCGTGGGAGTTTTGGAATATAAAGTATACTATATGTTATTCCTAGGTATGAGGAACATCTGTACCAAATTTCATTAAAATCCATCCAGTAGTTTTTGCGTGAAGGAGGAACAAACATCCACGCATCCACACTCACAAACATTATAGCAGGATTACAACGAAATATAGATATGACACTTCCCCAAAGGTCAATTCTAAGGTGATGGATCTGAGACCTTCCTTTTAAGGTTAATCCTAATGTAACAAGTTCAATGTTCTATCTTTCGTGATTTACAAAACTAATGAGAAACTTTTATGTAGCCTAATTGTTATATATTGTATTTGCCATTCCCGATTTGGCCTTTTAATAAAAGCGACTGACCCCTTACTAGGTTCATTACCTATATTTAGGGTATCTGAAACTAGGCACACTCATTTATATACACAGACAAAAATAAACATTTATAAATTACTTTTGTTACCTCGCACGGGAATCAAACCCAGTGTAACGGGTTTGATTGTCAAACCTCAGACATGATAAAGATTATGAATCACATATATTGCCTCGTTAGGGATTCGATCCCACAACAGTGTTTTTAGTAGACATGGTGACTCTGTAGTTTGGGGTCTTTGTATCTAAATTATCATACAAATATTATAAAGTCGAATGTTTGTGAGTGTGGATGTTTAGATGTATGGATGTGTGGATGTTTGTTCCTCTTTCACGCAAAAACTAGTGAATGGATTTTAATGAAATTTGGTACAGATGTTTTTCATACCTAGGAATAACACATAGGATACTTATTATCCCAAAATTCCCACGGGATAAGATTCTACGCGGGTAAAACTGCAGGGCACAGCTAGTAAGAAATAAGGGAAACGAATCCTCAACCTTCCATTTGACAGACATGGTGACCACTCTGCTATTTAGATCATTGCTGTTACAAATAAGTTCTCCATGATTACGCAGTAGTGATTGTATCTCACAAGTTACCTAACACAGTTTTAAAGATACTTTAATTAAATGGCGGAAATTTTGTAAGACCTTCACGATAAACCGATTAGTTTTAGATGTAATGTTGACACAGTAAAGTGTCTTCGGAAGTTGCGCAACTTAATTTTCCAGTATAATTATGTTTATGTTTTTTTTGGTAGTAATGACCTGGTCAAGGTTTTATTTTTGTATTATTTACTAGCTGAGTCTCGCAGTTTCTCCTGCTTTGATATGTAGTAAAAATATTCTTCTTAAATCAATCATAGCATTAAAATCCTATAATTTTTACTATTCAACAGTCAATCAATATTTTTCGGTGAAATGAAAATCGATCAAACAAGTTTCGGAATTACATAAAGAACATTAAAATCTCATAGTGATTCGACAGGGTCTAAGTACTTTTATACATAACTTTTTAAACCGTTGATTGTTAGCCTGTATTCTTGAAAATTGAGCCTTAAGTTTTGAGGTTAGGAGCGTGTTTTCATTAAAACGTTATTATTCAGAACGATGTCATTAGAATACACTATTTAGGCTATCATGTTTTGAATTCATTATTATCCTAACTAATATTATAAATGCGAAAGTAACTCTGTCTGTCTGTTACCTTTTCACGGCTAAACTACGGAACCGATTGACTTGAAATTTGGAACAGAGAAAGCTTATGATCCGGCAAAGAACATAGGAGTTTTATCCCGAAATTCCCACGGGACCGGGAACTACGCGGATGAAACCTCGGGGCGCTGCCTAACTAATAAAAAATGATTATTTCACGTTAAGTCCCGTACGTAGTTATAATAATAATGCCATTAGAAATTTACGTTCATTAAAATAATTGCCACAACATCAATCAAAACTATATCTAATCAAAACTATCTATAATCTATAACTGTTTCTTGGTTAGTTAATTAAAATGTGATTTTCTTTGTTGTGTTATCGATCTTATTTGGCTTTGATATTACAATTTGTAATAGGTGTTCGTTATTCTGGTAATTCTTGAGGGTTTAGGAATAATATGATATAACAAGCCTATATCATTTATTGATTATTTGTACGTAAAAAGACATTTACTTAATTTGTTAAAAATAATGAATTGAGTTTATACAAAAGCGTTTATCTGAGAATTATACTGTTTGGAAACATGTTTTTGCATTAGATGACTCATTTATTGAAGAGGACTCGGCTGAAATTATTTCTATGGCATCACCATGGGCCATTAGCATCTACGTGAGATGATATTATGTAGCGTCCGTTGGAGTTGTAGGGTTTGAAACGCATCTACGAAAGTGACTGGTTGACTTTAAATCTAATGTAAACATATTTTCTTAATCATTTGCAAGTCACTTCATGATATAGAAATTTATTCATTTTATCCTCTTACACCAAGTCAATGTAACTTTAAATTAGAAGGAAAAGTATGAGAAGAATTCCTTGAGTATTCATTGTGGTTTGAAGTGCCACCTCAAAGAATTTTACCTTCCCATTTCTAAAGAGCAGCTAAAAATAATATATTTTATTCATTTTTTACCCTTCTTGAACCTCTTATTGATGATAACTTGAAACCGAAAATACGAATAAGTACTGTTGTTTCTGACGTAATCCCGATGCAACTCAAATATAACATAACATAATCATTACTACAAATAAAGTTTATGATTATGATTATGATTACATCATCTCATTATAGTAACTTACCCCTAACTAAGCTCGAAGCTTGTATGTAGGGTATCAGAAACTACACACACACTCATTCACACACACACACCCAGACCGAGACAAACATTTGTGGTTTACACAAATATTCACAATAAATATAAATCAACAGAAATAATTTTGGTGCTATGTTTTAAATAAAACATATTTTAAACATAATTAGTAACTTTTGAAGTCGGTGCCAGCCAAATCCTTTATTAATAGTATAGGATCGTCCCGTATTATCTTCTTAGGAAAAAAAAAACTATCTTGGCTGGCACTAACTCCAAAAGTTACTAATTATAAATTGTAAACATGTATTAAAAATTTCGTTTATTGTAAATTATTTTCTTACTTTTTAGTGCTGAAGTCGGTTTCTTACTTTCTTTAAATCAACTTTATCTCTGAAGATTTAAACGTTCGTTTATTTATCGTTCGATTATGGTTTTCTGTTATGATTTGACGCGTTCAAGTGGAATGATTTGAGGGTGGCAAAGGGGGGTTATGAATAATCAAGTCGTCGAAACAGTTTTATTAGAGACATTAATTGTATAGCAAATTTATTATTCTTCTTCCGAACCTTTAATCCTATGTCTGTTTTGAGGTCAGTTTTCAGTTTAACCCGACTTTGGCAGAATATGAGTCACTTTAATCAATCAATCAAATCATTTATTTGCATAAACATAGGTTACATTATTAGGTGGCAGTTATAATAAAAATAAGTACAAGCCTATATTTTGCTTAACATCATGCAAAGTCAATAAATTTATACTTAAAAATAAATCAACTTACAATTAGATTTAGAATTTAGAATTATTAAAGTAGTAATTATTATAAAATAGAGTATTTTACGTGAAGCGACTGCCATCAGATCTTCACAACCCAAAGGGCTATACGACTTTTAGTTAAACCAAATGTTAGACTTTTGAGGGCTCTAACTACCCGTAACGACTGTCGATGATGTAAGTACGACAGCCGGGACCGACGGCTTTACGTGCCCTCCGAAGCACGGAAACGCTCTTAAAATAAAAAGTTACTTTTAGTAATGACCCATCACAGTCATGACATTGCTAGACGTTGCTTAACCGCAGTGATCACAAGTGAACCGCCGTTGTACTGGGCCGTAAGCGCTTCAATTAGTAAGGTAAATAAGTCAAAAATAATTTATTCAGTTAAGGCCTCAATGAGGCACTTATGAATTTCAATGAATCTACCACCGATTCGGAATTACATCAGCCGAGAAGAATCGGCAAGAAACTCAGCTGGTATTTTTTGTTAAATAAAATACAAAATGTAACTTAAAAGTAATGTCAAAAGTATATAAGTACTTAGCAAATATTTTTCCAAATTTTTATATTCAATATTTTGGTGTACACACTTTGTACTATTACTTTTCCATTCACGGGACTATTAAGGAGTCCCGGTCTTTTGGAAGGCTAGTATGGGGCCAAAGCCAACACACGGAAGCCCTTTGACATATTTAATCTTGTGTAAAGGATGCACAATCCGGCGACTATCCCTGTATAGCACTATAAAATGCATCCAAGGACAGTCCCCGGTTCTACTGGGACTATTACAAATATATGGAAAACTACGACAGGGTTATGGGAATGGGATGTTTAATGGACTGAATGGATATTGGGGAACTATGGGGACTATGTCACCCGCCGATACAATGCTAGAAACGTACTATTACTTATTATTAAGGCGGATATATCATATTTTAGTAAAAACAACTAAGTATATAAATTTTCGGTGTAAGGACTCGAAAAATTCCTTATTGTTTGGATTATTGGTAAAAATATCCGCGAATATAAATATCGACAAAATATTAATGAATTAATTGGTATATTCTTACTATATTTTTTTGGTAATTCTTACACAAACGTTTAGGAGTTTTAGTTGTAGAAGGTGAATTTTAACAAGGTACACGTTCACTCCTTATAATTTTGATTTGAAGTAATATAATAGTAATAATATCTATAAGTAACTCAACCGTAGTTATTACAATATTAAACTCAGGCTTTTATTTTTTATTTACATTTAAATTTTACCCTTTTACGTTTTAAGTGTAACTATAAGTTCAGTTCGCATAAATTGAATAAATTGATATCGGTCATATTTGCTGAAACTTTTTGTGTCATCACGTATTATGTTGTACCGAAACTAGGATGCGTAATAGTTATTTATGGTACAAGCGAGGATAGTAATCATCAATAACACGCGTGTACCATACAACGTTTTTCAACACATTTGCGAAGAAATTATCATTTTTCGCTAATAAATAAATAGTTTTTCTATTCGCGCGCATCCAACACAACAATGGTGATCGGCCAAAGAGTAAAAGAATATACTTATTAAAAAAAATCGAATGAATGAATGAATGGAATCGACCATAGACCTACCAAAAGTAAGGAAACATAGTTGAAGTTTGTTTTAAAATGTATGGACACAATTTTTTTGGTATCGAAACTTTTTTAAAATGAAAGCAATTTAAAAAAACAATCTATAACTCACTAGTGAATAAAACGCGTCATTATTCAACTGTTTTTGCACAAATAAAAGCCTTTTTTTTGGTTTGGGAAAATAACTTTCAATTTAGTAGGTAATATCAAGAATCATTAGTTGCCTTTGACTTATATATATTCGGAAACGCATGGTGCGATCCCGACCACGCACTAATGTGTTTTCGATTTTCGAATTCTTATGAACGTGAACATTTGATGCTCTTACGGTGAAGAAAAACATCGTGAGGAAACACACGCGCAAAGAAATTCTAAGGTTATGTGTGTAGTCGACCAACCCACATTTGACTAAGGTCGCCCCAATTCAGGATAGGTTTGAGCCCCTCGGAAATTAAATTTCTGCACCCGCAACCTCAACATGCTACTTTTTGATTATATAGGTACATATAAGTATTTTTCTATATTTATAGATTTTATTACTTGCTTTCTTTTTTCATCTATGACATTGTACTAGTTTGAAGGTACTGTTTGTATTTTATTTTATTTAAAAAAAATACCAGCCCGAGTTTCTTGCCGATTCTTTTCGGCTGACGTAATTTCCGAATCGGTGGTAGAATCAACTTCGACGTTCATAAGTGCCTCATTGAGGCTTTAACTGAATAAACGATTTTTGACTTTGACTCGGTGGGGACATATGATCTGATGATGATGATAACTATCGAGAATCAAGACAATCATATATTAGTTCTAAGGTATTTTTTTAATTTTGTGCCCCTGTTTGGCTTGCTACTCTATGGCCCCACGTCATAAAATGCAAAAAGTGTTTTTTTTTTTACGATTTTGCAACACATCTTGCTACTTTTCTTCCAATTTTGTTTTTGCTATATCGTAGAACGTACAGTTTGATTTTTGTATTTGTGGAAATATAGCTGGTTTGAGTACTATTGTTGATTTTTCACATATTTTTCCTATTTTATACCTTTTTTTACCAAATAATAAAATCAAAAGACAGATTTATTTTGGGCGGTGACGTGGTAGTACAACATTTCTAATTACAAAACATAGATTTTGTAATTACAGAAATATCGCTGATTTGAGTGCTATTTTTCATTTTTAACCAATTTTTTTCATTTATTATATTTGTTCTTTATCAAATAACAAACACCAAAGACAGTTTTCTTGTGGGCGGTGACACCGCCGGCGCCACCGTGGTCAACACAATTATTTCCTATTTTCTCTGAAGATTTAAACGTTTATTTATCGTTCGATTATGGTTTTCTGTTATGATTTGACGCGTTCAAGTGGAAAGATTTGAGGGTGGCAAAAGGGGGACTATGAATAATCAAGTCTTACTAAATAGTCCACAATTCTGGTGATGCTGAACTAAAGTCAGGATTAAGTTTGGACTATCATGTGACTAATTTATGTCTGTCTAGGTGTGGACGCTGTTGCCGTTCCCGCATCGGTTTAACTAGTCACCGGAGAAGGTGTCGCTCAATATCACCACACACTGCTTAAATCATCTGTTACAGATGTAGAGACCTTTGATGATGTCTGAAAATGAAAGAAATTATTTAAAGGAACAAAACGGAAATCAATTGTTAACATTATGATCAGGGTTGAGGTGCCTGAGACATATAGAATTTTAATTTTGAGACTTTCTTAGTCTTAAAGCGACTTAATACTAAATGCATTTATTGGATTTGTATTTAAAAAGTAGAGAGAGCGTCGGTGGCTTAAAGGTTAAGGGCTAACGCTCAATCACCCTAATCCAGGTTAGGCTCGAGCCCTTCGGTGGGGACATTTATGAGCTGACAATGATGATGATGATTTAAAAAGGGAATCTTATAATTGCAAAACAATGCTTTCTGTCTCACCCAAGGTTTGCTGTTGGTGGTCACGACGTGCCAATCCTAAGGTTTCGGGTTCGATTCCCGCGCGGGGTGACTATTTGTGCGAACCACAAATGTTTGTCTCAGTCTGGATGTGTGTGTGTGAATGAGTGTGTGCGTAGTTTCTGATACCCTAGATACAAATTTCAAACTTAGGAGTCAGTTACTACATATAAAGAAATGATGCAGTAAATTTTTATTTTAAATTATGGTTAAGGTAGTTTAACTACAAAAATGTAGTCTTATTTATGTTAATATAAAAAAATAAAAATAAAAGAAGTATGTACTCACATAATTTCAGAACAACTTGAGATAAAGCTACTGTTTATGTTTGTCGCAGTTTTAATTTTGCATAAACCAAATAATTCAGGAAACTCCATATATTGCAATTTTTTCAGACAAAATTAAGATGTAAATGAAAATTTTGGAAAACAGGAGTATTTCATAATTTTCCGGGCGGCTAGTTTTTAATGTCTTACGTGTACATTAAACTGTGCCCCACGGTTTTACCCGATCCTTTAGGACTTTCAGGAAAAAATATAAAAAATATAGGAAAAAATAAGGCCCATAAGGACCTAGTGCCGCAGTGGCGCCCCACGTTGGGCGCCACTGCGGCACCAGTTCCTTAGGGGCCTGCCAGCAGATAGGTAGGATTTAGGGAAAAAAAAACTCACTGGTAATTTAATAATTGTTTTAATGCCTAAAATCCTGTTGCCGCCACTGGTACAGGGCCCCGATTCTCTAAACTATTAAGCTGTGATAATACTACTCAAATGTGTTTTAATATCAACACTATGGCCATTTTTTGGCATTTGTTGTCATTTTGGTATTCTCTTAGTGACAACTATTCCGCTGACTCAATAGCTCCATAAAACTTAGATGGTTGTCATGGAAACAGTATTCTGACGTTTATTTGTCAAAATTTCTATATGCAACTATGACCACTGAGACACCATAGCCATATGAATAATTATAGCAGAATACCAAATTTCTGACAGTCTCGTTATGGTGCCTCAATATAAACATATTGTCTCATCAATAATGTCAATTTGCAGACTTAGGCCCCAGGTAGGTTGAAGTAATAGGTGGGAACACTGGCCTGAACGCTAAGGTGGTATTCCGTCTGCGACTGCTTCCGTACTAGGTGTTCGCTTCCTTCTACACTATTTCGTCCATTTACTTTGGTTATAAGTATTATATATGTGTATATATTGTATCCGTAGCCGGTAAATAAAGGTCCGTAAGTGTATAATAGAATCCTGGAAGTGCAGACACAAAGACAAGCTTTAGCAAAGTCGAGTATTGAACATGTTGTACGGGTCCAAAGGTCACAGTGTTCCGAAAGAAATATGAAAACGGACAGCTGATTTTAAATAGAAGTTTACACTAAGAAACACCTTACAATGAAGCACTTTAATTAATAAAAATGGAAACTTACCCCAGCGGGATTTCAATATTAAATTAGTACTTAGTTAACACGTGCAAATAATAGTATGATTACGTATACAAGTGACGCAGCCATCTCGTACAGTGTTAGAATTTAGTGTGACGTTCTGGAATCTTCGTGGATTCCCGAGCTTTGCCGAAGCACCCTACCTGACCGGTGGAGTCGTTTAGAGATGCGTAGGCGCAGGGAACGAAGCCCGCCATGTTTAGTAATAGAATTAGTGGTTCCGTATATTATTTAATTTTGTATTATATTATTTTGTTTTACTTTAAGTTATTTTAATGTTGATTAATGTTTTATTTTATTTAACTTGTACTTGTATAGTAAGTACAACGTTACAAGCATAAGACCTTTCCTGGACCATAAGCTACCCCTATACCAAAAAAATCAATCGGTTTAGCAGTGTAGCCGTGAAGAGGTAACAGACAGACAGACAGTTACTTTTGCATTTATAATATTAGTAAGGATTTAATCTAGCAACCTTCAATATCAGTAGCCCTCAATATTTTTCGTTTTGGTATATTTAGTGAGAACGAAAATCGCATAGTCGGGACTAAGCTTGGTTTAATTCTCCAATACTAGAATCGTAAAAAAAAGGCCCTTATATTATTTGTTAAATTCAGCGATGACGAACTATAAGATGCACCCAACCCCCCCAATCTAGGTCGATCGAGTTGGATTAAGCAACTGAATGATTTTGACATGACATGCTGTTGAATATTAATAAGCAACCCTTGGGGGAAAATGGTATATAAAGGGATGGTTTTAAGAATTATCTTCATACTTCATCAAGACGCCGGAACGTAAGGATTAAGACGAAGAAGTCCCTCAAGTCCCTCAGTAAATAATTTTCTTCATATTTCATATTTATCTTCATATTTGATCTAAACGCCGGAACATAAGGATTAAGAAGACTCTCAGATATGGTAAGTGTTTTAAATTGTTGTAATCTATCTTGTAGATTTCTTTGAGGTCAGATGACCTAACATTATGTTGTATCTTGTAGCTTTTTTTACTTTGTCTTGAAAATTTTGTCAAGGTCAGATGGACCAACATTAAGGGTGTAGTTAGTTTCTAAAACTGGGATATTGGTTTTTAATTTTAGAAACCGTGTTAGATTTTTAGAGGGGGTTTCTGATGCTCTCAGTTGGAGCCTAGGGATTTATTTTTTCATATATTTTATTACCTATTTTTTAACCGACTTCAGAAATGGTGGGACTTTTGAATGCATCCGATTCTTAACATTGTCTTCTTTTGTTTCTTTTCAGAATAAAGTCTTGATTGCGGCTGCCTTTTTGGCTGTGGTGCAAGTATCCTTTGCTCATCAGTTTTTTGGTCATTCGTCGTCTCACGGAATTGATCCCCACGTGTACTGTGGGCGGAACTTGGTGCGGGCTCTCGCACTGATGTGCGACGATGTGTCGGGTCAACCTACGCACTCTTATCAAGATGATCATCATTGTGAGTTACATTTGTTTCTTATTATATTTTAAGAAAGAAAATGACGATTTACCATATTTTTTTCGAAAAAATTACAATTACATATATTCATTTTTGACAATTTAACGTTACATTTTTGACAGTACTTATACAATTTCTGAATCATTGACGAGGATCAATAACAAAAGTAAATGATGAAAAATCTGTGCATTGTTTGGTATTCCTATGTATCTAATTTTATTATTGCTCGTTATTTCAATTCAAACACACATTAAAATCAATTGCTGTTTATTATTCTATCAAAAAAGAACTGAATAATTAAATAAATTTTTTAGCCATGTGTGTTTTAATACAGAATTAGTTTAAACCCAAAAATAACAAGAAATTACCAGCCCAAACCCACAAACAAACATTTAACACGTTTCTCCCATTTCAGATGATCTACTTCCTCCGACTTCTCGAAACCATCAATACGCTGGCGCAATTTTGCCGTGGATGTTTTCACGCGTACCGTCGAGCATGTCAGCTGAGCTCTACCGGTTGGCAGAGAGAGAATGCTGCGAGAAACCTTGCAGCATTGAAGAACTGCTTTCATTTTGCTAAATCAGATGACCACAACCGACAGAATCGACGAACCCATTCAATGCTCTGACTTCGATCCTAGGTTATATTCCTGTTTTTAACTATTTAACCTATATTATATAAGAGATGATTGTCTACTGACTCATGCTATGCTCTGACTTCGATCCTAGGTTATATTCCTGTTTTTAACTATTTAATCTATATTATATAAGGGATGATTGTCTACTGACTCATGCTATGCTCTGACTTCGATCTTAGGTTATATTCCTGTTTCTAACTTAATAATAAAGATTTCATTCATTGCAAATTGTTTTCTTATTTTTAGTCCTGAAGTCGATTTCCTATTTTTTTTTAAATCAACATTATTTATTAATTTTTATTAAGAAGTAAGTCTCTCTCTACAAAGACGCCTAAATAATCGTCTTGGAAAGCTTTTGACTCGTGGACCGCTTGCATCTAGTGTTGCCCAAATGCAAGAACAAGACGAGACTTAGCCAGTCTTGGTCTTGGTCTTGCGCCAATACACCTGGTCTTGGTCTTGGTCTTGGTCTTGCGCTCCCAGTCTTGGTCTTGGTCTTGGTCTTGCAGCAAGAGTCTTGCAAGTCTTGCAATTACCTATTAGTCTATTACTATTTATTAAAGTTTACTTTAAATCTTAGAAAAACGTATTAGAATTGAAACATTGTGAGCTTGAATTAACATAGCCATAGTAAAGATCAAGCAGATTAATAAATAACTGAGGATTTGATAAGAAATTCGAAAATTTGCTTTTGGGTCTTTTAGATCTGTGACTCAAACTCTCGTTACTCGGACTAGAATAATTTGAATCTTCGTCACTCATATTAAATTGTACACGTGATACGTTTTTAGAAAACAACAAGAATTAGTAAAAACAATTATTAAGTTAGACTCGAAGCAGAGCTCAATTGGAAATGACTGGAATTAAAATAATTTCTTTATTTATAGTACGTTTCCTTGCTTTCTACCGCGCCGCCTCGCCACGTGCCGGCTCTATTAAAAGAATGCCGCCGCAAATCAAACGATGCCGCGTGCGGCGTACAAACACAGATTATTACCTACTTGTACAGACGCGACGCGTGAATAAAATATATGTAAAGAATTAGTGCCAATCACTATTCTTTACATATATGTGAATGTTTTGGCGTACATCTATACTTATCTATACTAATATTATAAAGCTGAAGAGTTTGTTTGTATGTTTGATGACAGAAGTTTTAAAATAAATAAATAAATCCTGAACGTCACTATACCTCCAAAGTTACTTTTCCTCGTGGACGAAGTCGCGGGCACTGCTAGTAAATACTTAATATCATCATCTCTCTCAGAGATATTCGGGCTGGTAAGCAATACAAAACTCTTATCGCAGGCTTTTTATTTTATTAGTAGGTAAGTAACCTACGCTTTTTATATTATTTTATTAGTTTTGTAGATTTTTTTTACACGTTTCAAGTATATTTAAAAGTGGCTACAATATTTATCAAACGGGTGATATTTGAACACTTTTTTGCTATTTTTTCTTGTAAAAACTTAAGAAATATAATGACTAAATGTACAATAATAGTACCTAAGTAATTAGTTTGAAAACCATATAATCAATATTATAATATATACTTACTAGAATAAATTATTATGACATCTACTACCTATCCTTAACATTTTTTCCTATCATAATACTACTTGCGTGATCAGTATATTGTATTCATTTTCATTCTAACTTCTAACATTCTGACTTGACTGAAACTTATTTATTCTTTGGAACACCTGTAGGTACTCTTAAAATTCGAAATTATTTTGCATGAGTATACCTACGCCCTGTGGCGGCAATCAAATGTGTCAAATGTTGTGATTTCGGCGCGGCGGCAACGATTGTTGTATATGATTTCAAAAGAAGCCGCCGGCGCGTGTATCATAACCATGTACTTCCGAAAAGCGGCAAATTTATTTGAGAAGTAAGTACAAAACCTTTGATGCCGCATTATCAAAGTGCCCATGGTTAAAACATAACTATGCATGCACTCAGTTTGATTTTAATGGATATTTTTTTATTCGCTATGTAGGTATGTTTATGGTATTAGTCGTAATGCGCATAGGTCCAGTTTTTCATATTCTTTGATACAGTTTTTTGCGTCTCATAGAATTCCTAAGCGTACCTATACACCGAACTGTTACACCTAACTACTCCGTGAAATAGCGCTAAGTCCTAGCTGCAAGACGCAAGAGTCTTGCAGGCTTAGTCTTGTTCTTGCTCAAGTCTTGCACGGTCAGTCTTGGTCTTGGTCTTGCAAAAAATACGCGGTCTTGTTCTTGGTCTTGGTCTTGCAAAAACGCAAGAACAAGACCAAGACTGCAAGACCAAGACTGAATTTGGGCAACACTACTTGCATCCCCATGAGCTGTTACACATGATTCGTTTCAATGTAACACTTCTATTTAACTTCATCATCCTATAATTCTATTTTTTAATATATTATTTTAACACAAAACTACTTTATAACCACAAAGGTATAAGAACTTTTTAGAAAATTAACTATTTAAAGTCATCTGAAAATACGAAAATAAGGTCTGACGTTTATAATGTCTCTTTATTAAAATATCAATACAAAATACAAACTATTTTTTTACTAAAGGTTTATGAAAATATAGTAGTAGGTATCAAAAAAACATTTTTTTTGTTGGATCGGGTTTATTTTTTTGTGTCTTGACGAATTAAAAAACTGGACCTTCTTATATCTAAACCCCATGAATTGTGAATAGAATTCTATTTTGAATACCAAAGAGAGACAGAGAGACCACCTCGCGAATATCCTCTTTCTAACTATATAAACAAAAATTTTAAAATGCTCCATTCATGATTACAAAGAAATTGCGTAACAAACAAACAAAAAAAACATACACGTCCAATAGAGAACCTCCTCCTGTTTTATTGGAAGTCGCTTCAAAAGTCACACACATTGTAGGACTTGTAGGTATGGCAAAAACTGTACAGCCATCAGATTAAAGGTATAAGTTGGTAGCGGACTGCAGACAGCAGCAGCAGACCACGCGTCTGTTGCTCGGCGACGCGAAGCTAGCTTCATGTCGCCCACTACGAATGTAATGTCATAGAATTATACATACGAACCAGTAGTGGCGCGGCGACGTGTGGTCTGCAGTCGGCTACCAACTTATACCTAAAAGGTATCCCCCTTGGTAATGCTCACTTTGGTATTGCCAACCACGGAAGGTACCTTTTGTCTGACACTGACTGTACGAAATAACCTCATCATGATCCTACTCATTGCATATTGACTAATAGTTAGGGAAAAAACGTTTGTGTAACATTTTGAATCACTTTTGTCATTGAGTGTCACGAGTTCGTGATTTGAGATGACGTCAGTACCTTTATTTACCTTCAATAGTTAGGGATTGTACCTCAATTATTGTACAATGTACCTGCAGTGAGTCAGGAGACCTTTGATCTGGGTTGGGCTCACTTGGTATTTAGCATAAGGTTTTATTAACCATTAAATGGAATGGTAAATAATGACTAAATAGACTGGCTGTAATTCCAGATTGCCGGTTAGATTAACCAGGTAAACTTTGTGATGTTTGTCTAAGTTTGTACTTAGAGGGATAAAACGATAAAAGAGTTTGTTGATGTCTCTTCTCTTTTACAAACCTTTATCCCATGTCTATTTGGAGTCAGTTTTCAGTTTAACCAGATTTGGCGGAAGGTCAGTATTTTTCAGAAGCGACTGCCATCAGACCTTCACAACCCAGAGGGTTATACGACATTTTTGGTTAAACCAAATGTTAGACTTTTGATGGCTCTAACTACCCGTAACGCCTGTCGATGATGTTAGTACGACAGCCGGGATCGACGGCTTTACGTGCCCTCCTAAACACGGAAACACTCATGAAATTAAAAGTCATTTTTAGTAATGACCCATCACAGTCATGTCGGTGCCAGACGTTGCTTAATCGCACAGATCACAAGTGATCCGCGGGTAGCACTGGGCCATGAGCGCTTAAGAGTTTGTTGATGTATTAACAAAACAACCTATTGTCTATAAGTGCACAAAATCTGGTTCAGTCTTAAAATATAATAAGTAAATTCCGATAGAAATGTCAACACTCATATAAAGTAAACTTTATAAAGCTAAATACTGAATTAAGATAATTAATTAATTAATCTGTATGTCTAGGCCTAGTCTACCATAATCAGCCTTATTATACGACAAGCTGTGCCCCGCGGTATTACCCGCGTGGAACCTTATTCCGTGGCAATTTTAGGATAAAATGTGTTATTTCTAGGTATGAGGAACATCTGTACCAAATTTCATTAAAATCCATTCAGTACTTTTTGCGTGAAAGAGGAACAAACATCCATATGTCCACACACACAAACATTCGGCTTTATATTACTCGTAGTAGGATACGTCGGCGATATACGGGTATAGGTACTACATTACTTATTCAGTAACTAAACCACACTAAATAGTGAGTATAGGAGTTTCCTAACAACCTGTTAGACAGCATGGCGCTTGACTACGCAATGTTTAGGAGTGGTATACACTTGGTATACACTTGGTATACACTTGGTTTAGTAGTAGTATAGTGAACTTACATTGTTAGATGAGAGATAAAGAAAGATTTCAAGTGTGTTTTTCTTAAATGCAAGAGGAGGAGTTTATGATTAACGTGTATCTGTATATTATACGAGAACTAATAAATAAATATTTCATACATTTTCTTTAAAAACTACTCAAAAAGTCTAGGAAATAAGCAAACTCCTACATTTTTAAACGTAGGCTGAAAGAGGATTGACTTATCTGTTCGAAATTCAAATATGTACTTAATAAAGAAGAAATCTAGGAAAAAAGTTGAAATAATCCTTGTTCCCTAAACTTTGTTGAGTACCCAATACTCAATACTTTATTGTTTCGAGTAGTTTTAGTTGTTAAGGTAATCAAGAGTCCTTTACAAAATATATCTCCATTATACCATGAAATAGAATACGAAAAACAATTGTTCTGAGTCCATTGACCTACATTAAGGACAAGTATTAGTACAGTCATGGTAAGAAAAGGTTCGTCACCTTAAGATCTTTTTTTGTTTTGATTTACACGAACACTACACATTGAAATAGTTTGTGTAAATTTTAAGTGTTTACTTACACGGATTTTTGTCGTGGTTATATTTTGTTTTACATTAAAACTTATTTAGAAACTAACTAATTTTTACGAAACGTCAGAAAACTTAAAACAAAATATAACCACGACAAAAATCCTTTTAAGTGTTTTATTTCTTTTTTCGTTTGCTCAGTATAAGCGATAATCTGTTTTACGGATTGAGTATGATATATTATTGCGTTGCTAGACGTAGCACGAAGAAGTCACACTATTTTGGACCTAGTTGTCATACTATGTTAGTTTAATTTTAAATGCAGTTATCTGATTAGTGTTTTGTTTGAAAAGGTACTAGGAGATCTGACACACAAAGAATTTAATTTGAAAACTGACGAAGGTTTGACGACCTCGATGGCAGAATGGTCACCATACTGGACTGCCATCCGTAAGGTTGCGGGTTCGATTCCCGTGCGGACTGAATATTTGTCTGAACCACAAATGTTTGTCTCGGGCTGGGTGTGTGTGTGAATGTGAGTGTGCGTAGTTTCTGATACCCTAGATACAAGCTTCGAGCTTAGTTAGGGATCAGTTACTATAATGAGATGATGTAGTTAATGATTATGTATTGTTATGTTTTCCAACTGTGAGTATACTTGCAAAGGAACGTGTAAATTGATGTACCTACTGTGATTGTTAGAATAATGTCACGATGCGCTGAGTTACGACCGTGACACGGATTTTCTTGTTATTAAAGTAATACAAGTATGAATGGATTATTTTTTTATGATAATTGCGCGCATAGAGGATTTGTGACATGGTTAAAGTATTTATTGTTGGTATATTTAAGGTAATTGACGTTTTGTTCCGGTTTTTGAATAATTTTGATTAGACTTTCATATACAGATAACTGGATCTGACTGAGAAGTTTTTCCGAAGGCACGCTTATCACTCACTGCATAATAAAACAAAGTCGCTTTCTCTGTCCCTATGTCCCTATATATGCTTAGATCTTTAAAACTACGCAACGGATTTTTATGCGGTTTGTTTTAATAGATAGAGTGATTCAGTGGGAAGGTTATTATATCCCCATATTCCTACGGGAACGGGAACTACGCGGGTGATACCGCGGGGCGCCACTAGTATAATTACTTATAAGTCACTTTAATAACGGCCACCCTTCAGAATTATAACGGCTGTCAGGTACAACCTCATTAGTTTTATTTGTCTATTTGAGCAACTAATAGCATCTTTCCGAAACGGTTTTTCTAACATTTTATGTGAAATTGTCTTCCGGAAACTTATTTTTCTTTATTTTCTTTTTTGTGTCATAACATTTTGTGAAGTACCGTCAATTTGACGACCCTTCAACGTCCTGTCAATACGTTTCGACGTCATTTTGTTAAATCGCTACTGTCATTGGTTTGATGGCACTTTCATAAATGGTTTTTGCTGTTCTGATTATGTTGAATGCAATTTTGTTTGTTTTTGAGATCGTTTTTGCTTGTATTTAATTTCTATTGTTTTTAAGATCATATTATGAATGTGTTTTGACATTGTCAATACGAATGTAAACTATTTAATAAATTTTATTTGAAAATGTGTAATTATGTTTTTTATGTCTACATAATTACATTTTCTATTTATACACTTCTTCGTTATGATTTTCAATGGTTTTATGAATCACATTAGATCCGTGAAGGTAATCCGGTGACGAACCTTTTCTTAATGAAATTTTCATTTCATATACATACTTTTTTTTACCCCAACTGTACTAACACTAAAAGACTTTTCAATCTAACTGTCTCCCAGTATAATTTGATCTCTGTAGTTACAGATTTAGCTGCAGAATTCCCTAAGAGAGTGGCATTAGTACGTGCATTATTTAGTTCCAAACTCCGAGCTAGAGATCTAGCGAAGATATCAGTTGAAAGATATTAAATATTAATGTTGTTTTCGGATTGTGATTGAAAAAGTAATGTAGTTGAGCTTGATCTGAAGATTAATGGAGTGGGGGCTTAAATGTCTCTTGATTTATGTTTTAAGTATTTATGACGTTTTAATACTAAATGCTGTAACATAACATAATCATTTACTACATCATCTCATTATAGCAACTGACCCCTAACTAAGTTCGAAACTTGTATCTAGGGTATCAGAAACTACGCACACACTCATTCACACACACACTCAGACCGAGACAAACATTTGTGGTTCACACAAATATTCTCCCCGCGCGGGAATCGAACCCGCAACCTTACGGATGGCAGTCCGGCATGTTGACCACTCTGCCATCGAGGTCGTCGTAACGTCGCGACTCTTAAAAAATCTAGATAGCTAGTCGGACGGGAATATTATTGACACCTTGGTAGCCGGTCTCTGTATCTTATGATGCATACAAACCAAAGACTATCAACCTATCTAACAAACCATACAAACCTCTATGAGTTCTTGTATTTAATAATGAAACAATAATGTAGTATCTTATGGGAAATAATCTAGCGTTTTATGTGTTAGTAGTTTGAGAAATGATTATCTTTATAACATTGAATAAATGCGAATTAACGATACCCAACCCTAGAATGAAATCTCTAAAAAAGGATTTGATTGATTGTTTGAAAAAACACTTTTTACAAGAATTATTATAACAATTTCTGGAAGGAAGGATCTAATGGAAGGTAATATCAACAATTAAATTAAAAATTTAAACCCTCAACACAATTACTTTCAAACCCCTATAACTTTTAAACGGGTCAACCGATTTTCATCAAACATGTCTAAGAACACTTGCACGTAAGTTCCCTTTAATACAAAAAAAAACTAAATTGAAATCGGTTCATCCGTTCGGGATCTATGACGCCACAGACAGACAGATACACACACATACACACACCTCTCTTTTTGCGTCGGGGGTTAAAAAAATAAAAATAACGACAAGTAATTTGATATTATTTTAATACAGTCAACAAAAAATAACATTCGTACCTAAGTAATTCTAATCACAGAAATTATGTATTTATATACAGGGTTATTGGTTAAGTCGACCTATTCCCGTCAAGGGCGTGTAGTTTACATCGTTTCCGACTGATTTCACCATGAAACACCCTACCCTAAACCTAACCGTTTAAGAGATATTTCAATTTATTTGTTTTTATAAAAATCACCGGATCTTCGGCTATAAGCTTGGATATTTTCAAATGCGCATGTCTTATTATTACTATTACTTGATTTTTACGTTTATAATAAAGTTCTTTGTGACCCCAATAACCAATATTGTACCTAAAATAAATAAATAAGTAGTTGTAGACGAATAAAACTTTTAAAAAATAATAACAATCGAAAAGTTTATTTTTCTTTCAAGGATATCTAGAAAAAAAGATATGGCACCTGTTTGGCAGATATGCCTAAAAATATCTACGTTTCATCGGCTATCCAACGAGCTATAACAACCTAGGGTTTTAACGAAATTTTTAAAAAACATGTAGTTTTATAGGCTACCGGGGAGGTTAAATAAAACAATAGGTCAGCATACAGAACAAGTTACTAAACTTTTAAGTACTACACACACCATTTTTGAGTATAAATTTCATGTTCGACATGTCGGCCCCTGCATTGCACACATCTTCGCATTATTTTACGAAGACCAGTTATCACTACACCAGTAGTTAATTTTGTTCTTATTTCATTGGCCGCATTAATGATTCTGTCTCTCAGTACTTCAATTGATGAAATTGGGTTGGGCTCACTGTACACGAGACTTTATGTACCCCCACGCATAAAAATCCATGGGGGTTAAGTCCGTACTTCTGGCTGGCAAGGGTATAGGCCCACTTCGTCCAATCCATTTGTTTGGTTAAAACTTCTCCTGAAATGGGCAGGGCAGCCATCATGCTGAAACCACATGTCTCGAATAAGATTGAGTGGCAAATCATCAAATAGGTCATTTAAGTCTTCTCGCAGGAAATTTTCATAGTTTTTCCCATTTAAATTATCGGGGAGAAAGTAAGGCCCAATTGAATGATTGGAAATAATGCCCATCCACACATTCAGGCAAATTGATTGGACTAAGTGGGCCCATATCCTGGTCCGCCAGAAGTCTGGACTTAACCCTCATGGATTTTTATGCGTGGGTGTACATAAAGAGTCTCGTGTACAGTGAGCCCAACCCAATTTCATCAATTGAAGTACTGAGAGACAGAATCATTAATGCGGCCAATGAAATAAGAACAAAATTAACTACTGGTGTAGTGAAAACTGGTCTTCGTAAAATAATGCGAAGATGTGTGCAATGCAGGGGCCGACATATCAAACATGAAATTTAGACTCAAAAATGGTGTGTGTAGTACTTAAAAGTTTAGTAACTTGTTCTGTATGCTGACCTATTGTTTTATTTAACCTCCCCGGTGGCCTATAAAACTACATGTTTTGTACAAAATTTCGATAAAACCCTAGGTTGTTACAGCTCGTTGGATAGCCGATGAAATGTAGATATTTTTAGGCATATCTGCCAAACAGGTGCCATATCTTTTTTTCTAGATATCCTTGAAAGAAAAATAAACTTTTCGATTGTTATTATTTTTTAAAAGTTTTAATCGTCTACAACTACTTATTTATTTATTTTAGGTACAATATTGGTTATTGGGGTCACAAAGAACTTTATTATAAACGTAAAAATCAAGTAATAGTAATAATAAGACATGCGCATTTGAAAATATCCAAGCTTATAGCCGAAGATCCGGTGATTTTTATAAAAACAAATAAATTGAAATATCTCTTAAACGGTTAGGTTTAGGGTAGGGTGTTTCATGGTGAAATCAGTCGGAAACAATGTAAACTACACGCCCTTGACGGGAATAGGTCGACTTAACCAATAACCCTGTATATTTAAGCCAACAATTTTACGGTATTATTATATACATATTTTTATTTATTTTTTATTATAATAGTTAACATTTTTATTGTACTTGTAAGTAGATTACATAATACGCTGCAATATTATTGGTTAAACCAAAAACTTTTGAGGGATTTAACTACCCGTAACGACTATCGATGAAGTTAGTATAACAACCGGGACTGATAGCTTAAAGGTGGCCATTGACGAGTTAGTTGAACTGATCAGTTCATAAAATTGTGGCGTCACTCCAAAAGTGTAAGGACTATTAGATTTCCCCACTGGAATTTCGAATCGCTCGTGTGATTGATGATCATTTTTGGATGGACGCCAGTTCAATTGATCAGTTCGACTGTCTCGTCAATGGCCACCTTATCGTGCTCTCTGAAGCACGGAATCGCTTTTTTAATTAAAAGTCTGGTAATTAATGGCTACTTTTTAGTCGTATTTTAATATGTTTAATTCATTTGTATGAAAGATAAACTGTAAATCAATTTTAAAAACACAAGAAGCATTGAAAAACGTATATAGTTCAATCGAAATCAAAGAATCTTTGAACTTTAAAAGTATTATTTAGTTTTCAATTTCCGATATTTTCACGCTTTTGTAAGCGCCGTGATTTTTGAGTTTTCTAAATTTGTTATAAGAACTATGATAAATAAATATAAAAGCTATTAAACTTAGAAAAACATTTTGGTTTAAAAAATATAAGTATCATAAATATCTTGTATTTTTTATTATTTTGACAATTTTTCTGTTATTTTGCGAATAAGTAACTTATACACATTTTCAACGTATTTATCGCATAATATTGTCTCAAAAAAATGTAATGTATTTTTGCAAATAAATTAATATTTTGTAAATACTTTTATTCCAACAAAATAGAGGTAATTAATATAATCTTACAATAAAAATAATTTATTAAGGCCTAAGTTAGGAAAATAATGTGAATATTAGATTATCATAGTTGCAACTATCAAAAAACTATATTATTGCTAATAAAACTCGATATAAACGGAAATATTTACATACATAGTATGAAACAAAGTCGCTTCTCGCTGTCTGTCCCTCTGTAAGTATAATATAATATGTATGAACTTATATAGCTTAGATACTTCGCAAAGATTTCATTGCAGTTTCTAACAATAAACACTCACAGTTATTCAAGTTAAAATTTATACATATAGGCAATCACTTCTAGTGAATAACATGACATAATCATCTATTATACATCATTATAGTAACTGACCCCTAAGTTCGAAACTTGTATCTAGGGTATCAGAAACTACGCACACACTCATTCACACACATACCCAGTATTTTCCACAATATTTCATTAAATAATTACATTTTCTTTTTAGTTTGTTTCAACCAAGATTTCTCAAACAGCTATTAAAATAAATTCTGTTTTCTAATTATTACATATGGGAAATTTGATATCTTGAATAGCGCTATGTAAGAATAATCAATGTTCACATTATTTTCCATTTACTTTATTTAAAACTACTTAATTTACATATGTTTAATGTTATTTGTTAAATCTATCACAATGATTAAAGCTATTCATGAATGTAGGACGAAATATTATGTTTCTAATGATATTTTTGTAAGCACCTTAATATAACACTTTTAGGCCTATGTTTTGATTGTTATTGGTGTTTTTACGTGCAGTTCACACGATATTATATTTTGTAGTACTCAGTAATAAGGTACATAGTTGACTATGACTTTTATCTTTTCTGTTTTATTTAATTTTAGCTGTGCCCCGCGGTTTCACCCGCGTAGTATTATATCACCTTTTAAACCTTCCCTAGAACCACGAACATTTCAAGACCAAGATAAGATAAATTTGTTCAGCCGTTCTCGAGTTTTAGCGAGACTAACGAACAGCAATTTATTTTTATATGTATAGAAGATTATTATTATAAATAATCACCCTATCATCTTCATATAACAGCTGACCTCTAACCAGGTTACCTTAGGTGTAGGTAATCACAAACTACGCATACACTCATTCATAAACACACTCAGGCCAAAATAAATTATATGGATTACATAAATATATGGAACGGGAATTGAACCCACTGCACTTAGTTCGGCAGTCCAGTATGGTGACCACTCACAAAGTTTATTAATGACTTTAGCTGTATAGATATCCGTTTTTAAAGAACCTGAAATATTGTTGTACATGCTTAACTTGGCTTAATATCTGTAGCTTCACACAGGTTTATAATTATATCTAAATATTTGGGCATCTGGTTTATATTTAATCAAAGCATAGGCCTAAAAGAATATTAATTTATCTCATTACTTAAATCTTAAAATTACCATTTCTACAATTTCAAACTTAACAAAATGCTGTCTCGTTTCATATATTTTCATCTCATCGTTATATTTTTATACATATCGTAACACATTAAAAAATATAGAGTGAAGTTTGAATTTTTTTTCTTTAAAAACTATAGGTATTTTGTTGTGTAAATATAATACTATATTTAAGTAATTGTACATATATAAATTACATATCTGTGCGTCAACTGTAAAGGTCGGTTCCCATATGCTATTTTACTCGATATATTTACTCGGCAGCCATTAAAATCATAATTACAAATAATAAACACACACTGCCTTATTTGCGTTACATTTTTAGTCTGGTTTAACAAAACCTGGTAAGCATTTGACACCTTGTCAGTCAAATATGTGACTTTGACAGTATCCAAAATTTATTGTAAAACCAGGTTTAGTGCTAAACCATACTAAAAATCCAACGCAAACAAGGCAGACATTGTCTTAAACTAAGCAAAACTTGTACCATGAAAACTAGTCGAAAAATAAACGTTTCTGTTTTTCCCAAATATAGACTAAAATACAATGACGTGTTAAAAAATATTATTATAAGTGTCCAAGAAAATTTAAGTACTAGATCGCTCTGTAGGAAAATTCCAACTCATTTAAAAGCTTACTCCTTCTCACTGTCAAATGATAGACGCAAAAATGCGCATCAGGGTACATATTTGTAGGAAAATGCGTCGCAATTTATTGATCGCTTAACCAAGTGGCGTAACACGAAAACAGACGAATCACTACTGCATATTATAAAACAAAATCATCCGCCGCATCTGTCTGTATGTGTATAGATAAAAAACAAAAAAACGAATGCAAATATTTTCATGCTGTTTTCACTAATGGATAGAGTGATTCTCGGGGAAGATTTAAGTATCGTGAAAAGGTAACAGACAGACAGACAGACAGGGTTACTTTCGCATTTATAATAGTTAGGATTAGGATAGGATAGGACTAGGAGGGATATATTAAGGATTTCACACTCAACCGAAAATGAGTCTGTAAGTTTACCATCAGTTATGTAACGAGTACTAGACACACGATGTATTCACGGCAATTATATATTTTTTTGTAATATGTGACGAGAAGCACTACTGCTTGGCATGACCCGAATGTTAGGTTTTGTGTTTAGCTGTAGAGTAGAGTATAGAGGTTTGTTCTGGTCCACATTTTTTATTCAACGTATGTTCAATCGAGTAAAACCGTTTATGAGTACCGATCATTACTATGTATTTAATTAAAAAGTCTTAAAACTATAAAACCTTCTTAAAATTATTAATTTTTAAAAGACGTCTAATTTTTCGTAAAAAAGCCAAATCTTCTTAATTAGATTAATTTCGAAGCTTATTACAAACTAATTGAAGTTTTTAAAGTAAAACGTTTAAAAACTATGAAGGCAGCGGAAAATATTGGTCACTTATGTCGAAGCATTATTCTATTAGTATTTATTATTTTGGGCCGATTTTTAACTGAATTTACATATAAAAACTTATTTTGATTGATGTACGTATAAATACGAGTATAATATTTATATTCGTTCGTATAAATGTATTAAATATTAACAATAAAATTTTTGTTGACGGATTTTTATCACAGTTTTAAACTGGTAAGTAATACGTAAAACAAAAATTTTAACTATGACAAAAATCCGTTCAAGTACTTTCATTTCCAAATAATTATATTTTACATTTCTCTGTACTATATTTAAAGCATAATATCCAAAATATACCCGTTAAACGTTAATAAATAATCCAATTTGGCACTAGTTTTGAAAAGCGCAAACATCGTTAATGAACTGTCAAAACCAAATCCAGCTATTAATACTAACAAAAACACCAATCAGGGACGAGCTATCAATAGTTAGATAGGATAAGATACACAAAAAATACGAACCAAAATAAATACTCAACAAGGGAATGAGGGTATTTTTAGAATATGTTTTAGGTTAATCTTTTTGTCCTAGATGTGACAGATTTGTTTTTTGAATTTCGAACAGTCAGTTTATCCTCTTCACGGGTCCAATGTATTGGTCATTTCTCCAAAGTTGGCGCGAGCAACACATAGACATTTTACACACGTATAGTGTCTGTGAATGTCACTCAAAGTGACGTCACAGTCATCATGACAGTCAGTGCGTCCCTCTCGCGCGCGTTCAAGCTTTTGATTAGGAACGGAACAGTGATATACCTATGTTTAGTTATGGAACTTAAAAGTACAGGGTGATTTCATTTCATTCAAACAACTTCAAAACTGGTTATTCTCTATTCGCATAAAACAAATAATTTATTTTGAAACATACTGTATAAGAAAATTGCATTAGTGTGTGTTGCGGACGAAGAGGAGTCCCAATAAATTTAGTTTTAAGTATATGTTTTTTGCTCCCCACAATAGCGTAATATTAGAAAATTATGTAATAGAAATATATTCGCATCTCATTCCTTAAGACGAAAATGCTCAGTAATATAGAAGCATAAGAATGGCAATGAGCGACAGAGATAGCAGTAGGTAGCCTTTTCGCTCATCGAAAATGTAATTTAGCGCTCTAAAGAGTGCACGATGTGAGCGACGAGTGAGAGAGACGCAAATATATGTGTATTATTGTATTATTGTATTTTTGTATTATTGTATTTTTGTATTATTCGCACAGATGCATGAAAAAGAAAGCGATAGGTGCGCTCCTCACTCTGAATTGTATAAAACGCTCAATTAGATAGTAGTTAATTTTAAGTAACAAATTGTCAATATAATAAGCGGAACACGCTCAGTCGGGGCGCTTGTTCCATTGCGAAAAATAAACGGAAAGTTCAACCGAGAAGCCTTAGTTTCATTGAAATCCCTGGTAGGCTTCAAAAGTTAACGTTGGCGGTAAGTAGCGCCAACAATCAATTGGTCCTTCGAGCCGGATGAAGATTCCAGTGAACTAGAAGCCTGAACGAACATATTGAAAAAGGAAGAATTTGTGTGGGAAGAAATTCTTATCGTCGTGTCATCGCTTCGAGTGTTCTGTAACCTGTGGAACGATAAACCCAACGTGACGTCGTGCTGCGTGTTGTATCGTCTGAAGACTAGAAGTGTTACCTGCGCCAGTGAACCTGGGGGAACGAGGGACATCTTCGTCGGGACGACTACAGCAGCGCCGGGACGCCGACGTCGGGAACAAGCGTCGAGTGAAGATTAACGCGGTTTGTCCGCGGCCCGTGTATTCCACCACCTAACGGTGTCAAACGGTGCGAATACATTGGGTTAACGCCTACCCAGGCGGTGTGGTGTCTTGTGCGGCACCACCAGTCGATCACACAAGCGTGAGGACTGAAGCGCACATCTACGCCGGTACGGGTCATACCGTTGTGCGGGGGCCGGACTGTAGGCACTGCCAAAGGTGATCGGACACTCCAGCCGATCACTGAGCGCCCCGTTACACGTTTACCCCACTGCCGGGTAGGACCTACCCTTACCCCATCCTTACCGTTCCATCCCTTAGGGAGCATATCCCGGTTTCCCCCGGGCCCTCCCGAAGGACTGATAGTGTTAGGGCGTTAGGGTGTTAGGGCGTTAGGTGTCCGATAGGGAATTAGGGGCGGAAGAGCCGAAGAATGCCGATCTCCAGGAGCCCGCCGGGACGACGAGTCTACGAAGACCCGCCCGCATCGCCATCCGTACAAGTCAGCACGACGCCGATTACGTCA
Source organism: Timandra comae (assembly GCA_958496195.1). Lineage (NCBI taxonomy): Eukaryota > Metazoa > Arthropoda > Insecta > Lepidoptera > Geometridae > Timandra > Timandra comae. Next base: position 1,548,626 of record OY292359.1, read on the forward strand.
CGACCGACGACGACAATGCCATCCGACTTACCATCGACACTGGCAATGACCGTAACGAGACCGGCACCAGAGAGAAGCCGCCGCCCGCCATCAGTTCATTCCCAAAGGTCATCGGCAAGCGCAATAGCTCGAATAAAACAAATCGAGCTAGAAGCGGAAGAACGTCTAATGGAATTAAGACGTAAGGAAATCCAAATGGAAGCGGCGTTAATAAAGAAACGATTAGCCGCAGATGTAGCTACTATTCGGGAAGAAACGGATAGAGAAAGTTTATGCGCGGAGGAAGTCGCGGACACAGATAAACGAATTGATGACTGGTTTCACCGAAGTAAGCAACGGGGGGAGCAACCAGAAGAAAGATATCACTCTCCTCCACGAGACAGAGAACATCGTAACAAGTCGCCGGTCAAAGCTAGAGAAAAAGGCATAGATAGACTGGCAGACGCCTTGGAGAAAATGATGAGATCCCGAGGTCCACCTAGGCAGACTCAAGACTTGCCAATATTCACCGGAAAAGCAAGTGAATGGCTACCGTTCAAGGCGGCAATGATAGAATCAACACACATAAATAACTTCAGTAACGCTGAAAATCTAGCCAGATTGAGGACTTGCCTACGGGGGGAGGCAAGAGAGACTGTGTCAGCCCTACTATACACGGCTAATAGCCCAGATGGAATAATGAGAACGCTAGAGCAATGTTATGGACGACCAGAAGTCATTATTGATCACGCCTTTGATAAGATGAAGAAGTTGCCTCGGTTAGGGCAATCAGCGAACGAATTGAACTCATTTGCGATACAACTACAAAATATCGTCACGTCAATCAACTGCATAGATGAAAAAGGATATTTGCAGAATCCCATGTTGACACGCCAAGTGACTGAGAAGTTGACACCTCATATTAGATCACGGTGGTGTGACTACGCAGAAGAACATGGTAATACAAATGAACCAGAAATCATGTTAATGTCACGCTTTTTAATGAGGGAAGCTGATCGAGCGATCCGTCACTCATATACGTCAACTCAGTTCACGTCATCAGCGGGGGTTGGACGCAGCGCAGTACCAGACGATAGGAGGAGATACAACAACAACAACAACAGAGATCGCAAAGGAGTGTACACAGCTACAGACAGCGAACAAAATAAAGATATATGTTTTTGCTGTGGGAACGCACACGAGACAACAAAGTGTCGCAAGCTGTTAGCTATGACAGTTCAAGAGCGTTGGGAATGGGCGAAAGAAATCAGAATATGTTTCCAATGTCTACGCAGCAAACACAGGCGTTACAATTGCAAAGCTAAGAAATGCGGTAAAAATGAATGTCGTCAAGCTCACCATGCTCTATTGCACGAGGAAAGGAAACAAGTAGAGGCACCGAAAGAAGATGACACAGCTGTGATAGCGTCAGCTAGACAAGACATACAAGAGAACCAAGCGTTATTGAAAGTTTGTCCAGTGGTTCTACGAACGGAAAACGGAGAAATAGACACATTTGCACTGTTAGATGAGGGCTCAACTGTAACTCTTATTGACGAAGAGATAGCCGGAATGATTGGGGCAAATGGACCGAGAAAAGGTCTAAGCATTCACGGAGTCACGTCAACACAGAGTGAACCCAACAGTCGCGTTGTTAAGATCCAGCTTAAAGGAAAAAGGCAATCCAGTTATAACGACATAACAGCACGAACGGTAAAAAATTTCAAAAACAAAGTATACAAGCAAGCTTATTAGAAAAGCCACACTTGAAGAGAATAAATAAACAAGATGTATGCTATGCGAACGCTAAGCCTCGTATATTAGTTGGCGCAGACAATTGGCATCTGATTGTAACTCGCAGGTTACTCACGGGGAAAAGGAATGAGCCAATAGCATCCCTGACCCAGTTGGGATGGGTAATTCATGGGTCAGCACCTAAATGCGTGATTACAAACAAAGAGGGTATATATCATGTACATCACGTCAGTAACCACAGCGAAGATAAGGAGCTACATGAACTCGTGAAATCACACTTTGAAATAGATTCACTCGGAGTCATGTTGCAATCAAAACTCAGCTCAAACGATGAACGAGCCGTTAAAATATTTGAAGAAACTGCGCAGCGTATAAATGGTAGATTTGAAGTTGGACTCCCGTGGAAATCTGATATAATGCGCATGCCGCCGAGTTATGGCATGGCATTGAGCCGCTTGAAAAGCATCGAAAAGAAAATGGACAAATCAGATGAGTTCAAAATAGCGTACACTGCACAGATGGACAACTTGTTTGATAAAGGATACGCATCAAGTTGTAGTAAACAAGAAGACAACGAAAAGGTTTGGTATCTGCCACACTTCGCCGTCGTGAACCCTAATAAACCAGGGAAAATAAGAATGGTTTTCGACGCGGCAGCCCAGGTCAATGGCACATGCCTCAATGATGTGCTGTTGGACGGTCCAGACTTACTTCAGTCGTTAAATGGAATATTGTACCGTTTTAGAGAAAAGCCTGTTGCTGTAATAGCGGACATAAGAGAAATGTTCTTGCAAGTGAAGATAAGAGAAGACGACAGAGTCGTCCAGAGATTCTTATGGCGCGGAAACGATCGACATGGTCCACCGAAAAAATATGAAATGAGCTCAATGATATTTGGAGCCAAGAGCTCTCCATTCTTAGCGCACAGCGTGAGGAACAAGAATGCCTTAGATCACAAGGAAGACTACCCGTTGGCATATAAATCCATCACGGAGAACCGTTACATGGACGACTGGGTAGAAAGTTTTGAGAGTGAAGACATTGCCGAAGAAACGATAAAACAAGTAACCGTAGTTCATAAAAAGGCAAGTTTTGAACTAGCGGGTTGGCAATGTAATGAAAAACGTTTGATCGCTCACGTCGCGGGGAAAGATCGCGCTGATAAGCCTAAAGAGTTCGGCGCTAATACTCATGCATATGAGAAGACGTTGGGCATCATTTGGATTCCAGAAACGGACGAACTTACGTTTAACACGAGCATGAACAGAGTACCCGAAGACATCAAGCAGGGAATAAGAGCACCGACTAAGAGAGAAGCTCTGAGCTTGGTCATGTCTTTGTTCGACCCATTGGGGTTAGTGAGTCCGTATACAATAACGGCGAAGATAATCCTACAAGAATTATGGAGAAAACAACTTCACTGGGATGAACCGATACCGCAAATAGAGAGCGAATTAATCAAAGAATGGTATCTGGATATCGATCATATAAAAAATTTACGTATAAACAGATGTTACGATAAATCGAATGGGGTTGTAAAAAGACAGATTCATGTGTTTTGTGATGCCAGTGAACAGGCATATGCAACTGTAGCATATTGGCGCATAGAGAAAGCCAATGGTGAAATTAATGTAAATATTATATCAGGCAAAGCAAAGGTGGCACCACTGAAAACACAGAGCATCCCTAGATTAGAATTACAAGCTAGTCTGATAGGAGCACGATTGGCTTCAAGCATAGTAAAGGAGCATGAATACGAAGGAGATGTGACTCTGTGGAGTGATTCTCAAACAGTACTCCACTGGATTAAGAATGAGTCATCCAAGTACAAACCTTACGTAGCACACAGAATAACGGAGATAATGGAGTTGACACGAAGTGCACAATGGAGATGGTTGCCAACTGCATATAATGTAGCCGACGATGCCACAAGAATTGGCAACACAAAATTGAGAAAGGAAGATCTTTGGTTCCGAGGCCCGTCATTTCTATACCAATCAGAAGATGAATGGCCTGAAGAGATCGCTACAATTAGTGATGAGAACGAAGAAGTGACAATAGCACATGTCACACGTGAAGAACCTTTAATTGATATTGCTAAGTTCTCATCCTATAATAGATTAGTTCGTACGATAAGTTATGTGTTAAGATTTGTAAATAAATGTAAAAAGCGAACTAATGAAGATGATGTGGATTTAATGAAGAAATCAGAAGTATTATTATTGGCAATTGCACAAAAAGAAGATTTTATATCAGATATCAAGCGACTGAACGAGGGAAAACTTATAGAACGCTCAAGTCATTTACTGAAGTTAGATCCTATGATAGGAGAAGATGGAATCATACGAATGAATGGTAGGATCAACGCTGCTAATGTGCCTTCACACACGAAGAATTTGCCTATCCTGAATGGAAAGAATCATTTATCTACATTAATCATACGTCAAGAACATGAAAACTATAATCATGCGGGCAGAGAACTATTAGTGAATAATCTACGACAAAGATTTTGGATCATCAGATTAAGACCCGCCGTGAAAAAGGTGTTATTAAATTGTGTAATCTGCAAGCGATACAGAGCGACGCCGAGAATCCCGGTAAAAGGAGATTTACCAAAGGAACGATTGACTGCCTTTTCAAGACCCTTCTCTAACTGCGGTGTAGACTGCTTTGGCCCTATGTGGGTAACAATCGGGCGCAGAAAGGAGAAAAGATGGGGAATTATCTTTACCTGTCTAGTGACCAGGGCGGTCCATTTGGAGATATTACACAGTCTAAGTACAGATTCAGCTATAATGGCAATGAGAAGAATGGCGGCGAGGAGAGGCTGGCCTACAGTGATGATGTCCGATAACGGAACTAATTTTCGCGGAGCGGACTTAGAATTGAGAAATGCACATAAAGAATGGCAGCCAAAACTACAAGAGTATTTGACATTGAAAAGGGTCACTTGGAAATTTATTGATCCTGGAGCCCCCAATCAGGGAGGGGCATGGGAAAGGTTAATAAGGTCTGTCAAAAATGCTCTAATTACAACACTTAGAGAAAGAGCTCCAAAGGAGGAAGTGTTAAAAACAGTAATGATTGAAGTAGAAAACACTTTGAACTCGCGTCCGCTTACACATGTGTCAGTAGATCCTAAGGATATGGAAGCGCTGACTCCGAAACATTTTTTATTAGGTTCGTCTACAGGAATGCCGATAACTGGGGATACGAACACGGCAGACAAGAGAACGTGGCGGGCAGCACAAGCGATGGCCAATATGTTTTGGGAACGATGGCAGAAGGAATATCTTCCCATAATGGCGCCAAGAGGTGAAAGCTATAGAAATGATCAGAATTTAAAAGTAGGCGACGTGGTCATTGTTGCCGATGGACTTTTACCGCGCAACGTTTGGCCAATGGGGCGAATAGAAAGCGTTATTACGGGCCCAGACAAAGTTGTAAGAAGTGCGGATGTGCGTGCGAAGGGTGGGTACTTCCGACGGCCTGCGAGGAGGCTCATCGTCCTCCCGATTGAGGATGGCTGCGGAGGCCTTCGCCGGGGGGAGGTTGTTGCGGACGAAGAGGAGTCCCAATAAATTTAGTTTTAAGTATATGTTTTTTGCTCCCCACAATAGCGTAATATTAGAAAATTATGTAATAGAAATATATTCGCATCTCATTCCTTAAGACGAAAATGCTCAGTAATATAGAAGCATAAGAATGGCAATGAGCGACAGAGATAGCAGTAGGTAGCCTTTTCGCTCATCGAAAATGTAATTTAGCGCTCTAAAGAGTGCACGATGTGAGCGACGAGTGAGAGAGACGCAAATATATGTTGTATTATTCGCACAGATGCATGAAAAAGAAAGCGATAGGTGCGCTCCTCACTCTGAATTGTATAAAACGCTCAATTAGATAGTAGTTAATTTTAAGTAACAAATTGTCAATATAATAAGCGGAACACGCTCAGTCGGGGCGCTTGTTCCATTGCGAAAAATAAACGGAAAGTTCAACCGAGAAGCCTTAGTTTCATTGAAATCCCTGGTAGGCTTCAAAAGTTAACGTTGGCGGTAAGTAGCGCCAACAGTGTGAGTATTTTGATGGCGCCAGATCTGGACAAATGATCAATATAAACATTCTTATTTTTTTGTTATATTTTTGGAATTTCGAACAGTTAAACTTCTTCCAGCAGCCCCATAAACTAGTGGCCAGTATTTTTTTACGAATTTTACAATTTAGTAGGGAGATGTAGTTTTATTATTCTCTAGACTTTAGACATTGAGTATTAATGACTAAAAAGATATAACATTAATCGGGGTGGAAAGGAATAATGATTACTCTTATACTCACTCAAATTATGAATAGGTTATGTTATCGAAAAATAATTATTTTTCCTAAAATTCATTAATATCCCAATGTTATGGCTAAGGCGTTGGCATGGCGATCGAGAGGTCTTGAGTTGGATCCCTACCCATTGCATTGTTGATATGACACCACTCCTGACAAGCATACTTAAAGTAACTTGGAGTTATGTTTCCTTCTATATATTATATAAATCAAATAGTGTTTGTTTGTTTTTAATTATAATGGATGAAATATTAAAAAAATACCATTTTTGGTAAAAATCTGTCGTTTTTATCCCGAATAATGGTTATTAAAATCGACCCAAAATATCAACAATTATAACAGTAAACTTGATATTTTTCAAACATTTTATAATCTAAATATTTCTAAAATGATATTTTCATTCCCTCTTTACTTACTTTAATATTTTCGGATCTATCTTAGTTTATTTTTCACCCTTGCATGCTTAGTTTTGTGCACGCTTTTGAACCTTATTATTATAGGAATAGGAGTTTCAACATTATTAACTAAGTTAAGGCATTCCTAAGTTTAAGCGTTATGTAGATTTGGTCTTCATCAACAGTACAGGCCAGTACATGGTAACGAATAGTAGGAAAAGTGCGGGGAAAACCACGCGCGATAGTTTGTCTATCTCCCTCCAGAGAACTCTCTCTTGCCCTGTGTCTGCGTCTAGCCAAGCCACCTGAGAACAAAAATAGTCATTATTTAATACACTTTTTAAACTTTCGCGATCGGAATTCATCATTGCATAATTTACAGGTCTTAATCGCGTAAGCAGCAGCTGCGAGCAATCATTATTTAAATTGGAAATGTCACTGTAAACGTTCTCCATAAAATATACACGTTGAATAGAGAATCTCCTGTTTTTTTAAAGTCTGTGAAAAATAACGTAACAAAAAAGAAAACTGAATCGGTTCGGCCGTGTAGGAGCTATGATACTACAGACAGTCATACACACATTATTACGAGCATATTTAAAAGATACAATCTTATATAATAAAAAACCCCCAACACAATTACTTTTAAACCCCCATAACTTTGAAATGGGTCAACCGATTTTCATCAAACATGTCTAAGAACACTTGCACTTAAGTCCTCTTTAATACAAAAAAAAAACTAAATTAAAATCGGTTCATCCGTTCGGGAGCTATGGTGCCACAGATAGACAGATACACACATACACACCCACACACACATACACACACACAAACACATACACACACACACACATACAGGCACGTCAAACTTATAACACCCCTCTTTTTGCGTCGGGGGTTAAAAAAGTTTCTGTCTAATTTATTGCCAGATTTAAATCGTTTTTTTCAAGACTTTATTACTTGACCTATTTTTATAGAATAACGAAGGCTTCCTTCTATTCCCAAATTTTGACGACTAGAAAATTTACGAGCAAATGATGGGTCACAGCTAGTACCGGCATAACTAAAATGAACTAAAATATCAATATAAATGATTTGAAATTTCCCGTAAAAGGATTATCCCAATTCAATTAAAAGTTAGTTTAAACACCTGATACTTAAAGTATTACGGTTCTTTGAATAATGGCTGTCTTAAATTCCCTCGGGAACCATCATTTTTAATGCCTCTCCCCGCGGGTATCCTCTCTCAGAAATAGAAATACCTCTGGATTTGCAAGACTATTAATTAAGATTTCTTAGGGCCAATTTTTCCATCGCCAGATAACTTTATTCGACGAATAACTTTGAAATTTTGACACTTATTTCATACAAAATCTGTCAAACGTAAAATCGGCCCTTAGATAAACAAAAGACAAAAATCAACAAACAAATATTATTAAATGATTATTTTTAGTGTTTCATACAATTAAGTACTAAAAAAATGCTGGGATTTAAATCCAAGACTGTGGCAAACCTTGGCTTCGCACGTAGCATTAAACCATATGAGGGTAGGAGGTATCGAAGTCATATCTCTGTAATATTAAACTCGTAATTTGTAAGAAAACAAATACAAAAAAGAGCAAAATTTTATGAAATAATTGCTGCCATTGATGTTCAGAAACAACCTTTATTATGCTCGTGGAATGGCAAATATCAAACAAAATAATTGGTAAAAATAACGACATAGAAGCCTCGAGAAAATATTAGATTAAAGTTCATTGCTATAAGACAAGTCAGTCACAGATATTCCCAGAATTTGTTAAGATGGAAAAGTAGACGGGAAGACAAGAATTTCGATATATTATGTACTAGCAGCGTCCCGCGGTTTTACCCGCGTAGTACCCGCTCCCGTGAGAATGCGTAGCTCGTAGTATCATACAATCTCGGCACAATTCACCATCATGTATTAAAAAAATTAAGGAACAGCGCCATCTATTGGTATGATTTGTGACTACAAAAATTTACAATAAAACATACGATTACTTATACACAATCCCATGGGAATTTCGGGATAAAATTATCCTATGTGTCATCCTAGTTATAAGGAACATCTGTACCAAATTTAATCAAAATCGATACAGTAGTTTTTGCGTGAAAGTGGAACAAACATCCAAACTCACAAACATACAAACTTTCGCATTTATAATATTAGTAGGATTATGAATAACATTTGTAGGCGTAGTAGTAAAGGTCTTTGACTTATTTGCAAGGCACTGGTCCAATACCCGATACGTGTCAATGTGTTTATTATAGTAGTACTTTACTCGTGTTAGGTATTTGTGTGAACTTTGGTTTGTAGCAATTTGTATTTACATTTATTAGACGCATTTACCGTCAATGAATATAAATCGTAGTAAAATGAGGAGCCTGATCACACTGGCGAAAAAATCTTAGGCTGTGAGTGAAGTTCATCGACCCGCACTTGGCCAGCGTGGTTTACTATGATCACCCTAATTCCTGATCACCCTAATTCAGGGTAAGCTCGAGCCCCTCAATAGGGAACGTATTATTTACATGAATATGAAAAGAAGTTTGGTTTTTACAAAAGGGTTATTTATACTTGTAAAAACTGTAGAAAATAAGTATCTATCAATTTTATTTATAGCGTGCAAACTAGACTATTAGTCAGTTAATTGAAAACCTGTAATACAAAGGAAAAGTAATTAAGTGCTTGGTAAACAAAAATACGGAAATATACTGCTTCTATCGTAAATAAAAAGAACAATAACCTTATTATTATGGGCTATCTTGATTCATACATTCTCATAATACGTACTAAGATTATACGCTTTGTAATAATCTTTCATGATCATATTTTTCTTAATACTTACATATTTATTTTTCTATTAATTTCTTACAAGATCTCTGCGGTTTTATCTGAGTATACGAGTAAATAATCATTTCGTGGTAAGTGTACTATATAGTAGAATGCTTTATAATTACTATGGGAAATATATGGTTTCCTACGCAAATACAGAGTAGGGAGACAGAGTTGTAGTATACGCACATGATCAGTTTTACATACTGTCACAGATCACCATAATTAATATATAATATTGTGTAAAATACACGTAAAAAGGCAGTTTACTAGAACTATTTTTTAGACCATTAGCATTTGAGACCTCTCTAATTTGAACTCTTTGTACGTGTTTGCTATTCTTTTTTTAAAAAAGTGAAGAAGGTGGCAGCATATAGAATCCAGGGAAGAACAAAAGCTTCTTAATCATTGATGATATTTGCACAGGGAAGACGAAAGGCTTTATCAAGACGCTTGCCCATTTTTTTATACAATTTGTTAAAACTCTAGATACCTGTAATATGCTCTGCCTCCGTTCCACATTGACAATATGTGGGGTCGGATGAGGGATGGAGGGCGCGGGGTGCACTGCCGGGGTCGCCGCCGGGGGGGATGTGGGTGACGTCAGATCGACCTTCCGACACCGGACTGCGCTGCCTTCCCATGCGGCCACTGTGCCACAGGAACCTTTTTCGCCATTGAGACGCTGTTTGGACATAATTTTAAAGTTAGTTAATGGAAGTAACTATGTAATGAGATAAATGATAATTGTTAGATTGGTAAACGGCAGATGATGGAACACGTAATGGTAAGAAATTGCTGTTGCCCATGGACATCTGAATGTCAAGAATTTCGACTTCCTTGGGCCAGCATTTAGAGATAAGTACATAATACATATTATATTAGTGCAAGAGTAATGGCTTTCTTCGAACATGTTTTATCGAAATCTAAGGGATAAATGGACATCAGGTCAGGGAGACGAATGGAAAGGAGAGAATGAAGAGAAGACGGAAGGGGGAGCGGTTTCGGCTTAAGCCCTTTCAATGCAAATTTCCATTACTTCACACTAATAAAAATTCTCGGAGAATGGAGAGGTTCTTTCCTGTTCAATCCAGCCCATTTTCTAACTGTAATAATTACTACTCTGCCTTTCATAAAAGTTAACGCAAACATCTTACCACTGGTATTATCCTCGGCATGGCTTCTTGCGCTTTACTCTTGTTCATTTGATATTGTTTGTCCAATACTTTGACCACGACGAACTCGCCGAGTGCGGCAAATACGAACATCATGCATCCTGCCATCCATAGGTCTAATGCCTGGTAACAAAGGAAAACTTATTAGTAAACATAACATAATCATTCACGCCATCAGCTCATTACAGTAACTGACCTCTAAGTTTGTCACTTGTATCTAGGTTATCAGAAACTCCGCACACACTAATTCATACACACCCAGACCATACAAACATTTGTGGTTCACACAAATATTCACCACGGGAATCGAACCCGCAACCTTACGAATGGCAGTCCGGCATGGTGACCACTCTGCCATCGAGGTCGTCGAATCGAAAAATCGTTTGAATCGGTTGGCAGATGGTGGTTCTGTGAGGAGAAATAGGTGTTATGACTCTATAGCAATTCCCCCTAACTATAATAACAATTTACGACCAATCTTCTTCCAAATTTTTATCCCGTGTTTCATTAGGTTGGGTTTTAGCTTCACTAGATTTGGTGGAATTTCTACTGAAATATTTTTATATTATTAATGCTGAACTTAATATCCGTAATTACTGCCAATGCTTGATGATAATAAATACTGTATGTATGCTATTAGAGAATATTTAAAAGTACGCTCTGAATATTCAGATATATAATTCCTGTGCGAGAAAGAACTACTTTTATGTCAATACTGGAGTAGAATGTACTTAGTACAGAATTAAATAATCCATTTGACAAATATTTTCCTTCAAAACACGAACGCTAATCCTTCTCGCGTGTGTTTTCGGGTTTCAACAGAAATACAAAATAAATGGAAACTCATTTTTACGTCCCCAACTCGCACAAAGAAGGGATTATTTACTTGTCATTTTACCATCCCTGCTCGTGTTTTGTAATTTGGCCCGTAGTTTCACCCAGGTTTATGTATGAACAGGTACACTTAAACCTTCCTCTTGATTAATGTAATCTATGGATGAAATGTTGCGGGTTTTAGGAAGTGGCATAGTTTTAAAGTGATATATACTCGTATATCCTTCTTAGCCGATTTCGGCCTCAGTGACTGTTTATTGGTTTCTGTAATATCAATTCGAGCTGTTCGTCGCAGGTGTGTTTGATGATTTTATAGTGATAAAAGACAACCAAGTGATGTAGTTAGTAATGATCAGTTAAACATTGTTATTGTTCCAAATCTGAATGTTAATATCCAACCATTTAGGCTTGAAACAAAAATATTTTATTTTATAATTTAGAACACTGTTAACGCAACATAATTGGCATACGATGAACAAATATTCACGACTAAAAACTAGATACAATGTTAATACATCCAAAGTAAAATGAAAAGAATTTAGCAATCAAAAAGTGTTTTACGCATATAAACGATGTAATTACAATTGCAAATATACGACAAATAATACAAAGCACAGCTGCGACCAAATTTAAAGAGAAAAATAATAAAATAATACATAAATTAATGACGCGTTTAATGATCGAAAATAATTCTAGTTTGCTAAAAAGCCAAGAGTTAATGTATTGGTGCTTTGCAGACTTTGATAAATATGTGGTGGTGGTGTAAATTATGTACTCAATTAAACCTTCGTATGTGTATTAATGCCCGCAAAAGACCAATCAGACATATCCAATACATTAGTTTGGTCACAGGACAGTTTTTTCTTTTTGTACAATTTTCTACATATTTTAACGACAACCGCTGAACTTCTGAGAACGAACTTGTACTGAACTGTCAAACTTTCTTAAATCTTTTCAAAGGTTACGTTAGGTTAAGTTTTCATTATAAAGCTATTTTTCAACACACTTGCTCATAAAGGGGCTCTTATTTGTGCAAAAACAGTTGAATAATGACACGTTTTATTCACTAGTGAGTTATAGATTGTTTTTTTAAATTGCTTTGTTTTTAAAAAAGTTTCGACACCAAAAAAATGGTGTCCATACATTTTAAAAACGAACTTCAACTATGTTGCCTTACTTTTGGTAGGTCTATGGTCGATTCCATTCATTCATTCATTCGTTTTTTTTTTTTTAATAAGTATATTCTTTTAGTCTTTGGCGATCTCCATTGTTGTGTTGGATGCGCGCGAATAGAAAAACTGTTTATTTATTAGCGAAAAATGATAATTTCTTCGCAAATGTGTTGAAAAACGTTGTATGGTACACGCGAGTATTGATGATTACTATCCTCGGCTATCTTCAGACCCTCGCCTGGCGGCTCGGGCCTCAATAGCGCCTCGGAAGTAATCACCAACTTACCTCGCTTGTACCATAAATAACTATTATTTTGTTAGAAAATATTTTCGAAGTGAAAACTTGTTAGGCGCGTTTGGCATTTTTTGAGATGGAGAAAAAACCAATTGTACTCGCGACACTGTTACCGTGACCAACACTTCTGTATATAAGTATGTTTACTGTACATTATAAATGTATGTACGAATTTGTTCAAGTTTTTACTTTTATTGGCACTTCCAGAGTGTTACTATTCTTTTATAATTTTCAGTTTGTTTTCTAGCGTGTGATAGTTTGAAGTACTTGTATAGTTCTTCCACCAGCTTCTTTAATGATAACCATTTTCGCCGCTACTTCCTAATTGTCACGGCTTTGTAATGAAATATTGTTAAACTAAACCTATTTGTGTTCTCTACTGAAATAAAATTTAAAAGGTGACTTTCCGTTTTGCGATTTCTATATTTGGAATAGATTTCCAAGCTAGGTCTGGGTTATAAGATAATTTTAAACTCATTCGTCTGGTGTAATTATAGAACAGTGTCTGTGATTTTTAAGCTAAGTTTGATTCTGTATTCTCCTTTTTTTCAATAAACTAATATAGGAATAACAACGTTTCATTATTAAACGAAACGTACGTCATTATACCTATATAACTATATAATACTACGGGATGTTGTCCTGATGATGGCCACCGGACGTAGCTGAAACTAGTCGAGGGAATCGACTTAAATAAGTGCGTACAAACATCCCGTTGTATTATATAGTTATAAATAACAACGTTGTATATAAATGTCTCAAAAATGTTTAAAACTGCGGGGCGCGGCTAGTATAAATATGAAATAGCATGATTAGCTAGTGATTGTTTTCTGTTCAACAAATTTATTATAATACAAAAACCACAAACAGATGTTGTATGCTTATCTTTTATGTATCAATCAAGAGTATGAATTATTCATATTAGTAGCATTCATGGTGCAGAGTAAGATAAATGATAGGGCAAGGTAATTTTCAAGGCAAGGTTGATACAATAATAAGACTCATTTACAAATAGTTTTCTAGGAATATATAATTAATATTATAGACTTGACTTTTGTACTTTGTGCTGTTTAACTTTTTTTTATATATTTAATTCCAATTTTAGTGGAAAATAAGAATAAGAATAACTTGATTACTCAAAAAAATGGTACATGCATATTCTTAAAAATAATATCAATTGAACAACAGTTTTTATCCGTCACGGGTATGCAATCAATAAAACTTAACAAAATGCTATCAGTAAGTATTTACTTTTAATTATCCTATTCTGTTTATTATACTTGTACATGTTAATTTTGTTATTTATGTCGTCCCGAATCGATAATTTTAAATGAGGTATATTATTTCGGATATATTTATGTAAGGCCTACATTTTACTATAAATATACATACATATTTTCACTAAAGATTAAAATGTACGATGCAATAAGACCAATATTCAATAACAAAACAGAATCTCACCTTAACATAAGCAACAGGAGGAATATCAGCTCGAAGACCAGTAAACATGGTGACCAAAGTCAACATGCAGGTCACAAGCAACGTCACTCGTCCAGGAATCGCGTCCAGGTCAAGCCAGAAGCTAAACCAGGACAGCATGACGACCAGGGAGGAAGGAGCGAAGGTCTGGATGAGGTGGTGCCCGATTTGACGCTCGAACCTAAAGTATACTACTAGTCTGGAGTAGTTACCTGGGGAAATGAAAGGTCACTTGATTGTTACATTTTTGGCATCTGTATTTTTATATCACAAGGAACTCTAATTACATAGGTCTAATGGCAGAAAACTGTCTTGGGTACTCATTAATGGAGGAAACTAAAATGGTTCATGGCCTTTTATGTATAACTATCTGTTCTATCCAGTTTTCCCTCCAAGCATAATTGCTTTTTTATACCTTTAAGGTTTTTTTATTTGAAAGATTTTGGTAATGTAGGTTCATACTTCTGTCTAAAATTTTATGATTTCCTAGTTAACTCACCGTCCTTATCAATCATATATCCGTTAGTTTCTTCCAATCTCAAAGGTTCTCCAATGTGGTACTGGAGAAGCTTCAGTTCAGGGTTGATGGTCACACCGGCCTCACTCCAACGGAACCTCACCTTCTGGTTGCTATATGAAACTGTTAGGACAAGAAAAATATTTACAGTTAATGCACTACTGTTTGGCAGAGTAATATTTGACAGAAGTACCCACTCAGGCGGAATTGTGCAAGAGTCTTACTATCTGCTGAAATTTAACTAGTTAGTATTTAACTAGTTTACAAAGATCCGATCTTCAAATGACAGATTTTCATAGAAACCTTTTTTTTTATTACATTTGGGATTAAACTTAAACCTTCACTCTCCTTTCTAGAATAAAAAAAGCATTTACATTTTCACCATTCTATTATAAATTGGTTTAGGCGATGCATTGATACGTCAGTCAGTTAAGTATCTCTTTATATACTTAATAGACATTTATACTCCGATCTTCACAAGTTAATCTATTCAAATATGGAAGGTCAAGTCCAACAATCTATTTCTATAAATAGGTCTTAAAGATAGATCACAATGCAACGATTTCTTATTCAACATGAATTACCAGGTGATGTCATCTACGATATAAAATGATAGGAGGCAAACCGATACTTGATAGTAAGTGACTGCTGCCATTCAAAGACAACCCCATCTTTAAAGTCACAAGATAATCTCATCTCATCCTATCTTTTAATCATTTTAAACTAGTTAGGGGCGAGCTGGACCAATTTTTTGGAAAATGTTTCTCAGAGATCCACTTAAATGCAATACAGTGTGAACAATATTTAATTCAAATCAATACAGCTGCTTTTTTCAGGCAAAACAATTAATCAGGAATTGTTCGTTTGCTAATAAATAAATAAAGTATGAAGTCAAAGTGAAATGAAATAACATAATCATTCACTACATCATCTCATTATAGTAACTGACCCCTAAGTAAGTTCGTAACTTGTATTTAAATAAATAACTTTTATACATAACGTAATCCAAAAATCTCATAGAATTTGTACCTATATAATTATTCAGTAGACAGGTTCAATTAAATACTCAGCAGCCAGACTCTTTGAAAGGTATAATTATTTACTAAAATAGTCGAGGTCTAGAGAGATTAAAATATAAACTACAACCAAAATTCATTACTGAACTCATGTCGTTTATTATCGCCATATTAATTCTTCAGATTGATTAATATGTTGTAGAAAACAGCAGACCAATTAATTTAGTCGAAATCGTCGAAATACATTGATTGCTGGTTTTTCATTTTCAATAAAATTAAAAGGTTTAAATCGAGTTTAAATCCGTTTCGCGTCATTTAATTAAATGAGATTTGTGATTGACATATACGAATTAGTATGTCTTTCAAACTAGTTTCTAACGACTTTGGAAAGATTTGCATGTTTGACCGCTCTGCAGATTTCATTATGATTTATTTACACTACGAAAGTACGAAAGCCTTTATGTAAAGACTAGTAGTGCCCCGCGGTTTTAACCGCGTGGAACCTTATCCCGTGGGAATTTTGGGATAAAAAGTATCCTATGTGTTATTCCTAGGTATGAGGAACATCTGTACCAAATTACAATAAAATCCATTCAGTAGTTTTTGTGTTAAAGAGGAACAAACATCCACACTTACAAACATTCGGAAGTAGGATTCCATTATAAGATATAAGGCCTCTCTCATTTGGTTGTTGAATATCGATATATTGGTACCACAGATCACGGATTCAGTTAAGGACTTACTTATCTGTTTTTTGATTGGTACAGTTAGAAGAAAAAGCTTTATTTCGACGCTGGGCTAACACGTGTCCGTGATCTCAAAATCGAGCAATATTTGAGAAATGAACTATCATTATTACTTTTTGTAATATCTTTATCTAAATTCGCGTTACGATGTAAGATGTTTATAAAATTTTCTTCTAATCAATACTAATGTAAAATACTTTGTTAATGATGCTAATGTAAAATAAAGTAAAGTTACTTGTAATTGAATACCATATTCGCTTGTAATAAAGAAAAGAACAAATTCCACTTCAATTTGACGTTTTGCGTGTAATAATAGATCCAATTAGAGAATAATGCATTCCAATTTCCTTTTGTAAGCTTTTACGTTCTCGAAATCAGACGGAATTCTTATAATTGGCTATCATTGGTGCCGTTAATTTTATAACAAGCTTGTTAAAACGAGCTATTAATTATAACTGCCATGTTATTATGTGTGGGTGTATTTAAATCAGGTATTTTACCTGATTGAGTTGTAATATTTCATGCTTAGTTTAAATGACATTGCATAGAAGTGACGCCATTTTGAATCAAATATGGCGGTCGTTTTAAGATGGTGGATTAATTACGTTTTATGTATCCTCTTGACATAAAGTTTAAGAACTTTAAATACATAAAAAAATATTAATTTTATTTAAGTTATCAATGTGCGCTTTTGTATTTTATGTAGAATTTTAAATGAAAATAAATTACAAAATTAATTTATAAACTTGTATGACCCGGTCATTTTAGACTGGTCATAACAAAATTCGATTCTGCTTATAATTTAGTGCAACAATTTTAAGTAAGATAGAGTTTTGGCATAAGTGACTTGACAGTCATTACGTCATAGAATCCTTGTCATATTGTTAAACTTTGATAAAACAATAATCTTAGCTATCCAAAAAAGGTTCTAACTGTCTAACTAGTTCAGAATGATATCCAATTGAATAATTGATTGTTAGGAGTTTTTGAACTATTGGAACACTTTTACTGATAACTTTAAAAGTTGGACACAAAATCTATTCTTTATTTAGAAAAGATCCAAAAAACTTCTTGACCTCGAACTTTTGTAGAGGTTATTTACAAAGAAAGGCGTTTCAATATTTTGTGACAGGGAACAAATTAAAACTTTGTCTTAAGGTATTTTTTTAGTGAAAGTTACTAATTTATAAACTGAGTTTGTGAAAGAACAGTATATTTTTTATTTCCAGATAAGCTGGATTTTGATGGTACTCGCCTGATTTTATGCGATGTATTTTTATTTCGATGTAAGATCACGCCTTCTTCAATTAAGAGCAAATTAATATCAGTTTAAAGATCAATATTAAAAAACGTTGAAATAAAACACTTAAACGGATTTTTGTCGTGGTTGTATTTTGTTTTCCTTTTTCTGACGTTTCGGATTCTTTACAGAACCCGTGATCACAGAAGACTAAGATGGAAGACTGAATGATGAGATGAATAAACGTACTGAAAATCCACATTTTTTATGATTATTGGCGGCTAACTAAATACTAGTCTAATGAAAATTTTTTTTCCTATAGACATTGAAATAAATACTTACAACTCTCAATATAGATAGGGCACGACTGTATGTCCATGGGATAGAGTTGAAATTCCATCTGGCAAGCGATGATTGCATGCATACGGGCTGCATATCGAACTGTTTGATTCCTATACAATGTCACTGAGGAAAACTTGTGCGTCAACTCGGCTATCTCTGAAACAGACAGATAATCATGAATTAATTAATGTTTTCTTTGATTTAATACTAATATTACACATTAAAATAAAATTGTTTAGGTCTAAAGTTACATCAGATCAAAACACCCGCTAATATTTCGTCGCGTAATTTACACGATTTCGTGTTTCGTAGCGAGATATTTACTGTAGCACTTCGACATATACGTTTTTTGTTTAAATTTAATACATTAATTACCTATATACATCGATATAATTATTATTTTTTAAATTTTATATTATTATACTAAATATACATCGATATAATTAACAAATTGTATAAAAAGGTGGCAATAAGTGGTTTTTGTTCAAAAAAGTGTAAGGCCCCGTGTCCACGGTAAGAAATTTGTCTTGTCGGTTACATACAAGATGAACTCGACAAAATTATTTTCATTACATGAAATATTCATGTAATGAATCGAGTCCATGTTGAAAAAATTTCATTTCCATGTTGTAAAAATCTAGTATTTACATGAATATTTTCATCTTGTCTGTCGTCGACAAGACATTTTTTTTTTACCGTAGACACGTGGCCTAATTAGGTAATACGATTTCAAAATACATGGGAAATATAAATATTTGACAAGTGTACCTCGATGACCAATGTGTTCAGGGAACCACGCTGCAAAGAAAGAAAGAGTTATCCAGTTCAATTTCAGAAACGTTTTAATGAAAATTTTTAATGTGCAAATATAAAATATATTGTTAGTTTTAGGTCTTGGATGTATGTGATGCTTGTGTTCGCAGAATAAATTGAGAAAGTATATACAAATATGTACTTTAAGTGATCGTAAAAGAGTTTAATTTTAATAAATAGTACTTAAAATTTAAGTAGTGTAAAATATTATTAAGAAAAATTAAATAATTTACAAAGTGCTTGCGTGACCACGCGTGAGTGCTAGCTACATTTTCTTGCTAAAGTAAATTGTACTTTTAATCTATTATTTATAGAGATCATTATTCAATAAATATTATCTATTACATTATTTAATTTACTTTGAGTATCATTTTAAGACTCATATTTTTTTACTCACATTAAATAATATTATTTTTTATATTAATTAACGATTTGCATTAAATTACAAACTGGTGAATTAACTTTTACAAAATTAATTTTATTTTACATTCTGTGCTTTTTGCAATAAAGTTCAATTTTATGTGTTTTTTATTTACCAATAGCCTGCTCAAGCTACTTTTAGCTATTGGATTGCAAGCCTTGCGGTCATTAAAATAAGTGTCATATTTGTATAACTAGCCAAACACGAGTGGTTTCAAGCATTTGTACAGTTGCTAGTGATGGTAATATTTGTGCCAATACAATCAAATGTTTGGACCAATTACCGGGCGAACGTTGGCGGTAATGTAATGCTCCTCCTAAAATGAAAATAAATACATAAATTAAATAATTTGAATACATACATATTAATATTAAAAGAAGTCCTTGACAAATGTTTGTTCTAGGGAATAGCTTAGTCAAAAAGTGGAAATCCACTGGACTGGTTTGTATGCGGTTTTCCTGGTACATTGCACTAGTAGGCACTTGCCAATAACAACAATTCGTTGGTATTTTATTTTATTTTATCTTTATTTAGGCACAAACAGTATACAAATAATGTTATAAAAAATATATAACAAAACAAATACATATATAACAAACAATGTTATAAAATATATTATAAATCAAAGACCCACGTGATATCACGCCAGATCTTTTGTAAATAAGTAATACCTGGATATGGTATTAAAACACAGACATCCAAGACCCAAAGAATAAATATTGTCTTAAATAAGTCTTTACTCTGAACCGAATTGAACTCGATGTCTTCAATACAGCGAGATTACCTGTAGACCGATTTTTGATTTAGGAAATTTTTATCGGTTCATGTCACTAAGTTTGTAGTCAGTCTATCAGGGACTACACTAACAGGTTAATTTTAATGAAAACATTACTTCAACAACGTGTTATTTCGAGCTCTGCTAATACTCATATTATTTGCAGAACTAGACTTGGCAGAGTACCTAGACTCAAAGACATGTCTAATTAGACCTAGTCCTAAAACCACATGCTAAATATATTTGCCGTCCTCCTGACAAGCCACAGAATAAACATAACTTACGCTTCAATTATACTCATCTCTTACTTCATTAGACCTACCATAGTCTACCTAGGCAATCTAGTATGTATATGAATTAACTCCAGTATAGTGTTACTCAATTAGAATATTTGCTGCAAACTTGTATTGTTAAATTAGAGGAGGCCTATAAGAATGTTAAGGTATTTTTTGTATTTATGTAAAGCAGAACGGGAAAGTTTTATCTAGTTTTTAACTGACTTCAAAAAAGGAGGAGATCCTACTAATATTATAAATGCGAAATTATGTTTGTGAGTTTGGATGTTTGTTACTCTTTCACGCAAAGACTACTGTATCGATTTATTTAATAACATAATGTTTTAATTATAAGTCATACGTTTTTATGTTAAGGTCCATTGACGAGTAAGTTGAACTGATTAGTCCAGACATAAAACTGAAGCGTCACTCCAAAGGCTTTAGACCAACTAGATTTCCCCACTGGAATCACTCCGGTGATTGACGACCATTTTTGGATGGAAGCTAGTTGACATAAACGGCCTCCTTTAAAATTAGGTTAGCGGGTGCCTACGTCATAATAATTACTTTAAAATAACTATCTATGTGTCTTTCAGCTCAGTCTGTTCAGTAGATTAAATTATGTATTAATAGATCAGTCAATCAGTAACGGTTGTTACTTATAAACAGGTATACGATAATCTCATTCATCCTAACTAATATTATAAATGCGAAAGTAACTCTGTCTGTCTGTCTGTTACCTTTTCACGGCTAAACTACTGAACCGATTGACTTGAAATTTGGAACAGGGGTAGCTTATGATCCGGGAAAGAACATAGGCTGTTTTATCCCGAAATTCCCACGGGAACGGGAACTACGCGGGTGAAACCGCGGGGCGCTGCTAGTAACTTATAGTTCATTCACAAACAGCCAAAAATAGACATATTTCTCAATTCTCAAAGGACCAAACACGTAATGGAAAAATGGAATCCTTTATATCTACTTACTGCCATGATATAGATTGGTATCTTCCTATAAATAAACGACGGATGAACTTGGGTAAAGTTTATACACATTTTCTCTGTTTTATCCTTATTATGTACCCATGTATGGAAGAGAGAAAACGTGTGTTAACTATACCGTTGTTATTCTTCGTTTATCATGAAGAGGGTAGAGTTGATTGGTGATTAGGTTTTTGTTAGCATATCTATGTGTGAGTGTCGCAAAATTTCGAAAATGGTTGGTCTGAATTTAATTTATTTTGTTTTATATATTTCAGTTCTAGGCTGGTTTAGATATAGAAAATTTGGTTAATCTAACATAAAATGCAAGTTTCAAGGCGTCAACAGATATTAATTATATTGTCAGAAATAACAAAATCTAAATGGGATATCTCTATCGTCTTCATTTAAAAACTAACCCTAGATTTGTTACTTGTATCTAGGGTATCAAAGAAACTACATACTCGCTAAACCATACACACACTCAGACCGAGCATTTATAGATCAAACATTACCTCGCATGGGAATCGAAGTGATCTTAGTAGGATTCGCGTCTCAACAAACTAAACAACTTAGTGAATACAGAATTCAATTAAAACGTTTTCTCTTGAGATATAGTGTCTCGGGCTAAAGTTAACACAAATTTGAATAAATTAAAACTGCATCCAAAGTGAATATACGAATATTTAACTTTAAATAAAATTAACAGCAAACCATTAAATATTAAACGTTATTTTTCAAATTTTAATATTTTTTTTAATATTTCATGTGGTTTCCTAGTATTTTAATTTATACATACTGAACATATTAAGCAAGTTAGTAATTAATACATTTTCATGTATAAAATTTTGGGCTTGAATTACGATATTTGTAATACGGAGAACTGTTTTTAGTGTTGATATTTCGGTTAATATTAAAAACACAAAATGAGCAATCACCTGGTTTTTCTGGAAACTGATCTGATATCGTGGAAATATCGGAATTAATGTATCCTATGTGTTAATTGATACAGTAAAAAGAATATCGTGTGTGTTTATGAGTAGTAAGTAAATATATCTACATATATGTGTGTCAAATTTAATTTAAATTTTGTTAAACGGATGTGAACATGATATTCAGGTGATATTAAACTGACCTCTAACTATACTAAAACATTATTAGTATTACGAGCCCCGATGCAAAATAGTTCGTCTAGTATGGAAAGTAGTGCAAAGCGAAAAATATAGAAAGTTAATATTGGTAAAATAATTAAGTATGTTTAATATAAAGTAAACCACAATTTGAGGAACATTTTAAAGTTTATTTTAACATACTTAACTGAAATTAGTTTATTGGATCATAATTAAATGAGGGTGTAAGTAACGCGACATACGATAGTAGAACAGCTTAATGTTTTATTTAAATGGACAAAAATAATAAAATTATAAAAAATCTCACAGAGAAAATTTCAGACTAGACGAACTATTTTGCATCGGGGCTCGTAGTATATAAAACACTTTTAAATCTGTACAAAATTTGTAAAAAAGAAATGTTGTTTCATATTTCTTCTAAAGATAGACTTGTGAGATGTAAGATATTTTTTTTTCTAGTAGACTTATGAAAAAGATTTAAGATAAAACGTATCAAATCTATCATAAGACGCTTTTCTAAGCTAAAATTTTTATAAGTTAAAGACTGATTTTATCGTGCATTTTATTAGTCATTTTCTCACAATGTTTTACACGTGATTAAATAATTTTCATAGAACATAATTATTCACTAGACTGAATTTAGTAAATTAATATTATTGAACAGGCTTTTTTACTGAAGAATATAATAATGTGTATCATAGGTATTTACAGAAAAATATATCATATAAATTAATCGCAAAATGTGTTGGTAAGCGCATAACTCAACAACTCCTGGACCAATTTCGCTAATTCTTTTTTTGTTATGTTTGTTATTGTAAGGAGAAGGTTTTTATGTAAAAAAATCAGGAAAATCAATGGGGAAATCGGACCCGTGGGTAGGTCGCTATCTAATATATAAAATTCTCGTGTCACAGTTTTCGTTGCCATACTCCTCCGAAACGGCTTGACCGATTCCCATGAAATTTTGTGAGCATATTCAGTAGGTCTCAGAATCGGCCAACATCTATTTACCATCCCGAAATTCCTACGGGAACGGGAACGGGAACTACGCGTGTGAAACCGCGGGGCACAGCTAGTTTTTTTATAAATATAAGTATGTATATTTTTGAAGTATAAGAACGAAATGAGCTATTTTACACATAAAAAACATAGTTCACGAGATATTTAGGAACAGGAAAGAGGGTAGTGAACCACTATTTTATCGCATTTATTCCCATACAGATACAGATGAGGGATTACAATGTTGTTTGTTCCTTTTTCACGCATAAACTACTGAATGGGTTTTAATGAAATTTGGTACAGATGTTCCTCATACTAGAAATAACACATAGGATACTTTTTATCCCAAATTTCCCACGGGATAAGGTCCCACGCGGGTAAAACCGCCGGGCACAGCTACTTATGTATATACCTATATCTGGATATTTTGTAAACAAGATTGTTAGAGTTGAAAGAGTGTTAATGTTAGTGCTTCACACTCAAAAAGCGAATGTAAAACAGTGGTGAGTATTTTGTTACAACAATATGAGCACAAATTGTTGAAGACCCCAGAAGATCACAGAAGACTAAGATAAATCAAAGATATCAATATGGACTTCTACTTGTTTCCGTTAAGAGTATGTGATGTTTATGTGTGTTTATTTTACCCTCCGTAGATTGAACAAAATGCCACCGTCTCCTATAATATCTCTCTATACTCCTTTTTTTACCTAGTACTATATAGCGGGTAACAGAACTTAGTGAGAACAAAATCTTCTTTGAACAATTAACTAAATAAAACAATGTTCAACTTACCGGTAACTTTCGAGTTCAAGAAGTAAGGGTCAGGATGCCACAGGTTGTCGAAGAATTCTGGTGGTAAAGTGACGTGATCGTCTCCTTCTTCGAAAATGTCGTCTGGTAACTGCAGACGGCTCTCTCTCCACGTTTGTCTGATAAACATGTCTACTCTGGAATTGGAAAGCGTCTTTTTGTTGTTATTTGTTGAACTGTTACTAAAAACATAACATAACATCATTCACTACATCATCTCTTTATAGCAACTGACCCCTAACTAAGTTCAAGACTTGTATCTAGGGTATCAGAAACTACGCACACACTTATTCACACATACACCCAGACCGAGACAAATATTTGTGGTTCAAACAAATATTTACCCCGCACAGGAATAAACAACTTAGTTGATTTAATTCGCTGTGAGCTTTATGCTCTTGCTTTAAAAAGTGGCAATAATAAGAAATATTCAATGCACTGTAGTTTGTAGTATGTTCTTTTCTTAGGCGTGTTGATAATATTCCGGAGAAGTCCTCTCAAGGAGGGGGGCGCCGCCTTTAGTGCAGGCCCGGCGTTGGAGTGCCGTGGTAGAAATCCCCCTCGGGATCCTACGGCACCCCAATGTAACGTGGACGGAAGTCGCTGTGTTTTTAGTGGGTAGGCCCAGCCCTTCTGGCTGGGAGAGCCCTACATGCCACCGGGGGCCCTCCCAATCTCGGCTCACGGTGGTATGCAGTTCTATGCATTTTCACCGCGTAAAAAAAGGCGTGTTGATAATTATATCAGCCTGAGATTTTAAGAATTGAGTACAGAGCCTCAGTCATGGCGGACAGAAGCACATCTTACTAGACTGACAATATTCATACGTGAGATGTTTTTTTTAACAAAACGATAATTTAAAATTATTTAAAAAGTGTATTATAAAAGAGCTTTTCTAGTTAAAAGTTCACCATAATACAATCGTCAGTAAATCCCTAAATAAAGAGATAAAATAATAAATTGAATCTAGACTCTTCTTGTCGAAATACAAAAGAAAATACAAAAAAGATTGAGAGATAATTGAATTGATACTCCTCAGTTAAATTAGATTCTAATTTATGTTTTATTGTATGATAATGTTCAAAGAATTTTTTTGGAGATTTCAAGTTTATGTAAGTATAGATAATAATTTATTTTATTTTATCAGCATCTTGAGAGAAAATTTTGTTGGGAAGTTCTTTGATAGGGAACTTACGTCATACTTGAAAAAGATAATTGTTAAGATATTGATTTCGTTCCTTGACGTGAAAACCGTTGAAGTAAAGCGTCTGTTCGTTATAGTATTTACAAGCTTTTATTTAGTTTCCCGTCCCGTTTTCTGTCACAAATCTTGTAAGCCATTTTTCGACCACTTCTGGTTATCCGATGGAGCTGAAATTTGGCATACTTATGTAAGTCCCATGTGCAAATGACAATGCAGCTAAAAAGAAGCTTGATTCTAAAAAGGTAGTTAAAATTTATAAACTTGTTATTGTTCAGTTTTTTAACTGAAATATTATGCGGTTTTTCTTAAAAAATACTAGACTTCTTAATATTGTACTTAAATAAGACCTATGTTTAATTCAAATTCTAAAGTCATTTATTCAATTAGGGCTTCAGAGAAGCACTTAAGAATGTTAAAGACCTTGCAAAAGAGGGCTTGAAATTAATGAATTCATGATTTCATGAAACAAAATTAATCAACCACTGATTGTTAAATTACATTTGCCGAGAAGAATTGACGAGACACTCAGGATATTAACATAATCACTCACTCCATCATCTCATTATAGTAACTGACCCCTAACTAAGTTCGTAACTTGTATCTAGGGTATCAGAAACTACACACACACTCATTCACACACACCCAGACCGAGATAAATATTTATGTAGTTCACACAAACATTCACCTCGCAAGGGAATCGATATTTTTTTCTTTCGTTATTTCAATAATATTAAAATTATGTATTCAATTCACATAAGTTTTATTAGTCTGTAGATGCTTGTTATCTAAACTCTCAAATTAATAAACGAGGCATAATAACATATCTACGTTTTCTCTCTTTTATATCTAAGGCTAATTTTCTTTCTAAAACATTAACCAATAAAAAATACAACGACTTTATTTAATGTGGACGAATGGACGACGTTAAGAAGAGTAGTCTATGATGGACTGCTGAGCAGAAGGTTGCAGGTGCTATTCCTGTGCGAGTTAAACATTTATGTGATCCACAAATGTTCGTCTTAGCCTGGATGTGTGTAAATGAGTATGTGCGTTGTTTCTGATACTCTAGCTACGAGTAATAAACTTATTGTGGGTCAGTTGCTATATGAAGATGATGATTAATCAGTATTTGATTGTGTTTATTACCTAAAGTCCATATCTTCAACATTGATAGAGTTCACATCTACTACGTATATACTGAACTCTACTGTCACCGGCTGACCCTTGCTTGCTGGCGGACGCATCTCTGAAAATATATCAATATTATATTAAAGAGAATCTATAAAAATAATTTATTAAAAATGTGTTAAGTACTTGTATTCTTCTATCTTTAAGGGCGGCTCTACATTTGTGCCGTGAATACGGTGTACGGGCTACTTATGTGGATTCCGCAAAAATGTCTACACATTCACGCCTATTTACGGAGTTCCACGGGCAAACGAACGGTGGATCACAATTAGTGACTATATAGACATCTACAACTCAAGTGATGGTTTGGAAATCCAGAAACGCCACAGACAACTATGTAATCCATAGTTCCGCGGGGCAAAAAAGTTCCTTAAGAAACACATTGAACTGCCAACCGTCTAGATAATGTAAAGCACTCATGAAGAGCCACCATAAGTTGGCAGAAAATCTTCTATTCCCCCCTATTATCTATTAAAGTAGTAAAGGCCACCTGCGGCCAACATTATGTCAGTTTGAAATAATACCCAGTAACTTGGGCAAAAGTTTGCGCAAACAACTCGAAGGACACTTTAAGCCTTTCCGTTCCGATTTTTTTACTAATATTGGGACTGTGATAGGGACAATCTTTTAGAAAAAAAAATATGAAAAAAACACTGTAGTTAAAAAAAAGTCTACCATTAGGTTTAAATAAATATCTTGTATTGTGATCTGCAACATGGACTGTGTATTGATGGCAATTGCATTCTCTTTAAAAAAATTGCGTCTACAAATCTAGGCAAATTAGGGACCCGATTAAGCAAAGGACTTAAAATTGAAAGAAAAAAATCTTTGGGGTATACTAGTCTAAGTTTTTTTCGTTCCTATTAAACCTTAGTTTGAGGGATTCGTGATTATCGAGAATATTCGGGCCTATCCTATACCCCTGACAACTTTGCAATATTTCAAGTTGAATTGCTATGACGTGTAACGTAACCATTGTTAAAGTATTTACCTTTGACATAGCTTTCTGGCAAAACAACCCTTGGCTTCAATGTATGGTTCCTTTTAGACACGACGTCATTGCAAACCCTGTGGAGTAAAAAAGGAACAATGAATATAATTACATAATCAATTTTTAAAAGTGGTAGACCATGTGATATTATCCCAGTTTTAACTCGGGCTGTTTCGACGAAATTTTATCTAACTTTAGTTTGATCGCAGGCAAAAATGAGTTAGTAGAGAAAAACGCCTTGCATGCGCCTCAATGGATTGGTCTCAATAAAATGAAAAAAAAAAAGAATAATATAAATAAATTCACTTAATTGTCAATCTTCGCTAGTCTGAATGATGCATTGAAAGGAAATAACTTTAGATTAAAAGTCACTTTGAAAATATTAATATCGGTTGCTTCGACAATAATAGTCGCGGTGAACCAGCCATTAATAAAATTTAAGTTAAAAATAAAACACGTGTCAAACTATAATATAAAACGAAATAAGTACTTAAATAAAAATATAAAACTATAAATAGTTAACCTACTCGAAATTCAGGTGAAGGAATCTAATTAACTAACAGCAAATATTAAAATGGTTCATTTGCACTAAAAGTTAAAAATAGACTGTTATATGCAATAAAATATAGCCTGTGTTTTTAAAGTATTAGAGTTGTAATTGGTGTACAGGTTTACATTGCAGGTTAGACTTATGACGTCAATGAAAATTGTTATAATACTGGCGTGTTCTGTTCAATACTTTAGTGGCGTGTTCCAACATGGTTTAGGACGGCAAGTAAAAACGAAAGTACCATTAAAATGCGAATGAACGTTTGCAGTCAAAAGCTATTTTATTTGAATAAAGCATTGTGCCTCAGTCTTTGTGCCAGAAACGTTAAATTTAATCTTTATTGCCTTGTTAGAATCGAGAAAGAAAGGCAGAAAAAATGATTTTAAATTATCTAGGGATGGATTTTGAAAAAGAAAACTTATTAGAAGTGTACATCTTTTAAGCACATTTACAAATATAAAAGGTCCCACATTTATACATAACTAGCTGCGCCCCGCGGTTTTACGCATGAGAATCTCAATCCCATCGGAATTTAGGAATAAAAAGTATCCTATATGTTATTCCTAGTTATAAGGAACATCTTTACCAAATTTAATCTAAATCGATACAATAGTTTTTGCGTGAAAGTATAACAAACATCCAAACTCACAAACATACAAACTTTCGCATTTATAATATTGTAGGATACGGTCAACGTCAGAGAAAAGGTACGCTCCCCTTAATAATGTTCACTTTGAAACCAACCAAGGGGTAAAAACTTTCTTGATTTGGTACTTCATGTATTGAATTTTATTGATTTACTTGCTAATATTATTGTCTATTTGATTAAAATTGTATAAAACAAATTCTCTAAATAAAATAAAGTAAAATTAAGCACTCAAAGGATAAAACAGCACATTATCCATTTAATTTCAAAGAAAGTTTCTCTGAAAGAATAGTAAATAATCTAAAAGTGTATTAATGTAATTTATTGGATCGAGTACTCATTAAAACCTTTATTTCTTTTCTAGTTTAGTTTTTTCAACTATAGTTGAACTACTTTAAAGCTTTTTTATATTCATTAAGTTTCAAAGAACTTCAAATTGAGTCCTACTTAATATTATAATTGTTAATTATTGTGAAAATTCATCAATTTTTATGTGTTTGTCACTCTTGCAAGAGCTCTAGTTTCGATAAAATTTGTTGATGCTATTCTTTTATGATACAGCTAGGCTAGCATGACTTCGACAACGCGATAGATACAGCGATTTATTGTCATCCTGATAAAATGTCAATTTGATAAAAATGCCCGCCATATTTAATTTTACCACATGATTAATTTTATGGCATTTGGTCATGCTCGCGAAATCAATATAACTATTTATTGACATCCAACTGTAAAAATTTGATAAATATAGCCGCCATATTTAATTTTATCAAATCGTACTACGCCATATTCATTTGGTCATGCTCGTGAAATCGATATTATTTCGTGGTGTCTATATCATTTATCACGCACAGTCATGCTAGGCACACAGAGACGATTATAATTATTAAAACATTGTATTTTTTCTATACGAGAACATATCTGTACAGTCAGTGTCAGAGACAGGGTACACTTGGTAAAGCTCATTTTGGTATACCAACCAAGGGAGGCTTTTTCTCTTACGCTGACTGTACATATCCCTCATATTTTAAATATATTTTATGTAAAAAAATAGAAGAAAATTTGCAAAACTTATAAGAAAAACTATTGTAATAACATCGAGGCGTTTTAAATAAAACATATTAAAAACAAAACTATATACATACCTAATAGACGCACGCGATTTGTATGAACTCACCCTAGTACAGAATAATTTAACTTTCGCTTCGTAGAAGTTTTCGAACTCAAGAAAAGCAATTTATTTTTATTACATTTGGTTGTATGACCCCGTATTCACGATTGATGTTTATTTTGAATTAAAGGAAAATTCAAATTTCCTATACTTAATTAGGAAAGCTACATATTATATTGAACTGAAAATGAGAAAGTTTGAATCTTCTTAAGGAAATTAAGTGAGCTGAGAATTCTTACAAAGTTTTGTGTTTCCATTTTTTTTAACTTTATAATATTTATATTTTTCGTGTATTTATTAATTTACAGTCTCAAGTTACTTTATGAGGTTGTATTTATTTGTAATTTTTATGTGAGTTCTGGTAGAGTCAAGTAAATATAAAGTAAAAACTAAAAGCTGTTAGTGTGGCTACCAAGTTTCATTGTTGAACTTAAAAACGCTTGAAAGATTAAAAACTAAAACGAACCTTTTACTGTAAATACGCAAAATTTGTCAGAGGTGTCTCGAGATAAATGACGTAAAAAATATTTATAAAATTTCTATAACAAATCTAAAAAATAGTATAACAATTTCTAGAACATCATCATCATCACCACATATATTATGTCCCCACGGAGGGGCACGAGCCTACACTGAATTAGGGTGATAATTTTCGGGAACATAATTTTCTTAAATGAACAAAAACAAAAGTGTTTATCGTTGTAAATGTATAACAGAAACAATTATAGTAAATTTACGATAGAAAAACGAATAAAACACACCCAGTAGCCAATTAATCTCTGTCTTGTATTGGCAACTGCAAATTTGCATAATAATTTAATTAAAATATTGAGTTATTGTTTGTTTACTTTTAATTAATTACAATAATATTTATGCATCATTTAAAAAAGATTAAACATGTCAAAAGGCTTCTTGTGTGTTGGCTTTGGCCCCATACTAGCCTTCCAAAAGACCGAGACTCCTTTATAGGCCCGTGAGTCGGAAAAGACACGACGATTATAAAGTAGTATTTTATGGCATAAGGGATGAGACAGTACGTAAAATAAAAAAGTTTGTTTCAATGTCATAAGGGTAATCATAATAATTAATGTAAACGTAATTGTTATGGAAGAGCGGAGTCTTCTGGCACAGGATTTTTAAGCCTAAAAGGAGACTTCGGCAACTAGTTTTTGCAATGTACTAACTTTTTTATGAAAAATAAAACAATATTGTAATTAAATTTATTAATTATGTCATAATATTACTCTCACTGAGAAGCGTATAATTACTCTCATTGAAGCGCTCATGGCCCAGTGCTACCCGCGGATCACTTGTGATCTGCGCGGTTAAGCAACGTCTGGCACCGTCATGACTGTGATGGGTCATTACTAAAAATGACTTTTAATTTCATGAGCGTTTCCGTGCTTCGGAGGGCACGTAAAGCCATCGGTCCCGGTTATCGTACTAACATCATCGACAGTCGTTACAGGTAGAGCCCTCAAAAGCCTAACATTTGGTTAAACCAAAAAATGACGTATAGCCCTCTGGGTTGTGAAGGTCTGATGGCAGTCGCTTCACGTAAAATACTGACATTCCGCCAAATCTGGTTAAACTGAAAAACCGACCCCAAATAGACAAAGGATAAAGGTTCGGAGAAGAGAGATTACTCTCACTGAGAAAGTATGGTTCCTCCCCGGTGGAGTAAGCCCATTGTGGACGTGTGATAATTAAAAAAAATGTTCTAGCAATAACATTAGTTGTATTAGTAACAAAAAGTTTCATACTGAAATTCTCTGGGCTCCCGCTCTTGCTTGCCTATAAATATCACCACGATTGGCTAATAACAATCAATTTAAAGTACTTATACGTGCATCATAAAATAGCAGACATACATCGTCAGCAATAATTTCGTGCCCGTACTTTTAAGAATAATGTATTTTTATAATAAAAGCACAATAACATCTAAAAATAGACGAGACACAAAATAGAAGACGAAATATCAGAGATTTTTCAACTTTAACGATCATATTTTTACTCATATTGTTAGGAGAAGACTTCAGATATTTTATTATTATGAATATGGATTTTCAACGTGCTTTGAAGAATCTAATTAAATATTTACGACGAAGCTTGCAACTAAACATTTTATAGACATGTTTATCAAATCAATAGTTAGACGGAATACACAGAAATTATTCTATATATAGCATGCTGGCGTGCAGTAGAATCGATGACTTTACCTTGGCCTAATATCAGTACATTTACCATTTCAACATAATTCTTTTGATACTTTTAATATGAAACGTGTTAGCTTATTACTCACGTAAGAATGACGTGAGTAATATTAAAGTTTTCCTTTCCGTTGAGTATGATTGAAGTTTTAGATTATTTTAGTTGAATCTGTGTGAACTTTTTGATTTATCTAATCGTATGTATGATTTGTGACTTAATCTGCTTAGCAGTCTAGCATGATGACCAATTTGCCGTTTCGATCGTATATCGAGCTGTATCTTTCATATTGCATCTAAATAAATCTAATATAACGACTGACTGACTGACTGACATAGTGATCTATCAACGTACAGCCCATACCACTGGACGGATTGGGCTGAAATTTGGCATGCAGGTAGATGTTATGACGTAGGCATCCGCTTAAAAGGATTCCCACGGGATTGTGATATACGCAGGTAAAACCGTGGGGCACAGCTAGTTATATAATAAGTTTTATTTTTGATTCTCACAATTTCTTGAAGACTTATGGTACTATGGTACTTATAGATATTGATTTCGCTACCGTATAGTTCAAGTCAAGTTGTTACGTGAACCGAAGTACTGAACATTTGATTGACTGTCACTACCAATAATACCAAACGGAAAGCATGGCAAAATATTTTAACAAACATTTCGTGACTTCGTGAAAGGAACAACGAACATTTGTTTGAACTTTATTTTTATTGAGAATTTTATTTAAGTTGAACTTATTATAAGAGATCGATGTTCAGTCTTTCGTGTTAATAATAATTAAAGATATTTTTTGGAAACAATATTCTATATACATAAAAGAAAATCGGATTTGTTACAAAACTGAACTGTCGAACTGTTGAACCGATATTTAAATCCTAAAATAAAATTCTTACGAGATCGAAAAACCCCGAATCGCAGTACAGCAATTATTTGGTACACTTATGGTTATGTAATTTTTTTTAGACGTAGAAATGGACTGTCGAGGAAAAAAGTGAAATACCAAAATTGAGTGTTAATAATAATAATTATTTTTAAATTGGAAACTAAGAAAAAAATTAAAGGTAAATCAGAGGTGTTTTATTTTAAAACAAAATAAATATTTAATGAAAGTTTGGCAAGAATAGATCATATCATATTTTCCGACGGACATTAGTCTATTCATAACATAATCTAAGCGTTAGAAGGTGTTATAGTTCCATTAAACGATACTTTGCGATACTATGTAAATTACATGACCAGCACATAATGCAGTACTTAGAACGCGGAAGCCAGGTCGATGTTATCAGTGGGTTATCTTTGATTTATTTCACCCTTTCACCTTGACCGAGACCTTTTGGCCTTATCAATGACTTACTGGGTAAGGTAATAGGTACGTCGGTTAATTTGTTTAAGTCTAGCGGCTGGTGAGTGGAGGTGTTGATATTTATAGTGCTGAAACTGTGTTTTGATAATTGTACTGTTGAAATTGGAGTGAAGGGATTGGTTAGGAAAATATTCTGATTGATTATTATTGGTTTTTTAGTGTAAAGTAAAAATAAGAAAAATCATACAAAATTCAAATTCACAAAATAACAAATAATAATAGGTATTAAAATAATATAATAACATAAGTAACAAAAATAAAAATTATTAAACAAAATCTAGTGAACATACTTAGAATTTCAAACAACAACAAATATACTTAATAGTATTAAGAAAAACTATCATTTAAAAATTCGTCTGTACTATAATAGTAATCTGATGTCGAAATCAATATAGATTTTATGATCAAATGCAACAATCTTTATGTTGTTTTATTTACTTAACTTTTAAGTAACGTAATTAACTAGTCCTCTACAATTCGAGTCCGATATGTGAGCTACGATATTTTACGTATATTTTGAGGACTCTAACTACTAGTATCGATTGGTAATTATTTCTGTCCGTAATTGGGATCGACGGCATATCGTGTACTGATTTGTTTTCAAACCACACAAACACACGCTCATACTACAAACACACAAGTAGTCATCACAGGAACGTAAAATCGAACTGAACAATTATCTTGACTTCCAAAAAATATTTAGTTCAACTAACAAAATTATAGCTACACTTGGTTTTAGAAGTAAATAAACATTTCATCATCATCATGTGCAGCTTACCTAAGCCACTGCCACCGCCTCTCCTAATATACGTTACCGAGCACGATCTTCAGCTCTTCGATCAACATTGAAACAAAAACAAAATTTGTTAAAATTAACTAAAATAATTTAATAATTTTCTGTTTTTGTTTTCAAATACTATACTTATTATCTACCACTTCAATCTCCTAGAGCAACGAACTTTCCAACCCTTAACAAAAGTCATATACTTACATGAACACATTACTATAAATACAACAATACATTGAACTTTCACGGTCAAATACTGTTCAGTCTACAACATTTTAACGTCACGTATAAAATTCCAGAAACTCGATTAGAATTTCAAAACAAAAATTAACTTTGAAATTGTTATACGACTTGCGAAGTAATCGAAACTAGACCCTTGAATAAACAAATGTTTTATACGAATTATTATCAATAAATTGTTGGAAAGATGTTACAAAGTATTGTGTTGTTTTACAAAAAGAAATATTAAATTACAAGTAGTAGTAGATACAGTAGAGTATCTTTACTTGCTTTCGAGTTTCTGTCAACTGATATATTGTTATGTAGCCTTTCTATGATTCAAACGTCTCCTAACTGGATGCAATTATGACATATAACTGATGACACGAAAATTCCCATCTGCCCCTATTTGAGTATAGACATTTTTTAACCCCTGACGCAAAAAGAGGGGTGTTATAAGTTTGACGTGTCTGTGTGTGTGTGTGTATCTGTCTGTCTGTGGCATCATAGCTCCCGAACGGATAAACCGATTTCAATTTAGTTTTTTTTGTATTAAAGGGGACTTACGTGCGAGTGTTCTTAGACATGTTTAATAAAAATCGGTTGACCCATTTAAAAGTTATGGGGGTTTGAAAGTAGTTGTGTTGGGGGTTTTTTAAATTTTTAATTTAATGTTATCAACTAAAACAAATATTGAGGGCAGAAAATATTTTTAATTTCCAACTGTTCCCATAAATAAGTTTGGGGACATGATACGAAAACTCCCGTTTGTGGGCAAACACTTGAGGTTATAATGGGACTAAACTCACAAAGAATTGATGAGGATACTTTTTATCCCAAAACTTGTACGTGATGGGGATTTAACCGGGGGTGCAATTAATGAACTTTACTTATCAAAAATCTATTTGTTCAAGCATGATTCAGTGACAAACACACACATACATACATACAAACGTTCGCTTTGATAATGAATTGTGAAGAATAACTTTGATAACTTTCGAATAACAGACAGATTAACTTTATTTTGAAAGTATTGAATATAATGAAATAAAACCTTACTCAAATTCAAGTAATTTTCTTTTATAAGACACGTATATTGTAGGTAGCAAATTTCATCCATCTCAGTTTAGTAGTCTTTGCGTGAAGGAGTAAAAAATCTCTATCCAAAAATTCTGTTAGATACCGTCTATACCAAATTTCAACAAAATCGCTTCAGAAGTTTTTGAGTAAAGGAGTTACAAATATCCATCCGTGCTTAAACTTTGTTTATAATATCAGTACGATTAGTAAGATATCGTTAACAGCTTCTCAGTAACTTGCTATTGTATAATCACTAGGCGCTTGTGTAAGTATTTAACGAATTAAATTCCGGTGTATTATCAATGAATTTCCTTACAAAGTTAATTACGGAGGAAGATTTTCATTAATTGAATGTTAAACTAGGTTGATCAATTTTGATTTCTTGGAACAAAAAGGGACTAAATTTAATGTTCCGGCTTTATTAACAGAAATTAGCATGTTAAAGCATAGTATTTTCCTGAAGGAATACTAAATCGAAAAGTCTTTTCAAAAGGTATTCTATTTTATTAAATACTAGCAACGCCCCGCGGTTTCACCCGCGTAGTTCCAGTTCCCATGTGAATACAGGGATAAAATTATGTTACGCACTGATAAATTAGCTTCCCATGAGTGAAAGAATTTTTGAAATCGGTTCAGTAGATCCCGAGATTACCCCTTACAATTTAACAAACACACAAACTTTACTTCTTTATAATATTAGTATAGATAGTGTAGAAGAACATTTACAAACTTTTAAAAATACTTTTTAGGAGTAATAAAAATAGAATAAAGAAAGTAAGTAGATTAACATATAAGTAATCCAGATTTAAAATTAATGCACCAAAATCAAAATATACTTTTTGAAATCAGTGCCTTTCAGTCGTAGAAATCAAGTTTAGTTCTGACTTAGTAGGCACCGCCTTCAAAATATCTAAGTGCAAATAAAATAAGCGATGGCACAACTTTTTATGTAGCTTTTGATATTGGTGCCATCCATCTATAGAAGTTTCTGCCACAGAGTTGTTGAAGAGTTCAGAGTATGAAGTCAGAAGACATGAGATATAAGAACTTTTTGACAGTGCCAATCATAATGTGACCTCGCCATGGCAACATTAAAAAGTTCTGGATGGAAAAGTTATGTTCCCGAAACATACGAGTAGATTACAACGTAGGCACTGAATTAAATCTACTAATAATATTAGTTACTAGCAGCTGTGCCCCGCGGTTTCACCCGCGTGGTTCCCGTTCCCGTGGGAATAGGCTTCGGAACTACTGGACCGATTTCAAAAATCTTTCACTATTAGAAAGTTACATTCACCCTGAGTAACATAGGCTACATTTTATCCACGTATTCCCACGGGAACTGGAACCACGTGTGTGAAATCGCGAGACGCCCGCTAGTATTACATAAACAATATTAAACATATTGTATATATTTTTTTCTGTTTGAAGTACAGTTAAAAAATTAAAAAAACCCCCAACACAATTACTTTCAAACCCCCATAACTTTTAAACGGGTCAACCGATTTTCATCAAACATGTCTAAGAACACTCGCACGTAAAAAACTAAATTGAAATCGGTTCATCCGTTCGGGAGCTATGATGCCACAGACAGACAGATACACACACACACACAGACACGTCAAACTTATAACACCCCTCTTTTTGCGTCGGGGGTTAAAAAGAAAGTTACAATTCCATCTTCAAACGGTGTTCCCAAATAACTTTGTAACGAGTATAATCAAGTAAAGTTGGGCTGTTGTCTAATGTTCTCATTGTTTCACCCCAATATTCAAGTAGGTAC
This sequence comes from Timandra comae, assembly GCA_958496195.1. Taxonomy (NCBI): domain Eukaryota; kingdom Metazoa; phylum Arthropoda; class Insecta; order Lepidoptera; family Geometridae; genus Timandra; species Timandra comae. The sequence continues at coordinate 1,586,171 of OY292359.1, forward strand.
TTATTTTTACAAAGAGGATGAGGACAACAATTCAACTAATTGAATGATATAGCTTTGTTTTGTGGTTCCAACCACTCTGAAATTACAAATTACCTTTTATTGTATCGCTTTATTGATGAAAAGTGCATTGAAATCTGGTGCGTAGTCTAAAAGATCTATGAATGACAGTGGGTTCGATTTTGTTTTATACTATGCAAACTAATATGCAAAATAATATGGCTAGTAAATAAACTACACTATTTTACAAGAATATAAAATACACAAAATAATATCTTTCTATTGCAAAGATAAAACATAAAGACAAAATTTTCTATAGGTAAAAACTAAATTAACATACTCAGAATTATCTTGATTAACCTTACCTAAAAAGCCCGCTACCACAAACAAATTAACTTTGTTATTTAGTTTAAGTGTCGTGAATAAAACTATCAGAGTCAAGGAAAAACGCTTATAAATATTCTAGACTACCTAGCTTGATCTAAATTACTATTCTGACCTTCAGTGATAGTATAGATAAGGGCGACCCCCATGAAGGTTGTTAATGTATTAACACTGGTAGAAATGTTCGTGGAAATTTAGTAGTTTGATTGTAAGGACATTGTTGAATTGCTTTCTGGGTTGTGAAGGTCTGATGGCAGCGGATTCACGTAAAATACTGACATTGCGCCGGTCTACAATCCTAACTAATACTTATTATAAATGCGAAAGTAACTCTGTCTGTCTGTCTGTTACCTTTTCACGGCTAAACTACTGAACCGTTTGACTTGAAATTTGGTACAGGGGTAGCTTATGGTCCGGGAAAGAACATAGGCTATGTTTTATCCCGAAATTGTCACGGGATCGGGAACTACGCGGGTGAAACCGCGGGGCGCAGCTAGTGGTCTGTAACGCCTGGAATCTGGTTGTGCTAGAAACATGACCCCAGTTAGAAATGAAATAAAGGTTTGTATGAAATAAAGAAGAAGATTTTTTTGTAAAAACATAATATCTGCTATGCGAAGGCATACGCCAATCGGGCTTACGTCAATCGGGATATACGACAATTAATCCAATTGTCGTATATCCCGATTGACGTTTTAAGCCACTCACATAACATACAATGAAAATAAAGTTTAATTTGCTATACAGTTTTAACGATACTTACAAACAATAATGTTTATTTCCTAATTAAATTAATAATTCTTATTTCAAATTTTATTATCTTGGTTACTAACCGTCGCTTTTATTTCTAACCAAATTGTGGTTGTATAATAAAAGTTTCTGGTTAAACACAATTTCCTTTAAAGTCCTTCAACGTAGAAAACAATTGTAAACGATAATTGTCAGCTTTTTCCCTGAATCCTGATTTAAATAGCCCCTTTTACACTGTAAAACATTCACGGGACTAAACGCTATGTAATTAAAACAGAGAGCGAAAATTGAACCCAATTACAATTTGAATTTTGGGAAAGATATTTACTCTGAACTCTTATTTCCTGTGATATGCGATATTCAAGTACATTAATGGACTTTTTATGAAGTTTCTTATCTTATGATTGCGTCTGGTCTGGATATCTGGTGACCTAAACTAGCTATTGATTATTCTGTGACAGTTTCAGTAAAAGCAAATATTATTTCACAAAAAATAAAAAAAATTCAAGTTTGTTTCACACGCAGAAGTTAGGCGAATGCACAGTTAATATAACTACACAACGTTAAAAATCATATTCTAAATCAACTGTTTTGTTAATATTACTAGGAAAAGCCCATCATTTTTTTTTTGATAAATAATTAACACCAACTTCCATTGAATTTCTTCCCCTCGCCTCTGTTTCGTTTCCATTCTCAGTGTGTAAAACACTTAAAAGTTCAACTCGAAACAACAATGCGGACATCGCATCGCAGAAATTGTCGAGTTTGCGAACGGTATCTTAGGAACTTGTAAATTGATCACTCCGTGGATTCCTACGATAAGTAGCAGGGAAAGAAAAGGAGGAAATGGAAGGAAATGTCTTCGCAGTTTTGTAATACTTGTTTTGGACTTTATTATTAGCTTAATAGGGTTTACAGTTATATTTTAGTGCCAAGCTTTATGAACGACATGTAATATTGAACAATTGTCATAGATCATCACGAAAGGCTACCGTAAAGTAATCCAGATTTCGAGATTTTAATTAGCAGCTAAGATATTATGGCTGTGGTAGCGCAGGTAACTTAGCTCATTGCCATGATATAATATAGTCCTGACCCCGTAGCATGACTGTGTGTGATAAAAAATATCGACACCACGAATTAATATCGATTTCGCGAGCATGACCAAATGTATTATGGCGTGCTACGATATGATAAAATTAAATATGGCGGCCATATTTATTATATTTTGACAGTTGGATGTCTATTAATAGCTATATCAATTTCGCAAGCATGCCCAAATGTCATAAAATTAATCACGTGGTAAAATTTAATATGGCGGGTATTTTTATCATATTTTGACAGTTGGATGTCAATAAATCGCTTTATCTATCGCGTTTTCGAAGTCATCCTAGCCCGGCTGGGTTCAAATCCCAGTGGAGGTGAAAAATTTGAATCTATTTATGTGTATGTTTTGAGTATATTAATAGTAATTCCATCTTCTACTTACCACAGGAGAAAAAAAAGTGCTGTGGGCCAGAGACAGGGTATTATCATCTTCGGGGTCTGAGGGAGGGCGGCCGACGGGTCCCGTGATGGTGGTCATTCCAATATTGTCAACTTATCTGCAACATAAAACAATATTATAACTACTAATGTAATGTAACACTAAAATATCATTATAGTAACTGACCCCTCACTTAGTTTGTACTGACATACAATAATTATGGTAGAAAAGTATAAATAATACGCCAATTGTTTAGGGTTCTAACTACCCATAGAGATAGATATAGAGTAGTCATACAATTACAGAGATATAGTGTAATTTATAGAGTTATCAATCCATCTATCAATCTACATATCTACAGGTGTAAAAATATGAAAATTATCGAGCAAATTTTAATTTTCGTAATTTTATTCGAAACTAATATATGGTATACCTTATTTAAGACAATAAGCGAATTCAGGAATACTAATCTAAAGTTTTCTGGAAGAGATTACATTATATGATAAAACGCTTTCCTTTTATTTTGTAGCACTTAGGTAGCGTATATACATATAAGATGTGATTACGAGTATGTGTGCAATGTGGTTAAACGAGATTATTTTGTTTTGTTTTTATCTTTTTGTTTCGGTCGTCGTCTATACTAATATAATAAAATTTGTAAGAAGCTGTTACAGCCTCCATATGGTGTATACGGTATATACCCTGGATCTAACAAACCGATTTTGAAAAGTATTATATTTTGAGTGTCGTAAGCTGTATTTTAATCCCGCACAGGAACAAGAAAAAGACTGATTTAAATATAAATCAATTCAGTTATTCTAAATTATATAAGTTTAACAAATAAACCGCAACTAAGAAATTATTTACACATATTGAGTTCGTATTATTTATTTATCAAATATTTTTTCATGTCATCACTTTCAAGGAAAAATACTGCGATATCATCGACGCCTAAAACTAATAATTTAGTAATAGAAATATCGATTTGAATGAAATCGATGCTTCAGATGACCTACTGACCACTAGTGAACTAGGTATCATAGTTTAATACTATTATTGGGGGGAATAAAAACATTTTTTTGTGATTACAGCCTATAAAAATATATAACTCCAATGCATTTTACACTGAATCGCTTCCCGTCGGTTGTCTCTCTAATTACACCTTAAATTAAGTAATAATCTATTCGTGATCCAACTTTTTTGGAGTTTATATTTCGTATAGCGCCATATCGCTGGCTGAGTTCTGGTCCTAAAAAATATGAGTCGACACGCTAAGAAGATTTGGTATTTTGCGCTTTCCTAACTCAATTAAAATACATATATACTACATTGAAAAGTTAAATTTGTAAATTATTTCTCAGAGGACGATATTTTATTTTTGGGATGTCAAGAGGGGGTCAGTTTAAAGATAAATCCAAGTTTGTGGGGTTGCAACCCTTGTCCAATGGCCGCCATCTTGGAAAAAGGGGTTGACGGTTTATCTGACAAACTATAAGTTTCACAAAAATTTTTTTAGCATTTTTTGTTGCCAATAATATTATCTACATCTTTTGTTAAGATGTCACAGTCGTAGAACCAAAATTAAAAAAGTTATTTAGTAGTATTTTTTCTTTGAAGGGTATGAAATATTTCAATGAACTAATATGGATTTTTGGATTTTCAAATTACAAAATCGAACCAACCATCCCAAATAATTATGCACAAATTCCCCAAAGACTCAAGTAGTACTATAAGTATGCACATTCGTGTTCTCGGTCTAATTAGGGGGTACTCCGTAGAGAGAAGATATCGCGTGACACCCCATGACGTCAGTGAAATATTACAACTTTCAATGGTTCGTGTTCATAAAGTTTATATGTTTTAGTAATGTAAAGTTTGGTTTGCTTAAAAATGGCTTAAAAAGAGTTTGGGTACTTAGAGGTACATAATAGGTCGTGTACCTGACACGCCCACCACGTTTGGTCAACCCAAACACCCGGTATTTTATTCTATTTCGGTTTTTTTTTAAATGTGTACAAAATCAATGGAGTCGCTATGAAAATGAAAGTTTATGTGGTTTACTCTGGACAACAGAGTTGTACTTATATATTTTTGTTTCCAACATAATTTCATTCTAATTTCTGTTTCTACAACTTTTATAGTTGTTCTAAAAGTTATGTAAAAAACTTACTGTATAATATTCTAACAGTATTTTTCCTCAAAGCTAGGAAAATTTTGCCGAAAACAAAAAGTTTCGTTAAAGTAAACTGCGGAAAAATTGGTTCATTTTCATGCCTAGGTTTTACAAGAAATCATGGTTAACAGCCTTTACTCCTTTACATACTCAGAAAATTAATATTACAAATAGTGCTATATCGGTGGCAGTGTTCTGGTCCTCAAAAATATGAGTCGATACGCAAAGAAGAAGAAGAATATTACAACCTATAGAAAAACCTTTATTTTAATGAACGTTTCATACACTTCCTATAAGACCTTTGGTCAGACAAACATTATTATTATATTATAACATACAGAATACCTATGTTTCGGGAACTACACGCAAAGAAGAAGAATAAATTAAAACCTATTAGATAACGTATGTTTTAGGAACTGTTCGTACATTTCCTATAAGACCTTTGCTCAGACAAACATCAATATTACTACAACCTATAGAACAACCTATGTTGTAAGAACTTCTTAAACTTGCTATAAAACCTTGGCTTACTCACAACATTAATGTTAAAACCTATAGAAAAACCTATGTTTTAGGAACTGTTCATACGTATGTAACTGGGCCATAAATCAGTAATTCCCCTTGTGAGCACTTAGTGCTCACTTGTCCTTCCCGGACACGGACCAATGAGTCTGCAGCCGGTTAACGATAAATTGCTACTTCCATGTTTCCGCTAATCTTGACCGAATATGCGAACATTTGACTACACAATGACCGAATGGCTTCTTGATTGTGTCTGTTTGGGTGAAGCAAGTTGAATGGTTTATAGAATAGTTTGTACTCTTCATCGTCGTGGGTTACAAAGAAGTAGTACGTTGAGTGGTTTGCAAAATAGAGTTTATTCTTGGCCTCATCAGCTCATATATACGAGTTTATTCTCCACCGGAGGAGGGGCTTGAGCCTACCTTGAATAAAGGTGATGACTCAAATCAAATCAAATTAATCATATTTTACTTCGGAATTATTGTGATGGATTGATTGTTTGATATCACAAGTTAAGAATTACACTTTTACGGAAAAATAAGGGAACAATACTCTCGTCATAACATTAACTCAGATTGTAACATGACAGTTCATGAAATGTCATATCAAGAAACCTAATTCCAAAAATATCGCGCCACCTGTTAGGCTGGCCCCAAACATACGGAAAGATTATCATATTCCTTATTCAGAAAACACGGAATTCCCAACAAATTATATGTTCTCCTAGCTCTCACGGCTTTTTTAAAGACTTTAAAAAAGGAGGAGGTCCTAATGTTCAGCTGACTATATTTTTTCCACCGATATCTTCATCAATTGAGAACCGACATCGAAATAGTTATTAGTTATACAGAGAGCAAAGTTGCTTTTTAACCGGGGCTCCAGTTGAGGACCGAGCCAGCGAAGGATTCTAAAATTGAAAAATATTTTGTTAATTAAAGATATTTTCATGAGATTGTCCAATTGTCACCAACTCAGGAACTGATAAGGAATTCTTGAAAAACAAGTAAAACACGATATTACAGTCGATATATTTTCCACAAGTTGGTTTTTTAAACACAGTTTTTACAAATTATTTTAGTGGCTGAATAAAGTTCGTATTTATTTATGAATTCAGAGAGTTCATTCCAATTGAACCGAACCTTAGACTAATTCCTGAGCGGTAAGTAAACGGATATTTGTAATATGGTTGTGTAACAGGCGTAGGAAGACGACTTATGACAATTTAATGTACCGTGCCCGATAATTTCCTCGTTCTGTTATTCCTTGTCTCGTTATATTACGAATTAAATCAAGGTCTTTGTTAAGACTTATCATCAGCAGACTTGAGAAGAAAATCATAGGTACATCCTACTAATATTATAAAGCCGAATGTTTGTGAGTGTGGATGTATGGATGTTTGTTCTTCTTTCACACAAAAACTACTGAATGGATTTTAATTAAATTTGGTACAGATGTTCCTCATACTTAGGAATAACACATAGATACTTTTTATCCCAAAATTCTCACGGGATAAGGTTCAACGCGAGTAAAACCGCGGGGCACAGCTGGTCTATAATAAGTATAAGTACGTACCATCTCTTACATCTATAGTATCTTATATATCACTAGCGGCGCCCCGCGGTTTCACCCGCGTAGTTCCAGTTCCCGTAGGAATATAGAGATAAAATTGCTAAAAACCTTCCCACTGAATCACTCTATCTATTAAAACAAACCGCATGAAAATCCGTGGCGTAGTTTTAATGATCTAGTTTTATACTATGTAGTGATCTAGCAGGTATTTTATTTTATAAGCGTTTCCGTGCTTCAGAAAGTATGTTAAACCGTCGGCGTCGGTTATTGTACTAATATAATTGCTACGTGTTGTTACAAAAATTAAAAAAAAAAATTAAATTTTTTTTTTTTTTAATTTAATTTTTTTAATTTTAATTTTAATTTTTAATTGTACTAATATAATTGCTACGTGTTGTTACAGCCCTCCAAAATCGAACTGTTTATTATACGAAAACTATTTTGCAGCACGCATAAAAATCCCAAACTGGAGAGGACTAAGGGCGGAAAATTTCCCACTTAGTAAGATACTATATTTATTTTAGACCAAAGAGAAAATATTTGACCTTTTCTTTTGTAAGTCAATTAGTTTTCTTTGTTTTAGAACTATTGACAGGCTTTGTTATTCACTATTTATTAGTCAAATTTCAACCACGAGAGCGAACTTTTAACGAAACTTTGGACTTCTTGAAACAAACTTTCAATTAGTAAACATGAACAACAAAACAACAATTAAATGACCTAGTTTAAGTTGAATTTTAAATTTATTGGAGACTTTAGCGTTATAAAACGATTTTTTAATAATTATAATTCTTTTCTTGTTTTCTATTGTTTAAATAATGTTGAAAGGTTTGGAAAATTATCGGGAAAATTGGACTTAAACGAAGTTTGAATATCTAGTAGTCTAGTCTTATACATAAAATTCTCGTGTCACAATGTTCGTTCCCGTATTCCTCCGAAACGGCTTGACCGATTCTCATGAAAATTTGTGAGCATATTCAGTATCTAGGTAGGTCTGAGAATCGGCCAACATCTATTTTTCATCCCGAAATTCCCACGGGAACGCGAACTACGCGTGTGAAACCGCGGGGCGCAGCTAGTTTAATATAATTTTGACCCATTTTCCCGCTGACATTATAATAAATTCATACTTTTAATATGTATTTGATTTCCATAGTTTTACTGAAATTTTGTGTTCGTAATAACAAAGCTCAAAGAAGAGTATGCATGTTTGAACGCCTTAATTTAAGGAATTTATTGATCGTCCTATGTAATATTATAAAAACGAAAGGCTGTATGTTTATTACTCACGCAAAAACGGGGGTTGGATGTCACATAGATAGTTTATAACTTGGTATAATTTGGCACACATAAAGTTTATTGTCTTAATTAACTTTTAGGATATGATTTATCCTGGAATTCTCACAGGTTTTAGATATACGCGGATAAAACTATACCTAAAGTCAAATATTTTGAATTTAGGAATGACTACTTCTGGCTTTAGACCTAAAGCCAGAAGTAGTAATTCCAATATTCAAAATATTTAGTTAGGCATCAAAATAGTACTTATGGAAAAGACAAATCTTAGGAATTAAGAAATGAGTGAAATAAAACACTTACAAACAATGTAGTCTTCGTGTAAATCAAAGATATCAATAAGTAAGAAATGAGTTAAGATAGAAGACGGCAATTATCTTTCCTGCTTACTAGTAAAAAATAACTTTAAACATTCAAAATTTCCATCTCAGCTTTCAGCTTCAGCTAGAATTTGAACCTATGTTCCTAGGCTGAAACCTAGCATCGCTCTAAACCAACTGATCTACCAAGGTCATATCTCCTAGAAATTATTTAATGCAAAGAAAATGCTTTCGAACGACTTAAAAACTTCGAAAGAAACACACGCTAAAGAAAGTAAAGTAATTAAATTTATTTTTTATGTAAACTGTTAGTTCACATACGAGTAAAACAACAAAGAAAAGTGGACTTAGAAATATTGATTGATGTTACAAAGTGAGCATTAGAACTAATAAACTTTCGACTATATATTTACTTACATGTGTTAATGTATTAAAAAAACTATATTATTTAAACTAAAATGACGAAAATGTAAACTAAATATTAACTTAATATTTTAAAGCCAGTTTTAATTTAAAGAATAAAATAAAAAAAATAAGTTTTAATTAAAAAACAAAAAATACTCACCAACATTAAAACATGTTTCGAAAAAACGGTAATCACAACACAACACTAGGCACAGTTCGACGGACTCGTTGTATATAATATCACTGTTATATATCGTTATATAAAACGTTATATAATATATAGTTATTTTGTTTGGTAGTGAGCGCGGTTGGGACGGAACCCGCGGTTGTTTTAACTGAAAACTTGCCTGCAGAAGTTAGGTTGCGTGCAGACCGATGATTCTACACCCACCGCCCTGTTTGCCAGGGAGGCACAACATTTGGTTTGTACATGCTTTGGCTCGTACGATAACATGCTTAACGTGACTGTCAAGAAAAAAAAGTGACGAACATACTTTGCCTCATATGACAGTGTGCTATGCTTGAAGTGGCTACCAAAGAGCAAAGATTATTTTGATGAAATGGCAAGTGTATGGCGCTTCAACATACTTCGTGTTATACAATAAAATAAATGCTCAATGTGATTACTAAAAATGATGGGTACTTTGATGGAACAGCAGGTTTTGTATCGTGCTTCATATTTTCCCCGGAAAAATAGAGTAGTATATTTTATACAAGTATCAAATATTTGGACACAAACTTTACTACTTACATAAATTATGCTCAATTTCAGCTTCATTTTTAGGTCAATTAAAAATCAGTAAGTTGTTGAAACTAAGTAAAGAAATAAACAACATACTTCAGAATACTGTTTGTCTTACAGCATGTAAAATCAAACATATTTACGTAAGTCGATAATATTATTTTATTTTTGAAAAATATTTTCTAAGAAAATGGAATTAAATAAATGCCAAGAAAATTCCAAGTAGTTGTGAAACTCGTTAGATTGTTTGGAAAGTTAACTTCGAAATTAAAGTCAAATACCAACTTTTTGATTTTTTGGCAAATGTTTTTCTTTGGTTATAATTTTGTTATTGTTTTTGATTGCATAAATATTTATGAAACAAATGATCTTTGGTGATGTTGGAATTGTTCAAAGTTTGTTAAAGAAAGTTTTAAAGATAGTAAAAATAACGATAGTTACTATATAGACATATTGAATCAAAAAAATATATGGTGCAAATCAGTGATACATAGAGTCTTCAAACAGTGATATCGAGTGACACTTCCTACAGTGACTAAATAAATAAATTGCATGAGCGACCTGAAACGCACAGAAAGCAAGTTTTATCTTCTGTATAATATTCTGTATAAAGTCTGTATAAAGATTATCTGTTGATAATCTTTACAGTCTGACTGATCACAGAAGGCTCAAATCACAGAACGGATTGAATTCTGTTTGGCACTGGTATTTTGACATTAGGTTAACATCTTTATGACTCATCTCGATAAGACAAAATCTCGATGTGACTAGGACTCAAGTTGTATTAACTATAACTCGATATGTGTCCGCCACAGAACTCGGAATACTCTATGGTAAGTAAAGAACAGACGCGTGATATTGTCGCCGCAAAGGTGTGTCCCATAGGACACCATTCACTAGTATTGTTATTTTTTTTGTTATAATATGTCAATGTGTGGGTCACTGTCAACTGGCGACACGCGTTCCGACAGAGACCAGAGATAATCCTGGTCGTGATCCTTATTCTATGCGTTTCGATATATCCAGAGAGTAGATAACATTTCTATACTTACCATAGAGTATTCCGAGTTGGTATCCGCTTACAAAGAATAAGAAAAATTGCATGCACCCAACTAGCGAGAAATTCCTTCACTTGGCAGTAACACATTTTTTATCAGAACCAAAAGTTGCGCCCCCCTGTCGAAGTAAACGGCAGGCCGTTAGTAATATGACATCGGTTGCGGTACCGGCGCGGTGACGTCGCGTCCGCGTCTCGGACACACGACATTGGCCACAACCATCGCCCTTGACTGATTACCCTCATTATATCATGCGGCATATCATACGTACACTTTCTTTACTATACATACTTGTATAACAAAAATCTTCCATGGGTGTCATGGGTGATGATTAATTATTCGAAAAGGAACCACTTCATGTATTCATAAAAAAATTAAAAGTGTTTAAGTATATTTATCCGTCGTCCCTAGTACAAGTTTTATTTAGTTAGGTACTAGACGGCTACTGTCCGAATATTTATTATTATATTTTATAGTAATACTAGCTGCGCCCCGCGGTTTCACACGCGTAGTTCCCGTTCCCGTTCCCGTAGGAATTTCGGGATGAAAAATAGATGTTGGCCGATTCTCAGACCTACTGAATATGCTCACAAAATTTCATGAGAATCGGTCAAGCCGGTTTCGGAGGAGTATGGCAACGAAAACTGTGACACGAGAATTTCATATATTAGATTAACCACTTTATGTACAGTAGTAGGTAGTGTAGCCAAGGATAGCCTGCTATGCCAAAGTTAGGGGTGCGATTTCAGCTCAAGACACACATTAAAGAGTGCATGAACGTGTCAGTTTGTCTGGGTCTTGTTGTGCAATGTCCTTGACTGATTACCTTCATTATATCATGCGGCATATCATACGTACACTTTTTTTACTATACATACTCGAATGACAAAAATCTTCCATGGGCTAAAGCTTTGTAGGTGACGAGTAATTAGAGGGTAATAATAGCTTCATACTTCGTTTTAAAGATATCGAATTCTATTTGGACTATCAGTTAACTTACATAAAAACTGTTCCCCGCGTATAATTCCGTGAGAATCCTAGGATAGAAAATATAACCTAATGTGTTTTTTTTGTTTCCTGGTTATAGATACGTTCGTATTTTTTTCTGTAAATGAGTTCAATAGATTTTGTGAAATTTGAACAAACATAATTACCTTGAGATCATACATTTGCTTATAATCAATGAAGAAGGTTTGTATATTTGCACACAAAATGCTTGCTAATTGGGCATTTTTGATATCATAATATGACTTCAAAACAAATTTAAGTCATTGCTAATTTGCATCTAAAGAAATTTATTTTATTGATATGCTAATATTAACCTTCATTTTATTTAGGTTAATAGTTTTCTTTACGAAAATTGTTATATTAATTATCATATATAGATGTAGAAAGAATTGAAGAATAATGAACCTTCTATTATACGCAATAATGATCAAAATTATTTGTCATTTTTGAACTTAATTTTATAAAATTACATACAAAAACTTAATGTTTTACTGAAGAGTTTTCCAATGAGAAACAAAAGTACATTTTGAATTAATGCAACAGGAAATATTTATACAAACACAGAGTAAATGAACGAATGGTAATAATTAAATAACAAAGGTAATTGATATAATTAATGACTCTCTTGATTTAATTTATTAAGAGTTTTATGAAGTACATTAACATTCGTCATCGGTCGCTCGGACGTTACACACGATCCATACATTATTTTTGTCAATATTTTCGGAATACCCCCAAAATGAATAAATGTGAAAAGTGTAATAAATCTATAACCAAAAAAAACCCCGGTCTAGAATGTGGGAAATGTGAGAAGATAGTGCATTGTAATACTCAATGTTCTGGATTGAGCAACAAGCAAATTGCAGCAATTCGTGTCACCGATAACCTCCAATGGACTTGTCAAGAGTGCCAAAAGTCCTCCTCCCGGCGCTCTTTCATCATACCAGACGAAGACGATGACGATGAAAACTACAAGAGCGAAGGGTCAAACGCAACATCAATTGATGTCAAAAAACTTCTTAAAGACATCTCCACCGAGGTTGACAAATGTGTGAATAGAGCAATCAAAGATCTGCAGCATTCTCTCCAACACCACAGTGACCAGATGGATGAAGTTATATATACAATGGATGCCCTTAAACAAACTATGCAAGAGCTCCAGCGTAAAAACACTGACCTTACTAACAAGAACAGGAACCTAGAAACAAGGGTAGGTGCTCTGGAACAACGTCTTCAAGAATATGAGCAAGAGAAGTTGTCTACGTACATAGAAGTGACCAATATTCCTCAGGTTGAGAAGGAAGACGTGAGCTCCTTAATGACCAAAACAGCAACCGCCTTGAATTTACATCCAAATGACGTCGTAAACGTGAAGAGATTACCAAGTAAAAGAGGCAAACCTGGTATTATCCTAGCACGCCTAACAGAAGAATCTACCCAAGAAAAATGGATTACTGCAGCAAAAGCCCACCCGTTACAGGTATTGGACATCATTCAGGGTGCACCTCAGCCCTGCGCCCACGAAACTGTATATATTCGAGATGCACTTACACCATACAACAAAAAACTACTGTGGACCGCCAAACACGAACTTAAAAATCACTATAGATATGTATGGTGCAAAAAAGGTCTAGTAATGGCACGAAAGAACGACAACGACAAAGATTTTACTAAAATTAGATCGATTGAAGACATTAAAACGCTATTACAGTAGTCTCTTATTCTAAAGGTATCGATTTTCTATAAATAATTGAATAGCTGTTAGATATTTAAAAACTTTTTCTCAATTAATTTATTTAATTAACTATGTCTATGAATATTACATCAACCTATATTAACGAGATATTAAATTGCTATGACCTAAATTGTTTTCTGAGTAGTGTCACTAATAGTAAAAACCTACATTTTGTTTGCCTACATGTCAATATCCGATCTACAATCAAAAATTTTAATACGCTTGAGCATTATATTACGTCTTGTAAAAGTAAAGTTGACGTAATTGTCTTAACTGAAGCTAATCTACCCGATAACTTAAGCAATATGTATAACATTCACGGTTACGTAATGCACACGGAGCTGCGGAGGAATCGCAAAGGTGGTGGCATTATTATATACGTACTTAACACTCATAAAACATCACGTAAAATGTGTAACACACTCCATTTTGAAAGCCTATTAGTACAAATAAAAACCCAAAGTGGTTATTCCGCCGATCTGTGTGCTGTCTACCGACCACCGAATTATTGTAAACACTCGTTTATTGATGAACTAAAACGTATATTGTATAAACTAGACAGTGGTCAAGACATCTATCTTCTTGGTGACACTAACATAGACACAAAAACTGATAACCCTGTCAAGCATAAATACATTAACATGTTATATAACTGTGGACTTGAGTGCGGGATCTCAGATTACACACGGATAGAAAAAAGAAAAGATAATGTAAGCAAAACATGTATAGACCATATCTTTGTGAGATCGCGCACCCAAGAACTTTACACGGCGGCACTTGGAACCGTACTGGCCGACCACCGGGTAATAGCAGTGGCCTGCACCGGCGACGTGAATGGTATACAGGGTGCGACGAAAATAAAAACTGTTTATAATAATCATATATTAAAATCACAATTGAGAAGTATTAAATGGGATCAACTAAATTTACTCAATTGTCCTGATAAAATATATAATAATATAAAACAAAAATTTACTGAATGTTATAAAATATCTACATATAATAGAAAAATTACTAATTCTTATAAACAAAACAATGTACGGTTCAAAAAAAATGTGGCGAAGGCATGTGAGTATAGGGACATGCTGTTCATTGAATGGAAAAATGATAATACTAATAAAATGACTAAATTGAAATATAATAAGGCTAGAAATTTTGCTAACAAACTTATAGAGAAAAATAAAAATAGTTATTTAAGAAATAAAATAATCACTAATATGGACAATCCAAAACAACTATGGCAAATTATCAATGCAATGACAGGTAGAATAAAAACTTCTATTGATAACGTTCTTATAAATACATTAGAGGATTATTTTACAAATCTCAAGGATATTTCGAATGAGTTCGCTAAATCGTTTCATGATAACGTAAAATCTACAATACCTAACTGTAATATACCACTTTTAGACCCAATGCGATACAAAAAACCGACTAACGTTTCCTTACGCTATAAAAAAGCTACCAGCGATGACGTGGATAAAATTATAAAGTCGATAAATATCAACAAATCACCTGGGATAGACCTAATTCGTGCAGTAGATATAAAATCAAGAAATCCTGTTGTGTTTTAAATGACCCTGTATACTGTGTTAAATTCCAAGCGCACGCGCACATTGCAAAGTGCACTGACTACTTACTGATAACGCACACAAAAGCAGCAGCGGGAGTGCAACGGGAGTGAGCAAGATAGGAAAATATCACTCGTTGCGCTCTCGCATGCGCATCAGTTATTGTGTCTCTGCTTAATATTATAACTATATTTTAATTTATAATTTTATCTTTATATTCCTTACGTAACGTTTTTTCTTTTTGTTTTGTTTTAAGTTTTATACTCATTATGTTATTCATAATCCTATGGATCTTGTCATGACGTCGCCACACCGTACGCTCGCTTTTGTATTTGTTTGTTACTTTTCTCTTTACAAATGTTACTTGTGGCGTTCGTATTCTCGTCAATACCAATGACTATTTATGTAAACAACTACCTACCTATGTACAGTGCACGCGTAAACCATTGTATGGTTTTTGTGCACTTTATAACAAACATTTTTCATGTAATTCTTTTTGTCAAATAAATATATAAAAAAAAAAAAAAAAATAATGAACAAAATCTTTACGGAAGTAAGTAATGTAAAGTGATTTTTTATTTTGTAACTAGTGGCCCGCCCCGGCTTTGCACGGGTCCAAGTTTCCCGTTTGCTTCAAAACAAAATCTGGAAAGATTTTGTTTTACATAAGAACCTTCTCCTGACAATAACAAACACAGCAAAAATAATTAGCCAAATCGGTCTAGCCGTTCTCAAGTTATGGCGTGACAACGGGAAACGGGTTTCATTTTTATATACGAGTATATAGATATAAAGTATTTTAGTTTAAATAGATCCTGAAGCTTATTCAATTCAAATAATTAAGTGTCCTTTGACGTTCATAAGTGCTTGTTTAATTTTCTTCGTAAGACCTACGCGTAGATGGGATTTCAAGCTCTGAAACATTCCTCACCAGTATCTCGTATAGATGATAGAACATTTATGTATGCACAGTTAATTCATACTAATCATTTATTACCAACGGACCCCATGACCAACAAGAGGGGATCCGTTGAGAATTATGAAAAACCCATCCGTCCCCAGTTCCCACTGGGGACGGATGGGCCGATGGGCATTCTTTCTTCTTCTTGTAGTGCCTCTCCATTACTGAAGGTCAGCAGTCAGTTTCTGGGTATTTTTTGAGTATTACTTTTTACTTTATTCATATTTTGACGACCTCGATGGCCTGGATGGATGGATTTGAGTGGTCACCATGTCGGACTGCCATCCGTAAGGTGGCGGGTTCGATTCCCGTACGGGGTGAATATTTGTGTGAACCACAAATGTTTGTCTCGTTCTGGGTGTGTGTGTGAATGAGTGTGTGCGTAGTTTCTGATACCCTTTTTTTAACGCATTTCTGATACCCTAGATACAAGCTTAAAACTAAGTTAGGGGTCAGTTACTATAATGAGATGATGTAGTGAATAATTATGTTATGTTATTTTGATCAAAACAACTACGCATATTACCTACAATATAATAGACAAATAATGTATGACAATACTAAAACAACAGTTGCCCATGAATCATAGCGTAGCGACAATCAATAACGCTGCGGGTAACAAAACAGCAGTACAAAGCCATAAATTCCTCTAATACACCACATAAAGCATGTCTTACAAGTGAGACAATTAACAATTTTGACCTTTTAATTTCTTTGGTGTAGTTGGTAGTGACCCTGCCTTCAATGCCGAAGGTTACGAGTTCGATTCCCGGTCATCGTCAAACATTTGTTTGTGATATGTCTGTTTGTTTTGCTCAAGGTGTTTTCTATCTACGAGTATTATAAAGTATTTACAAGAAAAGCATAAGTATATTTATCCGTTGTCTAGTATCCATAGTACTAAGTATATGCTTAATTTGGAACTAGATGAATCTGTGATATGTAGCAAAAGACACTTCCAACTCTTTCTATCACTCACAGCTTCCCACCATTTACTTTCAAAGGTAGCGAGATCACGCCAACGCTTTCTCGGCCGACCCCGTCAAACGCCCTCCTTCGGCAACCCATGCAGTTGTTATATGGGCCAACCTCTCTGGTATCAACCAACTCGCGTGGCCCACCCATTCCTCACACTGGATATTTATTTATTTCACTTAATTTTCTTTGACATTACCATGAAGCTACATTATCGCGACCTTCATTCTGATCGACCGCGAACCGCAAACGAAAGGAACGGTTTATAGTATTATGATAATTTTAAGCGATTATACCCTTTAATTTATGGGTAATAAGAATTTTATTTTGCATATTATGTTCTTGGTCGTAGGAAAAGGTAAGTAGATATGAATTGATATTCAGGAAATTATTGTTTCTGTTATTGTAAGTATATAAAATCGGCTTATAAGATTCCTGTATTAGGCAAATACTCCTAACTTGCTAACTAATATTATAAATGCGAAAGTAACTCTGTCTGTCTTTTACCTTTTCACGGCTAAACTACTGAACCGATTGACTTGAAATTTGGTACAGAGGTAGCTTATGGTCCGGGAAAGGACATATGTTATGTTTTATCTCGAAATTCCTACGGATCGGGAACTACGCGGGTGAAACCGCGGGGCACAGCTAGTAATTAATAATTTTATGGTTGACTTAGGCCTAGTGACCCTAATTCAGGGTAGGCTCGAGCCCCTCGGTGGGGACATTATAGGAGCTGATAATGATGATGATAAGGCAAATGTTTATCTCTCATCAATGTTTACCCCCGACGCAAAAAGAGGGGTGTTATAAGTTTGACGTGTCTCTGTGTGTGTGTGTGTATGTGTGTGTATCTGTCTGTTTGTGGCATCATAGCTCCCGAACGGATGAACCGATTTCAATTTAGTTTTTTTTTATTTATTTGTATTAAAGGTTACTTATGTGCAAGTGTTCTTAGACATGTTTGATGAAAATCGGTTAACCCGTTTAAAAGTTATGGGGGTTTGAAAGTAAATGTGTTGGGGGTTTTTTAATTTTTTAATTTAATGTTTTTTCTTACCTATCTACCTCATAAAAAGTATTATTGTTATATATTCTTTATTCATTACTAGCGGCGCCCTGCGGTTTCACCCGCGTAGTTCTCATTCCCGTAAGAATATGGGGATAAAATTATGCTAAAAACCTTCCCACTGAATCACTCTATCTATTAAAATAAACGGCATCAAAATCCGTTGCGTAGTTTTCAAGATCTAAGCATACATAGGGACATAGGGACAGAGAAAGCGACTTTGTTTTATACTATGTAGTGAAGATGATAAGTATATTCCAACGGGACTGGAATTATAAGGGGGTCAACCGCGGGGCGTTGCTTCAAAAACAATTGAAAACATATACGATCCCTTACAGATCAAACATTAGGAATTCGTGGTAAACCCATGTATTGCTATACAGTTGTAATTAAATACCCAAATATGTTTTTGACGTTCGAATCCTTTCAAAGTATAATTAGTTATTATGTTTGGGTTCAAACAATACAATTTGATTGTTTATAATTTTATATTTATTTGTTTAGACTGTGTTTACAAAATATCAATCATAATATTTGGATAAAGTTGTTGTTTACAGTTATGTGGGATTAATTAAGAGTTTTACGTGTTTCTAGCTGTGCATGTAGGTATACCCTAACAATCCAACCCGCAGGGGATATGATATGTTAAAATTTGTTACTTGCATAGTAGCATGATGTTATAATAATCCTACTAATATTATAAATGCGAAAGTTTGTGAGTGTGAATGTTTAGATGTATGGATGTGTGGATGTTTGCTCCTCTTTCACGTAAAAACTACTGTATCGTTTAAAATTTTTAGTACAAATGTTCCTTATAACTAGGAATAACACATAGGATACTTTTTATCCCGAAATTTCTATGGGATTGGGATTCACGTGGGTAAAACCGCGGGGCACAGCTAGTAACCTATATTTTCAATAAAAGAGCTAACTCAAAATATATTTTATCTTTGAATCCAAAACGTGTAAAGTGTGTAACATTTTTGGAAGCATTTATTCCATTTTAAGATGTCAATAGGTACTTTAGTAAATAAGTCTTGCATGAACCCACTTCAAGGCAAAGGCCTCTTTCTCAAGCATAATCACCAATGATGTTGGTAGAATGCGTGTTGGTGATCCTAAACCCGAGTCATATTCCAAAATAACTGCTATTTTGGAATATGACTCGATTTGTAATATAGACGCTAGACCAAAAAATTGAACTCTAGTCTAGACCATAACATATCTAAGCCTTATCATATACTAATAAACACAGAACTAATATTTCTTTATTTCCCCGAGAACGTTCGTCAAATAAATGCACAATTTGCTTTACAAAAGCGTTGCGCGTCGAACCAGGATACGCCGCACAAATGGCTATTATAAAGACCAAACTACACACAACCTATTACGCATCAAACTTCGATTACAAAGTGTTACATATACTACGATTTTACGGCCAAGGACACACTACTCTGTAATTATTCTACCGAACAACATAGGGTGAATATTTAGATATATTAACATTCTACATCAATATGTATTGTTATATTGTTTCTAGGTATTTGTGGTTTCAAGGATATTCTGAATTTATTGTTTTAGTATTCGTAAGTGCGTAGTTTTCCGCAATGAGGACTAATTTGGGTTTTCTGTGCTTGTTGTTAAATTTTTTGGTTTAACTTTTAGGATCTCTAACTACTAAAGCTCGTTAACTTACTGGATTCATATTTAATTTATTCAACTTTGGAAGGCTACTAACACTATAGCAGTTAATAGTCCAATGGGTAAGGCATCGGCCTGGCAACTGAGAAGTCGTGAGTTCTATTCCCACCTTTTGACGTAAGCCATACTCAGCAGTGGCGAGGGGTGAAATTTTCCGAAAGGGAAGACGATCCAAAAAAAAACGACGCCTAAATAATTTATGATGAGACTGATGACAAACTTTTTTCCGTGACTTTACTCAAGAAATATGTTTCTTGCTTATCTATGTTAATTTTAATATAAAAGTTACTGTTTATTATATTGACCATTTGCTAAGTGAAAAGCTTATACACCCCTATTTTGAATTCGAGATACTTAATCACACAGCTAATGTAAACGACGGGTGACAATATAATAGTGAAGTTAGTTTTTATCTTTTGCTTTTATTTAAAAAGTTATGATAAGTCAAAGTTTTTCAAAATCCCGCCGAATTTTATTGTTATTCTACACCGAACAACAGGCGAACGCTGCGATACACAGCTGAGCGCGGTCATCGACCCGAGCCGTCACAGAATACTTGATAGCTAGTGTGCAGTCTGGTAATACGGCATTTATTTAATATTTTTTAAAGATAAGTAATCGACTATCATTTTTGATATTTTTATTGGATTTATGGATTCAGTTACTGCTACAGATATTCTGATTTTAATAAGTCCCATAATTTCAAAATAGGGGTGTATACAATAAACTTTTGTTTTGTTTTATTTTAACTTTCACACTTCACAACACGAAAACCAATAATATCGAATTTAGGTATTTAACTCATTAATTATATCAAATTTACAATTGAGGTATACGTAATAATAACTTTACAAATAGGACATAAAACAATAAGTCGCGTAAATAATATTATCATGTAAAATCGTAAAAATCAACAAAACAAAAACAAACTGTTACAACGCGCGAAAACTTAAATGGCATGACACTTGACATACGCGAATACGCTTTGCAAAACGTCAACAGCCGTGTTCTCTTTCTCTGGTCTGATCCTTGGCTGGCACAGAATAATTAATAGTATCTAGTAGCAAGACGGTGGCCGAGCGTTTTATTTTTGGGCGTGAATTTGTGCGAATATGTTTCAATGTGTGCGTGAATTTTGTATCGGAACGGTTCATTGTATGTAGTTGTGAATACGCTTTTGTATGGCGCTAGACCTGCAAAAGAAAACGTTTTATTTCTAAGCGATTTTGAACCGTAACTCATAGCATTTAATGATTATAATGATTTTGTTTCAGGATGAGGTAGTTAGATCGTTTCTTATACGATGTAGGTGTATTGTAACTTTGTATAGCGTTAGGTGCTTCCAAGCGATTTTGAACCGTAACTCATAGCATTTAATGATTATTATGATTTTGTTTCAGTATGAGGTAGTTAGATCGTTTCTTATGCGATGAATATTACGCTATGTATTCTTTTAGTGAATTATTATTTTAATTTGATTTATTAAAACAGATATTTTTTTAATATGTGGTTATAAGTAAGTAGGGTAAGTTCGCCGGTTCGCGTCCATTTAGTGCAGTTGGCGAGTTTGACGTCGATTATAAAAATATCCCAGCACTCATTTCTATGTAGAAAAATATTTAATATATTTGTTATATAGTCTATTTTAAGATTAACTTTTAGTTTTGTTAAATATATTTTTGATTTTTTTGTTAAATAGGGAAATATCAGAAATAGCCGTTTTCGTCGGTTTGCGTCCAAAAAATCCAAATCGCGTCCACCTATGAACCGGTTTGCGTCCACTTGCTTAGTAAAGGAATAAAGGGGTGATATTTCTATGAATTTGTAAAGAAAGATTGTATTTTAACAATTTCTTTAAGCATATAAATTTTGAATAGGTATTATTATTATTAAAAACATTATTATCACTACAATCACCACTTAAAAATAGAATAAGATCTGATCCGTATATCGGTCTAAGTAACTTTCTTGAGGCATACTATTCACTAAAACTCTTCCTTCTTCCACCTTGCATCGTCTTGAATCATCATCATCAGCCTGTTTGTCCACATCTGGACATAGGCCTCTCCCAATGATTTCCAGTGGGGACGGATGATTACAGCCAGCATGCAATGCAGGCAACCTTTACCAGGTTGTCTGTCTATCGGGTATGCGGTCTTCCTACACTGCGCTTCCAAGTACGTGGTCTCCATTGTTGGAGATCAGTTCTCCTTGCTACGTGCTCTGCCCATGTCACCGTAGGAGAACAAAGGTGGTCGCACCTTCGTTCTCCTGCGTTGCGGAAACGATCACGCAGGAAAACGCCAAACATAGCCCTCTTGATTAAATAGCACGCTGAGTAACTTTGAGATTTATGATTAGGGCATAGTAAGAGACCACGTCTCAGTTCTGTAGATCATCGCTGGTAACACTGGTTGAAGACTTTTGTCCTTAGGAACTATGGTGTTTTGGACGAGAAGACGCTTCGTAATTTCCCGAACACTGCCCAGCCGAGTTAGATTCGACGATTGACCATTTTCTTGACTTACTTATTGGACCGTTTGTGCTAGGTAGATATATTCGCCATCAACTTCAGAATAGAATTTGGCGCAACATGAACATTCGACATGATTTTCGTCTTTTGCATGTTAAGGCCGATCTGATGAGGAACTCCGTCGAAGTCAGCGAGAATTTGTCCCAGGGCTCCAGGTCTTCCACCGATTCTGCCATGACTTCGATGTCGTTGGCAAATGGATGGTGAAGGCGATGTTGATGCCAGGTTCTTTCTATTCCAGTCTCTTTACTCCATCTGGTCTGCGCCCACTGATTTTGTTCAATATTGTGGTCTTGGGAATAGTATACATAATATATATCTTATCGATTTAATCTTCTCTCGGAATTAATTTAAAGCTTTGCTTATTATTATTATTATTTTTTATTTAGAAAAAAAAAACGCATTTCATTTAAAAATTTAATTATAAACACATAGTCTTCACAAAAAAAATACAGTAATAATAATTAATTTTATATTGTAAAAACTTAAAATATAACAAAATAAATGAATATATGAATAATTAATACATTTTAAATTATAATTATATAGCAAGACAATCGTATTTATTTAACGAAAATAGTGGACGCAATATGGTTTACTATTATCACTTGTAGTTGTAGTTTGCGTCCATTGTGGACGCAAACTGGAAATTTTGTATATTAGATGTAGCAATTCGCGTCCACCTTATTTTATTCGTTTAATATGAAAAACATTA
This sequence comes from Timandra comae, assembly GCA_958496195.1. Taxonomy (NCBI): domain Eukaryota; kingdom Metazoa; phylum Arthropoda; class Insecta; order Lepidoptera; family Geometridae; genus Timandra; species Timandra comae. Next base: position 1,609,141 of record OY292359.1, read on the forward strand.
GCAAATTCATAATTAATATTATTCCTTTATTCATTATTAAAGTCTAGAAACAGCTATGTATCCTAAAATTCACATAAAACTATTAAAAACTTACCATCGAACGCGCCGCTGCACACTACTTGTTTCCTAAAAATCCCGCAAAAACGCTCTCCCTTGATGACCAGTCAGATTAAATATTTTTTTAAACGGGATTGGTTTGTCGCACGGACCTTTTATCTATGCGTGTGTGCTCCTTATACATTGAGGTATTAGCGGTAATGTCTAGTCGTTTAATTGGTGTGTTAGTTTACTTATTTTTAAAGGGAAATCCTTAAAGTTTTTATTTATTTTATTTTTTATTTTTATTTATGAAGTTTTTGTTACAATAAGTACATTTGAGCAATTATCGAGACATTACCTCCCGTGCTAGTTAGAAACTGTGTTACGGCAAGGTAAGGCCTCTCAAATTACAGCACATATAAAATATCATAACAAATACGTAAATACATATATATATAATAATTAACACAAATACCTTAAAGACTAACATACATATAATTTATATAAACTAAAACTACAGTTTAGGGTAATTTCTTCATGAACGCTTCCCAATAGCGTCGGTATACGACTCCTGTAGGCCAAAAGTCGGCATTGAGGAACATGTCCCTATACTTCGCAGGTACTTGAAGTACATACGATTTAAAGGACGTGTCCCTCGTCGACTCGAGGCGCCTCAGATTGAGTCGTATAGAGTCCTTCGTCCAAAAACATATTCTCTGTTTTACATACCGCAGGACCTCTTCACCAGTGGTGTTGGGGTCTAACCGCGATAAGTACAACGATACGGTGGGCTCCACAACACGGAGGGTACTCTCTGTGGCTGTGGCGTCGGCGGTACCACGTCGGTTACGAGACGGCTTCGGTCGACGTTTTTTCTCCACCAGGGTGAAGCCATCCACGTCGACTTTCCTCGCTTTCGTTGGAGCCGCCACGCACTTAAACTCGGGTGGCGGGCGAGACACTTGCGCGTAGCTCTTCTGCTTTGGGACACGTGTTGCAGAAGAGGACGCAGCTGGCACGGGTGTCGGTGCACACGCCGCGGCGATCGAGGTCATCGGGGCCGGGCGTTCATTAACCTGTGCAACGCTGTTGTCAGTCGAGCATGCATTCGTAAAAATGCTGACTGGCGAAGTATTCGTATTCCTTGCACCGCGCCGCACACACACGTTATGCGCTGACCGCGGTGAAATCGACGTCACTGGCTTGTTGCACAATGCCGCGAGCTCGGTCTTCAGTTCGGCAACCACGCGCTCTGATACCTCCAGCTTAGTTTTCAAGGCGGTAACTTCAGCCTTCAGCAGCGAGAAGTCTTGCAGTAAGGTCTTGAGGTCAAATCCACCCTGGTCCTCGGAGGAAAGAGTTTCAAATCGCTTTGCACTCGCCATTTTAATAGAAGTGCAAAAACGATAATTCGGTCAATACATCGAAGCAGCCGTTGCGACACGACTGCTCGTGTTGACGGATCGAACGCGAATCAAAGTGGAATCAAAAGTGGACGCGAACCGGCTCATGGACGCGAACCGGCGAACTTACCCTATGTAGGTGTCGTTTGAGTGTTAGATAATTTAGAGTTTAGTAGTGTAAGTTGGTCTGTTTTCAAAAGGGAAGACGGTAGGAATCGTCTTGTATGGACCCCTCGCCACTGATACTCAGTATAGTTGTGGCGGTTATCTATGCTGCTAGCTATGTGTTCAAAAACTACCCGCATTGTAATCTATATATATAAAAATGAAACCCGTTTTCCTTGGTCACGGCATCACGCGTGAATGGCTGGACCGATTTCACTATTCTTTTTTGTTGTATTTTTTATTATTAGGAGAAGGTCTTTTGTAAAAAAAACACGGAAAATCAACGGGAAAATTGGACCCGTGCGAAGCCGGGGCGGACCGCTAGTAAGAGATAAATATACCTAAATAAAAACCAAAGATAATTTTAATAATAAAGGTTTTGAAACTCTCTTCGTACTTGTTGCGAAATAAGAAATTTCGTGTAAGTACTTAATTGTTTTTATAAATAGCATCACTTTTATTTGAACTCTAATTTCATTTAGATTTAGTAATTACTCATTTTAATTAAACAATTACGTTGGAATCTCGTTAAATAATTAGAAACACTTAACACAAAGAAATTTTAAAATATATTATACTCAGAATAAATCTAAAAATAAGAGCGTATATTTGTAACAGACTTTTTTAGCTTTTAATGTTTTGAAGATATACGTATACCGTTTAGTTATTTACAATTTCCTACATATATATGTATGTACAAAATTGTTCAGAAAATACATGAATTCATAGTTTTTACCCCAGCTGGCACTCAGGACCGTACTTAACCTCACGTGTTCCATAAAATTATTGTTATAGTTATTCTTATTTTAATTTTTCATGTAGTTTGACAATATGGTCATAATATGATTCGTCCTTTACCAAAACAGCCGGCCTATTGTTCGCTAACCAACTATTACAGCAATGACTTAATTGCGTTCATCTCGTACGGGGCTAGATGAATGTGGCAGAAAAATTACAAATATTTATCTGTTGATGTCATATTATTGAACTGACTTGCATAGGATATTGAATGATAGATAAAACATTATTTTGAAATAGTTTTTTTTAATGATTGTTGTAAACCTGTAATCTATAGTATAATAATAGAGATTGTGCCTCTTTCATGCAAAATCTTCGGAAGCGGTCTAGACGAAACTAGCTGTGTTCCCGTTCCCGTCGGAATTTCGGGATAAAAAGTATCCTGTGTCCTTCTCCTGGTTTTAAGCTACCTCCCACCAATTTCCAGTCAAATCAGTTCAGCCGTTTTTGAGTTATAAATAGTGTTGGCACAGATATTTTTAATGACCAGGAATAACACAGAGGATATTTCTTATGATTTTATGATAGTATTAAAAGGAATGCTTTTTTTATGAATAGGCTCCAAAACGAAACCGATTTAGGTTACCAAATCCGGTAGTAGAACCCTGAGTAATCAGTTTTATAAAATAAGTAGTAGTTTGTATGAATTCCATGATCCCGCCATTATGACGGGATCAACTTTAACTTGCATTGTTGCTTAAACTAAGCAGGTACAAAATCCAAGATTCTAGGTATCAAATGGTACCAAATGAGTACTATATAGCGATGATAAATTATGTTTAAAACAAAGAGTGATCCCGCCATCTTGACTTTTATGTAGTTTTCACTAAGAGAATACCAAAATGATAACAAATGAGAAAAAAAACGGCCATAATGTTGATATTAAAATGCATTTGAGTAGCATTATTACAGTTTAATAGTTTAGAGAATCGGAGCCCTGGTTACAAACAAAAATAGAAAAAAAATGTTGTAAGTGGACAGTCTGAACTATATATCAAAGAAATGGTAGGTACTTCTGTCCGTCCATTACCAATTTGTGTGACCTTTGTAAGTGATATGGTTGAACGGAAGACATTAGCGCCACTCAGACGTCACAAAACGGTTCAACGACTATTGGAGTTGTCTATTGCATTAGGTGCTAAGCGAGTCTTTTCTTATACTATTGTGCCTAGTTTAGTTACTAACTGTACAACTGATTTTGTACTTATATCCAGCTTTTAGTCGGAGATTTCGAAAACGTAGGATTTGGCAAATTAATAATAATAAGACTAACCCCATAGTTCCCCTATATCCAGTCCATTGAACATCCCATTCCCATAACCTAGTCGTAGTTTTCCATATATTTGCAATAGTCCCAGCAGAACCGGGGACTGTCCTTGGGTGCATTTTATAGTGTTATACAGGGATAGTCGCCGGATTGTGCATCCTTTACACAAGATTAAATATGTCAAAGGGCTTCCGTGTGTTGGCTTTGGCCCCATACTAGCCTTCCAAAAGACCGGGACTCCTTAATAGTCCCGTGAATGGAAAAGATAAGACTAAAAGATGATGGAGAGGGCGCCACGTCCGCGCGTTAACATTAGCTCCGTGAATAATAATCAATATTTAATATAAAAGTTAATTTATCAACATAAAACAGTGTTTAAAGACCATACTAACTTTCAAGTTACAACATATATTGTGGGCAAGACTAACTTTATTCAGTAAAATACGTTTTAAGTGTAAAATGAAAAGTGAGTGTTAGTTTGTGTGAAAAGCGCGCCAAAACATTAACAACAGGATATATTGAAGAAAATTGAGACTTCACGTAATAGAAGTTTAATAAATAGTCACTCCATGGCAAAGGACAATAACGGTTAGTGCAAACAACATATTTTTGATTTTATTCTCAAATAATACGATAATAACTTGCACTTATTTCTCAAGACGCAAAACAGCGCCATCTAGCGGTTCTTTGCCAAACTAAGTCATAACTCAATTGATTGTCGATTTCTATCACACCGAAACTTCACTACCAAATCCGCAAGAGGGCGCTATTATTAACAATTTAAGTAAAAAACATCCACAAAATTATTTACACAATGAATACGCCTCAGAAATGTGCTGGATGCCATAATACACTGCCAAAGAGAGAATTTCTACAATGCATGAAATGTAAAGGGAAATATGACTTAGATTGTGCGAATATTTCATATAAATATTATTCCTTGATGCAACGAAAAGATCAGTGGCAGTGTCCAGAGTGTCTGAACAAAATACCTAAAAAATGTAACATAAACACTCCAATCCGTAACACGACAACAACGACCGTTGACGAGCCGGCTATTAAAATGCAAACGAATCAGCACAAAGATGATAATATCACCCAACGCGTAAAAAACCCTGCATCTTCAGCATCTCACACCGTACACGATGAAAACAACTACACCTCGGAAAGTTTTAGAGATTACATGTTGGAGGAATTAAAACTACACATGTCCGACTTATTTCATACACAAATGATCGGAATTCGAGAAGCCATCACCTCCCTGACTGAAACTGTCAAGGCACAACACAACCGGATACTACAGCTGGAAGCCCGAGTACTAGACCTGGAAAATAAACCATCCCATACCACTCCCGATACCTCCGCTCTTGAGGAGACAGTCACGAAACTCAATTCGAAAATAGCAGAGCAAGAGCAAAGTCTACTGGCCAACGACATAGAGATATCGGGGTGTCCGGAATCTCCAAATGAAAACACCATGCACCTTATTATGGCCATTGGTGATAAAATAAATGTGTCTCTCGACGAGCGGGATATTGTTAGCGTGGAGCGAGTCGGACCCAGGCGCACAGAGGAGAGAGCCGCCGCCGGAGCCGGGGGCCGCCCGCGACCGATTGTCGTGCGTCTCGCGCGCCGCGACGCACGCGACAGGTTACTACACGCCGCGCGCGTCCGCCGCGGATTGAACACAGACGGCCTTCAACTAGCTGGGCCAGCTCGCCCGATATATGTCAATGAGCGCCTGACCAAACACAACCGCCACCTATTTCAGAGAGCTCGTGTGTTAGCCCGCGAACTAATGTTCAAATATGTATGGACGCGCGAAGGTAAAATATACGTACGGAAAGAGCAAGGAAAAGATAGGTGCCGGTTGTGTTCGGAAGGGGACTTGCTACGGGTTTTTGGCAAAATGTGATATTTGATCTTACTCGTTACCATTTTTACCATTTATTATTATTAATTATTTTTAAACCTTGTTACATTGCTATACCAAATTATTACTCTTTATTACGACTGTTAGTATTATTTGATCTCATTTGTAAAACACACAATTCAATTGACAAGTACACACTTATTACACACACTAAACACACATCTACATACTCAACCACATACACACAATCGCACTCAAACTTAATATGTTTTCAATTTTTATTAAAGTATCTTAATATTATATTTAATGGCTAAAGCTTCTAGGAAATGTTTGAGACTAGGGTTATTGAACGCCAGATCTCTGAACACTGGCACGGATGAGTTAGTTGAAAGTTTTATTAATTATAATCCTGACATTCTTGCCGTAAATGAAACGTGGATAAAAGAAGGTGAGGAATCGCTCGCACCTTCCATACCCAACTATAGATTTGTACATAAAGCGCGAAAGGGAAAAAGGCGAGGTGGGGGTGTCGGTTTTTATATTAGACAGGGAATCACAGCACACGTAAAACAACATCCAACCTCGGTTCTTGAACAGTTATGGATTGAGGTGCAATTACCGGGGGCTAAAATGGCTATAGGTACTGCCTATCGACCAGAAAAGGTTAATGTGAATGACGCTATTGATTACCTTAGTGAATCAATCAACTTTATGGCATATTGCAATTATACCTGTCTACTGGGTGATCTAAATATTAATATCTTAAATGAAAATTCAGTCCAAACTATAGATTTAAATAATTTTTGTCATCAGAACAACCTTGAGCAAATAGTTAACAAATCGACAAGGATCACAGACAATTCTGAAACATTAATAGATATTGTCCTAACTGATTCCCCATCTAAATGCCAAGAGATTAATGTCATACATAATAAAGACCTTAGTGATCACGCAATGATTTTAGTGGATTTTAATATAAAAAAACCTAAGTTCATAAAAACTATCAAATTTAAACGCAATTTACTTGATATTGACTTGCCCTCATTTTTAAACGATCTTTTATTAATTCCCTGGCACATTATTGACCATTTAGATGATGTTGGCCAAATGGTTGACACATTCAATAAAAATATTCTCGGCCTCTTTGATTCACATGCACCAATCAAAAAATATATCTTAAAAGATTTACCGAAGCCATGGATCACTGACATGCTTAAATTCATGATGAAATTAAGAGAAGACGCTCTCATAAAAGCACATAAAACTAAAACAGACAGCTCGAAACTGTATTACCGTAACTTAAGAAACCTTGTGACAGCAACTAGGGAAAAAGAAAAAAAAGCCTTCTTCAATCATTCTATTAATAATAATATCAATAAGCCTACTATATTATGGAAAAATATCAAAAATACTACCTTAATTAATAACAATTCTACATCAATCTTACCTAATCATTTAAACAACCCAGATAAAATAAACTCCCACTTTTTAAAATTACCTACAATCAATGCTAAAAATATAGAGAAGGTATCGTTAAACAAATATCCAAAACAGTTTGATTTAAAACCAACGACAGAAGAAGTTGTTCGCAAAATTATATTAAATATTAAAACAAAAGCCGCAGGATATGACAAGTTGAATATTGATATGATTCTTTTAACTTTAGACGTAACTCTTCCCGTAATAACCAAAATAATTAACAGATCTATAGGCACACACACTTTCCCATCTAGCTGGAACAATGCTCTGGTTACACCAATACCAAAAAGAAATAGTGTCAATGATCTAAATGATCTTCGACCTATTTCTATTTTGCCAGTACTCTCGAAGGTTCTAGAGAAAGTAGTTCTTGACCAAGTTTTAATATATCTAGATGATAATAATATAATCCCAAAATATCAGTCAGGTTTTCGGAAGGGCCATGGCACGGAATCTGCTCTACTTCATATAACCGATGATTTAACTGAAGCTTCTGATATGGGTCAGACTAGTGTATTCGTACTATTGGATTTCTCTAGAGCATTCGACTGTATACTCCCAGATTTACTTTTAGCCAAATTACAGAATTATGGTTTTTCAGAAAACACATGCCGTTGGTTTGATACTTTTCTTTCTAATAGAAACCAAATGGTGATGACTCAAAGTCAAGATGGGCAAAAGAAGTTCTCTTCACTTCTCCCTGTGCCATGTGGGGTTCCCCAAGGCTCCTTGCTCTCTCCAGTCCTGTTCTCAATCTTTACTGCTGACTTACCAACGCATATCAACTACTGTAAATATCATTTATATGCCGACGACACACAACTTTATTATTCGTTTTATGGAAGAGATATCAAAGAGTCTATTGTAAAGATAAATACTGATTTAAATAATATTTACAACTGGTCGGTAAAAAATTCATTAGTACTCAACCCATCTAAATCACAAATGTTAGTATTAGGCACGAAACATCAAACAAATTGCGTATTACATTGTGATGATAAGATTAAAATTAACGACAGTATTATTGAACAAGTAAAATCAGCACGTAATTTAGGTCTCATATTGGATAGCGAACAAAAATTTGTAGATCACATTAATACCAAAATTAGAACAGCTTTTTATAAATTGAAGACTCTTTATAAAATAAGGCCTTATATAAAAGACGAATTGCGTCTACTTTTGACAGAGTCACTAGTATTATCACATTTTAATTACTGTGGCTCGATCTATGGTCCCCGACTTAGTCACAAATTAGAGTCTGCAATAGAACGAGTGCAAAATGCTTGCATTCGTTTTGCGTTTAATATCCCCAAAAGAGAACGCATAACCCCATACCTAAATCAGCGTGGTATTCTAAACATGAAGGCAAGAAGGGAGTTACACTTTGCATGCTGAGTTCAAAGAATTATTTATACCAAAAGGCCAGAATATTTATTTGAAAAATTGATATGGGTTAATAAATTAAGAAGTGCCCGCTCTAACACAGTAAATTTATTAAAAATACCCTCCCATAGCACGGCACGATATAAGGGATGTTTTAAATTTTCAGCATTTAAAATATGGAATGACCTACCGCCACCTCTAAGAAACAAAATGTGCAACAATAGCTTTAAGGTAAAATATAGACTTGCTTTATTAAATAGACAAATAGATACAGAAAATTTACTACATTCTTACGTAAAAGACATATCGTTAAAAAGTTATTTCAGCTAACCCTAGATTAAAACAATTCCAAGTTCACACACACCCACATACACACACACGCACACACATACACATACACACACACACACTAACAAACCTAACAGACAAGAATTTTATTATTGATGTTTTTTTTATTTTGTATCTTTTATAACTATTACCATTTATTATTTTAATTTTAATTATATTTAAGAATATAATTGTAATTAAGGACATGTGAGCCCTCTTTACGCAATATTTCCGCCCAACAGTTTAGGAGTACAGGAGTGACTGAAAAACAGCGCTGGCCGAATCGTATGTGGTTCAGTCAGCATCAAGCTGAGTCATTTCCTTTTGTTTTTTTATTGATTTTCTCTGTATTTTTTTTCTTGTAGTTTTAAGCGAAAAAGCAATAAAGATTATTTTATTTATTTATTTATTTATTTATGATTTAAAAATTACGATCATCCTAGTTCGAATAGTGGTTCAACCGGGGAAGTACCATATCTTCATGGGGACTAAAGTACTAGCTCAAGCTACTGTGTTCTTTATGAGAAACGACAGATTCGGAGTCCAATCACCTTCTTTTTCTCAGACCTCATTTGTGACTCTTTCGAGTTGCAGGTGTCTATAAACGACACGGTATAGTTACCATCAAGTGACCTCTATGCTCGATTGCCTATGTCATAGAAAGAATAATAACATCATTAGTCAGAAACCCATGGCTGGTAAATCAGTCATTCCAATTATCAATTTGACCTACTTATTAAAATACAAGTATACGTATTAGAGCCATTCCATGCCATATTACATGAACTCTGGTATAACATGAACATTATATAACAAATACCCTGGACGATACTCCATCATATCAAATAAGTATCCCTAAGGAATTGGCTGGATGTTACTGAAACGAATAAGATAATCGATCATAAAATGTGTTGATACAAATTATTAAAATATGATTCTTTTATTTTATTTTTACGACATAGAATTAAAAGTTACTTTGGTAATGATAATGACCCATCTCTGTATTGACGATAACAGAATGAAATGACTTGAAAACTTAAAAAAAAACTTGAAAACTTAAGAAATCAATTATGATGGAATCAAATGTTCGAAGTACTTAAGAAAGCAATCCATTTATTTATTCATATAATCATCGACATAAACGTGATGTATTAATTAGTTTACATACACAGAAATGTATATTTAATTAGAAATGGAATTCAATTATTCAACATCCCATTTGTATACATTACATTTAAATAATTCAGTTTATTAAATTAACATAGATATTATGTCAATAGAACGATTATTTATCTATAACATCTCATGAAGGTAAGGACATAAAAAATATACGCGTCGAATACAGAACCTCCTTCTGTTTTTTTTGGAAGTGGGTTAAACATGGCAATAATTCAAATAAATAAAACACCAATTTATAAATAACTAACTGTGCCCCGCGATTCCATAGATCTCCTCAATAAACGGGCTATCTAATAAATACTTTCTGATTCAAAACGGATTGATAAGTTCGGGATTAGCGCGTTCGAATAAATAAGCTAACTATATTTGTGTAACCCGTGCTTCGGAGGGCACGTAAAGCCGTCGGTCTCGGTTATCGTACTAACATTATCGACAATTGTTACGGGTAGTTAGAGCCCTCAAAAGTCTAACATTTGGTTAAACAAAAAATGTCGTATAGCCCTCTGGGTTGTGAAGGTCTGATGGCAGTCGCTTCACGAAAATACTGACATTCCGCCAAATCTGGTTAAACTGAAAACCGACCCCAAACAGACATGGGATAAAGGTTCGGAAAAGAGAGAGTATAGAAACTATAATTTGCCCAGAGAGCACACTGAATAGGATAATACCAAAGTAATAAAAAAAGTACTGGAAAATATAAATAAATGCACAGTATTCCTTGTTCAATATTCTTTCAAAACCCAGAGCACAAAATAATGAACCAGGATACTTTTTATCCGGACCGTTGTACTATATCTAATTGGGCAAGAAGTCAAGATTGGCGTATAATGAACCGGCGAACTAACTCATTGTTATTCTATGATCATCTTGTTGGTATACTCGTGTGTAATGATTGAATTATGTGCTGCTGACCTGCCACCCCAGCTTTGTTCGATTAAAATTAAGAAAAAATCTTCGAAATAAATATTGAAAATGGCTGCCAATGGCCTTTTCTTATAGCTTTTTAGCCCCAAAAAACTTTTATAGAATCTTGTTTGTTTTGTAGAACGCTCTAATTTAAATATTAGTTCCAATTATAAATAAAATGTATTGCACTTTTTTTATTTATGCATGTGTGTTGGATGACCCATTTATTGATGAAAGATAAAGGCTATAAATCTTTATTAAATGCACCAAACGATAAGAATTGAGCGGACTGAATAAAAACTAAGAGCGGATTAAACCGGGGTTCTTTAGCTCATTTTTTTTCTTCTATTAGTAAAGCTTAGTTAATTTCTTCCTTTCTTCAACTAATAAAGTTCACAGTCACATATGTTCCACACACAGCCGCCTCCAGGTCTTCCGATCCTACGACAGATATTGTTGCACACTTCGTTATCTTCTTTAGTAAGACACACGCTCCGGCGGAAACTATGAAGAATGGGACCGTAACCGATGTGAGCTGAAATGGTAATAAAATGTGTAAGCAATAATTGGATTATTCATCATCATCAGCTCATATAATGTCCCCACCGAGGGGCACGAGCCTACCCTGAATTAGGGTGATTAGGCCTTAGTCTACCACGCTGGCCAAGTGCGGGTTGGTCGACTTCACACACAACCTTAGAATTTCTTCCCAGGTGTGTGCAGGTTTTCTTACGATGTTTTCCTTCACCGTAAGAGCGTCGAAATGAACGTACTTATGAATTCGATAGTACGTTAATTTCGATATTGGATTATTAATAATTTAAAATGCCTGCCTACATTTTTACAGTGTTTCACAAACTTAGGCTACGTTTCCACTGTGGAGCGGTGAAAAACAGTCATAAGTGTTTCTGTTGAAACTGGGCGAGCGGAGCTTGGTCGTAGTATGAAAAAAATATTTCAAACATTCAGAATATTCACCTTAGCTGGGACTTGAACCCAGGATCGTGCTAAACCGTAGCACACTAGTATGGATTAAAATAGTTAAATATGTATTCATATTTTATACTTACTTAAAAATAGAAAATATGTAAATCAAGACCACTTTGTTTTTTTTTAAGATATAAAATAGCTTCAGACAGTTTAGCGAAAATAACACTAAAATTATTTTCAAATAAGGAAATAATATTAAACTCACCATTGGTTAAGTGATAATCATCACTCTCATCTTGACTTAAAGTCGGTAAAATAATAAAAATAAATGCAAAAATAAATAAATAACCTTTCATTTTGATCTCACAAATATTCTTCTGGAACTTAACTTCAAAAAACAGTTTGATTTTGCAATAAGTGCAAAGATTTCCGCAAACAACTACAAAATGAAATCGTTAATCACTCAGTCCCATTAAATAGGGAAATGGAGGATCTTGTGATTGCTTTGTCAATATTTGTAGGACATTATTGTCGATCTAAGAAAACACATTAACAATAAATGTTTCTTAAGGTTCAATGAGATATTATTAAACTCTGGCTAAATGGCTAAAACTAGTGATGTAATGGTTTTCTTTACTGTTTTAAGATGAGTTTCCACTGACGCGGGGATAGGCGGAGTGGTGCGGAGAAAAACAGTTAAAAATTTAAAGTTTTACTATTGAAGTGGAGTTGAGTAAGTGTCTACTCCACTCAACTCCGTTCAGCCCCCCTTAGAGCCTTGCGTTCATGCATTTTATTTAAAAGCTCGCTCATCTCTACCCCGCTTCATTAACACTGTTTTCGTTGATACGAAGTGAAAATTTTGAGCAATGCGGTTTGCCAAAATTCATGCTATAAATTCTACTCCATTCTATTTCACCCAGCTCAGTCAGTGGAAATGCACCCTTACTCTCCGCTCTACTAATGCTTATACTACGCTGTGCTACACTAAATTATGCTTGCTACATTTTGCTACGTTAGATGGGGTCTGGGCTACGCAATGCTACGTTACGCTACACTTAGCTATAATATACGAATATTACACTACTTTTTGCTAAGCAAAACCTATCTAGTTTCTTTCCTTTATACGTAATAACATATAGGAGGGTTTGATATTGAGGTAAAACCACGAGGCACAGATAGTATAACATACATATAATCCTATTAGAGAATATTGATCCAAAAATAATTACGTATCTCAACAACATTCACAAAGCAATTAAATTCACTATACCTTTGTTATTTCCAATTAATTTGAAACGAGAACAAAGTGTAACATTTACTAGTACATCATAATACTCGTAGGTTACTGGGTGTCAGTTAATTAGATTACGTATCCATAGGAATGCTACTGTCTTTAGTTGTGGTACGAACACAATGGTTGACGGTAAGTGGTCTTTGTTAATAGTATTTTAAATGAGTATATTTCAGTTATAGGTGAAGTCCAGTACAGGATTATACGGTGGTTGGTGAAAGCAATATCCAAGATTGTTTCGTAAAAAAAAAGAAAAAAAAATGGTGTCTATTGGAGCTGATTTTTAATTTTGACCTAGTGAACTGTTAATATTTTACCTGGAGCGACTGTCACCAGAACTCCACAACGCAGAAGACGACACGTACTTTCGTAACTCTACTTTCTAACGGACCTTCAGAAAAAGGTTTTCAAATCAGTTGTATTATTTTTTTGTGATTCTAATTTGTTTTACTTGAAAGGATATACTTACCGATTAGTCCCATAGAATTGAAACAAGAAAATAACCTCGATAAAAATCCGAAATAGTAGTTTTATTTCATTTTATATCAACTTACTAATACAAACTTTTACAGTAGTAGACCCAGGAGTAGTGAAGACAGGAGCCTACAAGTACGAGGATGGGACGCGTTACGTCGGCGAGTGGAACTCCAAGGGGCAGAAGCATGGGATGGGCCACCTGGTGTTACCCGATGGTACGAGGTACGACGGAGCGCTGATCGGTGGGCTGTGCTCGGGGCTAGGTGTCATGGCTTTTCCTGATGGAGCTAAGTAAGTATATATATTAATAGTAATGTCTTACTGTAGCAAGTTGTATAGAAAATGGTATATATTTGAAAGAAACCATGCATTACTACTTATCCTATCCCAGTCATATTATTTGAAAGAAACCATGCATCACTCATCCTAAGAGTCGAGTCTAGCAAGTGCCAAAACAGTGTACTATATATTTATGCTACAATATTCAAGGAATGGAAGATATCTAGGAATATCGCTCATAAATCTCATAATAGATGTAAACAATACACCAAACGCTAGTCTAGACAAGTTCATTCAGTTAAGCGGTGCCTTTGTTACGTAATTCCTTTAGTTATAATAACCCTATTTATTTTTGTACCTGGAGATTGTTTGAATAAAGGATTCTCATCTGATTGTTAAAGGCTTTTGTTCTGTTTTTTATTGTTGTAAATAAATGATTATGAAAGGTAGACAATGGGCTAGATACTAATGAAGATTTAGAGTAAATTGATTACATATAAAACTAGCGGCGTCTCGCGGTTTCACCCGCGTGTTTCCCGTTCCCGTGGGAATACGGGGATAAAATATAGCCTATGTTACTTAGGGTGAATGTAGCTTTCCAATGAAAAAAGAATTATTAAAATCGGTCCCGTACTTTTTGAGTTTATTCGTTACATACAAAAATACAAATCTTTCCTCTATAAAATATTAGTATTAGTGTAGATATTATTGGTTTGACTTCATAGTTCGGTATCATCCATCAACTGAAAGGCGGCTGAATTAAAAAGAAATTATAATTACGAACGCAACAACCCCTAATAATCAAATAAAAAAAACCTTCGAGATATCAAAAATATAAATAATTTCAGATACGAAGGAGAATTCATGCAGGGCTGGTTCCATGGCCATGGCGTGTTCTGGCGAGCTGATGGGATGAAGTTCGAAGGGGAATTCCGAGGAGGACGCGTTTGGGGGCTTGGTGAGACTAATTTATTTGCTCTAATTTTAAGTATTGCAGATTTTATAAACGCGGCACAAACATTGTTTGCACAAATATTTCATCCAGTCGGTGATCAAACTCAAGAAAATTTTAGAACGTTTTTTGCCCATAGACCACTTTCATCAAAAGTTTAAAGACGTAGCTTATGTCAATACTTAAGTTACTCCAAAAGCACATTTTGCCAAAAAAAAACATACTTTAAAATATTATACATACATGTAATTTTTTAAAACAACATCAGGTACATGAATACTTTTTAAAGACTTTTGAAGACACTTGAATAACTCTGTTCCCTTGGGGTTGAGACCGACCTCAGTCTTGCAAACCTACGTGACAAGACGATAGAATGTTTACTCGAAGACCCCAAAATAAATAATAAATGAAACGTGACTCTCTATTAAGAAACGAGATTTATTATGAGGATTTTTTCTTGAATTTACTTAGATAATCAAATAGTAAGACAAAGACAATGAATGATCGATGGTAATAGTTTAACATATCAAGCTGGAAATTGTACAAAAGAAATATTATGAACGTATTCTTATTTTTTTCGAGAGAAATACGCAGTTTAAAATAACATTAGATTTCTTAACACGTTTAAACTGATTAAATTCCGACGTTGTGATTTTTATGTAAAACCATAGTCACAAAAAGTAATTTCGGTCGGACACTTAACTAGCGCAAAAGGTACTTTGAAACTAAGAATTTTGCAATAAAAACTAGTAAAAATGCACTACAATTATGTGAGCTGCAGTTTTAACACCAGTTTTACATCAAAATATGCAGTGAAATCCCGTAACAATTATTCAATGCCATCATAAGAAGTGTATGTATGCATGCGTGGTCTGGAATCCTTCCTATGTCGTCCACTCCTAGCGTATTGAAAAAATTCAACGTAATTTTACCAAAAATCTTGCTTATATCACCTCTGGCATATCTCATAGATGCCCGTACTCACAAAGACTCCAGTTTTTCAACATACAATCACTATACAATAGGCGTAAGATAACAGAGTTATTATTTTTATATAAAGTTTTTAATGGTTCAATTGACTGCGACTACATCCTACATAATATAGGTCTAACTGTCCCACTAAAATATCCGAGACATCCCATTACCAGAACATTTCATGTCCCTTTTTGCAAAACCAACACCGGCCTGCACTCACCCATTGTTAGAATTTGTAATCAATATAACCATACACACACTAAAGCTACCTTGTTAGATATATTTAGTGATAATGTTAATAGCTATAAGAACAAATTATTAGATTACTACCAAACTAATAACACTTGAGTAATTTTAATTTTATTATTGTTATAAGAATTTTATTAATCTGATTATTAATAATAGTTTTATTAATCTGATTATTTTAAATTAATGTTTCGTTATAATTATGTTATTCATTTTGTTTTATTATGTTACTTTGTACTCTCTCTTTTTTCTCTTTTTTTTATATAATTTTATTAATATTCACAATATACTTAATTCTTTCTTTCATTCATTACTGTGTTACATTAAGAGTGCTGTGTACACCAGTAATTGGTATATATATTAGATTAAGGCCTTTTTATTATAACACTTTGTAATTTTTAATATATTATACTGTTGGTTTTCCTATTTAAATAAATAAATAAATAAACATGATAAAAACAACGTAAATTGTATCGAAAAATATCGAAAATCTTATATACCTATAAAATTCTCGTGTCACAGTTTTCGTTGCCATACTCCTCCGAAACGGCTTGACCGATTCTCATGAAATTTTGTGAGCATATTCAGTAGGTCTGAGAATCGGCCAACATCTATTTTTCATCCCGAAATTCCTACGGGAACGGGAACGGGAACTACGCGTGTGAAACCGCGGGGCGCAGCTAGTACTTCTATAAAACTGTATTTTATGTAACTGTTGCTTTTCAGTTTTCATCAGGCGTTAAAAACGAAAAATATTTACTTTGAACATCAAATCCTTCTTTAAGCTTAACTGTATTTTACGTAACTGTTGCTTTTCAGTTTTCATCAGGCGTTAAAAACGAAAAATGTTTACTCTCAATATCAAATATTTGTTGTGCAAAAATTCACGTTTTTATGATACATTTTTTAAAGTTAAACTTCAAAATACAATTTTGAAATAAAATCTAACATTTTGAACTCTTCTCCCTTTGAGAGAACGTTTTACATTCGGTTTCATTTAATTTTGTTTTCATAAAATAAAAATCATAACTCTACTACATATTTCAAACAAAAATCAACTATTTTGAATTGAAAATAACGGCCAAAAAGCTTGTATTTTTAGAAATATTTATCTAAATCTATGTAATTTCCTATAAACAGATTTTGTTTGTATTGTTAACCAAACACAATTGAACGAAAATAGCTACCACCTTATCAACCATTTATCTTAGAAGTTTTGTTATACCGAAAGATTCACAATTTATTGAGTTATTACCTTTTGAAGGCTTAAATAAAGGTGTACAATAGGTTTATGGTTCCATATTTGTTATTTATAGACATATTGTTGCTAGTTTTTCCTATTTGGATGTAACAGTCATTTTTATTTTCGAATTCGGTAGACTTTTTTATCTTATATATTTCGTTGTCTTGTTTCTCTATGTTTTTATATGAACATATTAAGGATGGAAGGATGGACTTTTCTAAAATTTTATTCAATATTCAAAATAATTTATATCCAGTTAGGGCCTTAATGGTAAAAGGACTTATAATCATTGAACGTGAATATAAAAATAAAAAAAACATCTTAATAAATTTCCTACATAGGAAAAATTAAACTTAAAACTAGAAACATATGTAACATAAATGTTTCTACATTTATGTTACATAGGAGCCGTCTTCAGCTTTAGCAGGTCGATCTCAATAAAGCGCTGGTTTTCAGGCCCCTCTAAGAAGTTAGGCGAGAGCAATAGTCTAAAACAAATTTGAATCTACCACTAATATGTTTTTTTGCAGGATTGGTAACATTCAGCGATGGCAGTAACGGATTCCCTCGCAATGAAGGTTTCTTCCAAGATTGTCGGCTGGTCCGCCGCAAGAGATGTCCCGAAGTGATCCAGAGGGCTCAGAAAGTAGCGTACATGGCTAGAGCGCAGTGTCAGCAAATATAGACCTGAATGTGCAAGTAATAAAGTTGTTTTTTGTTTGAAAGTTGTTTAGTTTTCATTTTTTATTGAACCTTTTCCTATATCTCCATCTATTTTCAAATAGAGTTTGAAGTTTTGAAATTAGAATTACTTACTTATTAGTTAAGACCTATAAAGACATAAAAAGCTTAAACTCTCTTATACTTACGTACTTATCTAGTCCTATAAATTCTTACTATCCCTACTAATCCCTACTAATATTATAAATGCGCAAGTAACTCTGTCTGTCTGTCTGTTACTTTTTCACGGCTAAACTACTGAACCGATTGACTTGAAATTTGGTACAGGGGTAGCTTATAGTCCGGGAAAGAACATAGGAATTTTATACCGAAATTCCCACGGGATCGGGAAATACGCGGGTGAAACCGCGGGGCACAGCTAGTTAGAACATAAAAAGGGAGTGAATAAATAAAAAAAACATCTGTTTATTACTACAAGATAGCGCCAACAACCACGAAAAACATGTATATAAAATTCAAGGTATTTCTATGAAAAATAAAACCGTAAGCTTTCATAAAAATATCTTAAATTGTATTTGGACAATATATTTTACTTGTGTACTGTATGTTTTTATGGTCTAGCACTTTCCGCGGTTTTATTTTATTGTTATTTTGTCGTTGCCATCTTGTATATTTTAGTAGCGGTGCCCCGCGGTTTCACCCGCGTAGTTCCCGTTTCCGTAGGAATATGGGGATAAAATTAGGCTGAAAACGTTTCCACTGAATCACTCTGTGTATTAAAACAAACTGCATCATAATCCGTTGCGTAGTTTTAAAAATCTAAGCATACATAGGGACATAGGGACAGAGAAAGCGACTTTGTTTTATACTATGTAGTGATATCCGCTTTCTCGAAAACGTCTTTAAATATCGACAAAAGTTTTGATATCATTATACCTGTTTAGAATTATTTTTATCTTTTGAAAATACATTCAAAATTTTTCGTCGACCTCGATAGCAGAGTGGTGACCATGCCGGACTGCCATGCATAATGTTGCAGGTTCGATTCCCGTGCGGGGTGAATATTTGTATGAACCACAAATGTTTGTCTCGGTCTGGGTGTGTGTGTGTGAATGAGTGTGTGCGTAGTTTCTGGTACCCTAGATACAAGTTTCGAACTTAGTTAGGGGTCAGTTACTATAATGAGATGATATAGTGAATGATTAGTTATGTTGTTAAAATTGTTACCTGAACTCAAGACCATGCCACAGCATAATAATGAGTACTAGACCATTCTGAAACGTAACACTGTTGTTGATTTAGAGGAAAAAAACGGTCTGGTCATGTCTCATTTATGCTTCGTCGCTCAATTATAATATCTCTAAAAGCCTAACGATTTTGGATATTAGGTATTGTAGTATCAATTAGCCGTGATTTTGTTATTAATGTATATACTTAGTTTGGTGCCGAATATCGGTCTAGCTAGCTCGTTTCTGCTTGACTGCACCCAGGTACTGTATCTTAATAGAATACCTAGTCCTTTACAAATATAGAATATATATTTGTAAAGGACTCTTTCAAGTATCTATTTAAAGGAGGTTAAAATAGACTGGAAACTAAAAATAAATGAAACAATATATAATGTAACACCACGCATATATTTCCCGTAACAACTTGTACTTAAAATTAATTTATACAGAGTTTTAATAATTATATTAATACATTGCTAAGGTAAGGGCTGTTTTTTCCATTGGCAGATAACTTTTATTTGAGTAATAAAATTTACGTTGGACAGTTTTTGTATAGTTTTTTGTTGGACTGTTAAAATTTCGAAATTATTCCTCGAATAAAGTTATCTGGCGATGAAAGAAACAGTTATAAGTAAAAGTAACTAGTAAGGCATGTTAACATTAAGAAAATCTGATATATATTTCAAAATAAAAGTCGATTATATTCTTCTTCTTTACTTAATATAAAACAAAGTAGCTCCCGGTGTTTGTACACTTAGATCTCTTAAACTATGCAACGGATTTTAATGCAGTTTCCACTGATACTCAGAGTGATTCAAGAAGGTTTGTATTTCTATATCACGGCTTCACGCGGGTCCAATTTTTTCGTTGATTTTCCAGATTTTGTTTTTTAAAAAGAAACTTTTCCTGACACTACAGAAAAAGAAATGGACAATTGCTCCAGGCGTTGTTGAGTAATACAAATACAAAAGAAGCATTGATTTTTTAATTATATTAAAAAAGAAAGAAAGAAATTGAAAAGTCAAATAAGATCATTCCTACTATAATCGAATAATCCAAGTTCTGAACTACTCTAGCATCTTGAAAGTTGTCTTAACTATTTCCGAGTAGTCTAACTTTTAAAAGTATTTATATTACCGGGAAAGAATTTACTAGGTAGCAGGTAGTACGTAAATAAAATATGCTGTAACTTTACTTTATCGAGAGGAGAGCTCGTTTTGAGACACAATACAAAAGTTTTATAGTTTATTTTCACTTTGTTTAATCGGAAGATAGTGCTTGCACTTGTACTTATGTACTCGTTAATACAGAAGGAGCAGATAGACAGCGGATAAACATACTTAATATCTAATAAACATACTTAATTCTTACGGATAACTTTTTTTTGGAAATATGGTCGACATTTTTCAGTGGTAGTTCATGTGTCTGATGCAAATTTAGAGGAATAAACAGTGAGATTTTTTTTATTATCCTTGTCTTTATTTAAACATACCCTTACTAGCTACTTTTACGTCTTAAGTCTAAAATAAAAATATAAATTCCTACAAAGTCTTCATCACTTAGAGAGCACTCATAACTTAAATTTATTTAATAAATAAATTGTCATAGTTTAAGGTGTTGTACAATTAGTTTTCCTTTAATTTTCTTAGAGCTATTGTTTCATCGTCGTCCAGACACTGGCCGTATCTTACTTCCATACATTTGCTGCCCTGTAAAGAGAAAAAAAAAGAATAAATAAAAAACATATAATTTAAATATCGAACCTAAGGTCGCGTTATATCGTGGCGTTGCAATACCCGATTGAGGGCATAGCCCAGTTTATAAAATTGGCTTTATGGCTTTGAGGTAAATAAAAAATAATCTAGGAACTAGCAAACAAAGTGCTATACCGGGTGTTTGGTAGAGGGTTGACCAAACAAGTTGGGCGTGTTCCTGGACCAATTTGGGAGATACAATTTGACTAAAAATTTCCTAGTTGTTAAAATAAAAAAAATATCGACAAAATTGTATTTTTTGATTTTTTTCCGAAATTGCGACCATTTATCCCTATAACTTTTTTTTGAGCTGGTTTCCAGTCAAATTTTTTGATTGATTATGGTCTCGGATATCACTTGGTCTGCTCACAGCATTTTCAGACCTCTACAAGTTCTAAATAATTTGTTATGACCACTTAACGCTAGGGAAATGAAAAATAGAAATTTTATAGGGGATCTTTCAACTCAAATAAAAAGAAAAGTAATTGTAACCGAGAATTTAAAACTCGTTTAAAAACATCTCTGTTTATCCCTTATTTTAACGGTATACTACAAGTTTTACAAAAGCCAAAAAACTTGTTAAAATTTTAGGTGCAAAGTGGAAATGGAAGACAAAATAATAAGATTTTTTTAAAAACAAATTCCAAGTTTCGCTTAAATACGACACAGTATGAATAAATTTGGATTTATCTCAGGTCTTCTGAAGATACTGAGATGCTGTAGTGACTTTCTTAGAAAATAGTTAGTCTTAAAACAAGTAAAATGGACTATCTCAATTACAGGAAGATATTGCTTCCAAATCAAGATTTTCCGTCTCTGGCAACCGATTAAAGGGATTAAAATACGTCCAGAGTTGTGGAACACGCGTCTAGTGGGATGCTATTCCATTTATAGCCTACTTTATTGGCGAAATATTCTATCTTCAATTCTCCATTACATACTAAAAGAGATTCGTGAATGATATGTTTATTTGATGATTCTAAATAATTCTGCAGCAAGGGGGTCTGTAAATGGAATAGCATCCCACTAGATGCGTGTTGTTCCACAACTCTGGACGTATTTTAATCCCTTTAATCGGTTGCCAGAGACGGAAAATCTTGATTTGGAAGCAATATCTTCCTGTAATTGAGATAGTCCATTTTACTTGTTTTAAGACTAACTATTTTCTAAGAAAGTCACTACAGCATCTCAGTATCTTCAGAAGACCTGAGATAAATCCAAATTTATTCATACTGTGTCGTATTTAAGCGAAACTTGGAATTTGTTTTTAAAAAAATCTTATTATTTTGTCTTCCATTTCCACTTTGCACCTAAATTTATAACAAGTTTTTTGGCTTTTGTAAAACTTGTAGTATACCGTTAAAATAAGGGATAAACAGAGATGTTTTTAAACGAGTTTTAAATTCTCGGTTACAATTACTTTTCTTTTTATTTGAGTTGAAAGATCCCCTATAAAATTTCTATTTTTCATTTCCCTAGCGTTAAGTGGTCATAACAAATTATTTAGAACTTGTAGAGGTCTGAAAATGCTGTGAGCAGACCAAGTGATATCCGAGACCATAATCAATCAAAAAATTTGACTGGAAACCAGCTCAAAAAAAGTTATAGGGATAAATAGTCGCAATTTCGGAAAAAAAATAAAAAATACAATTTTGTCGATATTTTTTTTATTTTAACAACTAGGAAATTTTTAGTCAAATTGTATCTCCCAAATTGGTCCAGGAACACGCCCAACTTGTTTGGTCAACCCTCTACCAAACACCCGGTATAATTCTACTAACATTATAAAGCCGAATGTTTGTGACTGTGGATGTTTAGATGTGTGGATGTTTGTTCCTCTTTCACGCAAAAACTACTGAATGAATTTTAATGAAATTTGGTACAGATGTTCCTCATACCTAGGAATAACACATAGGATAAGGTTATACGCGGGTAAAACCGCGGGGCACAGTTAAATAGCTTCAAAGTTCTACATCAATACAATCTAAATTCAATTTTCAAGCGAGAGATACGCGCGCGTGCTCGTAAGTACTTATATAAAAGTTGATCTTAGTTAAAAAGCTTAAAACTCTGAAAAAGTAGGATCATGCTCAAAGGATCAGGATTAAAGTATTCATGAATGAAGATCACGTAAAACGGGATCAACTCATGACATTATGAAAAATGATGTTGAAATATAATATAAATTGTTTTTGTAAACAACAATTATGAAACATTGAATATACCTAGTACCATCTGATTAAGTACTTAGAAATATAAAAATATGATACGTTTATAAAAAAAGTAGAAATTACTCTATAAAAACCGTAAAGCTTGTTCAAAATTATATTTACTTGATAAAATATAATTAGTTTCGATTAGAATTACCCTCAAGTCTCGAAGGTATTAAATTCGATTTCACCAGGTCTTTGTGAGCCTTGTTCTGCTTTGTCTTTTTAATTAAATAAATCATTTGTTGTAAGGTCATTCCCAAAGGCCCATGAGAAATTAAAGTTCATACTTTTATTGGATCCAATGATTATTAAAAAATCAAAATTATTTTCGTTCTCGTGAATTTATGGTAGTGATTCCACCGCGGGCGAGTGAGCGATGAGCTATCGGCCAGTTTCACGCTCAAGAATAAAAATAAAATAAAATAAAGAAAAGGACAGTAAAAGTACATTGGTACAGTACAATGATTGACAATGTAATATGGCTGGGAAGATGTAATGATTGCCTAAAACACCATACTAAACAATTTTCCGAGGTTTCAAACCAAGTCTACATCACTACATAGTATAAAGCAGTCTCTGTCGCTGTATGTCTGTATCTATGTATACTTAAATCTTTAAAACTACGCAACGGGTTTTGATGCGATTTATTTAAATAGATACAGTGATTCAATAGGAAAGTTTTTAACATATTTTTATCCCCGCATTCCCACGGGAACGGGAACTACGCGAGAGAAACCGCGGGGCACACCTAGTATCTCAAAAGTACAAATAGAAAATGATATATCTCAGTGACTTCGATAGCACTACACTACGTTCTACGGATGGCTATTAATCAAAACTTCTCTGCCATTAGCCGAGCTATAATATAGCAGTGTCTAGACTTGAACCCCTTATCATAAAACCTAATATTGAATAGTTACAAATTAACTTTAGTAAATCAACATTTATTCGTTTTATATAAAGTTTGGTAATACTTAGAAAAACGGACAGGACTGTTGAAAACTTTACTGATAAATAATTTTTAATTTTAAATGGTTTAATGGTTTTCTCTCTTAATTCTCTAATGTGAAAACTATATGTGTCCTGTGGTTTCAGATGCTTTAAACTTGTTCTTTGGGAAGTAGCGAAATGAATATCCTACTAATATTATAAAGCCGAATGTTTGTATGTGTGGATGTATGGATGTTTGTTCCTCTTTCACGCTAAAACTACTGAATGGATTTTAATGAAATTTGGTACAGATGTTCCTCATACATAGGAATAACACTTTTTATCCCAAAATTCCCACGGGATAAGGTTCCACGCGGGTAAAACCGCGGGGCACAGCTAGTTACCAATAAATTCAAATGTATTTAAGTATTGCGAGAAAAGGTACAATATCTTCGATCTAACGAAAAAATACTTTTCAAAGTAGTTTCTGAGGCTAATCCGTTCAAACGAATAAAATACCTTTTTACTATAATATGAATATTAGTTTAGATTTGTTACTACACGATTTGGTTATTTTTACCTTTGGATACATGTAAAATATTCTTATTGCGGCCAAGGGATGATATCATTGAAATTAAGACGTTTATACAAAATCAATATCAGCAGAAAGAAAATAGGAAAATACTCATCTAATTTAAAACAAGTTAAATAATAAAAGCTAATTGTTTTAGTTAGTAGTTTTGCCATTTACTAGTCGGCGCGGTAAAAAACGTATTTTTTATTGTTTGGTCACAACTTGAGAGCCAAAAAAAGTTCGACGGTATTTAAAACTACTGTATAAATCGTCGAAGCGTATGAAACCTCTCCCCATTCACAAAATATTTCAACTCAAGTGTGCGACTCACACACTGCGTTGTTGGTGCAAAATACTTGTGGGTATTTAAATGACGAAAAACAGAGATAAAATGTGATCAGTACAAATTGTTTTTGAGTTCTTTATCAGTGCATGCAAGACATAATTACATTATGCAACGAGTAACAGTGATTGATAGCCGTTACCGAAATGACTTTTAAAGTCGTGAGTTTCCGTGCTTCGGAGGGCACGTTATCAACATCATGGGCATTCATTGCTGATAGCTAGAGCCCTATAATTTTAACATTTTGTATTATCTCTGATGGCAGTGGCTCTACTTAAAATACTGACATTCTGCATTTAGTCCTACTAATATTATAAAGCCAAATGTTTGTGAGTGTGGATGTTTGTTCCTCTTTCACGCAAAAACTACCGAATGGATTTTATTGAAATTTGGTACAGATGTTCCTCATACCTAGGATACTTTTTATCCCAAACTTCCCACGGGATAAGGTTCCACGCGGGTAAAACCGCGGGGCACAGCTAGTATTAACTAAATTCGACCCAAATTAGATTATGGGACGAAGATGCGGCAGACGAACATACATGTAGGCATATACTTCTTATAATAAGTAATATTATGTTTAAGTATTGAATAACCTTTGTATGTAAAATATGAAAGTATAACGGAACTGGCCACAAGGCATCGCTTTCTCTCTGTACAGTTGTGTAACAGTGACGTAATTATTGTTACGTCAACTGACAGTTCACGGTGTAATCGATTTTTTTTGCTGTACGCCTATTACTTGGTTAAGTTTTTGTAAGTAAACAAGCGGTTTTTAAAGAGCTTTGCTTGAGCCGCATTTGATTTTATTTATCGTTTTAATCTTTTTTTACTACTCCTGCACACGCGATGATCTTAACAAGGCTATATCGGTGGCCGAGTTCTGATCCTCAAAACTAAGAGTCGACAAAGAACAAAATTTTGCGTTTTGAGTATTGGCTAGAGCCAGGGAATGGCAGACAATTCATAGTCTATGAAATCCCCTTTTCTCAAACAGTCAAAAGAATCTACTGTGCATGAAATGGAAGTTAAGGTCGGTCGCGTAAGTTCAGCTTCACTCAAATGTACCAAGCGTGTTATGATTAGCAAAGTAAATAGTATTTTAAGGAAGCTGCCGTTATGATATGATGATCTCTCCCCCCATTTGCTCGGTGAAGCAGTAAAGGCCATCTGCAGCCAATTATGTATTGATAGCATTATGTGTTGATATCTTTGATTTACACGAACACTACACATTGAAATAAAAGAAACGAAACGTCACAAAATGTAATACAAAATACAAACACAACAAACATAAAGTGCATTATGTAGATAGAAAAAAAAGCAAATTTTCTTACCTTAGCAATGTAAGCTTTCATGTAGAAGTTTCCAAAGAGAACAATGAAGGAGATCATGTAGATGATGAGGACGTAGTGCATCCACAGAGGGAACTCGCAGCCGGTTCTGATGCCGTTGATACCGAGGATTAAGGCACAGGTGAACTGGATCTGAAAAAGGAATTGGCTGTAGTAACTGTTGGATGATCTGTGAATACATAAGGTGGCCATCGAGTCAGTTTAACTGTTCAGTTAAACTGGCGACGTGAAAAATGATCGTCAATCACCGGAGCGATTCCAAATACCAGTGAGGAAATCTAGTTGGTCTTAAACTTTTGTTATAGTTTTATGTCTGGACTGATCAGTTCAACTGACTCAATGGCCACCTTAAGTAGAGATTGTCAATAGTAGTGACTGTAAGTTAATCTGTGTAAGCTGTTTTGGAAGTCAGATATTCCTAGTCCATGCTAGTGTATGCTTGTAAAATGTATATTTGTTTGCTGAAATATTGCGGTTGAAATTTAATTTGTTTTCTTGACAGTTTCTATTATGACTAGCTATGCTCTAAGTTTATTTCCAGATATTAAAGATCTTTGTTTTCTGAATAGTTTTGTATATGATAACTGATATTACCTATCAAAATAAAGTTAATTTTTCATAGTTTTCTATTCAAAATTTTCCATTGGTTACAAAATAGAAACCTTTTTCTTTTCAAAATTAGTTATTTGAAGTACGGCATGAAATATTCAAAACTTTATAAGTTACGGCTTAAAGTTAGTTAGAATATAAACAAAAATAATTATTTATTTCAAAACAATTTCGAACAACTGTTACATACTTACGAAACCACGAAATTGAGTCAAAAGCTCAACCAACAACTAAATTATATGTTATTTTATTATAATCTAACACGCTATGTTACGCATTCGTCTAAGTAACAAGAGAAAATGGTAGATATTATATCGTAGTATTACGTTTACATACTAAGCATGTAATAAATCGTAAGTATTTTATAGTTTAAGTATATCATCAGTGTGAGTATGTGCGTAGTTTCTGATACCCTAGATACAAGTTTGTAGTGAATGATTATGTTATGTTACAATGCCTGTTAAGCCAAGACGTAGGTCCATCTTCAATTCTAGGGATTGCTATGCATGTTTACTGTTTGCAAATACTTATGTTTCAGGTTTGAGATCACCAATACGCATTGCGACAACGTGTATCGCAAATTAGGCATTCAAATTTACATATCACACCCGGGCCAGCGTGGTTAATACGTCTATTCTTCTTCACTATACCAACATGTCTCTGAATTCAGATCACCAACACTCTTTGAGCAAGCGTGGTGATTACATATATACCTCCTTCCTGTATTATAATCTGCAGGAAGTCTTTAGGTTCTATAGTACTATTACGAGTATATAGGTCTGTTTCACTTTATTACGTTCTCTAAACTTAATTACGTAAAGTTGAAATTCAGGTATCAATTCATCAAAAGACAATATCAATTAAAATTGGAAATGATAGATTGAATTTCTAATATTAATTGAATCGAAAAGAACAAAATTACTTTTTCAAGGACGTTTATTTTTAAAGTGTGCCAAGTCGTAATTGATTTGATCACGCTATTTTTTGCATTCATAAGTGTTTTGTTTTGTTTTCATTGGATATAAAGCGTTTCAATCATTTGTTTTAACCCCCGACGCAAAAAGAGGTGTGTTATAAGTTTGACGTGTCTGTGTGTGTGAGTATGGGTGTGTGTATCTGTCTGTCGCATCATAGCTCCCGAACGGATGAACCGATTTCAGTTTAGTTTTTTGGGTATTAAAGGGGACTTACGTGCGAGTGTTCTTAGACATATTTGATGAAAATCGGTTGACCCGTTTAAACGTTATGGGGGTTTGAAAGTAATTGTGTTGGAGGTTTTTTAAATTTTATATTTTTAATGTTATTGTCTATTCATCATGATTTTTTAGTTTTTGGGTCATGCATTTCTAGACAAGGGTGTTTGGTTCCCTCGTTCTTTAGGTTTAGTATGTTAAGAGCCTCTAGAATCTAATATTCTGATATTACTTTTTCGTCTTTAGTGAACTTGTGTGTAACTTAGTTTACTTCAATACAATCAGTGGATTTCTCACTGCCCCTCAATTGCCAAGCTGACCCTTTAGCCATTAGGCTATAACCGTTTTTTACTAAGCATTATTATTTAGATTGTAATACTAATACTCACCAACTGAAGAATAGTCAAGTATTTCTTCCACCACAAGTACTTGCTGACCGAGGGACCGAAGACGGACAGACCGTAGTACGTGTACATCAGCACGTGGATACCGCTGTTCACCATGGCTGGTAGGAATGCTGAAAGAGACATAATGTTTTGAGTAAAAGCATATACATATATTATACTATTATTAATTATTCTGTGGTAAAAGGTCAAGAAATTGACTGATGTTAGGAAGAAAGAATTTTGGTGGTAGAATCAATTTTGACGTTCATAAGTGCCTCATTGAGGCCTTAACTGAACAAATGATTTTTTATTTTGACTTTGAATACGAATACGATGATCTATAAAGCAGAGGAGTCATCATGCTTTGACCATAATATTATGAATTTAGATTGATGTTGGGAAGTATTTTTACGATGACATTCATGATAAACAAAAGGTTTCCGATTTTATTTCATCGCAAGGTAAAAATGGGTAAAGTCTTTAAGATCTAGCTTGTTTCCATTGCAAGTCTCTCTCTCTCTCTCACTGATGAAAAATCAGAAATGTTTATTTGGACTGCGTGTACGGTGAATGATACGGCAAATAAATGAATATGATACAAGTGGTTAGCAATGCAAACAGACAAAACAATTGCAATCCGACTGGTAGTTAAAAATATTATTTTTTATTGCTATAAATTTGTTCCTATAGAAATACTTCAGTTTCATAACAACGTAAAAATATTTCAACTTCAAATCCAATTAAATCGAAATAAAAAACGTAAACAAGAACTTATGTAACAAACATTTGCACGAAACAAATTCTAGAGAACACGTAATCCAAGACTGAGAGAAATTGAATTAAACACTTGGCAGTAAACTGAACGTAAACTTAATTATTTTGGATAACATTATTGATAAATTCATTATTTAAGTTCCAGGTAAGTATATTCAAATTCAAAAAAGTTTATTTGTGATACAATATTGACGCCCACACCCGTGAAGAAATTCTAAGGTTAGGACAAAAGGGGGTATTTAAGAAATGAGTAAAAATAATAGGCCTAAATAAAGGTAAAAAAGTATCATAATGAACTCGCTAACCTGGTGCGCGGTGAATGAGTGTGTGCGTAGTTTCTGATACCCTAGATACTAGTTACGAACTTAGTTAGGGGTCAGTTACCATAATGAGATTATGTAGTGAATGATAAATGATTATTTGATTGTTGACTTCAAATAAGTACATAAAAATGTATACTCACTAGACCCACTAGGCACCCATTTGATTCCGATCCACCAGAAGCTGAACATCGTCGAATGATGGTAGACGTGGAGGAAGGTCAGCTGCTCCTCCTTCTTCCGCAGAATGAAGAAAAATGTATCACAGAACTCGAGGAGTTTTGAGAAATAGTACCACCACACTGCGTCTGCTATCTGAGGATGAAACTCTTGGTTATTATTACGTAACTTTGAATCTACGTAGAAACTGCTATTAATATACAACTAGAAACTATTCCCATATTTTTGTTATGATCAAGGTTACGAGCGAGGTGGTCACCTAATGGTAAGCAACACGCCTGCCCATAACAGGCACAGTGTACAACACTGTACTGCGCTCATCACCCCGAGACATCAGTTGGTGAGTCTCCTATTACAGACACAGTGTACAACACTGTACTGCGCTCATCACCCCGAGACATCAGTTGGTGAGTCTCCTATTACAGACACAGTGTACAACACTGTACTGCGCTCATCACCCCGAGACATCAGTTGGTGAGTCTCCTATTACAGACACAGTGTACAACACTGTACTGCGCTCATCACCCCAAGACATCAGTTGGTGAGTCTCCTATTACAGACACAGTGTACAAAATTGTACTGCGCTCATCACCCCGAGACATCAGTTAGTGAATCTCGTGTGCCCAGTAACTTTACTGACACTGCATATAAACGTTTAATAAATAAAATGACTCTATCGATGAAATATGCATTCATTCGTTGCATAATATAAAATATTTAAACGTACAAACAACGAGCGTGACTTTGTTTTATACTAATTAAAGATTAACTTTATAAAATGTTTTATACCATCTATGTAAAGAAATGATTACAAAAACTTACTTGTAGTTCATCCGGATCATATTTCTGTCGACAAGGCTCGCAGATATAACTATACCTTAACCTGAACGACGCCGTTAGAAGTCTGCCAACAAAATATTACATTTATTAGAGAAAAGATACGACCACTTTAATATGATTGAGCTCCTTATTAAAACTCAGCAGAAAAGAGGATTACAAGTCACCGTATAAGCACAGTATAATAATGAATACTAGCGTAGTATAAGTAAGTATAAAAATAAGAAATTCACAAGTGTACAAAGTTATTTTTCTTGTTCATATTTTAGTAAAATGTGAAAAAATATGTAACTTATCCCTGTCGTAAATTTATCTTGCCGTGACGTTTACATTAAGGACAACTCATATGTATCTTTTATAACTACGACATACATCATCTATGAAGTAAAACTAAACAAACATAGAAATTTTATAAAATAGGTTTTTAAACTCTATGATTTTCGAGATTTAATCGACATAGGTTTCTTATTGGCATATAAAAGCAAAAGTATATTTATTGATTTTTCAAAAAGAGGATGTAAGAAATAGATTGTAATTATAATAATGATCATTATAAATAACTAGCAGCGCCCCGCGGCTTCACCCGCGTAGTTCCCGTTCCCGTGGGAATTTTGGGATAAAAAGTATCCTATGTGTTATTCTGATGTATAAGCAAGATTATTGTAAAGTTTCATTAAAATCCATTCAGTAGTTTTTGCGTGAAAGAGTAACAAACATCCATACATACAAACTTTCGCCTTTATAATATTAGTAGGATTTTATAGTTACCTTATAGCTATGTAAGCGTTTAACCCTGCCATAGCAAGATTGTAAGGAACTAAAAGCCAGGTGAGTTGAAATGGTTTTCTATTCTTCATTAGTTTAGGTCCAATCCATACTATGAAGAGGTATGCTAGTGTGTAGAACACTGTGGGTACAGGGGAGTCCACTAGTGGCCATCCTTTTGTTCTGTTATCTGAAAAAGAGAAATGGAAATATCAGTTAATGTGATTTTAAGCAGTTTTTAGAGCTGGTGGTGGTCAATATTATTTTTGAGTACGACATATTGCAGTTAACTGCTTGCACTGGTAAAATAGGGTGAGAAAAACGCTTTCCACTTTTGAGAAAGGAATAGTCCCCAAGAATGTTGCGTATTTCGTGCGTAAGTTGATCGAGATTCGTCCGATGGTAAGTTAAAATTGTTTGATATAATACCGTGTCTATCCTTGGTTGATAGCTGGGACGAGATAAAACGAGAACCCTTACCGTAAGTCGGTGAGAACCTTGGAACCTTGAACTCTCTGGCCAGAGAGAGTTCAGTTAAACAGAGCCATTCCTAATGGTGGAAGAGATATCGTTAGTAAATGAAATTTTCTTTCAAACTCACCTGACAATGATAAGGTCCAGAGATAATAATCGTACGTGTCTTTGATTACACTTTGCGTTGAATTTACTATCACCTTCGCCATATTGAAACTGGTATCTGTAACAAAGAAAATGAAAGAATATAGTCACTTCGAAGAGCTACTGACTCCTAAAGAGTTTCATCGTCTGACACCCTATGGTGTCAGAAA
Source organism: Timandra comae (assembly GCA_958496195.1). NCBI lineage: Eukaryota > Metazoa > Arthropoda > Insecta > Lepidoptera > Geometridae > Timandra > Timandra comae. Next base: position 1,641,287 of record OY292359.1, read on the forward strand.
CTAAATACACTCATTCACACACCGAGACTGAGATAACATTTGATGACCATACATATATTTTCCTCGTAAATTTTAACTCACAACCCTATGTTATGCAGTTGGATATGATGACCAGTTGACTTGGTATGTATAGTTCAAATTATTTGTCCATCAATCTGATAAGTAGTTATAGCATGGGGTTTGTATGGGGTATAAAGTTTAGTACTTGGACAGTAAGTTGTTGCAAACTTTGCTTTGTTGTAAGTAATCACCAGATGGTGCGCCAAGCCAAACAATATGTCTGGTTCATAATATGTAAACATAAAGTTTCATAGCGAAACTAAGTCACGTCCCGCCGTCTATATGTATGTATCTTTTGATTACGACACATATTTTATTGTAGTTTTGGTTAATAGATAAATAAAGTAAAATAAAATTAGCCTTTATTTCTGTCTGTTACAATAATTTCAATTAAACAAGTACCTATAAATAAACCTTACAATCAAACTTAATCTTAAAATGTTTACTTAATATTATATTAGTTTAATTAATCGGCAACCGGTTGGTCCTCATTGACAGCTTGTCTCTCGACATAGGCCTCCTCTAAAGTCCTCCACTCCATTCTGTTTCTCGCGACGCGGGTCCAACAGGTTGTTGGTTAATAAATAGAGTTATTCTAAAGAAATAAGTACGCACGCATCCATTCAGCTGAATCGTCTCCATACAAAACCAAGATTTTGTATGGACAAACGCTGAATGGAGCTGAATAAATGTGTCTAGTCCCTTATTATAGTCCAATGAAAATATGATATTATAAGTGTATAAGAAACTTATTTATTTTTGCAGTTTTACGCGATTAATACTAGAATTTTGAAATGAAAATTTACAAAATAAAGATTAAGATATCTAGTAAAGTACTTACATTTCGTACGTACATTTCGTAATAAATATTATTTATTTCACTCAAAATTCTGGAATAGTTTTAGATTAATTCTTAACTTTAAGCTTGCGATGAATAACTTAAATATTTTGAAAGCTTTTATTCAAGCTTTCAAATTTTTATATTCAATAGAATTTTGTAAAAAACTACACTTTATTTTAATAAATGTACTTATGTTTTTTTTATATGATTTAGTTTGTCATACATACATTAGTGATTTATTTAGGTTTCTATGATAAAGAATTTTCAACTAAATTTATTTGTTTAGAAGTCAAATAAACAAAGGGTTTTCAGTGAGGTTTATTAATGATTAATTTATATCTAATGAATGGATTTTCAGTTTTGTTTATTAATGATTATTAATGTCTTGTCTGCGAAAATTTGCGATTGCGTTAATTTCTATGGAAAATGGAGATAAAACAGGCTATCTTTAAAGATTTTTTTTTATGCAAGTTAGGCTTTAGTTACTATGAGATTATGTAGTTAAATTAAATAGATGCATGTTAAATGAGAGTTAGAATGAATTATGTTATGTAATGTTATTTGTTGGACTAATATGTTTAGCTGTAGGACGACACTTAAACGTAAATTTTGTTCACAGTTGTTTGATCGAACTATAGTTTAATTTCTAAATTCAAACCAGAGTAATTTCTGAGTTCAAATCGTTCAATCAAACAAGGTTTACTTTATAGCGGACAACTAGCAACAGACTTATTATATTGGTACAGATTTGAACAATAAATAAATACAGTCGTGTAGCAAACTGTTTCACCAAAATCTATTTATAATCCTATAAGCTTTGTATCAACAACTTTGTTAAGCTCAAAAGGAAAATTTCTCGCTTTGATCAAAACACTTATTCATAACTTGACACACAATAATGTTGGTCATCTATTGTACGTAACAGCCTCTTAACTTCCCTTCGGTCACTTGACGAGAGAAAGTAATACGTGCGAGATGAAATATGCACAATTACCTAATGTCAGAAAGAGATAGCCAAGTGTTTGAATCACGTACCGTTCGGGGAAGTGTTCCGTGTTGGATAACTTTTTATTTGATGCTGTTGTGTTGCAAATTTTGTGATGCAAGCAATTATCGCTCTTATATCCGAGTCATAAAATTCAAATATTTGTCTTAAATTTGTGTTGTACAAGCAATTATCGCCCTTAATTGCAATGATTTTGTACCGGTTATGTAATGAATGGCTGTCATTGTATTAAAGCCCAAGAATATGTTATTTATTTTCTTATGCATGAATGTTCGATGTTATTTTTATATTTTGAAAATATTGAAAAAACGAGAGAATATACTTAATGATAATAAGGATTTCTTTCAATGGAATATATCTTATTTTTTAATAACGTCTTGAGGTAAGTAATTCTTTGTTTATACTATTGTTGGATAAACAAAATAAATATGTACTTACTTATAACATTTCTATAAGAAGTATATAAAATATTTACATTTTGTTACGGAAACAAAATAGGAAATGTGACCAAAAATATTTTATTTGTATAGGTATGTATATATTATTTTCAATTTGGGGTTAAAATAATTGCTGGTTAAAGCCTTTATTACAGTATAGCAGTGCTCCACTACTTTATGGTCTGCTTGGTAATCGTTCATTTGAAATGGAGACATGTCATAAGGACTCTACGATTGATGATTATTTATCTTTTAAAGTAATACTTTTATTTGCTTTATAAGAGACATGAAATAATCATTCATAATACGTTTTATGTGAAGTCTTATTTATCAAAAGCTCATAAGTTAAGTTTGCCTTATACTAAAACTTAGAATTACCTTGATACTGATTTCACTCTGTGTGTAAAGGACTTTGTTGGTATAAAATAAAGTTAAAAGTTACTAAGAATTTTAATGAAAGGAAAATTTATCTGTTTACAAATATGCCAGTAAAATTCCTTTGGAACACAAAGATCTTTCTGCCTCTCATTATCATTGATAAACATAAGCTTAAGAGGAATCATTAGATTAAATTACTTTTCGCATGTGAGTGATCTGAAACTTAGCCCATGTTGATAAACGTAGACACCTATTTATTTCATATAATATTTTGCTTTTGCTCATTAATATTTTCATCAGATGTATACGATCTATTGCTTTCATACTTATAATATGTATAAGACACGTTACTTTCCTCCTCCTATACCACACCAACGAAGGTTCGTTTGTAAAACATTATATTCGATTCCAAGCCCGAAGGCTTTCGCCAATGAACAATAATATAGCCCGAAAAATAATATATAAGTACAAATATTTTAGTATAATATTGTTATGTAACAAACAAAATGATATAGGCGCTTGTTTAAGGTCTGGAATATTCTTAGAAAAGGGAGAAAGTATAAAATGTATTTAAGTCGATATAAAAGATATTATAACAAACTTGTTTAAAAAATATGTATTATATTTATAAGTATACATATACTTATCGTTCTTTTAATATACGTAGGGTCTATTTCACGATCTTCAAGTAAAATTACTCACCAAGTAAAGTTAGCTTTGTCTCTTTCTTACTTCATATCAAGAGACAAACTAAAGACAAAACTTGTGGGTAGGTACTCGGAAGTTTACTTGATGATCGTGAAATAGGTCTTAATGTAAGTGTGACTTTCAAAATAGAATATAGTTATTTGGGAAAAAAAATATTAAACAAAATGTAAATCTTGTAGTGACAATATACTACGAACACAGCGAATGAAAAAGTAGCAAAATTAATATGCCACGGTTTATCTTTCAGCAATATTTCGCATCATATTTGTAATCAAGAACTTATAGTAAAATCAATTACTTTTCCATTAATTTAACAAAATGAGTTTCCCATTTTACTGAATACAAAATATCAGCAATTAGGTACTTTAATAACGTTTATTTGGAACAAAGTTTACAATAAATTAAACCAAATAAACGTTCTCGTACTAAACAGTTTGTGAGTTAACTATCACTTGTTTTGACATTAAGGTATATCTAAAAGTCTAGGTACATGGGCTTTTTAGTGGGTAGGCCCAGCCCTTCTGGCTGGGAGAGCCCTACATGCCCCGGGGGCCCTCCCAATATCGGCTCACGGTGGTATGCAGTTCTATGCATTTTCACCGCGTAAAAAAAAAGGGTACATGGGCTTATTATGTACCTATACACCCTTATTTTGAATTCGAGATACTTAATCACACAGCTAATGTAAACGAAGGGTGACAATATAATAGTTAAGTTAGTTTTTTTCTTTTGCTTTTATTTAAAAAGTTATGATAAGTCAACGTTTTTCAAAATCCCGCCGAATTTTATTGTCATTCTACACCGATCAACCGGCGAACGCTGCGATACACAGCTGAGCGAGGTCATCGACGCGAGCCGTCACAGAATACTTGATAGCTAGTGTGCCGTCTGGTAATACGACATTTATTTAGTATTTTTTAAAGATAAGTAATCAACTATCATTTTTGATATTTTTATTGGATATATGGATTCAGTTACTGCTACAGATATTCTGATTTTAATAAGTCCCATCATTTCAAAATAAGGGTGTATATATCAACTTTTTTGGTCCTAGATGTCACAGACGGCTATAGTTTTTGAATTTCGAAAGAATTAGTTAAATGTTTTCAGCCATAATTCCAGCCAGCGTTTTAAATGTGAGTGGCTTAACGAATAAGTTGGAAGTAGTTTGCTTATTCCTAACAATTTGTTCAAGATTTTGAATTTCGAACAAATAAGTTAATGCTCCTCCAGCCAGACTTCCTCCATTTTATAAATGTTAGTGGCCAGTACTTTTGTACGACTTTAAGGTTTTAACAAATAAGTTGAAAACGATTTCCTTGCTCTCTAGACTTTGTCAAGTAAAGTATAATTGTTATTACTAATATAATAGACAAGATACAGCTGTAGTAATTAAATTTAACTGTTATTATTACAACGACTGTTAAATTGTACCCAAAAGTCTAATTAAAATCTAAATACCTCTGACAACAACTGGCAGACTTAATGTTACATGTAAGTAAGGTATAATAATTAATTCCAGCCAGACACATTATGTGACATGTCGCCACCTCAACTCAAATTAAGAACGGAAAATACCCAGACTAAGACAAACATTTTCATTCTCATATTAATTCATTACATCATCTCATTCATAGTAACTGACCCCTAAGTTCCAAACTTGTATCTAGGGTATCAGAAACTACGCACACACTCACAGTCAAAATATTCCACAGTTGACCTACGTCATTAAAGTACAATTAGTAACAAAATCAAGCGTGTTTTATAATTACAGCTTCGTGTAGAAACTAACACTAAAAGGTAGAAAATAATTATTTTAATTATGTACTTCAAAGCATGGAGCGTTAAAGGACAATAACTGAATACATATTATTATGTATTTACATTTTTTTAATAATTAATGGAACTTTTGGAATCAGTGCCAAAGGCAGTTTTTTGCATCTCACTGAAGACTCTTTGGCCTGGCACAAACCCCAAAAACAACTACTTATAAATAAATTTGTTCCATTAAATGCTTCTTCACTACATACATAGTATAAAACAAAGTCGCTTTCTTTGTCCCTATATCCTTATGTCCCTATGTATGCTTAGATCTTTAAAACTATGCAACGGATTTTGATGCGGTTTGTTTTAATAGATAGAGTGATTCAGTGGGAAGGTTTTTAGCATAATTTTATTCCCGTATTTTTAAGGGAACGGGAACTACGCGGGTGAAACCGCGGGTCGCAGCTAGTGTTATGATAAATAATTCAAATAAGTTATTTTCATATATTAAAATCAATGAGAACCTATAAATATTAAAGTTTATCCATTTTCTTCCTTCTTCAGTTGATACGCAAATACTCAATTTACTTTTTTTTCCGAACCTTTATCCCGTGTCTATTTGGGGTCGGTTTTCAGTTTAACCAGATTTGGCGGAATGTCAGTATTTTACGTGAAGCGACTGCCATCAGACCTTCACAACTTGAATGTTAGACTTTTGAGGGCTCTAACTACCCGTAACGACTGTCGAAGATGTTAGTACGACAACCGGGACCGGCGGCTTTACGTGCCCTCCGAAGCATACACAAAAATAAGAGCGAAATAATTATAAAAATCCATTCACAATTTACGATGTAAACGCGTAACGTATACACAAAAAAATACAGAACAAACAGAGGATCTTCTCTTTTTGAAGTTTAAAAATACAGGCCGAATAGAAAATCTTTTTTTAAAGTCTACTAAAAATAGATCCCAACCGTTTTAGTATAACATCAGTCTTTTGAGAGCAATTGTAAAGGTTGTTTCAACTTTATTCGTGTGTTAACCAAAAGGTAAAAAACGTGATACAGAGAAACACGAGTATTGCCAAGTAAGATTATTATGTGAATATCGTATAACGGGAAAATACAGCGAAGTTAAATAATCATGTGGAAATTCTAAGAAGGAAATCTGCTAGCTTCTCCCTGCGGCTTTACTTATGTGGAATCTGGTTGAATTGTGTCTATAATATAGTATCCCTTTTGTGGAATTCTATGAAATTTAGATAATAGGTTTTCCCGTAATAACGCAATATAAGTTTATAACTAAATGAACATATTTATTTTGTTGTGCGTAAGGGCTGATTTATTTGTGATAACTTTTATTCGACGAATAAAATTGACGGTTCACAGTTTTTGTATGAAATAACTGTCAACATTTCAAAATTATTCGTCGAATAATGTTGTTAGATAATTGTAAAACCGTTTCAAAGTTTGTGCGGATAGAAATTTTGGTAAAATCCGACAGAAAATTCGCGGCTACAAATCTTTAAATAGCGTATTCTATTGAGAAAACTTAGTACAGTTGTTAATGTATTCACGAAATGTATAAGGCTGGCCTCAAACAGTCGGAATACCTCCCTGAATTCATATTCTTAATTCAAAAAGCACGGAAGTACAATACACTGAAAACACAGATTATACCAGTTTATTTGTATGTAAATTTCCTTTCTGAATTAATAACATGAATACAATGAGATTACACTGTCTGTTAGAAGTCAACCTTATGAGGAAAACATCTTTTAAATACACCAAGAAATGCATTTAATGTTTCAAAAGAACAAGAGAAAACTTTATTCATTAAGAATGACAACTCCTATTAAAGCACATTCTAAACAAATCACAAAGGTCGAATAATCAGGGGAAAATCGACCTTCTATCATTGAGATAAAGACTTGATAAATGTCAGCCCTGTGACAGCTTTTGTTAAGACGTTACATGGTGAAAACATCGTTAAATAAGATGAATCTTCGCCTTGACAAGGGTCGGTATCGTACTTTGCACATAACATTGTATACGAAGTTTATGGGATAAACATACGTCTAAAATGAAATAATAAATGCACGTATTAATCCGTACATTTGTTTGCAGTTTACACAATAACACATAGCGATGGATTTTGGCAGATCGGGTAGTAGATAAGAATACAGGATTGAATTGTATGTTGTACAGTTTTCCGCAATTAGTTCCTATCTTTGGGCCCTTTGTATGTAATACGATATTTTTAAACCCCGACGCAAAAAGAGGGGTGTTATAAGTTTGACGTGTCTGTGTGTGTATGTATCTTTCTGGCTGTGGCATCATAGCTCCCGAACGCATGAACCAATTTCAATTTAGTTTTTTTTTGTATTAAAGGGTACTTACGTGTAAGTGTTCTTAGACATGTTTGATGAAAATCGGTTAACCCGTTTAAAAGTTATGGGGGTTTGAAAGTAATTGTGTTGGGGGTTTTTTAAATTTTGAATTTAATGTTATTTGTAAGATTTTTGAAGACTCTCATAAAGACGGTTGCTGATATTAGCACAATAACTGAGATTCACGGTCACTTATCACTAATTATAACGATTACAGACGTTGCTTAACTTAAGATATCGCAGGTAATCCGCACTTAGCATTGGAATTGTGACCAATAGGAATAAATTACTGAAAACTTTAATAAAATAAATGGGGAGCAATATTAATAATAGTTATTTATGGTACAAGCGAGGTAAGTTGGTGATTACTTCCGAGGCGCTATTGAGGCCCGAGCCGTCAGGCGAGGGTCAGAAGATAGCCGAGGATAGTAATCATCAATACTCGCGTGTACCATACAACGTTTTTCAACACATTTGCGAAGAAATTAACATTTTTCGCTAATAAATAAACAGTTTTTCTATTCGCGCGCATCCAACAACAATGGTGATCGACCATAGATTAAAAGAATATACTTATTAAAAAAAAATCGAATGAATGAATGAATGGAATCGACCATAGACCTACCAAAAGTAAGGCAACATAGTTGAAGTTTGTTTTTAAAATGTATGGACACGTTATTTTTTGGTATCGAAACTTTTTTTAAACTAAACAATTTAAAAAAAAAAACTATAACTCACTAGTGAATCAAGTGTGTCATTATTCAACTGTTTTTGCACAAATAAGAGCCCCTTTATGAGCAAGTGTGTTGAAAAATATATAAATATATGAAGACCTCGATGGCAGAGTGGTCACCATGCTGGACTGCCATCCGTAAGGTTGCGGGTTCGATTCCCGTGCGGGGTGAATATTTGTGTGAACCACAAATGTTTGTCTCGGTCTGGGTGTGTGTGTAAATGAGTGTGTGCGTAGTTTCTGATACCCTAGATACAAGCTTCGAACTTAGTTAGGGGTCAGTTACTATAATAAGATGTTGGAGTGAATGATTAAATGATAAAATAATTCAACTTTTTTCTATTACTTTAACAATATTCCAGTAAACTTTCGAAGAAACTCAGATCAGGAGAACAAAATACAAATTTTCGAGACAATCCGTGCGGTTTTCCTTCATTCAAGCCTGGCCTATCATAAATATGGAATGATTATTTTATCCTATAATCCTTCCTATTGGATTTATGCGATATCGATATTTGGAATAGGGATAACTTAAGCTTGGGCCTTGAACTTGGAAGGTTATATTGCAAGTTTGTATTAATTTTGTATAGAATAATCTATTGGTCGGTTATTATATATTTATAATAGTGAAATTTATTTTGGAAGTTATTAAGTTAATAAAAAATATTAAACGTATAGAGTTATTTATTTTCATTTATTTATGATTGAATAATGTATAGGTATGTTTTTTATTTAGTTGTTTATGTAAGACTTTAATTAAAGTTGTTTATTTTATTTTTTTGAATCGGGTTGGTAGATTTGTTGACGGAAAAAAAACACATTCGTGCTGCAAATTTTATGCCTGATGCTTTTAATTTTTTTTCTTTAATGATTTACTTAGATACAGATTTTTGTTAGGTTTTTGGTAGTTTTTAGTAATTTGTTTTTTATTAGGGTTTTAAAACTTTTATGAAAGTAAATTAAAATGAACAATTTTTTTGATAAATATATCTTTCGCTAGATGACTGTCTGTATATTAATAAATCAATTACATACCTATTTTTTTTTAAATAAAATAACTTTAAAACCATTGAAATTGATTTTTAGACGTTAAATCGCGTTAAATTATAAGTACAAATAAAAATCAAACTTACCATGCACCAAAAAAATAAAAATAATAAACTACAATTTCGAGACACAGCACAAGACACGTTGTTGCATCCGTACCGGACGGATTTGACTTCACAACTGCGCTGGCGCTCGGTACTTTGATCACTTGTCACTTTTACTCACAGATTTGAGTACCCTTCGTACGGACAAGAGATGATAATTATGTAGGTTATGTTATTATTATCTCTTTTAAAAGTTCCGGTCTTCGAAAAACAGCTTGACCGACGTGTGACTGAATTTTGATCAAATGGGATGACCGATTTCCAGTGTGACCGAATTTTGGTCAAATGGGTTGACCGATTTCCGATGTGACTAAATTTTAGTCAAATGGGTTGACCGATTTCCGGTGTGACTGAATTTTGGTCAAATAGGTTGACTGATGTCCGGTGTGACTGAATTTTGGTCGAATGGGTTGACCGATTTCCGGTGTGACCGAATTTTAGTCAAATGGGATGATGGATTTCCGGTGTCACTGATTTAGGTGATTTCTTACACAAAGTTAACGTTATAACGATTTTGTTATAAATCTGCGCGGTGTGTGTCTTTAATTTTAGGCCTCATAAATGGCTTGACAGATTTTAATATTTTTTTATCCGGAGAAAACTTTATTTTAACAAAGAAGGGAGGATAACCGTTGTCTTATGCCATTATTGTTTATTCTTTTTCTTTCTTGCTCGATAAATTTTTTGTGCGTTATTTTATTAGTGGTCGCGTTTAGTAATAAACAAATTTCGCCTCTATATAAAAATGTTTCTACTGTCCCATGAATAAGCCGCTAGAAAAAGCTGAGTAGATATTAAAATAAATCTATACAAAAATCTGATAATAATAAAAAAAAAATATTGAAGATTTTTGTGATAATAGAGTTAGTATTTCAGCTCAAAATGCCTATTCCTATCTGATTTTTACATCACTAGCCATCTGAAAGCAAGAAGAAAATCTCAATTGATCCTATTCAATATCATTTATTCAAATCTCAATATCAGATTTAATTAAGAAGTTCTTAGACGGCACGTTTTGAACTGATAGCCAATCTAGGTTTAAGAATTTGACGATTCCTAAGTGCCCTTTAGTTACACTTGCGCTAATGAATACTGCTCCAATTCTCGGATTGGTCGTATCGTGTTTTCATAAAGCCTATAGCCTTCCTCGTAATATAGGCTATACAAAGTTTTTTCGATTCGGAGCAGTAGTTAATGAAATTATCGAGTTCAACTATAGCTTAGTTGGTTGAACTCTTGAGCTTTATAATATTATTGTACCTTATAATTTAACTATAGAAATTAAAAGTAATTGTAATTTCAGTAGCTTTATTTAGTGTTGGAAATAATCGTTTATTCCCGATGTCCCTCACTTTGGCCACCTCTGGTGGACATCGAGAAAAAAAATGCTATATCCATCAGTGGGGAACAACGCTACTGAAATCCTCCCGTTGGACCCTACTGGTGGACAACGAGAAGAAATGAGTTGCTCTGTCCCTCAGTGGTGGACATTAAAACCAATAAAGTTCAGTTGTCCCTACCATTTGTAAAAAAATATTTAATTTAAAAAATCCTTTCGTATCTCGCATTTTTTTACCAAAAGCCCTCATAGTTACAGACAACTTAGATTTTTATTGTTTAGACTGTTATATATTTATAATTTCAAATAAAAAAGAAGTATTTATTTAAAGAAACTTATCAAATGTAATAGCTTACCATTTACTTCAAGACTTATCTTTCGCGATAGCTTTATAACGAAAAACACTTCAACTTTCAACTATAAGATTATAATGTCATCTGTGTTAATCTGTTGAAAGTCTTAATTAGTACTTTAGGGATGTGCCGTTTAGTACAAGCCAAGTATAATAGCTAATTAGCCTTAAACAGTTACTGATGCTTAACCTCTTTTAAGTTAATAACACAAATTAATGTATAATGGATATATCGTTCCGTTTTATAGTGAATTTCTTCCTTTGAAATCTCTATTGTGAGTATTTGTATGTCTGTCTGTAAGGTTTTGTTGAGATTTTTTTAATTTTGACAAGTATTAGACTGTCTTTCTTTCTATCTGTCTTATTAAAAACTAATTAATCAAAAAATATCCAGAGCTTTTATTATCTCATCTTCTATTTTATTCAGAAAATCTGCCATAACCTATAAGTGTATAATTTTTACTTTACTTGGAATCTGATTAAATCGTTAATTTAAAAAAACACATTATCATTATGTATATAAATTCTTAATATATTAAAACTCACCTTCATAAGACCACACTAAACGTATATACATATCAGAACACCATTTATTGAGAGTAATTAATATATTCAAGTCTTAATGTAAGTATTATTATGTAATACATTACAAATGTATATAAGGATTCTGTCGGGGAGTGTCACCACAATGTAAACTTTAGTTAAACAACCATAATATGGCACCATGTTATGGTGGAATAAAAACGTTTCTGTATTACAGTTCAATTTTAATTGATTAATTAAGTAACTAACAATTAAAATTGTAGTATGTTCTTACAAACTTTGATCTCTGTTTCAATTTAATTATTTCAGAATCCTAGTTTAATCAAAAGGATATATATTTGTAACGAAAATTATTATTTTTCTGTCATAAATTTATTTAAAACCACAATATTTTGCAAGCAAACCCACGGGTACAAACTCTACACTATCTGTAATAATACTTTGACGTTTTAACGAGTTAAAAACGTATGAACCCTCAATAAAATGTATCGATTTAATTTAACGGGCGTACGGTAATCGCTTTTGTAATTGAACTGACATCTTGGTTAATTTTAGTTCCCACGATTGACACTGTACCCTAAAAACTTGCCAAAGGAAACAGGAAAAGTGATAAGTACTTCATTAAATTAAATCTTTATATTGAAACTAGCGGTTTTACCAGTTTTTTTCTTTCTTTTTTGTTTAGCAGATGACATTGAGTAACATCTTTTATCTCGCCGTGCGTGTCCCTACACCTAACACCTGCACACGCAAAGATCTTTCCAAGGCCACAGATAGTGATATATCGGTAGCTAAGTTCTAGTCCTCAAAAATGTAAGCCTGAGTCGACACGCCAAGAAGACGTAGCGGATGCCTTCTTCATAGTAACTCTGTGCCAAAACGCAATAAATTCAGTGCACGTTTTAGTTAACCATTACTAAAATTTACAGAAAAATTGGTCATCCCTCTTAATTCTAAGGCCAACGTTGTCACAAATTTTACTACCATAAACTGTTCTTTAGACTCCAAAACGATACCAGAAATTAATTAACATGTAGAATTATTTACTTACTTCCAATTTCATTCAACTACAAAATAGTTTTGGTAGAATCAACAGCAAATAGCGTCAGAGCATTAATCACAGCTTGTTCCAAATGCACGACTGCTGTACCTCGGTTGAAATTCGTTGGAGTTAAAATTGAATCTTATACACTAGACTTATATAAAGCTATTAGTAATATAAAGAAGATATTTTGACTTTTTGTTTATTTTTTAGTTAGTTTGTAATTAATAGAAGGGCTTATGCTACTCAACTCCAATAATTATGTACGTGTTTTATTTATTTTTTCTGTAGACTCTACCAGATTTTTTTGGGGTGTAAGTGGCATAGAAGTATGGGAATATTTGTTTATTCAATTTTGGTTCTTATGATCACTTTGGGGTAATAGTGGAATGAATGTATGGATAGAAATAATGCGAAAGCAATTGTTTTGGGGTTGAGTGGCATAAGCCAATTGACGCTCTGAAATTACCGGACCTATTAAAATTTTAGTACAGATGTTCCTTCCTATAACCAGGAATAAGACATAGCATTATTTTTATCACCTAATGAGTACCTTTTACGCGGATAAAACCACGCAGTGTACAAAAACGTTTTTGAAGTTAGAGACAAAAAAGAATTATAGGCATCTCTTTTCCTCAAAAAATACCGAAGTAGAATACTAATGATCCTTTTGCATTAAGACAAGATGTTCCCCATTTTTCATTAAAATTCAAGATAAATATTTTTATTATTCATTTTTTCAGCTATTCCTTGTTTTAGAAACATCTGTATAGAATTTCATCTCAATTATTTCATTAGTTTTTGCATGCTCTTCAATGTTCAAAAATATTTGAAGCCTAAAATATTTCGAATGGTTAATGTAATTCCGATTTTTCGAGAAATAAAAATACAAATACATTGCATTCCACACAGTTTGCTAGCAATATAAAATAAAATTGCACTGCAAACGTTTTGATTAAAGCCGTTTATGTTTTTTACCTGACATGAAATTTCGATTTACCCATTGTGTGTCCTGAGGCATTACAGTGATGGGTACCTATTAAGACCACCGCGCCATTTTAAAATACATACTTGTATATTTGGACAACAAAGCTTGCATAGCCTCGGGCAAGGAATCATAGGTGCGACAGATCATTTTAATTGTGTTTATAAGGGCCTATTTTACGATCTTCAAGTTCCGAGTAGCTACTCACAAGTTTTGTATTTGTCACTTAATATAAGAAAAAGACAAAACTAACTTTACTTGGTGAGTAAAGTAACTTGACGATCGTGAAATAGGCCCTAATAATAATGATAAATTCGAAAAAAATCTGATATTAAACAATTATACAATGTAAATGTTTAAAAAAAAAGAAAAACTTTGTGTAATATTCCTCCTGAATCATCATGTAATATTCCTCTATATCTATTGCTGAAAACTGCTTGAGTAGTTTAAAAGATCGCTCGGAAGCGACTTCTTTTTATGTAAAAATTCACTTAGTACATAATACAAAATCAACAAAAGCATTTAACATGATGAAATTCACTGATAATGCTGCTATAAGAGAAATATTTTTCGGAATTGGAATATCATCTACACTTCTACACTAATATTATAAAGAGGAAAGATTTGTATTTTTGTATATAACAACTCAAAAAGTACTGGACCGATTTTAATCATTCTTTTTTCATTAGAAAACTACATTCACCCTGAGTAACATAGGCTATACTTTATCCCCACGGGAACGGGAACCACGCGTGTGAAACCGCGAGACGTCGCTAGTTTTCAATAAAAACACGCTTCAGAATTGTAACATTTTTATAAAACATAGTGTATAATTTTATTGAAATGTTAAAATATATTGCTTCATAAAAAAAAAATCAGTTAATAAATAATACTTTGAATGTTATACGAGTATGTAAATCATGTGACATGTTTCTGTCAATTTATAAATTCGCAAAGAACATCTGTTAAAAATGTTTATGATAATTTTATGCAAATAAAATCGAATACTATAAGATATTTACATAAATGATAGATATTTTATATGTTAATTTGGATATTTTATTTGACAAATTGGCTACTAATGTGTCTTTAAGTGGTTATTAAGACATTATAATGTATATAACAGTTTGTCAGGTTTTAATTAATTGTGATCTTGATTTACAATATCGGATTTTCCGAGTTCAATTCCTCGGTAGAGCGATGCATATTTGCAAAGGAAGTGAATAAAGTTTGTTCTCTCATCGGTAACAGGGGGATAGATTATACTTTTTTGTCCGTTCTGTCACCAGGGAGACAGAGCAGGGGGACAGATGGGAATAATTCATTTTCCAAAAATGGCTCGAGTTTCGGATCACCAACACACTTTAGCCACCCCTTTTCCTCTCCCATTCCTTCATTTCCGCGAACTTTTTGACCCTCGCTCATAACTCGTACCACTAAACATCCACTGCTCATTTATCATAAAGGAATACCTCATATTAAAAGTACCTACCTCATATTAAAAGCTTCGGGTGTCCAAATGGCAATAAATACCTCTGAATGACACTTGTATCACAACACACAAGTAGGTGAGTACGTACTGACATAACAGTTACACAATGGGGTCTCCGGGTCATATTTACCGAACACGGTATGAATGTATAGAAAGCGGCTGCCATTTACAACGCACAAATATTATAAAAGTTTATTTTGTTTAAGTTTCTAAAGTTTCAATGTTTGAGGTACGTTGAATGTCATTGTTTTTGATTGTGCTAAAATGTGGGTAGGTTAGGTATTGTTATTTGTTTAACTAGGTAGGTTTGGTAGTTTTATAACAGTTTAATTTGTTTTATAAGCTTTTTTATTAAGTAAACTAGCAGTACCCCGCGTGTTTACCCCCGTAGCTCCCATATCCGTAATAATAAAATAGCCTATAGCGTGCCTCGATAAATGGGCTATCTAACACCGAAAGAATTTTTCAAATCGGACCAGTAGTTCCTGAGATTAGCGAGTTCAACCAACTAAACAAACAAACTCTTCCGCTTTATATATTAGTATAGATAACCCACCAAAAACATTCTGTAAAAAACTAGCCAAGTCTCGATGGAGCTGCTTGTTTAACTCTAAAAAGTAATGAAATCTAGACAGACTCGTGCCAAGTCTAAGGTTCCTTACTGCGATTTCTTTATTATTATAGTTAATGTTGTGTGACTTGGCCGTTGAACATTGTTTAAAAGGTTAGTAGTGGGTACATGTCAATTTTGTTTACACGTAATGTTATAACATTATTAAAATACGCAGCTTTATCAAGCCTACAATTGACTGGATATTGAATCAACATTTTTCAAGTGGCTATAATTAAGCAAATTTTCTATCGTCAATGGATAGGTTCTGGATTTTTTAAGATTGGTGAAATAGCGTCATGGAGCTCCTAGTTTTGTACCCTTGTGTACATACATGTGTACCCTTCAACGGCCAAGTCACACAACATTAACTATAATAATAAAGAAATCGCAGTAAGGAACCTTAGACTTGGCACGAGTCTGTCTAGATTTCATTACTTTTTAGAGTTAAACAAGCAGCTCCATCGAGACTTGGCTAGTTTTTTACAGAATGTTTTTGGTGGGATTTCATTTCTTTTTGTTAAAACTTGTTTATATTGATTTATTTTATTAGATTTTCTTATTTGACACACTTATTTTTAGGAGTAGTATTATATTATTAAGCGCCCCGCGGTTTCACCCGCGTAGTTCCCGTTCGCGTTTCCGTGGGAATTTCGGGATAAAAAGTATCTATACATAAATAGTTTTTAAGCTACCTCCCCACAAATTGTCAGCCAAATCAGTTCAGCTGTTCTAGAATTATAATTTCCGTTCCCATTCCCGTGGGAATTTCGGGATTAAAAGTTTTCTATGTGCTTCTCCTGGTTCTAAGCTACCTCCCCACCAATTTTCAGCCAAATCAATTCAGCCGTTCTTGAGTAATAAATTCCCGTTCCCAATCCCGTGGGAATTTCGGGATTAAAGTGTTCTATGTTCTTGTCCTGGTTCTAAGCTACCTCCCCACCAATTTTCAGCCAAATCAATTCAGCCGTTCTTGATTTTTAAATTCCCGTTCCCAATCCCGTGGGAATTTCGGGATTAAAAGTATCCTATGTCCTTTTCCTGGTTCTAAGCTACCACCCCACCAATTTTCAGCCAAATCATTTCAGCCGTTCTTGATTTTTAAATTCCCGTTCCCAATCCCGTGGGAATTTTGGGATTAAAAGTATCCTATGTCCTTTTCCTGGTTCTAAGCTACCTCCCCACCAATTTTCAGCCAAATCAGTTCAGCCGTTCTTGATTTTTAAATTCCCGTTCCCAATCCCGTGGGAATTTCGGGATTAAAAGTATCTTATGTCCCTCTCCTGGTTCTAAGCTACCTCCCCACCAATTTTCAGCCAAATCAGTTCAGCCGTTCTTGAGTTATAAATTCCCGTTCCCAGTCCCGTGGGAATTTCGGGATTAAAAGTATCTTATGTCTCTCTCCTGGCTCTAAGCTACCTCCCCACCAATTTTCAGCCAAATCAGTTCAGCCATTCTTGAGTTATAAATTCCCGTTCCCATTCCCGTATAATTCCCGTTCCCGTTCGATTATCCTAGTTTTTATAGTTTTCCCTTTATGTGGCCATTAAACCCTAACTCTGTACCAAATTTCAGCTCTCTAGGTTTATGGGAAGTACTAGTTCTATTTTGATGATCATGAGTGAGTGAGTGAGTGAGTGAGTGAGTGAGTGAGTGAGTGTCTAAAATGCGAAACTTTGCTTTCGCTTAACTTGGGCACTAAATGACCTACAGACTTGAAATTTTATTTTAAGTATGTGATTGTATAGCTTACTGGATGACGAAAATTTCAGCGTTCTAGTCTTATCCAGAGGTTCTCAAATAGGGGCCTGAAAATGCGGCGAAATGGTTCCTGTAAAGGATGGTACGGCAGTGTTTGCTTCGCGCTCGACTTGGCGGGGGGCACTGCCGTGCCCCCAGATTAGCACTCTTAAGTGAATAAAAGAAGAGAAAAATATAATACACGATGAAATAAATACTATAAATTAATACATTTTTGTTAGACATTTCTTACGCTTCGGCTGTGTTCATGTTACTGTCGTTTATCGTAAAAAAGTAACGTTTATCATGGATATTCCAATCAACTAAGTAACTGCGAACAATTTACCGTCTGGCCAAGCATGAGGAATATGTCATTCCAGCCTCCCGTAATGGACATGACGTTATTTCATCAAAAGAAAAACATAAGTAAATTTATTTTTAAATGATATCTATACTAATATTATAAAGAGGAAAGATTTGTTTGTTTGTATGTTTGTTTGTAATGAATAGGCTCCGAAACTACTGGACCGATTTCAAAAATTCTTTCACTAATGGAAAGCTATTTTATCAGTGCGTGACATAGGCTATATTTTATCCCCGTAATCCCACGGGAACGGGAACTACGCGGGTGAAACCGCGGGGAGCTACTATATT
Source organism: Timandra comae (assembly GCA_958496195.1). Lineage (NCBI taxonomy): Eukaryota > Metazoa > Arthropoda > Insecta > Lepidoptera > Geometridae > Timandra > Timandra comae. The sequence goes on from OY292359.1 coordinate 1,659,511, forward strand.
ACATAATTTCGTCGAATCCCTCGACTAATTTCAGCCATTATTTAAACATAACCGTATATATCTAAATCATACGATTCATTTAATCTCTCATCTCAATTTTGGCGACATTTTTTTGGTCAACCCTCTACCAAACACCCGATATATAAAACTCTTCCGTTACTGAGTGATGTACTGACTGACTGACAGACAACGGACAGCCGAAATTACTGGTCGTAGAGAGCTAAAATTTAGCACGTGTGTTTGTTGCCCCCATTAAACACACGTGCAAAATTTTAGCAGTAGTAGGCTACCACTAAGAGAGGATTTTTGGAAATTCCTCCCCTAGGTGGAGAAATGGGGGAATTAACCCAAATTCTGCTACGTTCCACCCGGACGAAGTCGCGAGCAAAAGCTAGTTTAATAATAAAAAAGCCAATACCTCTGGATAAAACTTTTATTTATTTGTGGATAAACATAAACCGATAACTATGGAATTTTTTGTAATTACTCTTGAACTATATAACACTTATATACTCGTAATATGACGTTATGTAATTCATGTTGTTATGTAAACGATGCCAGCGTGTTTCCGGTCTAATTTTATTAATTGCTTCGCTGGTTATTAACGTAATTAGACTACGTACGAAAGATAAATTATACTTACTTAAGTTTTCTAGTCTCGTCGTATACTGTGAATGGATACTTAAGTATTTGTGAATGTAAATATTTAGACTAATGAGTGAATATCCCGGCGCCTAAATTTGCGTGGCAACTATGAAATCGGTACTAAAAAATATAGTTATAATGTTTAAAACTTTTTTTTTGGTTAGATGAAATAGTCACCTATGTGAGGCACTAAATATTTCATTACTGGGATTAATAGGTACTCCAGAAAAAAATGTTAAACCTCGAAATCTTTCATCGCCGTGTCTGTCCACAACTCACCTTGATGTGTATTATACCTCCTTAATGAAAACCTATTGGTTGAATACATTGAAACCAAGTTTTATATGATACTTGGATAGTTAAGGTATTGTTACGGAATACAGTTAATCAAATATTTAAACAATACAACGAATGGTTACTAGAAAAACATTTGTCCCAGAACTTCCTTTCATCGCCATGTCAAAAACATTTTTAAACATATTGTTCCACCTAAAGACTTGCGTCTCCTTCTCTGTGTGCTAAACGTTGCCTAATAGTACCGCCTCAACGCTCGACGTGGAAGGACGTGTCCACGTGCCTGCGTTTTCAAGCTATAAATGTAAGTGTATCCCATTTTTGTTACAGGACATTTTTTCTTTCATCGCCGTGTATAGGTATAACTTCTATTTGAACAAGTTTATACTCTTGATTAAGCATTCGATAGAATGCCCATACTCTTCTGTTTATTTGTGAATTGTTTAGTTCTTAGGATACCTAATAGATTTTATGTAATTTAAAATTTTCGACTCGTTTCTCATCGCCATGCTTTCATTTCCGTGGTTTCCATAGCAAATATTTGCTATGGCAATGAAAAAAAAGACACGGCAATGAAAAAATTTTCATTGCCGTGTCTTTTAAAACAAATTAGTTTCATCGCCGTGGCCAGGTCTTTCATTTCCGTGACTTATATTTTCATCGCCATGGTATGATCAGGCAAGGAAAACATATTTACCTGTGATACAGTGTACCGAATACTGACAATACAGTACTCGTCAAGTAATATCTCTGCAATACGACAAAAGACTTAAGTAAAGACTTATAAGTACAGTAAATAACTCATTTGTATTTACTGTACTCCTTCTAGCTCGTTTTCTTGATTCCTTAAGATCGTGTCCGTTCTGATGCACTGTAATGGAGTCGTGTACCAGCCGCTCCACTCCGCTCTCTCTTTGGCTCTTCTCAGAGCTGGTAATTGAGAGCCCTGTTATTGCCTTGATCAGGTTTGACCAACGGGTAGGTCGGACCTTTCCCGCCACAACCAGCTTGTCCAGGCTGTATGACCGTTGTAGCTCCAAATCTGACCAAAGTAGGTCAGGACTCGTAGGTAACATATCGTAGACAGTCTTGTTTGTACAAGTTGTTCTAGAATAGACTTATTCGTACGTCTCGATGTTAACGGTATGTGTGGCATCCTTCTCCAGCACCACATCTCGAAAGCCTTAATCTTTTTTCGATCTACAGCGCGTGGATAGACCAGGACTATCAACTATTCCAGATTATCAACATTTTGCTTATTGCTTGCCCATCTCCACAGAAATTCGAATCTCTTTCTCGCAGCCTCTCTGATTACTGATCGTCCAGCCTAGGTATACAAACTTGCTCATAAATTCCAGGTCTGACAATTCTCCTGTGCGTGTGATCTGTTCAGCTCGGCCAGTGACCATAACCTTTGTCTTGACCTAAAGTCCTACTGTCTCGGTTTTGCGTTCTACTCTGCTGAACATTTCAAAAAGTTCGTGCTCAGAGGATGCGGCCAAAGTAGTGTCATCTGCATATCGAAGGTTGCTGATTTTGTTCCTGCCAACAGTAAAGACTCCCTCCCACCCTTTTAAGGCTCTCCTACTTATATAGTTTCTATAGTTATCATGGTTATTATATAGCACTCAAATTATTATGATTATACAGCGTTGAAATATTTCGTGTTTCCGATATTTCAACGCTGTTGCAAGCGTTGAAATATTTCGTATATCCTATAGTATTCGCCATAGATGTTAAATAGAAGAAGGAACTCTTTTTCAGCCTGCTAATCCGGGATGATATGCAACATAATCTTACTGGCATGGGATATAAGTGCCACAATCCGGTAGGGTGCACATTTTTTTTTACCCAGAATAGGCTAGCACTTGACTATAACTCACCTGATGGAAAGCGATGGTACAGTCTAAGATGGAACGTGCTCACCTAGAAGGTACCTATTGACTCGCGACTTAAAAAGACCCAGATTGTATGTTTAATTTGTATGTTCCAGTTTCAGAACAGAGAAGCTGTGCAGGGAGTTCCACACTCTCGCTATTCGCATTATAAAGGTGGAAGCGAAACGCTTCGTGCGAGCTTATGGAACATCTACCATGTATGGGTGACTCCGGAAAATAGGAGCCAGTTCAAACAGCGTCTTCCTTGCGGAGAAAAGACCCGCCTGGGTCTTCAAGGCATTGAACTTGATCAGATTGGCATCGCTCTAATCGGAGACTGCCCGAAGGAAAAAGTTCGTGTGATCAACCATAGCCTCTCTTAAATACTGTGTCTCGGCCGCACTAGCACGCGGGATGGATATGTAATTCTCTACAACTGTGCAATCATTTGCATACTCATAGGTTCTGGGCTTTGGCAGATCATTGATATGCAACAGGAAAAGTGTTGCAATGAGTACTAACCCTTGGGGAACACCGGCAGTAATCGCCATTTGATCGGACGAGCATCCATCAAGAACGACCCGTATCGATCGATCCCGCAAGAAGTCCGATATCCACCCACACAAACTAACAGGCAGACTGTATGATAAAAGCATGCTTATAAGGCACGTAATTTTGTGGACCCCTTCTTGAGCAGGGGGATCATAAGCGATTCTTTCCAATCTTTAGGCCATATATCATAGGGGTTTTATGTTAATCTTATAAAAAAATTCGATCAATTATTATCATTCGATGTGGCGTAGATATCCCGTCTGGGGGAGTATGCCTGTCCTTCTCGGAGACAGGCGTGTATATATTGTATGTTAGGATAATATAATACTCGTGTCAGTATATAAAAAAAAATGTTTTATGTATGGATTTTCATTTCCGTGGTGATTCTTTCATTACCGTGGGACAGTTCTTTCATTGCCGTGGACGCTTGTTTCATTGCCGTGCACGCATGTTTCATCGCCGTGGCATGAAATTTTTAAACTTGTGTTATTCGTTAGTTTTTTAAGTAATCAGCTTGATAATAAGCAAGAATACATACATTATCAAGAAGTATAATAAACGCTAACTATTTTTGAAAAAAACTTAAAAACAAAAAAATCCACGGAAATGAAGATTTTTGGGCACTTGTTGAAATTCACTCTAATATGTCTAAATATCTATATATATAAACGAAAGTCGTGTAAGTTACTCTATTTATAACTCAAGAACGGCTGAACTGATTTGGCTGAAAATTAGTGGGAAGGTGGCTAAGAACCAGGAAAAGGATATAGGATTTATATCCCGAAATTCGATTAGAATTAATTAATTATTATTTAATAAAATTTTATACTAAAACGCATATTTCTAATTGGTGCAAAATTTATCGAAATACGCCAATCATGTAAGTTTTAAATTGCAAAAAGATAAATAACCATGACCCATAATATACTAGATTTTGCTCTCAGCAGCCAAGTAAAGATTAAAATATCACAAAGACATTATCATATTGATATCTTTGATTTACACGAACACTACACATTGAAATAAAACACTTAAACGGATTTTTGTCGTGGTTATACAGGGTTATTGGTTAAGTCGACCTATTCCCGTCAAGGGCGTGTAGTTTACATCGTTTCCGACTGATTTCACCATGAAACACCCTACCCTAAACCTAACCGTTTAAGAGATATTTCAATTTATTTGTTTTTATAAAAATCACCGGATCTTCGGCTATAAGCTTGGATATTTTCAAATGCGTATGTCTTATTATTACTATTACTTGATTTTTACGTTTATAATAAGGTGCTTTGTGACCCCAATAACCAATATTGTACCTAAAATAAATAAATAAGTAGTTGTAGACGATTAAAACTTTAAAAAAATAATAACAATTGGAAAGTTTATTTTTCTTTCAAGGATATCTAGAAAAAAAGATATGGCACCTGTTTGGCAGATATGCCTAAAAATATCTACGTTTCATCGGCTATCCAACGAGCTATAACAACCTAGGGTTTTATCGAAATTTTGTACAAAACATGTAGTTTTATAGGCTACCGGGGAGGTTAAATAAAACAATAGGTCAGCATACAGAACAAGTTACTAAACTTATTAAACTTTTAAGTACTACACACACCATTTTTGAGTCTAAATTTCGTGTTCGACATGTCGGCCCCTGCATTGCACACATCTTCGCATTATTTTGCGAAGACCAGTTTTCACTACACCAGTAGTTAATTTTGTTCTTATTTCATTGGCCGCATTAATGATTCTGTCTCTCAGTACTTCAATTGATGAAATTTGGTTGAGCTCACTGTACATGAGACTCTTTATTTACCCCCACGCATAAAAGTCCATGGGGGTTAAGTCCGGACTTCTGGCTGGCCAGGGTATAGGCCCACTTCGTCCAATCCATTTGTTTGGATAAAACTTCTCCTGAAATGGGCAGGGCAGCCATCATGCTGAAACCACATGTCTTGAATAAGATTGAGTGGCAAATCATCAAATAGGTCATTTAAGTCTTCTTGCAGGAAATTTTCATAGTTTTTCCAATTTAAATTGTCGGGGAGAAAGTAGGCCCAATTGAATGATTGGAAATAATGCCCATCCACACATTCAGGCAAATCGATTGGACGAAGTGGGCCCATATCCTGGTCAGCCAGAAGTCTGGACTTAACCCTCATGGATTTTTATGCGTGGGGGTACATAAAGAGTCTCGTGTACAGTGAGCTCAACCAAATTTCATCAATTGAAGTACTGAGAGACAGAATCATTAATGCGGCCAATGAAATAAGAACAAAATTAACTACTGGTGTAGTGAAAACTGGTCTTCGCAAAATAATGCGAAGATGTGAGCAATGCAGGGGCCGACATGTCGAACACGAAATTTAGACTCAAAAATGGTGTGTGTAGTACTTAAAAGTTTAATAAGTTTAGTAACTTGTTCTGTATGCTGACCTATTGTTTTATTTAACCTCCCCGGTAGCCTATAAAACTACATGTTTTGTACAAAATTTCGATAAACCCTAGGTTGTTATAGCTCGTTGGATAGCCGATGAAACGTAGATATTTTTAGGCATATCTGCCAAACAGGTGCCATATCTTTTTTTCTAGATATCCTTGAAAGAAAAATAAACTTTCCGATTGTTATTATTTTTTAAAAGTTTTAATCGTCTACAACTACTTATTTATTTATTTTAGGTACAATATTGGTTATTGGGGTCACAAAGCACCTTATTATAAACGTAAAAATCAAGTAATAGTAATAATAAGACATACGCATTTGAAAATATCCAAGCTTATAGCCGAAGATCCGGTGATTTTTATAAAAACAAATAAATTGAAATATCTCTTAAACGGTTAGGTTTAGGGTAGGGTGTTTCATGGTGAAATCAGTCGGAAACGATGTAAACTACACGCCCTTGACGGGAATAGGTCGACTTAACCAATAACCCTGTATTTTGACATTATCATATTTCATTTTCATTGGTCAAATATACTCGTAAGTAAGCCAAATATCAACCTAATTGGAAACCCAGTCAGAAATATTCCGAACTGGAACCTACATCATTAACTTCCGGAAACTATTTCAAATGCAAGCGCAAATTCATTTTCGATATTATTTATGTACACTCGCCGGCATAAGTAGTAGAAACGTTTGATGCTAATGACTGTTGGAACCTTTTGTACTCAACTGTACGTTATGTATATTTAAATGGGCAGTAAAATCTATTCCTCAAAACTGAATACATAACAACCGCTTGAGAGTAACCAGTGAAAGTAAAGGCACATGCTTTCAAGTGATCGCAACATTGATTCTGTAGAGTATGTTGAAGTATAGAGGGTATTCAAATATTTATACAAGACTAGTACTGCCCCGTGGTTTCACCCTGGTAGCTCCCGTGGTAATACAGGGATATAATATAGCGTATGTCACGCACTGATAAATTAGCTTTCCATTATTGGAAGATTTTTTGAAGTTGGTTCAGTAGTTTCGGAGCCTATTCGTAACAAACAAATCTATATTTTTTATAATATTGATGACTAGCTGTGCCCGCGACTTCGTTCGCGTTCTGGCAACAATGATCCTATTAGGTGATACTTGGCCTTGAATTTTAAATGTAGGCATAAACGGGCCTTCGGGTATTTGTTGAGCCCCAAAAGAAGTCATTTGAAATGCACTGTTAAAAGCGCGAATATTATCTAAAAATGATTAGAAAGTGTATATTCTCCTAATAGTAATGATTTGAAAGGTTCCGGTGGATCTTCAAATAGGGATAAGTTCACTTCTCCACCAGAACAACAAAATCCAGCAGACTCATTTCTCCATTTCAAGGCAAAGTGTTTCTATAATTCTTATTCGTAATTTAAGTCCTAAACTGTGCAATGGTTCTCGATTAAAGGTCATAAATCTACAACGTAACATAATTGAAGCAGAAATTTTAACCGGTTGTGGTGTCGAAGAAACCGTCTTGATACCAAGAATACCACTCATCCCTAACAATTTTCCATTCCAATTCAAGCGCACCCAATTCCCAGTCGTGGCGTGTTTTGCTATGACGATAAATAAATCCCAGGGTCAGACACTAAAGGCCGCTGGTGTCGACCTAAGGTCTAATTGTTTTTAGCATGGCCAACTATATGTGGCCTGCCCACGGGTCAGTAATTTATTTAAGTATTTATGTAAGCCCCAGAAGGCAAAACCATCAATGTAGTTTATAGAGAAATTCTTTGAATATGAGCTGTCATATAACGAAGTTTTGTACATGATGCAAGCACACAAAGACTGTGAACAATAATTTAAAAGCATTTATTTTTTGTCCTAAAGTATTTATAGATGGATATCACAATTTTTACTTGATTTAACAAAAAGAAGGTTGAATGCACCTATATATTTAAAACTCAATACTGCCAACCTTTGTGTAAAGAATATCATAAATTTAAGGACCTTTGCACACTGCCTATTTTTCACTCTCACGTAGATACCGTGACGGATTATACTCGATAAAAAAAAATAATGACCAGTCTCCATCGTGTTGTTTTACAATTACCTACTTTGACATTAGCAGAATTGCGTAGTTATGGCAGCAGTAGCCAAAAACTATTTTGTTTATTGAATTAATACCTTGACGGTGCTGTAGATATTTTTTTGATGTCTGATGCACCATTTTGAGAACTTTAGTATATTACGATCTAATCTCCTCGGTAGCTCAATTGGATAGAGCAGTGCTACGGTTCAGCATGGATCCGGATTCAAGTTCTAGCTAAGGCGAAAATTTTCAATGCATTTTCTAAAAGGCTTATAAGTTATTTTAATTAAACTTAAACTATTTAATAAAATATTTATGTTAATAATGTATCCATCAGCAGTTTTCTTATTGTTTTTTATTATGGGAAAGACACTCTGTTGATGTTTCTTTAACATAGTACGCACGTATACTTTAATATTACGTCTATACTATTTTTTTTTACGCCTGAAAATCCGCTATGTGCATATGCCCTTTAAGCGTTCGATATTGAAGTATTCTACATTCTGTCAAATTTGATATCTATTAAATATTATTATACAAAATCCAAAATGTAGTATTTTTGTCAGCAATGTTTTCTCGTCAAAAGGAAGCGAAGTGTTGATAAATATATTTTTTGTTTGAAATCAGAGGACCGAAGAACAACAAAGACTATACGATTCCTCCTAAATTTTAAAGAACATCTCAATAACTTAGATCTAACTAAGGTGGTAAGTTGCGCGATATAAACGGATATTACCCAAGCGATGTCGTGGGCGGAGTATTGTTTATTAAATTCAAAACAACAAAATAGATTTTTATTGATAACTTTTCTTCTCGTTATCCAAATGAGATGAAACAAAGCCTATATATTGCGCCAAATTAAGCTTAATCCATATGTGGAAACGCCATGAAAATCCGTTCAGTACTTTCTGAGATTATCGCGAACAGACAGACAGACAGACAGACAGACAGGAAAGAAGGTCGAAAATTGCTTTTTTGGGTTCCTTTGACCTTCTTTTATCCCCCCCTATCAGTTTTAGGTAAATTTATTTAATGTACAGACACGATGGTTCTACTGTTTTATTATTAGTATAGATACCCCATATAAACGAAATGTAATCACTTATGATTCCGAAATATATGTAGAATATAGATTTTTATAGAATTTAAATAAGTTTTAATGTCAGAAAACTTGAAGGTACTTTATTATTTTAAATTATTTGAACTTAAACTTAAGAATCTATTTTATTCTTCGTATAATTTGAAAGACCACCTACATCATAATAACTTACAAAAAATACTTTTTAAGTACTGATAAAGTTAATACGAAAAACATAGTAAGTATTTGAATTTATAAATTATTAAAATTGAAGCGACTTTATACAAAAGTTAAAACAAAATGTGTAAACGAAAATACGCCTTATTGCTTTAATGTTAAAGAATATAATGATTAATTTGCTACCGTTACATTACAAAGTTTTATAATTAATTAAAGTAAAAATAATATTAAGCTTTTATTACATGAATAATCTTTTAATTGCAACTAATTTAATTATTTTATGAGGAAATCTCTTTCCTCTTAATATTTTTTTGTATGGACAAGAGATAAATATGTATTTAATTATTAATTCACCAAACTGTAAAGCACTGCAAAGCAAATGGTCAGCATTTTCGAAAAAACTTTAGTATAATATTTATAGATTACGTACAAATAATAACCAAAGGATAACGTTTTTCTTTGAATTTTGGCCCTAAGAACAACTCTGAAGATGCGAAGGATAGGGAGAGTTGGAGATGTTTGGGGGAGACCTTTGCCCAGCAGTGGGACGTACCTCTGGTAGAGCAAAAGAAATAATCGCTCCTTTAAAAAAAGTGTGAACACATGCTTTATTTTTTAAATATTAAAATGTAAGTTCAACTAATTTTTACGAGGTAATAAACTACAGTAAATATTTTTCAACCATATAACTTGATAAATATTTAAACGACCAAGTAACATCATTGGAAATCCTTCCTGTCCTAAAGGTTGCGGTTTCTATTCTAACGTAAGACATATATTTCTATGTTCATGACGTCATTTGTTTATCTTGGTTTATGTGTCGTTTAAGCTTCTAAGTATTGTCATCTCTCATGATCTTGACCCACATTAATATGGAGTCGGCTTTTTAGTTTTACCACAATTTTTACCTCAGTTTTTCTTCTACAGCGAACTATTACTATTCTGTAGAAAAAAATTGGAAGAGCAATACGAAATTTTTTGATAAACCAGCTAGATTTTTAAGCGCTCTAACTACCCAAAACAACTGTGGTTGATTTTAGTGCGACAATTGAGAACTAAGGTATAAGGACTAAGGTTTAGGTCCAAAATTAGTATATTTAAAAATGTACATAGTCAAACGTAATTTGTGCGATAAAGCTTATTACACTATAGTAGACTATTTAAATGATAAAATCGTTTGGAAATGAATTGCTCTTTTTATATCTCTTATTATTTTCATTATGTACACATATTTTTATTTTGTGAATACAATCACAACAAAAAAAGACAACCCCACTGGGTTTCTTGTTACTTCTTCTCAGTACTAACAATCAATTTAGTTTAAGTTTTGACGATTATAAGTGATTGTATCAATCCTTGATAATAAAGATATTTTGAGTTTTGAATTTTTTTTTTAAATATTATTAATAGCGAAAAAGCATACAACATACGACTTTTTTTGCCTGGTTTGGCACAAAACTTCTATGTAAGTATACTAAGTGCGTAACCATAAAGAAATTAAACACTCTATTATCATAAGTACTCTATCACCGGAACTACGAGAATACTTTACTAAGTGACGTATATCCAAGAGCGATAACTTTTTGAGTCTACTTCAAATAAATCGCGAATAAAGTAGAAAGTTTCTAAAGTTAACACTTGATTCATAAATTCTTTTGTTTCTATGTTAATGAGTAAAGTTAGATCGTTATAGTGCATTCATTTTGCGGTGAGACAAAATGTAAACAAACCATGAAAAAGGTTATTTTGTATGTCATGTTTTATCAATAATACATAGAGTACTCCCTACTGACTACTTGATATTTAATTAATCTTTGAAATATAGAATATATAACATACTAGCATTAGCCCTCAACTTCGTTCGCGTGTAATAATTATTTTAACACGCGACTTCATTTATGTAGAAGGTGAAAAAATAGTTATTCTGTGCCGCCGTGCACTAGCCGGGTCGCCTTGTCATAGTAACTATTTAGTAATCTGTGGCCTTGATCATAATTTTGCTGTAATGTTATTTTAAAACTAAGATATCTTCTAAGATACTTATTGAAATCAAATCATGTAAAAGGCAAATGTCTTTTAGATTAAATACTTTTGAAATGTAAGCGCAAAAAATGTGTTTTTTACGACATCACATTAGAAGCTCCTAGATTTATCGGTGTTTCTCTACAATATCATGCATGTATTATACATATAAACTTTCCTCTGGTATCACTCTATTAAAAAAACCGCTACAAAATCCGTTGCGTAGTTTTAAAGATTTAAGCATACATAGGGACGGACAGACAGCGACAGCGACTTTGTTTTATAAGTACTATTTAGTAACCATAGATGAAAGATTGGTTAGATACCGCGATACCTGATGAGATACATATATTATTAATAGTTACTCGCATGTTCACACTGCCAGCGAGTAACTATTATGATCACGGATGAACAGTTCAGTTCATCCGTGATCATGGCGCTTGCAACAGCGTAGAAATATTGGAAACTCGAAGTCACTACTTTTGAGCAATTGGTAGGGAATAAGACACCTTGGCCATAAAATACCTGGAAATTTAATGAAATACCGATAATGCGTCTCGGAGATTTTTTGTCGAAGCATATACAACAGCCCGAATCAAATGATTGACATACGTTACGCGCGTTTTTTAAAATATGCAAAATTAAATGTATTTTTTTATAATCTAACTGAGATATTTTCTTAATTTTTTTGCGGAAGAACATTCTACAGAGTCTTAGAAAACTACAAAATAAAAAGCCAAATCGGTCTAGCCGTTCGCAAGTTATGACGTGATAACGGCAAACGGGTTTCATTTTTATATATATAGACTAGCGGCGCCCTACGGTTTCACCCGCGTAGTTCTCGTTCCCGTAAGAATATGGGGATAAAATATGCTAAAGACCTTCCCACTGAATCACTCTATCTATTAAAATAAACCGCATCAAAATCCGTTGCGTAGTTATAAAGATCTAAGCATACATAGGGACATCAGGACATAGGGACATAGAAAGCTACTTTGTTGTATACTGTTTTTGATGATTACACGAAATTTGTTTCTTGAATTATTTTTACACAGTTTCACCACGCAAACTGACATTTTACTACGTATTATGTTCAAAATTTAATAAAACATTAGGAACATACGCCTCACAGACAGCTTGCAGTGTGACTGGCTTGGATACGCCGGGTATGTACATGTAGTATTTGTTGCCGCATTTGACTACGTCGGCGATACCTACCAAACACACCGAAACCAATTCATCATCTAAGGTAGTAATAGTAATCACAATGATAATTGACATTACTAAAACCTAAAAATGCTGTGAATCTCAAACTATGGATACATTTTAATACTACTAAATGAAGGTGAACAGTCATTTTAAGTAATGAAAGTAAAATTAATAGTTTTCATATTTAGCCGGATTGTACCCGTCATTTTTACTCTTGATCAACTTGTTGACGTGAGTGTTTTCTTCCCGATTATAGTAAAGTATATTGTAAATTTTTGATAATTCTTTGTTTAAAGTAATTATTGTATTATATTTTATATTCAGTTATCGTTAAATTTCTGTTATCTGAACGTTGATTTTGATGAAAATAAGTGAACCTGGTTCAAACAGCGCTTGCACTTTTACTTCGCCGAAGATCCAAACATACACCAAGGTGTTATTAATATACTTATTTAAATATGTAGAAGAGACTTGGCCAAAGATTCGTATCCCTACAAAAATTCTATTGTATACACCCTTATTTTGAAATTGCGATACCTTATCTCACAGCTAATGTAAACGACGGGTGACAATATAATAGTGAAGTTAGTTTTTTTCTTTTGCTTTTATTTATAAAGTTATGATAAGTCAAAGATTTTCAAAATCCCGCCGAATTTTATTGTTATTCTACACCGAACGCTGAGATACACAGCTGAGCGCGGTCATCGACCCGAGCCGTCACAGAATACTTGATAGCTAGTGTGCCGTCTGGTAATACGACATTTATTTGGTATTTTTTAAAGATAAGTTTTCGACTATCATTTTTGATATTTTTATTGGATATATGGATTCAGTTACTGCTACAGATATTCTGATTTTAATAAGTCCCATATTTTCAAAATAGGGGTGTATAACGACTTCACGAGCCTCCGTTTACCGATTTCTAAAAGAAAAAAAGGAAAATCCATGTTGGAGCTCTTCTTCTGAGGATCACCAATAAATAGTTGTTTATTTATTTTGTAGTAAAACAATTCAGGTGCTAACATGAATTGTTTTTACTTGTACTCAACTCATCCTGTTTATTACCTTTTTATTGATTTTTACACTAAACTAAATTAATAGACGACTTATCAAAGATGCCTACTATGTCTTATTTTACTTTCATATTTATAACTCTAAAAAAACTATATATTTTTCGCCTAAATGAGCTAAAAGTTTGACAACCAGTATTTCTTTGTTTACATTTTGTCTCACGGCCAAATGAACAGACTATAGTGTTACCAACAAAACATAATGGTTAAACTCAAGAACCAGCGTATACTAAGGCCGCATGTCCACCGTAAGAAATTTGTCTTGTCTGATCAGATAAGATAAAATACTCACGTAAATGAGAAGAATCTTATATATAAAACAAACGGGATGTTCGTACGTACTTATTTAAGTCGAATCCCTCGACTAGTTTCAGCCACTCATCCTCCTGATGATGGCCAACGGACGTCGCTGAAACTAGTCGAGGGATTCGACTTAAATAAGTACGTACAAATATCCCGTTTGTTTTATATAAGTATATACACCCTTCTTTTGAAATTGCGATACCTTATTTCACAGCTAATGTAAACGACGGGTGACAATATAATAGTGAAGTTAGTTTTTTTCTTTTGCTTTTATTTAAAAAGTTATGATAAGTTAAAGATTTTCAAAATCCCGCCGAATTTTATTGTTATTCTACACCGAACGCTGCGATACACAGCTGAGCGCGGTCATCGACCCGAGCCGTCACAGAATACTTGATAGCTAGTGTGCCGTCTGGTAATACGACATTTATTTTGTATTTTTTAAAGATAAGTAATCGACTATCATTTTTGACATTTTTATTGGATATATGGATTCAGTTACTGCTACAGATATTCTGATTTTAATAAGTCCCATATTTTCAAAATAGGGGTGTATAATGTCGTACGTTTCGTTTAATGAGAAGAATTTTGTCGAGTCTATGTAAGAAAAAACTTGTCTGTTTCAGACAAGAAAAAATCAGGTATTTATTTATTCATATATTCAGACACTTCAACAACATCTTCACAATAAAATACAAATAAAAAAACTTATTGTTTATAAATGTTTATCTCGGTCTGGGTGTCTGTGTGAATCAGTGTGTGCGTAGTTTCTGATACCCTAGATACAAGCTTCGAACTTAGTTAGGGGTCAGTTACTATAATGAGATGATGTTATGTTATGTTATTCTAATTAATATTTACATGAAAATGTATCTTAACTGAATCAGATAAGCTAAATTTCATACCGTGGATACTCGGCCTAAAGAACAGGCCAGATAATTAATTTATTTTTGTTCTCTTCAAAGTTAGGGTTATAATTAATTATTAAGGCAATCATAATACGTATGAGTTCAAATTGCAGTGTTCGATGATTAACCTCAAGAGGTTAAAAAGGATTTGCCCTTCGCGGTGTTAATAACACTTGAAAAAGGTATATACAATTATAACAATTATTTATTCGCAAAGGTACGAGTCGAACTAGCGTCGAACTAGCAGTCAGATAACTTATTTATATATATTTTTTTACATTTACAAATGATGTGGGTTAAAAAAAAAATGATTCGGAAATAAAGCCAAAAAGTCAAGATAGGTACAAAACTTAGGCTGTCTATTTTTTAATAAAAGACCATGAAACACAGTAAGTTTTGTAATGGTGGCCATTGTCAAGTTTAACTGACCAGTGAACTGGCGTCCAACCAAAAATGTACGTCAATCACCGGAGCGATTCCAAATTCCAGTAGTAAATCTATATAGTTGGCCTAATACTTTTGCTGCCTTATTTGCGTTGCATTTTTGTCTGGTTTAACAAAACCTGGTAAGCATTTGACACCTTGTCAGTCAAATCTGTCACTTTGACAGTATTCAAAATTGATTGTAAAAACTGGTTTAGTGCTAAACCAGACTAAAAATGCAATGCAATTGTTGGAGTGACGCTGGAGTAACGCCATAGTTTTATGTCTGGACTGATCAGTTCAAATGACTTGTCCAAGACCACCTTAACATTTGAATATTAAAGAAAAGTCTATAGTTACGGAAAATAGCTTACAACTATAACAAGAAATATTTGAATTTTCGTAAAGATAAATTGTTTACCACAGCTGCTGTTGTGTGCCTTCAGCTACGTTTTAGTTCGAAATTATGTTTTTATATAAGACTTTTATTTTGTCTGAGTTAAACATAAAGTTTCACTTAACTGAAAACCTCCAGTTTTCAGTTAAGTGAAACTTTATGTTTAGTAATTTTTGTTTTTGTGTGATATAAGAGAATGGAAATAGGAATGATTTCTACCTGTTGTTTTATTTAAGAAAATGTTTTTGATATGACATTTGTAAAAGTTTATATCTTTTTTTAAAATTATTATAACACAAATTATTGAAATTTAAAATTGTGTGTGCTTATTAATTATATATATATATATAACTATATAATATTTTAGACTTTGAGTCCCTCGCTAACGCTCAGGATTCTTATTTTGAATCCCTCGCTGCGCTCGTGATTCAATTTTAGAATCCTTCGCTGGCTCGGTCCTCAACTGGAGCCCCGGTTAAAAAGCAACTTTGCACTCTTGTATAACAAATAACTATTAATGTTGGAAAGCCCATTTATTGAAGAAGCAAATCATAAATCTTTATTGCTTCATGTGATAGAAATGATGACAAATAAATTGTATAGTACAACATGAAACCCGTCAGGGAACAGCAAACAAAGAATAGAAAGGACTCCAAAAAAATCTTTTTATACAAAATTGAATTTTTTTAGCAAACAAAATATAAATCCTACTAATATTATAAATGTGAAAGTTTGTATGTTTGGATGTTTGTGAGTTTGGATGTTTGTTCCACTTTCACGCAAAAACTACTGTATCGATTTTGATTAAATTTGGTACAGATGTTCCTTAAAACTAGGAATAACACATAGGATACTTTGTACCCCGAAATTCCAATGGGATTGTGTATAAGTAATCGTATGTTTTATTGTTACTATTTGTAGTCACAAATGCTACCAATAGATGGCGCTGTTACTTAATTTGTTAACACACGATGGTGAATTGTGCCGAGATTGTATGATACTACGAGCTACGCATTCCCACGGGAGCGGGTACTACGCGGGTAAAACCGCGGGGCGCAGCTAGTCTTTAAATAAATCTTAAACATCTCTAATCACGCTACGACCATCAGAAGCGAAACTAACGCAGATGAAACCGCATAACAAATCTAGTGAAGATAAAGTGAGAAAATAAATAAGTAAGCAACGGAATAATGTTCTAATATGTTAGAAAGTAAATTTGTGGCACGAAATTATATCATTTTAATTTGCCAGTTATATAATGTTTTGGTTGGAGTTATGCTGTAATTGTTAAGTTGAAACCTCATATAACAATTTTCACTTCGCGTACTACTTTCGTTTTTTTTGTCATTTATGATGAAAAAAACTGTTTTTGCTCATTCTTTAGATTTTTTGCTGAAGTTACGCGTGAATGGTTTTTTATGAATTGAGTCGAATTGTTTGGTGTTTTGTATTATAAAAGTCTGTTAGGGCCTATTTCACCATTTTCAAGTAACGTTCCGAGTAGCTACTCACATGTTTTGTCTTTGTCACATGATATAAAAACAAGTAACTTTACTCGAAGGTCGTGAAATAAGCCCTTAGTCTTATAACTGTAGTTCGCCTTAATGATGTGAAATATGCAGTTGTCTTGTTAATCTTTTTGTCAAATGTCAAGTCCCAAGTTCGATTCCTGGATCAAGCTAAGCATGTTAACTATTATGACTTCGAATTGAGATCACCAACATGCATTAGGATTACGTAGTGATTACACTTCATCAGTAAATGACCAGGAGTCAGAGTATTTGCTTGCAGGAAACTAATTATAAGACCTAACGCAGTTTAATACGACTTCTATGGCAGAGTGGTCACCATGCCGGACTGCCATTTCTAAGGTTGCGGGTTCGATCCCGTGCGGGGTGAATATTTGTGTGAACCACAAATGTTTGTCTCGGTCTGGGTGTGTGTGTGAATGAGTGTGTGCGTAGTTTCTGATAACCTAGATACAAGTTTCGAACTTAGGGATCAGTTACTATAATGAGATGATGTAGTGAATGATTATAACATAAGTACTAGAAAAATATGACAGGAATAATAAGAACCTTTATACCCAACCACTGTCCTATCACATACGTCTTGTAAGTACTTCTCTTATTAGGTAGAAGCGAAAAAGTCTTGTTGACTTATACACCACTAGCAGCGCCCCGCGGTTTTACCCGCGTAGTTCCCGTTCCCGTAGAAGTACGGGGATAAAATTAAACTAAAAACCTTCCCACTGAATCACTCTATCTATTAAAACAAACCGCATCAAAATCCGTTGCGTAGTTTTAAAGATCTAAGCATACATAGGGACATAGGGACAGAGAAACGACTTTGTTTTATACTAAGTAAGTATGTAGTGATACTTATACATATTTTCTCATAACGCAGCTTAGTTCGGACCCTTTAGTGAGTTGGGTACTCCATTAAGACGTCTGTGTTCTTCGAATCTGTTCCTATTACTGTTATTGTAGTTTATTTTTAGATAGTTCTCCTTACATTACCTGTGAGAATGAGCTTGGCCCGGGGGATTTTGGGAGAAGAAATGATTGTTCTGAGATATGGAATAAAATATGTATGTTTTATCCTTTCACTTCAAACGAGCAATTCGTATAAAAATAGACATACATATCTTGGCGAATATCATTCTAGTTCTAAACTAAGCACGGAAACTAAGAAAAGCTTAAGTTTATACATTAAATTATTTGATTCAAGACAACGGATAAACATATTTATTACCTTTTCTTATAAATACATAGAATATCTAAAACCATATTATACGAACATATTTATGTACACTATAGTTTGACTTGGGCAGAAATCGAGCTGGTTACAACCTGGTAGCCATTTGTAATCAATATATTTTACATGGGGTCATCCTCATTAGTAGTAACACCTCCTTTAATGTAAAGGTTTCCAAAATCACTGCATATTGAATATGTCCCGTAATATAGGTATACACTTAATGATAGTTGAGGCTTTTCACTAACAAGCCATTAGCACTAATGGCCATACGAACAATTATTGTCGAAACTACGAGTATATTTCATATAAGTACTGGTAATATGCATAGTCTAATTGTTTAGTTAATGTATGCAAAACAGGAGCTTCTGCTGTGCAGAGTCTGCCTCTGCAATACACATGCTACTTGAGTTTGAGCAGCTAGCAACATACAGACGGCTGCACCTCGGGTCGCCCAGCACAATCCAGGAAGTCACCAGAATCCTGAGGGGACTGATCGGCTTTTTGGAAGAATTGAACTGGTACTAGACGCCCACCTCACGCAAAATGGACGCAACTGAGTCGTCTAATTGCGGAGAAGAGCCTGTCAACAAAATTTAAATTAATTAAGTTCACATTAGCGGTAATACATGATTGCAATTGAATAATACGAGTATAAAAAACATGAACGGGTCAAAATAATCCCTCCAAAAATTTAAATTATATACAAATATCTGTTTAAAAGTAGTTTTCAAAAGTAAAAATTCATTTATTCAGTTAAGGCCTCAATGAGGCACTTGTAAACGTCAATGAATCTATCACCGATTCGGAATTTACATCAGCCGAGAAGAATCGGCAAGAAACTCAGGAAACTTTTATTTCCATAATCCCACTAATATTTATGATAAATGCGTCAGTTTAAATGGATGTTTTGTTACTTATTCGTGTTAAAGCTACTGAACAGGATTTAAATGAAATTTTCCATAATTGTTCCCTATAACTAGGACTATTTAACCTATGTAGATACTAGATGGTTACTATCCCGAGATAACCAACTGATTCGGGATTCGCAGAAAAGCTATGGGCAATTGGGCACAGCTTGTTTCCAAATTTAAAATAAATGATAGATGATGTTCCATCAAAAACTTTGATCATTTCCAAAAAAGTGAAAGTCTAAACCTTAATTAAATAATACCAATAAAATAAACAATAAAATAATTTAGAAAATTGATCCAAATGACATACATTTTTCTTAACCATACAAGGAAAACATAAAAACTTTCTTTTAGCATTCGAAGAATAGAGTCAATGGTATTCCAAAAAATATGTGTAAGTAATTTTTGTTTTTTGATTGTTCTCAGTAATACCTTTATTATGGTATTCTTGGAGGTCAAGTTATTATTGTATTTTACTTGACTAAGGTGAACCAAAAGGAGGTTTATGATTTTGACTGGTATGTATCGATATTTAACGTCCGTAATAAGGTAAATAATGATATGATAAAGTAAAAATATCACTCCATAGTATAAAACAAAGTCGCTTTCTCTGTCCCTATGTCCCTAAGATGTATCTTTAAAACTACGCAACGGATTTTGATGCGGTTTTCAGTAATAGATAGAGTAATTCAAGATATGGGGATGGGAGTCCCCATATGAAAAGGGAGGATCCTCCGACCAGACGGGTGTTATGTCTGGTGGGCAGCTGCCCGACGGTTGTAGTCGGGCTCTCGTATACATAGTCAATTGAAAGAAAGAAAGAAAGAAAGAAAAATGTTTTATTTGGACTTCACACAAAAACTTACAACTACATAACAATATTTAAAAACACAGTAGGTTCATAAAAAGTTTTAAAGTGTGATGCCCAAAAGGACACAACTCAGCAAATAACTGTGATCAAGGGCAAGCCCAAGATTACAGCACTGATTTTCAGTTGTGCCCTAGGGGGCGTCGCGGAATACAAAAAATAAGTGTTGAAACAAAAATAAAAATAGATAGGTATAAAATAGTAATATAAACATAAACGTAAAAAACTAAAAACTACTAAACATCACTAAAAAAATAATAATAATACTAGTATTATAGTACTAAGTAGTAGCCGACCGTCAAGCGTCAAGCCAAGCGTCAAGCAAGCAATCATGTGTGACATTCCATTTAAACTTGAATCAATCAGATCAAAAGACGCCGCTCGCGCCGATCGGCAATGTCGGCATCCATCAAAGGAAGAAAGAAATATTTAAAATTTATATTAAATTCGGAGGATTTAACAATATTATTATCAAGTAATGTATTTAGGTCAATTTAATGAAAATTAAGACTAAAAAAACGGCAGGCAAATGAGCGCATAAGACAAAAAATTTGCACGCGCCTCCAAGTGAGTAAGCTACAATACAATCCGTCCCCATGCTAGTTGGAAGCAAAAAGTAAGGTAAGTTTGAAAAAGTTTAAGTAATTATCTAAATATTTGTATACTATTTATGCTATTTGCTTTTCAATATAAAACAATTTCAAAAATCTACAAACACTTTTAACTGTTTTTAGATTCCGCACCGGGGGAGGCAGATTGTTCCAGCACTTGGAGGCGGCATACCTGAAACTACCGCGGAATGCTGCAGTCCTAAATTGTGGAGTAAGGATCAAGTATGAAGACGCTCGCGTACGGTACATATTACAATCATTTGCCCACTTGAGTTTGTCATAAAGATATTCTGGCTTTCGCGATGAAATGACCCCAAAAAGCAGGCCGGCTAGATGAACCTGCCTACGTGCGGACATTTTTAGCATTTTCGATTTATTGAGGTAAGGTGTTACGTGCGCCCG
Source organism: Timandra comae (assembly GCA_958496195.1). Taxonomy (NCBI): domain Eukaryota; kingdom Metazoa; phylum Arthropoda; class Insecta; order Lepidoptera; family Geometridae; genus Timandra; species Timandra comae. The sequence continues at coordinate 1,680,526 of OY292359.1, forward strand.
AGACGGTATGCTAAAGCAGAACCGAGCACAGGCATTTTGAACCCGTTGTATCAACCGCTCAGTGCGGGACAACAGACAGGGACCATACACAACATCGGTGTAGTTTAATTTGGACATTATCAGTGTCTCACAGAGTCGGATTCTAATGTCCTGAGAAAGATAGGGTTTGATATTGTACAGGATTTTTAGTTTATAAAAACAATTTCTCACTGCCTCAGATACATGCTGCTCAAACCTAAGAGCACCGTCCATAACCAAACCCAGATTACGGGCCTCAGTGACATATTCCAAACTTTCGCCCTGTATTTCAATTGCGCTGTAAATTTCGCTTGCGCGATTCAGAACTCTTCAGTTTATTTCCCTCAGTTGCCGATAGATAACGCTGTTAGTTATTATGTGGTGTGTAGATGTCGCCACATCACTCCCCTCCGAGACCGGAGGTCGATAGCAGGTTGAGTCGTCCATCTTGAGATGTTAGCCGGGCCAGTGGAATGTTCCAGTGAGTCGGGGTGATGCTGCGTGTGCTCCAGTGAGTCGGAGTGTTGCAGTGCTGCGTAGTGGCTGACTGCTGCGTAGACCAGGAGAGAAGTGCGTCTCTGCTTGCTGACCGGCCGAAGTGCAGTATGCTGTGCCATAGTCGCTGAGAAGGCTGTAGGTGCTGACCAGGTATGCGTGTTCGCTGCATGCTTGTGGCCAGGGAACCCGTAGTAGCCGTGGATGCTGGCGGCTGGCTGTATGACTCGCTGCTCGAGAGCTTTGAGGAAGTGATTACGTCACGATGCATAGCGTTGTGAAGACTGCGCTGACGTTGACGTTCTTGCGTCACCAGTATGAGGATTGAGGGTGAAGGATGACGTCATGATGACGTAGATTTCTGAAGGTTGCGCTGATGTTCATGCTCGGGGTCACCAGTTATGGAATGTGGGAATCCCCATTTGAAAAGGGAGGATCCTCCGACCAGACGGGTGTTATGTCTGGTGGGCAGCTGCCCGACGGTTGTAGTCGGGCTCTCGTATACATAGTCAATTGCGCTGTAAATTTCGCTTGCGCGATTCAGGACTCTTCAGTTTATTTCCCTCAGTTGCCGATAGATGGCGCTGTTAGTTATTATGTGGTGTGTAGATGTCGCCACAAAGAGAAAGGTTTTTAGAAATTTCAACCTCACATTCCCATGTGATCGGGAACTACGCGGGTAAAACCGCGGTGCACAGCTAGTAATATTATAAAATTAAGATCAGTTTATGTGAATGACAATAATAATACATCTGTAAAGATGTCTCACGCGGAAATGTTAATTAGAATATGTTTTATTATTTGTATTTTATTGTGAAGATGCTGTTGAAGTATTTGAATAAATAAATAAATAAACAATAAGCTTTGTGAGGATGGATATTTGTTACTCTTTCACGTAAAAACTAGTGATCCGATTTATGTAAAATTTGGTAAAGATTTGGTGTTTCTAATCCCCAAATTCCCACGGGATTCACACGAGTTAAACCACCGGACACAGCTAGTTAATACTAATGTTATCTTGTCATGGTTTTGCAGGCTTCAAGTAGGCGCTTACATAACGTATGTATGACTGTTACGTTAACGCTTATATAATTTATGTAATGTATAATCATAATTATACATATCTTACTTGTAACTTGAATAGCTAACGTTTGTTGAGGCAGAAAGTTTATCGAATGGAGACCACAGACATTCTGTTAAATTTGTTTCTGTCAACGACCACTAAGTAGTTAAGTATTTAGTTATCATGGAACTGAAACACGAGGTATTTTAGAAAATCCTTATTATAGTGTGGTAATGACAGTCGCAGAGAAGCAATCTCATAAACATTACTATAGATCTTTTGTCTAGCTATCTTAATATACAGCCTTTTTTACCAGGGGAAATGCATCACCTCCGACGGAGCGGCGGGGTATGTGGGACTCACCCTCCAAGATGAAGCGGTGGAGGACATACCCATTAAAACCCCTGGGGCATACTTGCCTGCGCGCATGAGAGTCTAGCAGCGGGGTTAATTAACGGGGTATATTCGCTGCAATCTTAATATACAGCCTGGTGACAGATAGACAGCGAAGTCTTAGTAATAGGGTCCCGTTTTTACTTTTTGCATACGGAACCCTATATAATATCCGAAATAAACTGATTTAATGTCATCAAACCCCGAATAAATTCAAAAATACATACAATTCTTTCACTCCAATCCTGAGCAATGTTCGTAGATGTTATTCATCACGTCATAATCGTTCTCCATTACATAACGAGAGCAGTTCACTAACCTCATGCCTCTGTTTCTGGTTTGAGGTTTCACCTTCACCGAACAATTAAGTGCAACGTGTACTTACCTTTGTTTTTATATTACTGAAATACTGACACACTGACTTGTGTCCGTTTGTATATGTACTTATTGTTAGTTAAGGTTCATTAGGACAAATATTTTTGGAAGGTTTTGGAAAGGGATTTTGGGGTATTTTATGTCTTTAGTGTCATATTTAGGCCTATAATCGAGTTATAACAACGGCATAGTTTATCTAAATTTTCTCGTTTGATATTAGTAAAAGAAGGTAGTCTTTCATTTAAGTTATTTTTTTATTATGACTTAGCTCTTGTAAACTTACCTCTTATTACTACTCTGAATGTGTAAACTCAAAAACAATAATTCAAAAATCACTAGTCTACTATAACAGCAATCTGTTGTGTATTATGAACATATAAACACACATATACGAGTACTTGAATAAATACAAAGGGGAATCCAACAGGAAGCGACATTTTATAAATATACCATGAAAATGTTATTTATGCTTTCAAACCTTTCTCTCTTATCTAAATTATGTCGCTTTTGAGTTCAACGAAACATGTCGGAATCAGCATTTAACACAACGAAAAATTTGATCAAAGATAAAGCTGCAAAAAGGACAAATAAAATAACAAAATAAAGTTATCAAAGATTACGTACATAATTGTTAAAAATTCAAAAGCCTTTTGTTACACAGCTAAGTGTATTGCTACAACAAAATTGGCAGGCGTTAAAAAATTGTTTAACTAAACCAAAATAATTGAATAAATTCACTGGACCTTTCGACTTGATCGACAAAATGTCTGAGTTACTGGAATTTTTGTAGAAAACAGATTTCAAAATTCGTACCGTAAGCCTTAATCCAATGGTATAAGGTTTAAATTAAACTATATTATTCACCTCATAAATATTACATTAAAACAATTTATGTATTACGAAGCCACATAAACCACTTTAAATTGAGAGATCCTAAGGAAAAAGATAATTGAAATTTCTATTTTCGGTAGTCTAAAATCAACATGGCAGTAGGTATGTTATTATATATTTACAAAGTTTAATCGTATGCCAGACGGAAATTTTCCTTAGGCAACTTTAACCTTTTAAGTTTAGTTTAAATTTTCCATTCCATTTTCAACCCTCAATACCTTCGTTTAAATAAAATTTCCATTAAATAGGTTTTCAAAAATTATATTTTATGTAAAAAGAGGTTAAGTAAATAGGTTATGTTATTTGAGCATTTAATTTCAATGTATAAACTTAGTTAAACTCGGTTATAAACTCAGTTTAAGTTCGATGTATAAACTTGACTGAATTTGCCTCAAAGAAGCTTTGTGTGCTAAATAAATAGAGATGGTATATCATTCCGGGAATACAGACCAGGTGCATACAAAATACTGTTCTGAGAAGCCGTTATGAAGGGGAAAAGCATACAGTGCTAGTTCCGAAGAATTTTAGGATTAATCTTTTATCCTCATCTTTGAATTATCCGCATGTACTGAAACTTCTCTGGGAACTTTCTGCTTATTTTTACCCTATAACTCGCCTGATGGAACGCGACGATACAGCCTAAGATGGAGCGTGCTCGCCTAGAAGACACCGATTCACTCGCGACTAAGGGAAGGTTCATATCTGACGGAACATGCGTCGCGTATTATCGGTCGCGTAACGCCAAAACAGCTAAATGTAAAGAAAAACTTTTGACCGTTCACACTCAACGCACTAACGTATAATCGGTTGAGTGTGAACGGTCAAGTGTTTTTCTATACATTTGTCTGTTCTGGCGTTACGCGACCGATAATACGCGACGCATGTTCCGTCAGATTTGAACCTTCCCTTAAAAAGACCCAGATTGTATGTTTCAAAAAACAGAGAAGCTGGCAGGGAGTTCCATACTCGCGCTGTTCGCATCATGAAAGTAGCCGCGAACTTGTACCATAACTAAGTAGTGAAAAAAAAATGTTGCCTGCGGTATTTTCCCATGGATCATCAAGAAAAAAAACTAAATTTGAAGGTTAATTCAAAGTGATCCTTGAGTTACAAGTGTTCTTCAGTAATTATGATTTTTTTGCTGTTAAACTGTTCATTTTTAACCACCAGCAAAATATTTACTTTTCGTATAATAAATTAATATACTCGCGTAAAGGGTTGTTTACATTAATTTACTCGTATAAAAGCAGGGTATTTGTCTATTTTATTTATCTTGTAAACATGGAAAATTTCTATACTTATCTTGATTTTGTATCAGTATACTATAAGAACACAGATTTCATAGATTCCATGGTAACAATTTCTTAATACTTAGATTATTCTAAACTTACCAAAACTACTTGAAACTGTCAGATATTAATCTTATCATATTAAACATTATTTTCGTAAGAGTTTTTGATTATGTTAATCTTATTCTTAAAAATGATAATGAAAAAAATACTTACTTGATATAATATAGATTTCATCAAAAGATGTATCTATAGACTTAAACTTTGTGAGATGTTGGGGGTAATCTCCAGATCTAATAAAATGGTTTTAAAAGGTCGGTTACTTTATAGAAATTCACGTTAAATAATGAGACTCTTAAATGTGAGTGTCAAAGGCTCTCTCTTTTCCGAACCTTTATCCCTTGTTTATTTGGGGTCGGTTTTCAGTTTAACCAGATTTGGCGGAATATCAGTATTTTACGAGTGTGTTTTTTTTTTTTTTTTTTTATGTGATTGTCAAAGGCTAAATTATATTATTATTTAAATTTTCTTACGGGAACGGCAACTACGTGGGGGAACTCACGGGGCGTTGGTACTCAGTTACATACAATTTAAGATATATTTTAAAAGATATACATAACTACGGTTTCATATACGTACTACATACGAGTACATACAGGAGCACAAACACCAAGAATGGCCCATCTTTTGACTTGCCGTGCGTGTCCCTACACCTGCACACGCGAGGACCTTTACAAGGCCACTGATAGCGCTATATCGGTGGCCGAGTTTTGATCTTCAAAAATTTGAGTCGATACGCAAAGAAGAAGAAGAACACCAAGAAATGACTTAGTTTTTTTTTTATTTATTTATTTAAAAAAGGTCTACCAACAATTGTTACAATATTACATGCATAATTACAGTTACCATTAAATATTTGCTAATTGCTCAATCACTTAAAGGTAAACACCACAAATCCATAAAATAAAATCAAGTACAGAAAAGTTAAAGTTAATCAATTAATTAAAAAATAGTTTTAAACTAAGCAAAGATTTAAAGTTGTAATCAGCCTTAAAGTGTTAGACAAAGGACTTTCCGTCAAGACTCTTGTCTCGTCCTCGGCGGTTTCCCGTAAGCTCTTATCAAACATGTCAAGAACATTCCTACGATGTTTAGTTAGATGGTTGAAATTTGGTATTCTAAGTAGGCATAATTGTATAGACATCTTACTTACTTAATGGTTCTGCAGTAATTCTTCTGTTAAGAGTTATGTTAGAAAATATTAATTTATTTATCCAAGAAAGCGTAGATAAAGACTATCTCTATATAGTACATATAAACAAAGTCGTTGTCGCTGCCTGTCCGTCTTTAAAACTACGCAACGGATTTTTTAGCGGTTTTTTAAACAGATAGAGTGATTTAAAAGAAAGGTCTTTAGCATAATTGTATCCTTGCATTGTTGTGACAATAGTAAGCATAAAGTAAAGCAATTTTATAAAGATTTATTTTATAATGATAAGCTGTGCCTCGCGTTCGCTTGCGTAGTTCCCGTTCCCGCGAGAATTTTGGGATAAAAATTATCCCATGGCCTTCTCCTAGTTCTAAGCTACCTCCCTACCAGCCAAATGAGTTCAGCCGTTCTTGCGTTATAAATAGTGTAACTAACACAACTTTCTTTTATGTAGATATTCTATGGGATAAGTATTAACAAATACATCTATAAACAAGTATAAATAGATGAGTATGAAGAAATATTATCTGAAAATAACTTCTTAAGGTATATAGTTTAGTACCATGCCGCCGCTTCTAGCGATCCTAAATTGATATTGAAATATATTTTTATTGGAAAGCTGGATACACAAATTCGACGCGACGTGGAGATATCGTATACCTAAAACTTAACCTAGGGCGTATATTTTTTAATATTGTAAGTAAGAAAATGTATGTTTTTCGTTCATACTAGGCTAAGTGGTAATGTAGTCTATGCTAATATTATAAAGTTGAAGTGCTTGAACAAACAAACAAGTTCTCAGGAACTACTTTGTCTGAATTTAAAAATATTTTCATGCCGAATGGTCCATTTTATCATCATTAATTTAAGAGCGGTACTCTTGTCGGTGTAACAGGTGCAACTCCCGTCATCTGCCCCTATCTAAGGCGGCCTCCTTCACCTCCTTATACGACACGACAGTGACCTTATCCTTTAAGCAGCAGCCAGCCCCCCTAGCATGACTGTGCGTGATAAAATATATCGAAACCACGATATAATATCGAATTCGCGAGCATGACCAAATAAATTACGGCGTGCTACAATATGATAAAATTAAATATGGCGACTATATTATTATATTTTGACAGTTGGATGTCAATGAATAACTAATATAAATAGCTATATCGATTTCGTGAGCATGACCAAACATGGCGGGTATTTTTATCATATTTTGACAGTTAGATGTCGATAAATCGTTATATCATATTGCGTTTTCGAAGTCATGCTAACCCGGCAGACTCATGAAACTATTTTTATTGGCTTTATTCTACTTATCAAAAAGGTTATAATAATTATCACGTTAAACCGCAGGACAAAGCTAGTACATAAAATATCTTATTACTCAATAAATCGGTATTAGCAACAGAGGCAATCGTATTATCTTGACAAGTCAAGAGATAAATATTGATGATTGTATTTTTTTAAATAAAATTATGTAAAAATATTCCAAGGACTGTTTTTCCACTAGAGATGTAATAATACAGATAAAAAACGTTTATTTTAAACGTAGCTAAGCTTAACACCTGGGGTTTCAAGGAAAAAATGTTTTTCTTTTCACGGGTAATTTTCCCGGAAATTTTCCGAACTTATTCCTCCAATCTATACTAATATTATAAATTTGTTTGTTTGTAACGAATAGGCTTCGAAACTACTGAACCCATTTCAAAAATTCTTTCACCATTAGAAAGCTACATTCACCCTGAGTAACATATGCTATTTTGTCTGTGTATTACCACGGGAATGGGAACTACGCGGGTGAAACCGCGGGGCGCTGCTATGACATATAAAACGCTGATTTGTCAAATAGGTTGTTTCATTTTGAAAACAAAACGCAAAATATTATTCCTTATTAACAATAACATAAAGGTTATACTTACTTAAATATTTTCAAGCATAAATTATAATAATTTTATCTTCATACAAAATCCTAGCAACTACTCGTAAAGTAGTTAATCTATAAGTATGTGTTGAAGAAGCAAAACAATTCTGTATTTTGCAATATTCCGTAACAACTTCAGATAAACGGAATCTCAATCGGTTAGGACAGACGTTATCGGACTAGATTTTTATAACAAGACGATAAGGTATCATGTCAAGATTTTTTTCTTAGTGCTTTTCACATATCGTCACTGTTAACCTTGAATAATATGCTTGTAATGTTATTTACTAACTATGCCTGGTTTTATATGTAAAATCCTATTTTAGATATTTTTCAAGATTGGGTATAAAATGTATCTTGTGTGCTTTTTAGATATCAGTAGTATTTTTTCACCAAAACCTAAAGTCGTTCTCGTTTGAAATTACTTACGAGTCAACCCGCAAATGCATTTCCTGATCATAGTTGTAAATAAATTAATCCTTTTCGATGATCTAAATAATTAAAGTTGTCAAAATTATTTATCTCTACTAAAGTTACTAAGAAATTGTTAAAGACTAATTCATACAAAATTTTAAAGGTGAAATAAGATGACTTCTTCACACTTCAAAAGATAAAAAGGAAATATTAATTTACAGGATCAGAATTCACGCTGGAAACCGGCGGCATAGCTAATTTAGTTTATTTAAGGAATGACTGAGTTGTTGTATAATCTATGTTTGCCTATACTAATCTACATTTATATCTTTAAACTATTCACTACATAGTATAAAACAAAGTCGCCTTCTCTGTAACTATGACCCTATGTATGCTTCCCTATGTCCTTATGTCCCTATGTATGCATATATCTTTAAAACTACGCAACGGATTTTGATGGGGTTTGTTTAAATAGCTAGAGTGATTTAGTGAGAAGGTTTTTAGCATAATTGTGGTCACCATGCCGGACTGCCATCCGTAAGGTTGCGGGTTAGATTCCCGTGCGGGGAGAATATTTGTGTGAACCAAAAATAAGTCTCGGTCTGGGTGTGTGTGTGAATGAGTGCGTAGTTTCTGATACCCTAGATACAAGTTTCGAACTTAGGGGTCAGTTACTATAATGAGATGATGTAGTGAATGATTATGTTATGTTACTGTGAATGTATCCATCGAAAAGCAAGACCATAAATAGATCAAATATTGGAGAACGGCCGTAATATTATTTAGTATTCCTATCTATAATATTCTATTGCTCCCAACTTCAATAATTTTTCCAGGAACAGATACCTTTAACTAACCGGTAATTTACGTTATTAAGTACCTTAATTGATCTCAAGGTATTCATAATTTGTATAATGTTCCGAATTCAGGGTATACATTTCATAATTAATTTCATTTTATAGCAGAATTCTCTAAGTGCCACACCTTTTAATTTCCTAATTAAGTATTTATTTAACGAATAATGATTAACTTTAATGATAGTAATGCGTGTTGGTGATCTCAAAGCTGAGCCATGTTTGGAAAGTAAATATGCGTTGCTCGAATTAGGCAGTGAACCTGAGACCTCACATTGCCATGGCGTTGTATTTCCAAATGTACGAAGCTCGACCCGGGTATTGAACCTGTCTCTCCAGATCGCCGCGTAGTGGTATTGTGTGTACAAATGTAAGTACATAATGCAAAATAAAATACAAGCTCAACCCGGGAATAGATCCTGGAACCTCAGACCTCTTAGATTGTATATCTTAATTGTTCCAAATGTACCTGCATCATGAAAATTAACAAATAAGCTTGACCTGGGAACAGAACCTGTGACCTAAGACCACCGTGGCTTTATAAATGTATGTACAAATAAATGTAGTATAAAATTTAAATGTATAGTACTGTTTTTGTAACCTTTCATCACCCATTCAAATGAAATCTGAATCCCACCAAAAACATTCTGTAAAAAACTAGCCAAGTCTCGATGGAGCTGCTTGTTTAACTCTAAAAAGTAATGAAATCTAGACAGACTCGTGCCAAGTCTAAGGTTCCTTACTGCGATTTCTTTATTATTATAGTTAATGTTGTGTGACTTGGCCGTTGAACATTGTTTAAAAGGTTAGTAGTGGGTACATGTCAATTTTGTTTACACGTAATGTTATAACATTATTAAAATACGCAGCTTTATCAAGCCTACAATTGACTGGATATTGAATCAACATTTTTCAAGTGGCTATAATTAAGCAAATTTTCTATCGTCAATGGATAGGTTCTGGATTTTTTAAGATTGGTGAAATAGCGTCATGGAGCTCCTAGTTTTGTACCCTTGTGTACATACATGTGTACCCTTCAACGGCCAAGTCACACAACATTAACTATAATAATAAAGAAATCGCAGTAAGGAACCTTAGACTTGGCACGAGTCTGTCTAGATTTCATTACTTTTTAGAGTTAAACAAGCAGCTCCATCGAGACTTGGCTAGTTTTTTACAGAATGTTTTTGGTGGGATTTCATTTCTTTTTGTTAAAACTTGTTTATATTGATTTATTTTATTAGATTTTCTTATTTGACACACTTATTTTTAGGAGTAGTATTATATTATTAAGCGCCCCGCGGTTTCACCCGCGTAGTTCCCGTTCGCGTTTCCGTGGGAATTTCGGGATAAAAAGTATCTATACATAAATAGTTTTTAAGCTACCTCCCCACAAATTGTCAGCCAAATCAGTTCAGCTGTTCTAGAATTATAATTTCCGTTCCCATTCCCGTGGGAATTTCGGGATTAAAAGTTTTCTATGTGCTTCTCCTGGTTCTAAGCTACCTCCCCACCAATTTTCAGCCAAATCAATTCAGCCGTTCTTGAGTAATAAATTCCCGTTCCCAATCCCGTGGGAATTTCGGGATTAAAGTGTTCTATGTTCTTGTCCTGGTTCTAAGCTACCTCCCCACCAATTTTCAGCCAAATCAATTCAGCCGTTCTTGATTTTTAAATTCCCGTTCCCAATCCCGTGGGAATTTCGGGATTAAAAGTATCCTATGTCCTTTTCCTGGTTCTAAGCTACCTCCCCACCAATTTTCAGCCAAATCATTTCAGCCGTTCTTGATTTTTAAATTCCCGTTCCCAATCCCGTGGGAATTTTGGGATTAAAAGTATCCTATGTCCTTTTCCTGGTTCTAAGCTACCTCCCCACCAATTTTCAGCCAAATCAGTTCAGCCGTTCTTGATTTTTAAATTCCCGTTCCCAATCCCGTGGGAATTTCGGGATTAAAAGTATCTTATGTCCCTCTCCTGGTTCTAAGCTACCTCCCCACCAATTTTCAGCCAAATCAGTTCAGCCGTTCTTGAGTTATAAATTCCCGTTCCCAGTCCCGTGGGAATTTCGGGATTAAAAGTATCTTATGTCTCTCTCCTGGCTCTAAGCTACCTCCCCACCAATTTTCAGCCAAATCAGTTCAGCCATTCTTGAGTTATAAATTCCCGTTCCCATTCCCGTATAATTCCCGTTCCCGTTCGATTATCCTAGTTTTTATAGTTTTCCCTTTATGTGGCCATTAAACCCTAACTCTGTACCAAATTTCAGCTCTCTAGGTTTATGGGAAGTACTAGTTCTATTTTGATGATCATGAGTGAGTGAGTGAGTGAGTGAGTGAGTGAGTGAGTGAGTGAGTGAGTGAGTGTCTAAAATGCGAAACTTTGCTTTCGCTTAACTTGGGCACTAAATGACCTACAGACTTGAAATTTTATTTTAAGTATGTGATTGTATAGCTTACTGGATGACGAAAATTTCAGCGTTCTAGTCTTATCCAGAGGTTCTCAAATAGGGGCCTGAAAATGCGGCGAAAGGGTTCCTGTAAAGGATGGTACGGCAGTGTTTGCTTCGCGCTCGACTTGGCGGGGGGCACTGCCGTGCCCCCAGATTTGTCACACAAGTGACCTTGACTGATCGTTGATGTTGCAATACCGACCTTATAGATAAAAGTTTAGAGTATTATTTTGTTTAATTGTATTGTAAACCTAAAGCGTAGCGCGGGTGCCTTCAAGATCAGTCTTCATTCATTTGCCGTGAGAATAAATCCTATGTGTGATTTATATTGTTTTTTTAATATAATGTGAAGTTGGAAAAAACATTTTTTGTGTTTGTAAACATTTTGAGGTATGATATTTTTTTTCTTTAGTTTTTTTAATTATTATTTACGAAAACAATAATTAAAAATTATTTTAATAAACAACATTTTATATATTTTCTGAAACAAATAAAAGAACAATGGTTTTTGGTTTATAATTATTACGATGTTAGGAATTATTATGATTTTGTATTCATTTTTAAAGAAGTTTTATTTTGTTTCCTAATTCCTAAAGTAATATTTTCTAAAATTTATAAAAAAACCTTTGATATGTTAAATAAGAATCTGTTTATTTTTATTGATGAACTTATCTCTGAAATTTAGAAATGATCTGATTTTGAAAAAATCACAAAATGGACTTACTTCAGGACTACTAATAAATTTCATAGTTCTGAAGCATTGTATACTATTTTTGGCATTTTTTCACAACTAGGTAACAAATAATATACCCTTCCCAATATGTAAGAAAACCTTCAGGAAACATTAATTTAAATAAATCTGTTGCCCTTATGAAACTCGCATCTGAAAGATATTTAAAACAATGTCTGGCTATTCACATTATGTAGAGTTCTTCTTATTAGCGTGTCGACTCATATTTATGTAGAGTTAAAGCGATTGGATTGGACTTAGACGAAATTTGGTACATAATATTCCTTTTATGAGAATTTAAATTAAAATATTTAATAAATTAAAGTTATATTTAGGATACGTTTCTTCTCACTTTATCCCAAAATAGGAAAAAGAAAAAAGGAAATTAACAAAATAACCGCAGGGCGAAGCTTATACGAGGATCATTTTCCATGGAATTCTATATTTAAATCTCAGTTTTCTTTTATTAATATAAGATCCCTTGTTCATTGACCTTTGCGTCTACTTAAGATTAATTTATGTAGCCCCGGATTTTTTTTATTGCGATCAAGTGACGAGGCGAGCGAGAAGACAGTGTACAACACTGTACTGCGCTCATCTTATTTACTTAATATTTTATTTTTTCATTTATTACCTACATGTTTTTTGTACAGGCAGATTTTATAAAATACCAGAGTGGTATTAAAATCATGAACCCTGCAAGGGCTCAGCAATATACAACAAAATATTTACTAAAATGAAATAAAGATATAAAATTTAGAAATCGCCACCCCGAGACTTTAGTTGGTGAGTCTCGTGTGCCCAGTGACTGGACATTACTGGAATATTTAATATACTCGTAACATAACATAACATAATCATTCACTACATCATCTCATTATAGTAACTGACCTCTAACTAAGTTCGTAACTTGCATCTAGGGTATCAGAAACTACGCACACACTCATTCACACACCCAGACCGAGACAAACATTTGTGGTTCATACAAATATTTACCCCGCACGGGAATCGAACCTTACGGGAAATAAGAATATAATTTTTTTAAATCGCCACCGAGACTTTTGTTGGTGAGTCTCGTGTGCCCAGTGACTGGACATTACTGGAATATTTAATATAAAATATTAAAAAGATTTAACTTCACCAAAATGTCGCAAACCCCATGATATGCTGGAGGACCTTTATTTACAGAAGTTGTGAGGAAATAACAACATTGCGGCCGGGTATTTAAAAAGTTAGTTATTTAATCTGTTTTCTCCCGGTTGAAGGTAAAATTTTCGGTAAATGTTTTAATTAATTTAACATTTTGTCAAAATATTGTTTTGTTAACCGATAATAGTTATTTATGGTACAAGCGAGGTAAGTTGGTGATTACTTCCGAGGCGCTATTGAGGCCCGAGCCGTCAGGCGAGGGTTTGAAGATAGCTGAGGATAGTAATCATCAATACTCGCATGTACCATACAATGTTTTTCAACACATTTGCGAAGAAATTATCATTTTTCGCTAATAAATAAACAGTTTTCCATTTGCGCGCATCCAACACAACAATGGTGATCGGCCATAGATTAAAAGAATATTTTTATTAAAAAAAATCGACTAACCTAACCTACCAAAAGTAAGGCAACATAGTTGAAGTTTGTTTTTAAAATGTATGGACACGATTTTTTTTGGTATCGAAACTTTTTTAAAGCTAAACAATTTAAAAGAAAATCTATAACTCACTAGTGAATCAAGCGTGTCATTATTCAACTGTTTTTGCACAAATAAGAGCCCCTTTATGAGCAAGTGTGTTGAAAAAACTATTAGTTAGATAAGACTATTTTGCACGCAAACAGGCTTGTCCTTACCCTACATAAGTAATAATAAAATTTGAATTTGGATAACTAATATCGTTTGAATCGTTCTTATAAAAAAATAAATTTAGGCCTCAAAAAGTAGAATAAATAATAAATTACTAGCAGCATACAACAAATCCACGTAAAATAATAATGATTTACTTCATCATCATCATTATCATCAGCGTGTTTGTTTACGTCCACTGCTGGACATAGGCCTCTCCCAACTCGCGTCAATATGCCCTGTCGGCGGCACGTCGCATCCACTCTCACCCGGCTACCCTGCGCAGATCATCGCTCCACTTAGCCACAGGACGTCCTACGTATGATTTACTTACTTCATTATTTTTCTTTTTTCCAACTATAGCTAGACTACTAATCTTAGCTCTCCTTTGGTATTTTTAATGTTAATATATTGTCTTTAATGCAACCAAAATATCTGTGTCATAATAATTTCATACATATTCAAAATGCTTCAACATCACTTAATCTAAATTAATTTTTGGTTTGTTATCCATTACAAACAGAGCAATCAACTTTCATTCAATGTTTAATATAAAAAAATCCTTGGAGCAGTTTGGCCTAGAGATACTTGTTTAACTTGAAAATTAATTTAAATAAATAGATATATATATAAAATATGTATGTAAAGTTATCCTGTTGTCACAACATTCGATGTTTATCCTTTGATATCTCTATATATAAAAATGAATCCCTATTTCTTGAAATTTGATACAGGGGTAGCTTATGGTCCGGGGAAGAACATGAGCTAGGTTTTATCCCCAATTTCCCACGGGATCGGGAACTATACGGGTAAAACCGCGAGCCACAGCTAATATACAAATAAAGTATTATAAAGCTAAGGAGTATGTTAGTTACGTACAATGCGCTAATCACTGAAACTACTGTACCCATAAAAATATAAAATAATAGTGTTATAATAAAAATAATAAAAAATTAATACATAAATATACTTATCGTAGTCTTAAAACCTTCAAGTTCAAGTTTATTTCAAGGAAAATATAGCTAATTTATGTACTAAGGTCTGGCACTAACATTGATGGGAAGCCATAAAAGAGGTTTTGTTTTATGAGCATTTCTGTACTTAGGAGGTCATATTAAGTTAAGACGTAGAACCTAGTTGTCGTAGTAACATCATCGATTAAATCTTTAACTATCCTCAAAGATTCAATCAATGTGAACCACAAATGTTTGTCTCGGTCTGGGTGTGTGTGTGAATGAGTGTATGCGTAGTTCCTGATACCATAGATACAAGTCACGAACTAAGGGGTCAGTTACTATAATAAGATGATGAAGTGAATAATTATGTTGTGTTAGAACGACTATCTATCGTTAATGTTATAAAAATTCTGACTTCTCGTTTTGCCAAATAATATAGCAGTATGCAGAGTTCACTAAGCAAATCAGTCCTGTGGTGTTTCACACATCACAACGTTTATGAGTTGGGTCCTTCATGTCATCAGCACTGTTACATTTAAGGACATAATTTTGTGTATAGATAGATATATACATAAGAACCTTTATCTTTCCTTTTATTTTCAAATTTTATTTAAGTTCTTCTTTCCGTGTCAGTGTATTTGTTTGGCCATAAAACTAAAATGATAAAATAAAATGCTATTTCTTTCAAAGGACTCAAATTAGAATCCTAACTAATATTATAAATGCGAAAGTAACTCTGTCTGTTACCTTTTCACGGCTAAACTACTGAACCGATTGACTTGAAATTTGGTACAGGGGTAGCTTATGGTCCGGGAAAGAACATAGGTTACGTTTTATCCCGAAATTCTCACGGGATCAACGGGATCACGGAACTACGCAGGAGAAACCGCGGGACACAGCTATAATGTATAATCTTATAATATAAGCTTATCTCCAATCTCACGTGCATCTAATTCCTAATCATGAGTGTCCTTAATTGATAAATGTTACAATAACACAAACAATTATAATGTAACTAACACTTGAAAGGCTTAAATAAAGTCCTTTTCAAGTGTGTTGTGTACCTACTGTGTATCTCGTTTGGTTACTGAGGTGTCCTTGGACATAGAACTAATTTAGGTATTCCTGATTTAAATACTAAAATTACATTTCGTTTTTTCTTAATCTTAAGCTACGTGTGTACACATGCATTAATTAAAGCAAGAATTGTACCCTAAACCTCTGGTAGGCAAATGAACTTGCTCATCATCACTCATCATCATCAACTTAAGAGCTGTTGCTCTTGTCGGTGTAACATGTGCAACTTCCTTCATCGGCCCCTATCTAAAGCGGCCTCCTTCACCTCCTTATACGACACGACACCGACCTTATCCTTTATCTGGCTCATGTAACTTATTCTTGGCCGACCCCTTCCTCTTCTTCCTTCCACTTTTCCCTCCAAGATGTTTAATATATAACTTGCCACTACACCACTAAATTCCTTGACGATGGCAGAGTGGTCACCATGCCGGACTGCCATCCGTAAGGTTGCGGGTTCGATTCCCGTGCGGGGTGAATATTGTGTGAACCACAAATGTTTGTCTCGGTCTGGGTGTGTGTGTGAATGAGTGTGTGCGTAGTTTCTGATACCCTAGATACAAGCTTCGAGCTTAGTTAGGGGTCAGTTACTATAATGAGATGATGTAGTGAATGATTATGTTATGTTAAATCTAAATTGTAATCATCACTCTATTTCCTTCATATAGCACCTGGTCCCTAACTACTTTATTTACCAGTGTCTATGGTATCAGAAACTATGCGTACTTTATTAAATGAATTGAAAGCTAATAGTTTCACTTCACTTTAAACTTGGTTTGACTTTAAAATAAATCGCCAAGAACTTTTATAACTAACTCTGACGACTAATTTGTTATTTTGATTGAAAGTAATGACTTCAGTAACTTTCCTCTCTCTCTGCTATTTTTGTAACTTGTGGGTAAAATGGTAGAGAGACGAGAATGCTAAATTTAAACTGTAATAATAAGATGGAATCCAGGGATTTTCCTACGAGAAGTTGGTAACTTATTAATTCAGTTTTCCAAGAAAATATGTTATTATTTCACTTGGTTTTGATAACAATTCCAAATAATGTTCATTATCTTGGCATCAGTAGTTTCTGAGAACAGAAACAAATAAGGATTTATTATTTCTTAAATATTTTCTTTATTTATGGTAATCTGAAATTACTATAATAAGGTTTGAAGTAAAATTACTATTAATATAACTAGTAATTGAAAGGTTTTCTCTCCTCTCGGAATTTTAACAGAAAGAATTTTAAAAAAAATTTAACAAAGCAATTTCGTTTAGTGTTTGTAATCGCCACCATCCTTCTTCCTACTAATATTATAAAGCCGAATGTTTAGATGTGTGGAGGTTTGTTCCTCTTTCACGCAAAAACTACTGAATGGATTTTAATGAAACTTTACAATAATTTACCTTATACATTAGAATAACACATAGGATACTTTTTATCCGGAAATTCCCATGGGAACGGGAACTACGTGGGTGAAACCGCGGGGCACTACTAGTGTTTAAATATGTCGCAGGGAAAAAAAGATTTAAGGGTCTTCACGGTAGACGTCAAAAAATCTTGTTTATTTCACCACTTCACTAAAGATGTTGTTTTGAATTTAACATTTTCATCTCCGCAAGTGTTCTCAAAACTTCTTAGTAACACTTTTTAGGCGCAGAATTTTTCTCTTAATTTTGGCAAAGAAATTAAAAGAAAGTTTATTTATTGCCACTGTCCTGTGGTTTTAGTTTCGCATCGCACGAAATTTCATTAACGTCGTCTGTTTCAAACCGAAAATATGACCTAGTTTACAAAGAAACATAATTACGTAGTTTTTGTTAAGAATAAAAAGGAAAATTGGACTTCGGGAGACTGTAAATAGAAAAAGTTAATTTCATGCCTAAGAATTCATCGATGTATGAATACGTCAGCATCATCAGCTCCTATATGTCTCCACCGAGGGGCTCGAGCCTACCCTGCACGAGGGCGATGAATACATAGAATGTTTTAATTTATCTTAATAATTATTCCCAAATTTCAATAGAATAAAGGACCACGCGGGTGAAACCGATAAATCATAGCTAGTAAATTTAAATAAAACAAGAAAGACGGAACCACTGAAAATTAACATAACATAATCATTCACTACATCATCTCATTATAGTAACTGACCCCTAACTAAGTTCGAAACTTGTATCTAGGGTATCAGAAACTACGCATACACTCATTCACACACACACCCAGACCGAGACAAACATATGTGGTTCACACAAATATTCACCCCGCACGGGAATCGAACCCGCAACCTTACGGATGGCAGTCTGGCATGGTGACCACTCTGCCATCGAGGTCGTCTTAGTTACAAAATTGCGATTAAAACTAATATGTTTATAGTAACTCAGTTCAATTCAATTTCAATTTGAACTACGTTCCGGTTCAAAACAATTTTACATTCGAAGTTACAAACCCTGGAACTGTTATTGCAGGAAATTTAATTTAAACTTTTTCAAACACATCGTTTTGCATTAAAGTTTGTTTACATTGATTGTTTGTCAAAGTTTTTAAAATTCTATTTTTGATTTGAACTTGGAAGCTGCGAAAATTTGCGTTTTTTGAAAAAAGTATTTCCACTTGGCCACTCGAGCGGGTCCAAATAAATCACGACAAAAATAATTCTAAAAAACAGTCTAATTTGAGAGCTTGAAGTCTTTTGCGAAACCATAATATTATCGCCACCGTATAATGGAAAATGCTAAAATCCTTCGCAAAAAATACTTTTTCTTCTTTTGAAACTAGTTACAAGGTCATGATTTCGTTGGCAGCCTTAGGCCCTTTTTTATCGGTAAACATGAGTGAAACCTCATACTTCTTTGTCGTAGACAATGTAAACTACTTTCCATGGGAACTGAAGATTCGTACTGCGTTTATCCCATTACGTATTTACACATTTTAAGTAAGTTTAAAAACAAATTGCATGATACTTTCTGAGTATTTTGTTTTTTATTTAATAGTTAAAACATTATTTTAAGCTATCGGTTCTCAACATAGTTTTATAATAATTATTGTTGTACCGTTATTGCCTTATTGTTCTAAGACTTCCAATAGGCATAGGGTATTTCATAAAGAAAATTTACGGACAAGGCCAAAGAAGGCGTTCGACAGGAAAAATCAAAGCCAAAACTTAACAGTACAGGTTCCGTAGAACATTTTTTCTAATTGACCACTATCAAGCAAATTTTCCGTGAGTATCTTAATTTTGATGAGACACCCAACATTAGATTTTCAAAAATTACCGATTGTGGTAGCTAACCGGGATAGCAGGGGTATAAAACTGGCATAACCTACCGATCAACTTGTAGGGCAAGATAAATTTTAACTAAGCAACAGTAAAAATAAGTTCTCAAATTAAAATCGTTTGTTGTACTTTGTGTCAATACTTTTACGTTATTTTATTAGTACGGAAGTAAAAATGAAGGGCTTTAGAAAATTAAAAGTCTCAAAGCGGGTAAAAAGGCTGAGAACCGATGGCATAAGATAAAAACAATTTCATATTAATTTATTTCACTCCAATTAAGAACAGCCTGCTTTAATTATTTTTCTTTTCAAACTTCCGGCTCACCTAAAAGTTACGTAAAATTTATAATTCAATATTTACTTTTCCATAACACAAAATGTTTACGTAACAACAATACTTTATGACGTTATGAAGTCCAACCAAGGGTAAAGTATCGTATTGTTACTCAAGCCCTAGTAATTCCTTAGCCAATCTATTGTTCAAACAATTATTCACACCAAAGACCTTCAAATAAATGGAAGTGTATAATTAATAAGATATTTCTGCTGTAACAATCTCGATTGACACTTTACCACTAGTACACTAGACATTAGTACTGTTAATTATTCTGTGGCTTCGTAGGTTGCTTAAGAGCATTGTGCAGCGGCTTTCTATACAAACGTATTCCCGTGTTTTTTCCCTAGATAATGATTCTAGAGCAAATATATTTTTTATAAAGTGTGTGCCTTCTAAAAGTATAAAAAAGAAGATATGTCATATTTTTTATTATTATTAGAAGGGTGGTGCTACGGTTCAGCATGGAACCGGGTTCAAGTCCTGTCTGAGGCGAACATTTTGAATGCATTTTTCATAATATTATGAAGATATTGAAAAAAATTTAAAAAGAGGGACATGGCTTGCAGGCCCACGCTTTATATATTTTTTTGCTGTAGAGGCATTATCCAGAGAGGAAACCCGGGACTACGTTTGTATGGGAAGCCGCTGCTCGACTATACTCTTAACAATTATTTATGAGCACTCCAAAGATTTTCTTTTAAAGGTACAATAGGCGTTAGACGGCTTTGTATATTTTAATCAAAGTATCTGTGCAAAGCCGCGCTAAGTATTTTTCTGGTGATTGCTCTTTTTACTTAAAGAAAGATTAAGGTGAAACCTTATCCAAATACAAATGTAAAAGCCTGTAACATTCCACTAGACGGGAAAAGTAAACTAAAATTGTGAATATTTTATTATTGACAAGTAAGTTATAGTACATAATGTTTATATCTACATATTTACTAATCTATATATATATATAAAAATGAAACCCGTTTCCCGTTGTCACGCCATAACTTGAGAACGGCTAGACCGATTTGGCTAATTCTTCTTTGCTGTGTTTGTTATTGTCAGGAGAAGGTTCTTATGTAAAAAATCTGGAAAGTAAACGGGAAACTTGGACCCTCGCGGGCCACTAGTGATTAATATACGTAAATGTAATGTTGATGATGTTCTCTTTATACATAAAGTATCTCAATGCAATGAAAAGGCCTTTTTCGCACAAATTATACTCATATTAGTACATTGAGAACAAATTAGACTAAAATAAAAGACTACAATGAAATAAACTTTTCACTTCGAGTAAAGTTCATAATAACATTAAGTTATCAAGACACTTATGATATTTTCAATAACTTAGGTAGGTACCTAAAAATAAGTTATTAAACACTACAACGAGTATTTACTTCGACATTATCCTTAAAGATACCTGTTTTAATAATATTTTAAAATGTGCATACCAATATTTTTGCTTTATATCATAAATCAAAATTATTTAATTAACTGCTAATGGATTTCATTCGACCTTTGTAAGTTCAAATCATTTGATTGGTTTCTCATTATGTACGTTTTATATGACTACCAAATGAAACAATAACAATTGTTATTAATGATTTAATTTAATTTCAAAAAGAAAATCATCAAATAAAAAACTTGCTTTTGAAAATTCAATTTAAAATTCATATACCTTTTGTTGTAAAACTTTTGTAACGAGTTTAATGACTTCTTACTCATTTACTCAATAATTAACAGTGAATATTTGTTTAATTAGCTACAGCTGAGCTGATCATCTTTTGAGAAAAAATATTATTACAAGCCAACCACTGTATATTTTTTTCTTGAGATTTTTTCGTTTTTTAATTTATTTATTTGTTACTTGCTGTAACCCTCGTACTAGCCATTTTTTCCCTTGGGAATTTCGGGATACATATTTTGTGCATTTTCTGGTTATATCAAACGTACATACTTCTTCACTATATAGTATAAAACAAAGTCGCTGTCGCTGTCTGTCTGTCCCTATGAATGCTTAAATCTTTAACACAATTTCACTTAAAAAGATTGGGATTTGACGGGGGTAAAACCGCGGGGCGCTGCTAACCTTATCCTTACTAATATTGTAAATGCGAAAGTAACTGTCTGTCTGGATCGGGAACTACGTGGGTAAAACCGCGGATAAAGAAAATATCATTTTGTTTCTGTATTAAGTAATTGTACTTAATACAGAAACAAAATGATATTTTCTTTGTGTAAAAACAAGGATAAACTGTTGCGTAGTCAATGATGTTTTCTTAATAAACATTTTCCATGCGAATGGCCACGTCACTTAGATTAACATTCATTTCCTGAGTGAAAAATAGGTCAACCAACCAACACGCTTTACGGAATAAATAATGTATATTTTTATACAGTTATCTTCTTAATATTAATGTTAAAAACAAAGTAAATTTCCTCCGTCTGTAACTATGTATTTAAACTATGATCTATGAAACTAAGCTACGGATTTTGATGCAATTTTTATAGAGAGATCAAAACTTTATTATACATACTACTAGCGGCGCCCCGCGGTTTCACCCGCGTAGTTGCCGTTCCCGTAGGAACATGGGGATAAACTTATGCTAAAAAATCTTCCTGCTGAATCACTCTATCTATTATAACAAACCTCATCAAAATCCGTTGCGTTGTTTTAAAGATCTAAGCATACATAGGGACAGAGAAAGTGACTTTGTTTTATACTATGTAGTGATACGCAATGCCCGGCTTTATCATTAACGGTGATTTATTCCATTATAAATCTAAGAGAAGAAACAGCACGATGATTAAAATATGTAGTGTAGGAATAGAAGAAATAACTACTTATTAACGATATGTTTTATTCATTACAGATAAAACAGAAAAATGGGGAAGAATAAAACAGAAAGTATGGAAATAGACAACTTTAAATCGACGTAAGTATATTGTTTCTTTAACTTTATGAGCATTTCGTGCTTAATGGAGAACTAATTGTTTTCTGTAATACAAGTGAAGGATTTTCCACAGTTTTTCTTTAGTTTAAGCCCTATTGTGCAAGAAATGTTTTAGGTCCAAACAACAGCACACTTTCGATAGCTCAATTCACTCGCATCAAAAGTTACAATTGTATTCCAAACTATATTGAAAATTATAGAAAAACAATAACATTATCGAAAACCAATCAATCAATACAACTTTGTTGAATGCAAAATGTACTCAGCGTTTGACCTTTCATCATAGACCTTGAATAGATGTGATCAAGTCAGCTCAAGCAGAACGGTATTGAAAATTTCAACAAGTTTCAATACAGTCATGGATCATTAGCCCTTGAACAGACTGCCATTTTGATTGTTCACATTATTAATGATATTAGATGTTTTAATTCGAATTATAAAGATGTACTAAGAAGTGAATGAAGTTAGGTTTAGTTATTTTTAAACTCGATACATATTTAATATTTGTATTGGCAAACAAAGACAACCCGCTGGCTACGCGAACGTATAATAATTTAATACTTAAGCCGTATATTTAGAACATTGTCCTGACATGTCCAACCAAACTTTCGGTTTCGGCCATAAAAACTAGTTAGGTCGGACACTATTAGATATTTTTGTTGTGTTGGATATCTGGCTTCACAACGGACGTTTCAGCTGCGGACGTTCGGAGCGCGATGGATAGTCAGATAAAAAATTCTCCATACATTGACGCTCCCTTACGTAGTCGTACAAGTGTTACAACACTTTATTTCGATACAGTAGCGTAAGTGCGCAGTTTTCCGCAAATCAACCTCTGTATTTTTTTTTACATTTGGAAGAAGAATTGACTTTTAAGTATAATTAATTGTATTTCATTGTTTGTAGCAAGTGAGGCTAATAGAAGCAAAAAATACCCCTTTTTGCTTAATAAGAAAGTTATAATAAAGTATTTTCATTTAAAAACGTTTCATTTTACAGAGCGGAATTAACAAGTAATCCAGGATTTCAATCATCTTTGAGTGTCGCGACGAGGAGTGATGAAAAAGTGTACAATCCTTTTGATCACCGCTCCGTTGAGCACCCAAACTCGTAAGTATAATAACAAAGTATGAAATTATTACGAAGTTCATGTTTAATCTGATACTCGTCTGCCCTTAGTTTCACCTGCGTATAACATAACATAATCATACATCATCTCATTATAGTAACTGACCCCTGACTAAGTTCGAAACTTGTATCTAGGGTATCAGAAACAACGCACACACTCATTCACACACAACCAGTCCGAGACAAACATTTGTGGTTCACACAAATATTCACCCCACACGGGAATAGAACCCGCAACCTTACGGATGGCAGTCCGGCATGGTGACCACTCTGCCATCGAGGTCATCATTATAATTCCAAATCCATGAGATACTGCATATAAGCCATCCTCTTGAATTACTCCATTTCTAAAAATAGTTTGACAGCGGCAGCAACTTCTTACATGCAAAGACTCAAGCGGCAATATCTTAATGGCAAACAGCCGCACTCAGAGACGTTTAACGAATACTTAAACTAATGTGACAAAATATTTCTGTGCCGATGACAGCGTCGCTGTAATCGCATCGTTTGGTTGTCAGTGTATTGAAAATGTATCAAAATGACATTAAAGTCTAAATGACAATAGTAGCTTCCAATTTTGGCCGCCGGCACAGAAATATATTGGCACATTAGTTTAAGTATTCGTTAAACGTCTCTGAGTGCGGCTGTAAGGTTGGCATTTAAGAAGTCGTGAGTTTAAAAACCCTGGGTGGGTTTTAAACTGAACTATTGACGTGAGCCTCTAGACACAGGCATACTTATCTTAGTTCAAGGGGTTGACGAGACTTACAATGTGCAACCCACGGTTTGCTTTAATTGCTGTAAAATATTGATTTGTATATTGATTCTGTGTGGTTATTATTTTATTTAACAAAAACGTTTTACATTTAAGTTCACTTCTTCTTACATAATTAAAAACTCCGACAATCTTATTTTAAAAATAAAGTGTTTACCGAAATGGCTATTATTTATCTTAAAAAATATGGTTTATTAAATTATATGTTGTGTTATAATTTTAAAATTCATAAACGATTATGTGACTTCACACCAAATAAATGTGTTTTAAATGAATAGTCAAATTCTTAATGGTGAAGTAAAAAGGCGTGAAATTGGTACTACCATTAATAATCGTGTATTCGTACATTTGTAAAACAACAAAATATAGTATATTATTCTTTTATATTTTCTGTTCAAACATTTTTCTAATTACATACGTTTATATGGTACATTATGTATTTTAAACACATAATTTTGTTCACACGTGCGAACAAGTCGACAAATTATCAAACCACTTGTCTGGCCATGTGAATGTAGATTATGTAGATGGTAGATAAATAATCTTATGTCATTAGTGTGTAGATTAAAAAGCGTTTATTGTTTAGAAAAATTGAGCAGCCATTAGTGAAATTATCAGCTATTAGCAATTACATATATAGACTTGCTATCTAAGAGATCAAAGTTAATTTTATGCAAGGAAACCATCAACGCCAAATGGCTTTTATGACGTTTCAAAAAATTACTTTAATGGTGCCTTTCCTTACTTTCAAGATCTTTGCTAAAGTATTTATTAGAATGAGTTAGAACTGGCAACTTCATCATCTTCATCATTTCACATCCCACAACCAATCCGGAAAGTCACATCAGCCGATCCTTCCACCACGACTCAACGGCAAATAACTTGCCGTGCGTGTCCCTACACCTGCACACGCGAGGACCTTTACAAGGCCACCGATAGTGCCATATCGGTGGCCGAGTTCTGGTCCTCAAAAATATGAGTCGACACGCAAAGAAGAAGAAGTCGAAAACTAGAATTAGAAGTTTCTTTCTAGTTCTAGTTTTCGACTCCCAGAAATAACACTATTATAAAATTAACTAAGCCCTATTTATGAGAAAAACTTTTCATAAGATTTACTAAGTCCACTTTTATCTTGTTACCAGGACAATGGGATCAATTCTCCATCTGCTAAAAGCATGTTTAGGAACGGGTATACTGGCCATGCCTTCAGCGTTCAAGAATGCCGGCTTAGTAGCAGGATCTATAGGCACTCTACTAGCTGGTTTCATATGCACGCATACTGTACATATTTTGGTAAGTTTTTTTTATACGTTTTATGGCTGTATTTTCCGGCTTTTGTCACATTTTTTAAAATGTGACAAATGCCCCCAATTTATTGGGGTCGGTTTTTGTTTAGCTAGATAACATGTTGTTTAATATGGAAACCGTTCCGTGTGAAATTGTGATGTGCCAAATCTAGTTAAAAAAATCCGATTTAAAAAAATCTGCATAAGGCACAAAAGTTAAAATATTACAAACTATATCGTGCTGAATATGCAGTTATGTCATGAATTCCACTCAATTCTCACTAAGTACATATAAAGAGCAAGTTGATAAGTACTTTATTACTTTGAAATTATAGAAGATTATTATTTTTCAGGTAAAAACATCCCAAGAAGTTTGTGTTGATGCAAAAAAACCTTCAATGAGTTTCGCCGAAACTTGTGGAGCAGCATTTAGTTATGGTCCGAAGAAATTACGATCCTGGGGTAGTTTTATTCAGTAAGTTAAATCTTTCTATTTCTTCTTATGCATATGCCTCTCCAATTTCTTTTCAAAAATGTCTGTCACTGCTTTTTCTGGACCACGTTGCCTTCTGCTCTCTCTGCTCTATGACATGATGCCCTAATAATAGTTATCATTGTCTTGACAGTTCGAAATTACCGCCTCGTAAAAGACGTTTGATTTAATTATCATTGCAAATTGTTTATCAAATAAGAACAGAGACCAATTTCTTAAAAGGACATTGTTTGACGGCTGAAAGGGTAATAAATTTTCAGCCAATGGTGTTGAATACGATATGCATTGCTAAAATGGGATTGTCTATGCGGCCCTAAATCACTTGGTTATGCCTAATTGTAATTCTGAAAGAGTATCTTGGTTCTAATGTAATTCCGAAAACCTAAGTTTACTAATAGGGGTTTGGTTTTTTTGTAATTTAAGCTTTAACTACTAAGCTCCTATTAATCTAAGTATTTAATCTATATTTGTGTTGTACTAGTAGATTTGTATTTTCTCTCTTTTACTTTCAATTTTTTTTATTTAAAATTGTTATTATTTTATAAATTTAATGTCTATAATTATTTGGAGAGAACGTATGATTTTATTGGAATATTGTAAATGTATAATACTTAAGTCATGCAGTGTGAACACGTCTTTAGGTTGCAGTCCAGACTGTAAACCTAATTAGATTTAAGTACATTTTTTATACATAATTAGATTGTAACCCGTTGTGTCACCTATTAAATAAATAAATAAGCTATATTTTCAAAGTGCACCAGGCACTATAAAAATATTTTTAAATAAAAATTCAACCATCACACTGCTTTCCAATGATCGTCATAAATACAATTGAAGTATAGAAATCAAGTTATCAATGATAATAAGTGAATAAATAAACTCTTAAACGATATCTAGCTTCTGCTAGGCAAAGGTCTCAACTTGTATCTGTACTATTTCTATAGTACAGATACAAGTTGAGATCTTTGCCCAGATACATAAAATTCTTTAATAAACGTGTTTCTTTGTATTGTAAATGAAGATGTACAAACGATCATAACTCATTCTTCTTCTTAGCGTGTCTACATTATAAATAAACTCATTGTAAATATTTTATATTTATTGTTAGATTCACTTAAACAGATGTTTAATGTCTATTTGTTTTGTTATTTTATTACTATGTAAAATCGTTTGTAAACATTGTTAGTTAACTTCAATTACAGGAAACGAGATTGACTTCACACACAATCTTAGATTTCCTTTACAAATGCCGTATACTCAGGTTTTCTTATAATTTTTTCCTTTACCGTAGGAGCCCGATTGCCTCTAATTTAGGGTAGGTTAGAGCCTCTTGATGGGGACGTTTATCAGCTGATGATGATGATATTAGTATCATAATATGATCACATTTCTGCTTTAACATCACATGGAGAAATTCGTGTGTATTTCCGCTGCTGTTATTCTTCAAATTTTATACGGTGTTTAGAAATTTATACTTTACTATTATTATATTTTAATTTTCGCAAAAACTTCTTAAGGTAAGGATTTATTTTATAAAGTTAGGGGACGAAATCGAATGGTGAAATGAATATTGAACGTGCCTTATTAAGTTTACTTATTCAGAAAAGAGTGTAGAAGCCGTTCAAGGGATGGAATTCCATACTTCGTAATAATTTGTATTTTAGTTCCTTTTTTTTCTTTTTTCAGAACGTTTGTAGACTACTCAGTAACTTTGACGTATTTAAGTGTTCTGTGCGTCTACGTGGTGTTCATCGGATCTTCTGTGAAAGAGGTAAGTTTGAAAAATAATATAAAAGGAACGTTATTATGCTTTTAAATCTAAATTTTAAAATTGTATACTTATCATGGTAATGTCACCAGAGGGTCATGAGCTAATATTATTAAAATGGTTCAGGCAATAATTTGGCGTAGAAATTGTTAAAAACTTATTTTTTTAGGTATATTTAAATATTTATTTTTATTATTACAACCGTATTTCTATATATGTATTATTAGGTTTATACTTTTTTTTTACAACCGTTTTTAATATTAAATATGCGCTTATATAGAGTATCATATAAACAGACATCTTATTGATACCGTAGGAAAAATCCCTTGACAATAAAAGCCTGCTTTGTAACTCGACTCGACAAAGCAAAATAATGAGGGTGTCATTACGTATTATTCCACTTGATATGACTTTAAAGGGTGTACCTTACATCCTTCCTGGCGAATAATCTTTGAAAACTTTCCTGGTGAAATTTTTCCAAATATTTTTGTCGAAAATCGAAATATTTAACAAAAAATCTGACCTATTTTTTGCGGTTGATGTGATTTCTAAGCCGGTAAAAGGCAGTTTTCTTTAAGTTCTGGAGAATATATTTACCTATATTATTATGTAGAATGTATAATTAAATTAAATCATTCATATTTTTAGCCAAATTACGTAATTTTAATGTCAGGTATATACCCTATTATGATTTACTTTTCTTTGTTTTGTTTCACGTGATTGCATAAATGACTCTTTCTTTCAAATTACTCATTTCTAATTTTGTTTTAAACAATAAAAACCATCGATAAATTAAATATTTTTATGTTTCATTGAAAATCTTGCAAGTCATGTATTTATTTATTTGTATATTGATATGTATCTATATTTTTATAAGATATTTATGTAGTTATTTAATTTTAATATAAGTAGGTATATTTATTTGGTATTAGTGTATAATTGGTATTTTCTGCTCTATCTGTTACTCACTACACTGCCTTGTTTACGACTTCTCTATATCACATAAGGTTTTGCTGGTAGAAAACTCTATTTAGGGTTAAGCTCGCCTGGGGCGCGTGCTGACAACCTCCACGTGGTGCGTCCTGGGCAACTTCGGTGGGCCATGTCATTGAGACTGGTCTGCCGACGGCTAATAGTCAGCGAGGAAGAGGACTCCGTTCGGTGCCCCGGGGAACCTGGGAAGCAGCGGACGGATGTCGGGGCTCGGCCGGCGTCCCGAACTTATTCGGGTAGCGGCGGTGCGAGTCGGGCGGTGGGCTTCGTCTGGTCGGGGTAACTCCTGACTGGGCAAGCAGGTCTTTCAGACCACCATCGGCAAACCGTCTCTCGGAGTGATCAGTCATGTTTTGTGACCGAGGGATGGAGGGCTTGCCTTCATTGGCCGGCCCGCGAGGAAGGACACCTCTCTAAAAAACCCGTAAACCCCGGCGTTTTGGTGTCCAAGAAGGCGTGTCCCTAACGGGCGTCTTTGCGGGCCTATGCGCGGCGTCGGGGTGCTCTTTTCAGAGCGTTAGGCGGAGACCTAACACCGAGCGACCAACCCCGGGAGACCTCCCTAATCTCGGGCGTATAGAGGGTTACTGGTGGTACAGGGGGTAGCCCCAGTGGACTGAATAGATCCCCCACACTCGTGGGAACTCAATGGATATATTAAAAAAACAAAAACCCAATGATGAGGAGAAGGAGAATGAAGAGTGCCAGCGGGGCGAAAATAACGAGGGCCATATGGGTCATGAGGAGGTAAACGTAGTGGGAGGAGAGGGCCAAAAGGGCCGGGAAGAAGATGCCAGACCTGAAGGCAAAGGCAGTAAGGAAGCGGGCCAAGTTTGGCGAAAAGGAGAAGGAACGGGACCGAGTAGTTACTTGGTTTCCGAAGAAGAAGGAACCAGCTATGACAGCTGCAGTAGCCAGGGTGTTAGACGAAGTCGTAGACTGGAAAGAAAGACTTTCGGGAAAGGGACAAGGACGGAATCTGTGGTGTTGGCAGAACCGAGGACTCCTGTCGTGGTTATAGAGAGACCTGAAAGTTCAAATAGTCCCTCCCGTATGGAGGTAACTGAAGAAAGCCTTAAAAGGGCGAGGTCCTGGGACTCTGCGGAGTCTACAGACGGGGAAGGCACGACTAGGGGCCAAATTACTCCTTCGAGTAAAAGAGGAAGGGGTCGCCCACCAACTATAGGGCATTACTTTGGCCTAGAGGAGGCAAAACGAGCCCTGAAAAGGGCAGAAAGGGAGGAAATGGAGCTAAGAGCCGAGAAAGATCTGGCCGAAAAAGCTCGACAGGCGAAGACTCGGCGCGACAGGCTGTTTGAGTCGCTGTCCACGGGCATCTCGGACATCGAACAGGAGGACCAAACAGCTGTTGCGCTGAACAAACAGGTTATGGATAGTGTTGCCATCATCCTAAAGGTGGCAACCACTTCCAAAAATCTAAAAGGGGGGTTTGTCAAGCTTCTTAAGGAGCAAGCGACGGCAATTCAGGAAGCGGCAGCCAAACTCTATAGTCGAACGGCCTCTGAGGAAAACTCGAGGCTGGAGGCAAACAACGCTCGGCTAAAATCCGAAGTAGAAAGACTACGTAAGGATATGTCGGTACTAGAGGAGCGGCTTATAGCGGTCGAGGCGAGGGAGTCCCGAAGGGACACAGAAGATCCCCCTACTGTCACGCTGATAAGCAAAGATTTCAACAAGCGGGCAGACCTTAATGTGGAGGAAATAAGGCGTTCAATCATGTTGGAAGTAGGAGGCATGATGGACGCCAAACTGGATGCGGTGAAAGAAAGGCTTCCACCTGAGAAGAGATTGCGGCCACCGTTGGCTGCGGACAAAGCCTCGAAACCTCAGGAGCCTAGAAAAGGGAAAGATCAGGAGAAGGCAAAGAAAGCTGAGGTCAACAAAGACAAAGAAAAAGGGAAGGTGAAACGAGCTGAACATAAGGCACAGCCCGCTCCCAACCAGAGGACACCCGAGTCAAAGCCCGAAAAAGAAGGGTGGACAGAGGTGGTGGACAAGAAGAAAAAGAGGAGGAGAAATAATGGTAAGGATAAGAAGGAACAGCCTAAGGCAAAGGCTACACCGAAGAGCAAAGAGAGCCGCCCTAGCGCCAACCCCAAGCCCCGGGCACCAAGGTCTTCAGCAGTTGTTATAACTCTGTTACCGGGAGCCGCGGAGCGGGGCATTACGTACGCCTCGGTGCTGGCCAAAGCCAAGGAGGAAATACCCCTATCCAGCATTGGAGTCACAGGTGGGGTTAGGGTGAGACCGGCGCAAACTGGTGCCCGGAAAATTGAGATCCCTGGAGCAACAAGTGGTCAGCAAGCGGATAAGCTGGCTAGCAGGCTACAGGAATCTTTCGCTGACGTTATCAGGATCTCTAGGCCAACCAAATGCTCTGAACTACGACTAACAGGCCTAGATGATTCTGTAACAACGGAGGAGCTGAAAGCAGCGATTGTCAGGGACACAGACTGCTCTGCAGACCTGGTCAAAGTCGGGGACATTCGCTGCGATCAAAACGGACTAGGTACGGCATGGGTGAGATGCCCCGCATTAGCCGCTAAGAAGTTGGAGGATAAGGGTAAGGTGCTCGTGGGCTGGGTGGCAGCTAGGGTGAAGCTGCTTCAGCCACGGGCCCTGCGCTGTTTTAAGTGTTTGGAGCAAGGACACGTCAGGGTTATCTGCAGCTCTGTTGAGGATCGCAGTAACCTGTGCTACCGCTGCTGCAAGGAAGGTCACAAGGCTGGTCAGTGCTCTGCGACCCCTCACTGCGCAATATGCGAGGCGGCTAACAGACCCGCAGAACACCGTTTAGGCAGTAAGACCTGTGGCAAACAATCTGCCAAGAAAAAGAGCGTCCTGAGAGCTCCGCCCTCAGTGACACGCGTCCAAGCTCAAGAAGCGATGGAAGGGAGTAATGCTGGGGACCCGTAATGGATTTACACCCGTTACGAGTTCTCCAAGGGAACATTAACCACTCCGCCAGAGCCCAGGACTTGCTAATGCAGAGCCTGGCGGAGCTGGAAATTCAACTGGCGGTTGTCGCAGAGCCATACTTTGTCCCGCCCAACAGGGACAATTGGGCCAGCGACCTTGATGACTTGGTGCTAATCATTAGTCAGACGGTAAACCGCTCCCCTCCCCTCGAACAAGTGTCGAGGAGACGGGGATGCGTTGCCGCTCTACTAGGTGGGATATACGTTGTAGGGGTCTACTTTTCCCCAAACAAAACCTTGGCGGAATTCGAGGACTATCTAGAGGTTTTGTCTTCTCTGGTCCAGCAAGGTCACCCTCATTCTGTGCTAGTTCTCGGTGACTTCAATGCGAAGTCCACCGCGTGGGGGTCGCCGAGAACAGATGCCAGGGGAGAGGTACTTTTGGAGTGGGCAATAACATCCGGCCTCACTGTCGTAAATCGAGGTTCGGTCAACACGTGCGTGCGGCAACGGGGCGGGTCTATAGTGGACCTGACGTTCGCTAGTCCTGCCTTGGCGCGCCGTGTCCTAGGCTGGAGAGTCTTGGAGGAGACGGAGACGTTATCGGATCACCGATATATCCGGTTCGACGTCTCCGCCCATACCTCGGACCCCAGTCAGATACCGTCCACGGTTTCTCTCGGCCCTAGATGGGCGGTAAAAAAGCTCGACAGAAATCTTCTGGAGGAGGCAGCAATTGTGGCCACATGGAATGGTGCTCCTGGAAGGCCCACAAATGTTGATGAAGAGGCGGACTGGTTCAGCAGTACAATGAGAGACATTTGTGATGCTGCCATGCCCAGGGTAAGACCTAGACGAACAAACCGCTCTGTGTACTGGTGGTCGGCGGACATAGCACAACTGCGTGTGGTGTGCATAGCTGCCAAACGCCAGTACACGAGGCATAGGAGAAGGAGGATACGTGGTCCTACATTCAGGGAAACAGAGGAGAACCTGTACACCTCGTATCGAGAAGCAAAGAAATGCCTGCAGGAGGCAATCGCACGGGCAAAAGTGGAGGCAAGGCAAGCAATGCTGGAGACTCTTGATGGTGACCCTTGGGGGCGTCCATACCGCTTGGTGAGGGGCAAATTACGCCAGTGGACCCCGCCTCTGACTCAAAGTCTCCGGCCACCGGTACTAGAAGGTGTGCTGTCGGCCTTGTTCCCGGACAGGGCTGCACACACACCTCCGGCAATGGCACCACCCTCAGCGATGTCGTCGACTGGCAATGTCCCGGAAGTTACAAGGGAAGAGCTGAGGGCTGCGGTGGTTCGACTAGCGTCAAAAAACACTGCTCCCGGTCTTGATGGGATACCAGGTCGCGCGTGGGTACATGCTCTTAAAACTGAAGACCTTGAGTCCAGATTGCGAGGGCTGTACAGCGCGTGCATGGAGCAAGGCCAATTCCCCCTTGCATGGCGGACTGGAAAATTGGTTCTGCTCAGAAAGGACGGACGACCTGCGGATGTGCCGTCGGCTTACCGCCCAATCGTCCTCCTCGACGAGGTGGCCAAACTGTTTGAGCGGGTGATTGCAGCTCGTATCACCAATCACCTGACAAACATTGGACCAGACCTAGCCGAAAACCAATTCGGCTTCCGGACAAGACGTTCCACCCTTGATGCTATATTGAGGGTGAAGAACCTGGCGGAGGATGCAGTAAACCGGGGCGAGGTGATGCTGGCGGTGTCCTTGGACATTGCCAATGCATTCAACACCTTGCCCTGGGAGTGCGTGAAGGAGGCACTCCGCTATCACAGAGTGCCCCTCTACCTCCGTCAGGTTATCGGAGTTTACCTGTCGCAGAGGTCTGTGACATACCAGGACGGACACGGCAGACAAAGCCGGCCTATGACGTGCGGTGTTCCGCAGGGGTCGGTCCTCGGTCCACTCCTGTGGAACATTGGCTACGACTGGGCGCTTCGTGGAGCGACTCTGCCACACACGGCGACGACTTGTTATGCGGATGACACGCTGGTTACCGCCAGAGGAAAGACGTTTAGGGATGTCAGCATCCTGGCCACAGCCGCCGTTGCGCACGCTGTGTCACGCATACAGAGGTTAGGATTGCGGGTATCCCTAGACAAAACAGAAGCGATCTGCTTCTTTGGTCCGAGAAAGGCACCCCCACCGGGGGCTCACATCATCGTTGGAGGAGTCCGGGTGGATATTAAGCCCACCCTGAAATACCTAGGGCTCGTGCTGGACAGTAAATGGAACTTCCAGGCCCATTTTACTGCTCTAGCACCAAAACTGGACAAGACTGCACCTGCCCTCAGGCAGGTCATGCCAAATTTAAACGGGCCTGGTGAAGTCACAAGGAAGTTGTACCTTGGAGTTGTGCGCTCAATGGCCCTCTATGGGGCACCAGTTTGGGCTAATGCCTTAACCGACAAATCGGCTGCCCTGCTACGCCGATCACAACGGGCAATGGCTGTAGGGGTCATACGGGGTTATCGCACAATCTCATTTGAGGCGGCATGTGCTCTCGCGGGTTGTGCCCCTTGGGAACTAGAGGCAAGAGTGTTTCAGGCCTCAGTGTTTCACTGGAGGCTAGATCTTCGCCTACGAGGCATAAACCCAGCGCAAAGGGAGATCGAGGAGACAAGGGATCAGGCAAGAGCACTCATGATTGATCTCTGGGAAGAGCGGCTGAGAAGCTCCAGGTATGGGACACGTACTCTGGAAGCACTAGCACCAGTCCTGAAGAACTGGGCATGGAGAAGGCACGGTGCGCTCACGTTTAGACTTACACAGGTTCTGTCGGGACATGGCTGTTTCGGCAGATACCTGTGTAATGTTGCAAAGCGGGAGCCAAACCCTAACTGTCACCACTGTGACGCATCAGAAGACTCGGCTCAGCATTCCATCGAGTCGTGTCCGGCATGGGATACTGAAAGACAAGCCCTGACTTCAATTATCGGAAGGGACCTATCTTTACCAGCTGTTGTTGACAGCATGGTGAACTCGGAGAGGTCTTGGCAGGCAGTTACCTCCTTCTGTGAAAACATCTTAACGCAGAAGGAGGCTGCGGAGAGGGAGCGTGAAGCTCTCTCAATGGACACAATCCGCATGAGGAGGACTGGCAGGCGCAGGCGGGGCTTCCATGCCCTGCATCCGCCTTAACACAGGCTGCGGCAATGATCTCCAGGCGATGGAGATCCATTGACCGCAAAGAGGCCTCGAGGAGACGCACGCAGCATCCTGTGTGCGACTTTTGGAACGGGATTACATTCCGTGTGTCCCAAGGGTGTTCTGTTCACCCAGAGATGAAACCCTGATTTGAGGGTTAAGTGCTGGCCGGGTCGCGGTAGACTGCAACCGTGTTCTCGTGGCCCGGCTGCTAAGGTGCCGAGAAGGCGAGAGGAGTTTTAGTCGGTAGGGCCTCACCACTCCATCTTGGTGACAGCGAGTCCGACATACCCCGTCGCTCCCTTTACAAGCGGCGGGGATCCGTCAAAAGGATTTCTACTCGTTAAAAAAAAAAAAAAAAAAGGGTTAAGCTCGCCTATGTACATGACTTCTATTACTTTGTATTAACCTGTATGTATATTTTGTGAGTACAATAAAGAATTAAAGAATAACCTGAAGATTACTAAACTAACACCTTTACATATTCCAAGTATTATTTAGCTTATTCTAATGTATTATTAGAAAAGAAAACATCAAATCTTGCATCAAACACTAAAAACGTTTCTCCTTACAGGTAACAGATTTCTACTACCCCGAACTTGGGCTATCAATACAATCGTACTGCGTGATGACGTTGATACCGCTAATATTGCTCTGTCAAATCCGCCAGCTCAAATATCTAGTGCCTTTCTCAGCGATAGCCAACGTGTTGGTGCTTATAGTGCTGATTCTGACCCTGTATTATGTGTTCACGGATTTACCGCCTGTAAGTGACAGAGAAATGGTCGCTGATGTCGCTAAATGGCCTTTGTTTTTGAGGTAAGATTCAATTTACGAATAATATTGTTAATGTAGCTAACTTTAAGTTTAATATAACTTGCATGGGATTTGAAACAGTCTTCCATTGTTTTAGAAATCCATCATGGTGGATTGACGCTAAAGTTTTACCTTTTTGATATAAGTAATTTGGCGCGATAGTAAATTTAATTAAAAGTAATTTATAAATACGTTTTTAGTACGTAAATTATACACTACTAACATCAAAATAATTTATTTTTCTAAATATACTTTATATTTTCTATCCAAAAGTAAATCTAAACACATATTTCTAACAAAACAAATCAGTTTAAGTAAATATCTTATTTGGGAACCAGTGGCATCCAATATGAGGGTATACCAAAACTTACAACAGTTCCCTCGATATTGGATGCTTTGACAGATTGGAAGTCGAAGTTTACAGCAGTATGTTGTCAAACAAGACTAGTTGCTGACCCAATGAAATGTTATCCGCTACTGTATTACTCATATACGGTGTTGTAAGTTTTCACTACATCATCTTTATCATCATATATCATCTCATTATAGTAACTGACCCCTAACCAAGCTCGGAGCTTGTATCTAGGGTATCAGAAACTACACTAACACTCATTCACACACACACCCAGACCGAGATAAACATTTGAGGATCACACAAATATTCAAATATTCACCCCGCACGGGAATCGAACCCGCAACCTTATGGGATGGCATTCCGGCATGGTGACCAATCGAAGTTATCATTTGTTTGATAATTTGTAGTAAAGACTCTTGAACCATATCTTGACAGTAAAATATGTCCTTAAAAACTTGTAAATTTAAAACTCTGCCTCAGATATCTTAACAGGGATGTACAACATTTTATGCTAGAGTTGTAAAGAGTTAGTTGGACCAAAAATATTTCAGCTTGCATAAAAGAGCTACATTATTTTTTCAATATCATTTACCCTAGTACCAAAATTGATCTGTGTACCACGTCGAAAAATTCGCCCATAGATATATTCGTGCATTATTTGTTACGTAAAAATACAAGCACTTATTCTGACCAACGTATTAAAAAACGCCGAGTTTAAACTTTTGGGCTAGCGGGTAGGGTCGTAAAATTTTACATGCAACCTCTTTTATTTTGTAGGTGAGCTATTATGAAATGGGATTTCGGGAATTCAATCCCAAAGAAGAATAAAAAGGAAATGAAAGCTGTATGTTATATTGTGTTTACAACGTTACAAGTCTACGGATAAAGTTACTTCTTTTTACACAGTATTTGTTGAGTAATACTTACTTTATTTTATTACTAGCAGCGCCCCACGGTTTTACCCGCGTAGTACCCGCTCCCGTGAGAATGCGTAGCTCGTAGTATCATACAATCTCGGCACAATTCACCATCGTGTGTTAAAAAATTAAGTAACAGCGCCATTTATTGGTAGGATTTGTGACTACAAAAAGTTACAATAAAACATACGATTACTTATACACAATCCCATGGGAATTTCGGGATAAAAAGTATCCTATGTGTTATTCCTAGTTATAAGGAACATATGTACCAAATTTAATCAAAATCGATACAGTAGTTTTTGCGTGAAAGTGGAACAAACATCCAAACTCACAAACATACAAACTTTCGCATTTATAATATTAGTAGGATTAATTTCAGCTTGGGTTCTTGTCACTATGCTATGTAGGAAAAATATGCACTAGTCCATGTGTGCTTCAAAAGATTTAAGTGCTCGACCCATTGTGTAGTAGCTACTTTAAGCTCTTAGCGAAAATCAAATGTAGTCAAATTTTGTTCTAGACAGTCCAAGACCAACCAATTTTTATTTATGCCTTTGGAAAACTAAATTTACTTATCAACTTTTTATCGTTTTCTTATTAAAATTAATAAGAGTTATTTGATTTTGTTAAATAGGAAAAATTCATTAACTTCTAGAATATTTGTAAATTGCATATTGTAATTGAAAAAGTTTGCTGACCAAGTTTTGCACTGCAAATTGAATTCACTTTCCCGCGCCGCAAGTTACTCCATTTAATAAAAACTAATTGTATTTATTTAAAAAAATAAGGATAGAGTAAGCAAAATGCGGAATTGAAGATTTTTGTTGACTCGTATCGCCATATTGATATGGAAATGTAACAAAAACAGACAAAAAAATACTCCGAAAACATATTTAAAAAAATATGGAGCTACATTATTCTTGAGAGATATACCTTTCTTCTGAGATATATTTTGCATGTCATATTAGCTGATTAAACTTCATACCGTCATAAAAGTTGTCTGAAGTTATGTACATAAATATGCTCGTAAATAATATTAAAATCGAGTATTTTCAATATGTCCTTGGATGTTACAAATATTTCAAATAAAAAATATTCACATTGGTCCAGATATTTTGTGAGACAAATAAAAACGAAAATCTATTTTATATGTAAATATAGATATTTTCAAGGAAAAAAATGCGGAACACGTTTTACGGTACTAATAGCATGTCAAGTACAAAAATCATTGAAATGAAAAGAGTGCAGAAAAATGGTGGTCAAGAAGCGTCCCTTATAAGGAAGTGAAGTGGAAAATTCTGCTAAAAGTATTTACTGGTCTTCACACCCTCGTCACGGAGTTTCCTTTTCATCAAACTTGGCACTCGAAAAAGGTTTAGATAATATCAATAATAAGAATAGTCAGCTCCTCTCAAACAGAAAGATTGATCAGTTTTTACAGAATTCGATTATTCAAAATAGCCGCAGTTTTCCAATCCAATTTCGTTTATTTTTATATTGGGGTCAAGTTGTTTTGATTTTTTTCCGATGTTTCGATGGTCATGGTTGATTTTTATCTAAAAGTTTAATTAAATTGTAACAGACTTTGTACTTCATTGATATTGAAGATAAAATATTATGACAACAGTTTTTCGAATTTTGGTGTCTGAATAAAGAATTTTTGTACGTTTTTTGTAACCAAGAAGGATTCTTCTTGTAGTACGTAATATTATTTTCATTCCAAATTTCCGCTTTGATGGAAATCTCTCTGCAACTTTTGGTTGAAAAGTTGTTGAAAAAAAGGGTAAATACCCTTAAACTTTTTCAGTTTCCTTAAAAGTCTAAAAGTAGTTGGTTTAACTTACAATATTACAGCACTTACAAGGGATGTAAGTGCTGTAATATTGTAAGTTAAACCAACTACTTTTAGACTTTTAAGGACTCTAACTACACCTCAAGACTGTCAATGATATCGATACGAATTTATTTAGTAATTTTTGTGGGCATTGATTCGAAAGAAGAAAATACGAAATCAAGGAACGTCGGATTAACGTGCTTTTATAAGCACAGAAACCCTCTTGATTTGAATAACGTCTTTCAAAAGTGTATATAAATAAAATTAAATTAAAAATATTTCTAGATAATAACTTCATCACTTCAGTAATGGCTACTTGACTCACTGAAGTTCTTGTGTATCAATCCTATATGTTCAATCTTAAGATTTTTACTACATACTCGTAATTAGGTATAATAAAAATATACTAATTTACTTTCTCATTAAGGATTAGTATGGATACCATTTATTATGCATTCAAGTCTTATTTTTTCTTTTGTTCTCCCTCATTTTGTGAGTAAGATTATTCTCGGTGACTAACTAATTAATGAGGAAACAAACTTTGTAAGAAGTCTTCCGTGAGGTGCGAATAGTAATTATCTGTGACGGTCACAAGTTTTGTGAGTTAGGTCCCATCTATAAATGGATTTTCGTATACTTGAATTGTTAGACTTATTTTACGATCACTGTGTTTTGTTTTATAATATTCCCGAAAAAAAATCTATCTTTTCTTTTCGTCCAGGATTTATAAGGTGGCCATTGACAACTAAGTTGAAGCGCTTCCACACAAAACCGCTATGCGATGCGATACGATGCGAATCGCATGTAAAGTTCGGTTTTGCAAATATTTGCAATGCGATGCAAATTCGCGGTTTTGAGTGCGAGCTCTAACTGATCGAGACGCTAAATCAACTATTTAGCGTCTATCCAAAAATGGTCGTCAAATACTGAAGCGATTCCAGATTCCAGTGGGGAAATCTAGTTGGTCTAAAACTTTTGGAGTGACGCTACAGTTTTATGTCTGGACTGATCAGTTCAACTGACTCGTCAATGGCCACGTTAAGATTTATAGAATCTGAGGATCTCCACTCATCATAAAATTTCGTATACATTTGTTAAGCTTACAGTTTTATGTTTCAAATCAATACTCATACATACTACACTTTCCAGTGGTATAAGTTAATAACAATAACAGATTGCTGTCTAACAACTTAATAGGGGAAACGGTTCTAATGGTTTCGATTAAAGTGACAGATAAGGTTTTGTTTTATGTTTTACCTATAGTCTAGTAGGTTTTAGTAAAATAGTGATTTTCCTTAACATAAATATAAGACTATAAGTATATAAATAAAATATTATATCTTCCCTGCATTTAAAAAGTTGTTAGTTGAAATTGTGCAATTAAATAGATTTGTTATAAGGAAAAAATAGTAGGCATCCAACAAATATCAGCTAAATCTACCTGGATTTGAATAAATAAATATGCCAAGAGGTAAATTTACATTGTAGTGTATTTAGCATCGAATTAAAATTACATACATTCTTTTTATCATAATATCTATAAATTAACGTGTCAAATTTTACATCACTACATATTGTAAAACAAAGTCCTCCACCACGTCTGTCAAAAACTACGCCACCAATTTTCAAGCCGTTAAATGTGGTTCTCAAATAAAGTTTGAGTATAATTTTATCCCCGTATTCTCATGGTAATAGGAACTACACAAGAAACCGTTGGACGCTGATGCAATAGCTTAATATATATTTTTCTTACGGCAACGGGAATTATGCGGGCGGGGCGCTGCTAGTTAAATAATAAAAACAATAAATAAAATAATCTTTATTGCTTTTTCGCTTAAAACTACAAGAAAAAAATACAGAGAAAATCAATAAAAAAAACAAAAGGAAATGACTCAGCTTGATGCTGACTGAACCACATACGATTCGGCCAGCGCTGTTTTTCAGTCACTCCTGTACCCCTAAGATGCTGAGCGGAGGTATTGCGTAAAGAGGGCTCACAGTTACTAATAAACTCTTTTTTTTTGTTCCAGTACCGTTGTATTCGCTATGGAAGGTATTGGCGTAGTGATGCCGGTTGAAAACGAGATGGCTCACCCACAGAGGTTCCTTGGATGTCCCGGAGTATTGAACGTTGCCATGATAATTGTGATATCGGCGTATGGAGTGATGGGGTTTTTCGGATACGTGCAATTTGGAGACGCGGTCAAAGGAAGTGTTACTTTGAATCTACCTGAGGATGATATGTTAGTATTGAATTTTTGTTTATGTTTATGATATTTTTAATCAGAAAATTTTCATTATTTTTCAAATTTTTTTGATTAGGCAGTGGTCCTAGTGCGGGCGAGCCGATAGTTCTTCGCTCACTCACCCGCGTTGGGAGCACTGCCTTAGATTAAGTTCTTAAAAAAAATGCCTGTATTATTGCCCTTTTGTGCCTTGATTTCTGAAATTCAAAACGAATAAACTTCTTAAAATTCGTAATGAAATTAAATTTGGTCAACATGGGACCGAATTCTCTGTACCGATCGCACTCGACTAAATGAATCAATACATTTAAAAGACAGTCCCATTTATATTTTCATTCCTCGATGTACGATAAAACACGATTCTAAAAAGAGGTAAAATATACGCGTTCAGCAATGTATCTTGTTTACAAAGTAAATAAGATTCGAGGACAATGTATTACGATGCTTTACACATGTTTCTTGGGCTTACCTAGAAATTAAGGCCTTAACGTCTACACTTAGATTTCTAAATTCTTGACCCAACTAGGCTTACCTAGAAGATCTTAACCTAAATTAAATTCTAAACCGAAATCTTATCTTGGTTTGGTATTTTGGAGGGATAGATGATGAATTCCTTTCTTAATACGAAAGATTAACTTAAATCTTTAGATTTAAACCAACTTCGGTGTGATTTGTAATGCTTAATATTTAAACTCAGAAGTCAATTCAACATGTAACTAAACCGCGAATTCACAGCTGTACTCAAAAGCTTACACAAAGCCGGTCTTTGTTGGACCAAATAAATGCAAATTCCTTCAAAATTTGAAGCAGGCTAAATAAATATGGCACTAAGAGAAATGTACTTACACTAATACCCGTATTATAAAGCTGAAGAGTTTATTTCCCCGCTAATCTCAGGAAGTACTGGCTTGAATCGAAAAAATATTTTATTCAAAAGATTATAGGACAACATCACGCTACAACCAATACGAGCTACAAAAAGGCAGAAAAACATCACGCTACGAGAAATAGGAGTGGAGCCAACGGTGGTTGAACCGCGGGGCAAAGTTACAGTACTCATTATATATTATATCCTGATTTTTCCTTGACATGATTGGAAATAAAACCGCTATAGTGTCAGCGTCTTCGATAAATCTAGTACCAGATGAAAAATAGTCATGGTCTCTTTGGAATAGTCCCCTATAAATCTGACCCGGATTAATGAGAGGTTGTGCCATAGTTCTATTGGAAAAGGATATTAACAAAGCTCTGTGTGGAACTAATTCCATGCTAATATAAATCGAAGAGCGTCGGTGGCGCAGGGGTTAAGGCCGTTGACTTCCGATTGGAAGGTGCCTGGTTCGAACCCCACCAGTCCCGCCAAGTACCAATGTGTTTTCAATTTACGAATTCATAAGTACGTTAATATCGACGCTCTTACGGTGAAGGAAAACATCGTGAGGAAACCTGCACACACCTGGGATGAAATTCTAAGGTTGTATGTGAAGTCCACCAACCAGTACTGGCCAGCGTGGTTGACTAAGGCCTAATCACCCTAATTTAGGGTATGCTCGAGCCCCTCGGTGGGGGACATACATATATGAGCTCATGATGATGAAAAATTGAAAGTCTGGATATGAACTAGTTACGAAATTTCGATTCTGCAAAAGGCCGAAGCGGTCATGATTTGCACTCAAGCGGGTGTTAAGTAAAGCTAAAGAGAGTGAACCTTATGATAGTGTCAGCGAACCTGGTGATTTTGACCTAGTAGCAGGTCAGATAGGAAATTACGGTCAAAGTTCTCGGTGGATTAATTACCGGGAGGATTCATATTAATTAATTTAGTTCTTGTTCAATTTATTTGTTTGGTGGTCATTGACTCTCGGTTTTGCTAAGTAATGTGACATTTTCTGAAAAGATTTTAATGTAGGTACTTACATCAGTACTTGGAATAAAAAATTTAATAAAAGCAGTAATGTCTTCGTGGTTTTTTTTGGAAAAGGGGCAAAAGTTCAACCACATTTTAATTTGATTACGTAGAAAACAATGTCCTTTTTTATAAGTTTCGAGAAAATTAAAGGAAATTTTCTATTAACTTTTAAGCTTATTTTGTGTCCTTCTTAGAAACTGGCAATATTTTACTCCCAATAGAGCGATATAATTTATACCGGTAACCGGGTATGGCTTTTTAACGTTACCGTTTATTTTTTCAAAAAAATTATCGTAATATGTACTAAGTAACAATTTTACAGTCAGCAACATACGTAGATAAGCACATTCAATGTACCTTTTCTAAAGCAAGTTATATTTTTCGATACTATGTAATGCAAACATTTTATGAGGGTCAGAGACAGACCAAAATATATAAGGTTTGGTTCCATTGTGTGCTTTACATAGGTCCGGTTCTAAAAGGGGGCAATTGGGAATAAACGATTTCAGATCACCAACACGCTTTTGAAACTCCACCTGAATTGTATTTTTATAGATAAATATTCTAACAAATGCAATTAAATTTCAGGCTCGCCCAAAGCACGAAGCTTCTGATGGCATTTGTTATTTTCCTCTCATACGCACTACAGTTCTACGTGCCGATGGAAATGATAACAAGAATGTTGGAGAAAAGGAACTCCAAGAGATTTGAGAACCTTATTCAGATATCAATAAGGTCATTAATCGTTTGTTTTTCAGGTGAGTAATAATTTAATATCATTGTAAGAATAAGATAAGGGGTTAGAATTTCATTTAGATTCCTTTGGAGAAAGATTATTGAAAGTATTGAGGCATTTAGAATGTTTATTGGAAATGTCATTCGAAATTGGGTTATTTATTGGTTTGAAATTGAATTCATCAAATAATAAAATATACTTATCCCAGCTCTATGCCAGCCCCCGTAGCATGACTGTGCGGTATAAAAATATCACTACCACGAAATAATATCAATTTCGCGAACATGACCAAATAGCCATGTATTATGGCGTGCTACGATATGAAAAAAATAAATATGGCGGCCATATTTATTATATTTTGACAGTTGGATGTCGATAAATAGCTATATCGATTTCGCGAGCATGACCTAATGTCATAAAATTAATCACGTGGTAAAATTAAATATGGCGGATATTTTTAACATATTTTGACAGTTGAATGTCAATATATCGCTATATCGCACGGTAAGAATGTTTCGGCGCCCTCTTAATAGAAATACTTAAGAGTTCAGTAAAGTATTGAGGCAGAAGTCTTTAGACTTCAGCATCCTCTATATTCTCCTATAGCCCCCACCCCAATCACAGCAGTGACGGAATAAAAACAAAACGAACCACGATGGAATTAATACAAAACCTACACACACATTAAGTATACGAATTACAAGAATATCTAATTCATTCAGTAACTAAGGTAACTGCTTAAGAAAAGATGTACACTCATAATATTTAATAGTAGGTATTTTATTTTCCTTGGCAATTTCTTATAGCAAAACGTTCTCGAATATATTGTTCTGAATAAATATTTAGGAAAGTGTCCCTTAAACTATTTTTCATATAGTTACTAAATATTTACATATTTCTAACACAGGCTATGGACCCAAGTCTTTGTAATGTTAATGTTTATTATCCGAGCAG
Source organism: Timandra comae (assembly GCA_958496195.1). Lineage (NCBI taxonomy): Eukaryota > Metazoa > Arthropoda > Insecta > Lepidoptera > Geometridae > Timandra > Timandra comae. Next base: position 1,725,368 of record OY292359.1, read on the forward strand.
ACATTTTGTTGTTGTTGTTGAGTCACTTCTTTTTAAATTCATGTCGCCATCTTTGTATGTCGGCCATATTGGATTTAGAATCACTGAGATATGATTACATTTTCATCCATTTATTCTATTTTTCCAATAAATTACCTAACCCGTGAAAAAAATGTTGTACAATTATTATTTTATTTTTTATATATTTCAATTTTTATTAGTAGGGGAAATAGGTTTTTAAATTCAATTGTATTTTTAACCAAACATACAGTTGACTAAATCTCTCTTGAAGCAATCTTTGCAAACTTTGATAATGGATAATACAAGGTCTATCATTGCTCGTTCATACGTGTCATTACCAATATCGTTTATCTTCCAAATAGGGTGTATCCAATACAGAGTCATTGATGCATGTTATACAGGAGAATTCAGGCAGTGAAACTAAATGATATTATTTACATTTCGTATATTTAGTAGGTATTTTATTATACCTATAAATCAAAAAAGTATTCTTGTTTTTTAATTTAACACTTAAAATAACTAGTCATACAAAAGAGAAATAATCAAAGATGGAAGTGACTCCGGTTCATGTTGACTGAATCACAATACTATTCAGGCAGTGCTATCCACCGCGATATAGAATTTATTGGTGGCTCAGATCTAAAGCTTTGTCTTGCGTGGTAGTCGCGTTTTCCTTTTAAGAAAACATAAAACAAACTAGGAGGACGGCTATCTCTGGGAGTGGAACTTGGCAATCGGGAAGAAGAACTTGGAACTGGGGGATTGGAACTAGACAAATTGGGATTGGAACTTGGGAATTAGGGAGTGGAGTTTGGCAAACCAAGAGTGGAACTTGGCAACCCAAGAATGTAACTTGGCAACCAAGTTGTGAAACTTGGCAACCCAAGAGTGGAACTTGGCAACCCAAGAGTAGAACTTGGCAAACCAAGAGTGGAACTTGGCAAACCAAGAGTGGAACTTGGCAACCCAAGAGTGGAACTTGGCAACACAAGAGTAGAAATTGGCAATACAGTAGTGAAACTTGGCGACCCAGAAGTGGAACTTGCCAATCCAAGAGTGGAATTTGACAACTCAGTCGTGAAACTTGGCAATCCAAGAGTGGAACTTGGCAATCAAAGAATGAAACTTGGCAACCCAAAAGCGGAACTTGGCAACTCAAGAATGAAACTTGGTGGAACTTGGCAACCCAGTTGTGGAACTTAGCAACCCAAGAGTGGAACTTGACAAACTAAGAGTGGAACTTGGCAACCCAAGAGTGGAACTTGGCAACCTAGTTGTGAAACTTGGCAACCCAAGAGCGGATCTTGGCAAACCAAGAGTGAAACTTGGCAACCCAAGAATGGAACTTGGCGGAACTTGGCAACCCAGTTGTGGAACTTGGCAACCAAAGAGTGGAACTTGACAAACTAAGAGTGGAACTTGGCAATCCAAGCGTGGAACTTGGCAACCTAAGAAAATAACTTGAAAAATCTCATTTCGAATCGGAATTTTCCGAAACACCTTAATTTTCCTTACCGAAATTTTCCGAAAAACCTTAATTTTCCGAAAGTCGTCTTCCCGTAATTTCCCGAAAATCGTTTCTTACCGAAATTTTATGAGAAACCGGAATTTTCCGAAAATCTCATTTCGAATCGGAATTTTCCGAAAAACCTTAATTTTCTTACCGAAATTTTATGAAAAACCGGAATTTTCCGAAAATCTCATTTCGAATCGGAATTTTCCGAAATACCTTAATTTTTTTACCGAAATTTTATGAAATACCGGAATTTTCCAAAAATCTCATTTCGAATCGGAATTTTCCGAAAAACCTTAATTTTCCGAAAAACCAAAAATTTCAGATAATCGTTTCTTACCGAAATTTTATGAAAAACCGGAATTTTCCAAAAATCGTCATACCGTTATTTTCCGAAAAACCGTAAATTTCCGAAAGTCGTTTTTTACCGAAATTTTATGAAAAACGGGAATTTTCCGAAAATCTCATTTCGAATAGGAATTTTCTGAAAAACCTTAATTTTCCGAAAGTCGTCTTCCCGTAATTTCTTGAAAATCGTTTCTTACCGAAATTTTATGAGAAACCGGAATTTTCCGAAAATCTCATTTCGAATCGGAATTTTCCGAAAAACCTTAATTTTCTTACCGAAATTTTATGAAAAACCGGAATTTTCCGAAAATCTCATTTCGAATCGGAATTTTCCGAAATACCTTTATTTTTTTACCGAAATTTTATGAAATACCGGAATTTTCCAAAAATCTCATTTCGAATCGGAATTTTCCGAAAAACCTTAATTTTCCGAAAAACCAAAAATTTCAGATAATCGTTTCTTACCGAAATTTTATGAAAAACCGGAATTTTCCAAAAATCGTCATACCGTTATTTTCCGAAAAACCGTAAATTTCCGAAAGTCGTTTTTTACCGAAATTTTATGAAAAACGGGAATTTTCCGAAAATCTCATTTCGAATAGGAATTTTCTGAAAAACCTTAATTTTCCGAAAGTCGTCTTCCCGTAATTTCCCGAAAATCATTTCTTACCGAAATTTTATGAAATACCGGAATTTTCCAAAAATCTCATTTCGAATCGGAATTTTCCGAAAAACCTTAATTTTCCGAAAAACCAAAAATTTCAGATAATCGTTTCTTACCGAAATTTTATGAAAAACCGGAATTTTCCAAAAATCGTCATACCGTTATTTTCCGAAAAACCGTAAATTTCCGAAAGTCGTTTTTTACCGAAATTTTATGAAAAACGGGAATTTTCCGAAAATCTCATTTCGAATAGGAATTTTCTGAAAAACCTTAATTTTCCGAAAGTCGTCTTCCCGTAATTTCCCGAAAATCGTTTCTTACCGAAGTTTTATGAAAAACCGGAATTTTCCAAAAATCGTCATATCAATATTTTCCGAAAAACCGTAAATTTCCGAAAGTCGTTTTTTACCGAAGTTTTATGAAAAACGGGAATTTTCCGAAAATCTCATTTCGAATAGGAATTTTCCGAAAAACCGTAATTTTTCGAAAATCGTTTCCCCGAAATTTTATGAAAAACCGGAATTTTCCGAAAATCGTCTTACCGTAATTTACCGAAAAACGGTAAATTTCCGAAAATCGTTTCTTACCAAAATTTTTGGAAAATCCGGAATTTTCCAAAAATCTCATTTCGGATCCGAATTTTCCGAAACACCGTAATTTTTCCGAAAATCGTTTTTTAACGAAGTTTTATGAAAAACCGGAATTTTCCGAAAAACCGTAATTTTTCGAAAATCGTTTCCCTCCGAAATTTTATGAAAAACCGGAATTTTCCGAAAATCGTCTTACCGTAATTTACCGAAAAACGGTAAATTTCCGAAAATCGTTTCTTACCAAAATTTTATGAAAAACCGGAATTTTCCAAAAATCGTCATACCGTTATTTTCCGAAAAACCGTAAATTTCCGAAAGTCGTTTTTTACCGAAATTTTATGAAAAACGGGAATTTTCCGAAAATCTCATTTCGAATAGGAATTTTCCGAAAAACCTTAATTTTCCGAAAGTCGTCTTCCCGTAATTTCCCAAAAATCGTTTCTTACCGAAATTTTATGAAAAACCGGAATTTTCCGAAAATCTCATTTCGAATCGGAATTTTTCAAAAAACCGGAATTTTCCGAAAATCTCATTTCGAATAGGAATTTTCCGAAAAACCGTAATTTTTCGAAAATCGTTTCCCTCCGAAATTTTATGAAAAACCGGAATTTTCCGAAAATCGTCTTACCGTAATTTACCGAAAAACGGTAAATTTCCGAAAATCGTTTCTTACCAAAATTTTTGGAAAATCCGGAATTTTCCAAAAATCTCATTTCGGATCCGAATTTTCCGAAACACCGTAATTTTTCCGAAAATCGTTTTTTAACGAAGTTTTATGAAAAACCGGAATTTTCCGAAAATCTCATTTCGAATCGGAATTTTCCGAAAAACCGTAATTTTTCGAAAATCGTTTCCCTCCGAAATTTTATGAAAAACCGGAATTTTCCGAAAATCGTCTTACCGTAATTTACCGAAAAACGGTAAATTTCCGAAAATCGTTTCTTACCAAAATTTTTGGAAAATCCGGAATTTTCCAAAAATCTCATTTCGGATCCGAATTTTCCGAAACACCGTAATTTTTCCGAAAATCGTTTTTTAACGAAGTTTTATGAAAAACCGGAATTTTCCGAAAATCGTCTTACCGTAATTTACCGAAAAACGGTTAATTTCCGAAAATCGTTTCTTACCAAAATTTTTGGAAAATCCGGAATTTTCCAAAAATCTCATTTCGGATCCGAATTTTCCGAAACACCGTAATTTTTCCGAAAATCGTTTTTTAACGAAGTTTTATGAAAAAACCGGAATTTTCCGAAAATCTCATTTCGAATCGGAATTTTCCGAAAAACCGTAATTTTTCGAAAATCGTTTCCCTCCGAAATTTTATGAAAAACCGGAATTTTCCGAAAATCGTCTTACCGTAATTTACCGAAAAACGGTAAATTTCCGAAAATCGTTTCTTACCAAAATTTTTGGAAAATCCGGAATTTTCCAAAAATCTCATTTCGGATCCGAATTTTCCGAAACACCGTAATTTTTCCGAAAATCGTTTTTTAACGAAGTTTTATGAAAAACCGGAATTTTCCGAAAATCGTCTTACCGTAATTTACCGAAAAACGGTAAATTTCCGAAAATCGTTTCTTACCAAAATTTTTGGAAAATCCGGAATTTTCCAAAAATCTCATTTCGGATCCGAATTTTCCGAAACACCGTAATTTTTCCGAAAATCGTTTTTTAACGAAGTTTTATGAAAAACCGGAATTTTCCGAAAATCTCATTTCGAATCGGAATTTTCCGAAATACCTTAATTTTCTTATCGAAATTTTTCGAAAAACCGTAATTTTCCGAAAATCGTCTTACCGTAATTTACCGAAAAACGGTAGATTTCCGAAAATCGTTTCTTACCAAAATTTTTGGAAAATCCGGAATTTTCCAAAAATCTCATTTCGGATCCGAATTTTCCGAAACACCGTAATTTTTCCGAAAATCGTTTTTTAACGAAGTTTTATGAAAAACCGGAATTTTCCGAAAATCGTCTTACCGTAATTTACCGAAAAACGGTAAATTTCCGAAAATCGTTTCTTACCAAAATTTTTGGAAAATCCGGAATTTTCCAAAAATCTCATTTCGAATAGGAATTTTCCGAAAAACCGTAATTTTTCGAAAATCGTTTCCCTCCGAAATTTTATGAAAAACCGGAATTTTCCGAAAATCGTCTTACCGTAATTTACCGAAAAACGGTAAATTTCCGAAAATCGTTTCTTACCAAAATTTTTGGAAAATCCGGAATTTTCCAAAAATCTCATTTCGGATCCGAATTTTCCGAAACACCGTAATTTTTCCGAAAATCGTTTTTTAACGAAGTTTTATGAAAAACCGGAATTTTCCGAAAATCTCATTTCGAATCGGAATTTTCCGAAAAACCGTAATTTTTCGAAAATCGTTTCCCTCCGAAATTTTATGAAAAACCGGAATTTTCCGAAAATCGTCTTACCGTAATTTACCGAAAAACGGTAAATTTCCGAAAATCGTTTCTTACCAAAATTTTTGGAAAATCCGGAATTTTCCAAAAATCTCATTTCGGATCCGAATTTTCCGAAACACCGTAATTTTTCCGAAAATCGTTTTTTAACGAAGTTTTATGAAAAACCGGAATTTTCCGAAAATCTCATTTCGAATCGGAATTTTCCGAAATACCTTAATTTTCTTATCGAAATTTTTCGAAAAACCGTAATTTTCCGAAAATCGTCTTACCGTAATTTACCGAAAAACGGTAGATTTCCGAAAATCGTTTCTTACCAAAATTTTTGGAAAATCCGGAATTTTCCAAAAATCTCATTTCGGATCCGAATTTTCCGAAACACCGTAATTTTTCCGAAAATCGTTTTTTAACGAAGTTTTATGAAAAACCGGAATTTTCCGAAAATCGTCTTACCGTAATTTACCGAAAAACGGTAAATTTCCGAAAATCGTTTCTTACCAAAATTTTTGGAAAATCCGGAATTTTCCAAAAATCTCATTTCGGATCCGAATTTTCCGAAACACCGTAATTTTTCCGAAAATCGTTTTTTAACGAAGTTTTATGAAAAACCGGAATTTTCCGAAAATCGTCTTACCGTAATTTACCGAAAAACGGTTAATTTCCGAAAATCGTTTCTTACCAAAATTTTTGGAAAATCCGGAATTTTCCAAAAATCTCATTTCGGATCCGAATTTTCCGAAACACCGTAATTTTTCCGAAAATCGTTTTTTAACGAAGTTTTATGAAAAAACCGGAATTTTCCGAAAATCTCATTTCGAATCGGAATTTTCCGAAAAACCGTAATTTTTCGAAAATCGTTTCCCTCCGAAATTTTATGAAAAACCGGAATTTTCCGAAAATCGTCTTACCGTAATTTACCGAAAAACGGTAAATTTCCGAAAATCGTTTCTTACCAAAATTTTTGGAAAATCCGGAATTTTCCAAAAATCTCATTTCGGATCCGAATTTTCCGAAACACCGTAATTTTTCCGAAAATCGTTTTTTAACGAAGTTTTATGAAAAACCGGAATTTTCCGAAAATCGTCTTACCGTAATTTACCGAAAAACGGTAAATTTCCGAAAATCGTTTCTTACCAAAATTTTTGGAAAATCCGGAATTTTCCAAAAATCTCATTTCGGATCCGAATTTTCCGAAACACCGTAATTTTTCCGAAAATCGTTTTTTAACGAAGTTTTATGAAAAACCGGAATTTTCCGAAAATCTCATTTCGAATCGGAATTTTCCGAAATACCTTAATTTTCTTATCGAAATTTTTCGAAAAACCGTAATTTTCCGAAAATCGTCTTACCGTAATTTACCGAAAAACGGTAGATTTCCGAAAATCGTTTCTTACCAAAATTTTTGGAAAATCCGGAATTTTCCAAAAATCTCATTTCGGATCCGAATTTTCCGAAACACCGTAATTTTTCCGAAAATCGTTTTTTAACGAAGTTTTATGAAAAACCGGAATTTTCCGAAAATCGTCTTACCGTAATTTACCGAAAAACGGTAAATTTCCGAAAATCGTTTCTTACCAAAATTTTTGGAAAATCCGGAATTTTCCAAAAATCTCATTTCGGATCCGAATTTTCCGAAACACCGTAATTTTTCCGAAAATCGTTTTTTAACGAAGTTTTATGAAAAACCGGAATTTTCCGAAAATCGTCTTACCGTAATTTACCGAAAAACGGTTAATTTCCGAAAATCGTTTCTTACCAAAATTTTTGGAAAATCCGGAATTTTCCAAAAATCTCATTTCGGATCCGAATTTTCCGAAACACCGTAATTTTTCCGAAAATCGTTTTTTAACGAAGTTTTATGAAAAACCGGAATTTTCCGAAAATCTCATTTCGAATCGGAATTTTCCGAAAAACCGTAATTTTTCGAAAATCGTTTCCCTCCGAAATTTTATGAAAAACCGGAATTTTCCGAAAATCGTCTTACCGTAATTTACCGAAAAACGGTAAATTTCCGAAAATCGTTTCTTACCAAAATTTTTGGAAAATCCGGAATTTTCCAAAAATCTCATTTCGGATCCGAATTTTCCGAAACACCGTAATTTTTCCGAAAATCGTTTTTTAACGAAGTTTTATGAAAAACCGGAATTTTCCGAAAATCGTCTTACCGTAATTTACCGAAAAACGGTAAATTTCCGAAAATCGTTTCTTACCAAAATTTTTGGAAAATCCGGAATTTTCCAAAAATCTCATTTCGGATCCGAATTTTCCGAAACACCGTAATTTTTCCGAAAATCGTTTTTTAACGAAGTTTTATGAAAAACCGGAATTTCCGAAAATCTCATTTCGAATCGGAATTTTCCGAAATACCTTAATTTTCTTATCGAAATTTTTCGAAAAACCGTAATTTTCCGAAAATCGTCTTACCGTAATTTACCGAAAAACGGTAGATTTCCGAAAATCGTTTCTTACCAAAATTTTTGGAAAATCCGGAATTTTCCAAAAATCTCATTTCGGATCCGAATTTTCCGAAACACCGGAATTTTCCGAAAATCTCATTTCGAATCGGAATTTTCCGAAAAACCGTAATTTTTCGAAAATCGTTTCCCTCCGAAATTTTATGAAAAACCGGAATTTTCCGAAAATCGTCTTACCGTAATTTACCGAAAAACGGTAAATTTCCGAAAATCGTTTTTTAACGAAGTTTTATGAAAAACCGGAATTTTCCGAAAATCGTCTTACCGTAATTTACCGAAAAACGGTAAATTTCCGAAAATCGTTTCTTACCAAAATTTTTGGAAAATCCGGAATTTTCCAAAAATCTCATTTCGAATAGGAATTTTCCGAAAAACCGTAATTTTTCGAAAATCGTTTCCCTCCGAAATTTTATGAAAAACCGGAATTTTCCGAAAATCGTCTTACCGTAATTTACCGAAAAACGGTAAATTTCCGAAAATCGTTTCTTACCAAAATTTTTGGAAAATCCGGAATTTTCCAAAAATCTCATTTCGGATCCGAATTTTCCGAAACACCGTAATTTTTCCGAAAATCGTTTTTTAACGAAGTTTTATGAAAATCCGGAATTTTCCAAAAATCTCATTTCGGATCCGAATTTTCCGAAACACCGTAATTTTTCCGAAAATCGTTTTTTAACGAAGTTTTATGAAAAACCGGAATTTTCCGAAAATCTCATTTCGAATCGGAATTTTCCGAAAAACCGTAATTTTTCGAAAATCGTTTCCATCCGAAATTTTATGAAAAACCGGAATTTTCCGAAAATCGTCTTACCGTAATTTACCGAAAAACGGTAAATTTCCGAAAATCGTTTCTTACCAAAATTTTTGGAAAATCCGGAATTTTCCAAAAATCTCATTTCGGATCCGAATTTTCCGAAACACCGTAATTTTTCCGAAAATCGTTTTTTAACGAAGTTTTATGAAAAACCGGAATTTTCCGAAAATCGTTTCCCTCCGAAATTTTATGAAAATCCGGAATTTTCCAAAAATCTCATTTCGGATCCGAATTTTCCGAAACACCGTAATTTTTCCGAAAATCGTTTTTTAACGAAGTTTTATGAAAATCCGGAATTTTCCGAAAAACTCATTTCGAATCGGAATTTTCCGAAATACCTTAATTTTCCGAAAGTCGTCTTCCCGTAATTTCCCGAAAATCGTTTCTTACCGAAGTTTTATGAAAAACCGGAATTTTCCAAAAATCGTCATATCAATATTTTCCGAAAAACCGTAAATTTCCGAAAGTCGTTTTTTACCGAAGTTTTATGAAAAACCGGAATTTTCCGAAAATCTCATTTCGAATCGGAATTTTCCGAAAAACCGTAATTTTTCGAAAATCGTTTCCCTCCGAAATTTTATGAAAAACCGGAATTTTCCGAAAATCGTCTTACCGTAATTTACCGAAAAACGGTAAATTTCCGAAAATCGTTTCTTACCAAAATTTTTGGAAAATCCGGAATTTTCCAAAAATCTCATTTCGGATCCGAATTTTCCGAAACACCGTAATTTTTCCGAAAATCGTTTTTTAACGAAGTTTTATGAAAAACCGTAATTTTTCGAAAATCGTTTCCCTCCGAAATTTTATGAAAAACCGGAATTTTCCGAAAATCGTCTTACCGTAATTTACCGAAAAACGGTAAATTTCCGAAAATCGTTTCTTACCAAAATTTTTGGAAAATCCGGAATTTTCCAAAAATCTCATTTCGGATCCGAATTTTCCGAAAAACCGGAATTTTCCGAAAATCTCATTTCGAATAGGAATTTTCCGAAAAACCGTAATTTTTCGAAAATCGTTTCCCTCCGAAATTTTATGAAAAACCGGAATTTTCCGAAAATCGTCTTACCGTAATTTACCGAAAAACGGTAAATTTCCGAAAATCGTTTCTTACCAAAATTTTTGGAAAATCCGGAATTTTCCAAAAATCTCATTTCGGATCCGAATTTTCCGAAACACCGTAATTTTTCCGAAAATCGTTTTTTAACGAAGTTTTATGAAAAACCGGAATTTTCCGAAAATCTCATTTCGAATCGGAATTTTCCGAAAAACCGTAATATTTCGAAAATCGTTTCCCTCCGAAATTTTATGAAAAACCGGAATTTTCCGAAAATCGTCTTACCGTAATTTACCGAAAAACGGTAAATTTCCGAAAATCGTTTCTTACCAAAATTTTTGGAAAATCCGGAATTTTCCAAAAATCTCATTTCGGATCCGAATTTTCCGAAACACCGTAATTTTTCCGAAAATCGTTTTTTAACGAAGTTTTATGAAAAACCGGAATTTTCCGAAAATCGTCTTACCGTAATTTACCGAAAAACGGTAAATTTCCGAAAATCGTTTCTTACCAAAAAATTTGGAAAATCCGGAATTTTCCAAAAATCTCATTTCGGATCCGAATTTTCCGAAACACCGTAATTTTTCCGAAAATCGTTTTTTAACGAAGTTTTATGAAAAACCGGAATTTTCCGAAAATCTCATTTCGAATCGGAATTTTCCGAAATACCTTAATTTTCCGAAAGTCGTCTTCCCGTAATTTCCCGAAAATCGTTTCTTACCGAAGTTTTATGAAAAACCGGAATTTTCCAAAAATCGTCATATCAATATTTTCCGAAAAACCGTAAATTTCCGAAAGTCGTTTTTTACCGAAGTTTTATGAAAAACGGGAATTTTCCGAAAATCTCATTTCGAATAGGAATTTTCCGAAAAACCGTAATTTTTCGAAAATCGTTTCCCTCCGAAATTTTATGAAAAACCGGAATTTTCCGAAAATCGTCTTACCGTAATTTACCGAAAAACGGTAAATTTCCGAAAATCGTTTCTTACCAAAATTTTTGGAAAATCCGGAATTTTCCAAAAATCTCATTTCGGATCCGAATTTTCCGAAACACCGTAATTTTTCCGAAAATCGTTTTTTAACGAAGTTTTATGAAAAACCGTAATTTTTCGAAAATCGTTTCCCTCCGAAATTTTATGAAAAACCGGAATTTTCCGAAAATCGTCTTACCGTAATTTACCGAAAAACGGTAAATTTCCGAAAATCGTTTCTTACCAAAATTTTTGGAAAATCCGGAATTTTCCAAAAATCTCATTTCGGATACGAATTTTCCGAAACACCGTAATTTTTCCGAAAATCGTTTTTTAACGAAGTTTTATTAAAAACCGGAATTTTCCGAAAATCTCATTTCGAATCGGAATTTTCCGAAAAACCGTAATTTTTCGAAAATCGTTTCCCTCCGAAATTTTATGAAAAACCGGAATTTTCCGAAAATCGTCTTACCGTAATTTACCGAAAAACGGTAAATTTCCGAAAATTGTTTCTTACCAAAATTTTTGGAAAATCCGGAATTTTCCAAAAATCTCATTTCGGATCCGAATTTTCCGAAACACCGTAATTTTTCCGAAAATCGTTTTTTAACGAAGTTTTATGAAAAACCGGAATTTTCCGAAAATCTCATTTCGAATCGGAATTTTCCGAAAAACCGTAATTTTTCGAAAATCGTTTCCCTCCGAAATTTTATGAAAAACCGGAATTTTCCGAAAATCGTCTTACCGTAATTTACCGAAAAACGGTAAATTTCCGAAAATCGTTTCTTACCAAAATTTTTGGAAAATCCGGAATTTTCCAAAAATCTCATTTCGGATCCGAATTTTCCGAAACACCGTAATTTTCCGAAAGTCGTCTTCCCGTAATTTCCCGAAAATCGTTTCTTACCGAAGTTTTATGAAAAACCGGAATTTTCCAAAAATCGTCATATCAATATTTTCCGAAAAACCGTAAATTTCCGAAAGTCGTTTTTTACCGAAGTTTTATGAAAAACGGGAATTTTCCGAAAATCTCATTTCGAATAGGAATTTTCCGAAAAACCGTAATTTTTCGAAAATCGTTTCCCTCCGAAATTTTATGAAAAACCGGAATTTTCCGAAAATCGTCTTACCGTAATTTACCGAAAAACGGTAAATTTCCGAAAATCGTTTCATACCAAAAATTGTAGAAAATCCGGAATTTTCCAAAAATCTCATTTCGGATCCGAATTTTCCGAAACACCGTAATTTTTCCGAAAATCGTTTTTTAACGAAGTTTTATGAAAAACCGGAATTTTCCGAAAATCTCATTTCGAATCGGAATTTTCCGAAAAACCTTAATTTTCTTACCGAAATTTTATGAAATACCGGAATTTTCCAAAAATCTCATTTCGAATCGGAATTTTCCGAAAAACCTTAATTTTCCGAAAAACCAAAAATTTCAGATAATCGTTTCTTACCGAAATTTTATGAAAAACCGGAATTTTCCAAAAATCGTCATACCGTTATTTTCCGAAAAACCGTAAATTTCCGAAAGTCGTTTTTTACCGAAATTTTATGAAAAACGGGAATTTTCCGAAAATCTCATTTCGAATAGGAATTTTCTGAAAAACCTTAATTTTCCGAAAGTCGTCTTCCCGTAATTTCCCGAAAATCGTTTCTTACCGAAGTTTTATGAAAAACCGGAATTTTCCAAAAATCGTCATATCAATATTTTCCGAAAAACCGTAAATTTCCGAAAGTCGTTTTTACCGAAGTTTTATGAAAAACGGGAATTTTCCGAAAATCTCATTTCGAATAGGAATTTTCCGAAAAACCGTAATTTTTCGAAAATCGTTTCCCCGAAATTTTATGAAAAACCGGAATTTTCCGAAAATCGTCTTACCGTAATTTACCGAAAAACGGTAAATTTCCGAAAATCGTTTCTTACCAAAATTTTTGGAAAATCCGGAATTTTCCAAAAATCTCATTTCGGATCCGAATTTTCCGAAACACCGTAATTTTTCCGAAAATCGTTTTTTAACGAAGTTTTATGAAAAACCGGAATTTTCCGAAAAACCGTAATTTTTCGAAAATCGTTTCCCTCCGAAATTTTATGAAAAACCGGAATTTTCCGAAAATCGTCTTACCGTAATTTACCGAAAAACGGTAAATTTCCGAAAATCGTTTCTTACCAAAATTTTATGAAAAACCGGAATTTTCCAAAAATCGTCATACCGTTATTTTCCGAAAAACCGTAAATTTCCGAAAGTCGTTTTTTACCGAAATTTTATGAAAAACGGGAATTTTCCGAAAATCTCATTTCGAATAGGAATTTTCCGAAAAACCTTAATTTTCCGAAAGTCGTCTTCCCGTAATTTCCCAAAAATCGTTTCTTACCGAAATTTTATGAAAAACCGGAATTTTCCGAAAATCTCATTTCGAATCGGAATTTTTCAAAAAACCGGAATTTTCCGAAAATCTCATTTCGAATAGGAATTTTCCGAAAAACCGTAATTTTTCGAAAATCGTTTCCCTCCGAAATTTTATGAAAAACCGGAATTTTCCGAAAATCGTCTTACCGTAATTTACCGAAAAACGGTAAATTTCCGAAAATCGTTTCTTACCAAAATTTTTGGAAAATCCGGAATTTTCCAAAAATCTCATTTCGGATCCGAATTTTCCGAAACACCGTAATTTTTCCGAAAATCGTTTTTTAACGAAGTTTTATGAAAAACCGGAATTTTCCGAAAATCTCATTTCGAATCGGAATTTTCCGAAAAACCGTAATTTTTCGAAAATCGTTTCCCTCCGAAATTTTATGAAAAACCGGAATTTTCCGAAAATCGTCTTACCGTAATTTACCGAAAAACGGTAAATTTCCGAAAATCGTTTCTTACCAAAATTTTTGGAAAATCCGGAATTTTCCAAAAATCTCATTTCGGATCCGAATTTTCCGAAACACCGTAATTTTTCCGAAAATCGTTTTTTAACGAAGTTTTATGAAAAACCGGAATTTTCCGAAAATCTCATTTCGAATCGGAATTTTCCGAAAAACCGTAATTTTTCGAAAATCGTTTCCCTCCGAAATTTTATGAAAAACCGGAATTTTCCGAAAATCGTCTTACCGTAATTTACCGAAAAACGGTAAATTTCCGAAAATCGTTTCTTACCAAAATTTTTGGAAAATCCGGAATTTTCCAAAAATCTCATTTCGGATCCGAATTTTCCGAAACACCGTAATTTTTCCGAAAATCGTTTTTTAACGAAGTTTTATGAAAAACCGGAATTTTCCGAAAATCTCATTTCGAATCGCAATTTTCCGAAAAACCGTAATTTTTCGAAAATCGTTTCCCTCCGAAATTTTATGAAAAACCGGAATTTTCCGAAAATCGTCTTACCGTAATTTACCGAAAAACGGTAAATTTCCGAAAATCGTTTCTTACCAAAATTTTTGGAAAATCCGGAATTTTCCAAAAATCTCATTTCGGATCCGAATTTTCCGAAACACCGTAATTTTTCCGAAAATCGTTTTTTAACGAAGTTTTATGAAAAACCGGAATTTTCCGAAAATCGTCTTACCGTAATTTACCGAAAAACGGTAAATTTCAGAAAATCGTTTCTTACCAAAATTTTTGGAAAATCCGGAATTTTCCAAAAATCTCATTTCGGATCCGAATTTTCCGAAACACCGTAATTTTTCCGAAAATCGTTTTTTAACGAAGTTTTATGAAAAACCGGAATTTTCCGAAAATCTCATTTCGAATCGGAATTTTCCGAAATACCTTAATTTTCCGAAAGTCGTCTTCCCGTAATTTCCCGAAAATCGTTTCTTACCGAAGTTTTATGAAAAACCGGAATTTTCCAAAAATCGTCATATCAATATTTTCCGAAAAACCTTAAATTTCCGAAAGTCGATTTTTACCGAAGTTTTATGAAAAACGGGAATTTTCCGAAAATCTCATTTCGAATAGGAATTTTCCGAAAAACCGTAATTTTTCGAAAATCGTTTCCCTCCGAAATTTTATGAAAAACCGGAATTTTCCGAAAATCGTCTTACCGTAATTTACCGAAAAAAGGTAAATTTCCGAAAATCGTTTCTTACCAAAATTTTTGGAAAATCCGGAATTTTCCAAATATCTCATTTCGGATCCGAATTTTCCGAAACACCGTAATTTTTCCGAAAATCGTTTTTTAACGAAGTTTTATGAAAAACCGGAATTTTCCGAAAATCTCATTTCGAATCGGAATTTTCCGAAAAACCGTAATTTTTCGAAAATCGTTTCACTCCGAAATTTTATGAAAAACCGGAATTTTCCGAAAATCGTCTTACCGTAATTTACCGAAAAACGGTAAATTTCCGAAAAACGTTTCTTACCAAAATTTTTGGAAAATCCGGAATTTTCCAAAAATCTCATTTCGGATCCGAATTTTCCGAAACACCGTAATT
Source organism: Timandra comae (assembly GCA_958496195.1). Taxonomy (NCBI): domain Eukaryota; kingdom Metazoa; phylum Arthropoda; class Insecta; order Lepidoptera; family Geometridae; genus Timandra; species Timandra comae. The sequence goes on from OY292359.1 coordinate 1,740,641, forward strand.
TTTCCGAAAATCGTTTTTTAACGAAGTTTTATGAAAAACCGGAATTTTCCGAAAATCACATTTCGAATCGGAATTTCCCGAAAAACCGTAATTTTTCGAAAATCGTTTCCCTCCGAAATTTTATGAAAAACCGGAATTTTCCGAAAATCGTCTTACCGTAATTTACCGAAAAACGGTAAATTTCCGAAAATCGTTTCTTACCAAAATTTTTGGAAAATCCGGAATTTTCCAAAAATCTCATTTCGGATCCGAATTTTCCGAAACACCGTAATTTTTCCGAAAATCGTTTTTTAACGAAGTTTTATGAAAAACCGTAATTTTTCGAAAATCGTTTCCCTCCGAAATTTTATGAAAAACCGGAATTTTCCGAAAATCGTCTTACCGTAATTTACCGAAAAACGGTAAATTTCCGAAAATCGTTTCTTACCAAAATTTTTGGAAAATCCGGAATTTTCCAAAAATCTCATTTCGGATCCGAATTTTCCGGAACACCGTAATTTTTCCGAAAATCGTTTTTTAACGAAGTTTTATGAAAAACCGGAATGTTCCGAAAAACTCATTTCGAATCGGAATTTTCCGAAATACCTTAATTTTCCGAAAGTCGTCTTCCCGTAATTTCCCGAAAATCGTTTCTTACCGAAGTTTTATGAAAAACCGGAATTTTCCAAAAATCGTCATATCAATATTTTCCGAAAAACCGTAAATTTCCGAAAGTCGTTTTTTACCGAAGTTTTATGAAAAACGGGAATTTTCCGAAAATCTCATTTCGAATAGGAATTTTCCGAAAAACCGTAATTTTTCGAAAATCGTTTCCCTCCGAAATTTTATGAAAAACCGGAATTTTCCGAAAATCGTCTTACCGTAATTTACCGAAAAACGGTAAATTTCCGAAAATCGTTTCTTACCAAAAATTGTAGAAAATCCGGAATTTTCCAAAAATCTCATTTCGGATCCGAATTTTCCGAAACACCGTAATTTTTCCGAAAATCGTTTTTTAACGAAGTTTTATGAAAAACCGGAATTTTCCGAAAATCTCATTTCGAATCGGAATTTTCCGAAAAACCTTAATTTTCTTACCGAAATTTTATGAAAAACCGGAATTTTCCAAAAATCTCATTTTGAATCGGAATTTTCCGAAAAACCTTATTTTTCTTATCGAAATTTTTCGAAAAACCGTAATTTTCCGAAAATCGTCTTACCGTAATTTACCGAAAAACCGTAAATTTCCGAAAATCGTTTCTTACCAAAATTTTTGGAAAAACCGGAATTTTCCGAAAATCTCATTTCGGATCCGAATTTTCCGAAACACCGTAATTTTCCGAAAATCGCATTTCGAATCGGAATTTTACGAAAAACCGTAAATTTCCGAAAATCGTTTCAAACCGAAATTTTATGAAAAACCGGAATTTTCCAAAAATCGTCATACCGTTATTTTCCGAAAAATCGTAAATTTCCGAAAGTCGTTTTTTACCGAAATTTTATGAAAAACCGGAATTTTCCGAAACACCGTAATTTTCCGAAAATCGCATTTCGAATCGGAATTTTCCGAAAAACCGTAAATTTCCGAAAATCGTTTCTAACCGAAATTTTATGAAAAACCGGAATTTTCCAAAAATCGTCATACCGTTATTTTCCGAAAAATCGTAAATTTCCGAAAGTCATTTTTTACCGAAATTTTATGAAAAACGGGAATTTTCCGAAAATCTCATTTCGAATAGGAATTTTCCGAAAAACCTTAATTTTCCGAAAGTCGTTTTCCTTCTTTATTTTCCGAAAATCTCATTTCGAATAGGAATTATCCGAAAAACCTTAAGTTTCCGAAAATCGTCTTATCGAAATTTTCCGAAAAACCGTAATTTTCCGAAAATCTCATTTCGAATAGGAATTTTCCGAAAAACCTTAATTTTCCGAAAGTCGTCTTCCCGTAATTTTCCGAAAAACCGTAATTTCCTGAAAATCGTTTCTTACCGAAATTTTAAGAAAAACCGGAATTTTCCTGTGGATTATAGTTCATCAAAGTAATCCAAGGTATCAAACATTTTCTAGTAATGTCATTACTTGGCAAGCGAAAACTATGGAGCCACAATCTTTTCTGTGCCGATGACAGCGTCGCTGTAATCGCATCTCTTGGTTGTCAGTTTATTGATAATGTATCCCAATGACATTAGAGTCGTAATGACAATAGTAGCTTCCAATTTTGGCCGCCGGCCCAGAAATGATAGTGGCTTAATACTTATTTTCATCCCACTAGCTCGGAAAGTATGTTTTCATCCCACTAGCTCGGAAAGTATGTTTTTAATCCTCGATATCTGGGGGTAAAAGTCGATTTTAATCTCAAGAGTGGAAAGTATTAGGGTCGCTGTGACAGGCCGTGCAGGACCCAAGGCATTTTCGATAACTGGGAGTAAAAGTGGTTTTTGCGCTCTAGAGGTTAAAGTAAATTTGAATCCCACCAAAAACATTCTGTAAAAAACTAGCCAAGTCTCGATGGAGCTGCTTGTTTAACTCTAAAAAGTAATGAAATCTAGACAGACTCGTGCCAAGTCTAAGGTTCCTTACTGCGATTTCTTTATTATTATAGTTAATGTTGTGTGACTTGGCCGTTGAACATTGTTTAAAAGGTTAGTAGTGGGTACATGTCAATTGTGTTTACACGTAATGTTATAACATTATTAAAATACGCAGCTTTATCAAGCCTACAATTGACTGGATATTGAATCAACATTTTTCAAGTGGCTATAATTAAGCAAATTTTCTATCGTCAATGGATAGGTTCTGGATTTTTTAAGATTGGTGCAATAGCGTCATGGAGCACCTAGTTTTGTACCCTTGTGTACATACATGTGTACCCTTCAACGGCCAAGTCACACAACATTAACTATAATAATAAAGAAATCGCAGTAAGGAACCTTAGACTTGGCACGAGTCTGTCTAGATTTCATTACTTTTTAGAGTTAAACAAGCAGCTCCATCGAGACTTGGCTAGTTTTTTACAGAATGTTTTTGGTGGGATTTCATTTCTTTTTGTTAAAACTTGTTTATTTGATTTATTTTATTAGATTTTCTTATTTGACACACTTATTTTTTAGGAGTAGTATTATATAATTAAGCGCCCCGCGGTTTCACCCGCGTAGTTCCCGTTCGCGTTTCCGTGGGAATTTCGGGATAAAAAGTATCTATACATAAATAGTTTTTAAGCTACCTCCCCACAAATTGTCAGCCAAATCAGTTCAGCTGTTCTAGAATTATAATTCCCGTTCCCATTCCCGTGGGAATTTCGGGATTAAAAGTTTTCTATGTGCTACTCCTGGTTCTAAGCTACCTCCCCACCAATTTTCAGCCAAATCAATTCAGCCGTTCTTGAGTAATAAATTCCCGTTCCCAATCCCGTGGGATTTTCGGGATTTAAGTGTTCTATGTTCTTGTCCTGGTTCTAAGCTACCTCCCCACCAATTTTCAGCCAAATCAATTCAGCCGTTCTTGATTTTTAAATTCCCGTTCCCAATCCCGTGGGAATTTCGGGATTAAAAGTATCGTATGTCCTTTTCCTAGTTCTAAGCTACCTCCCCACCAATTTTCAGCCAAATCAATTCAGCCGTTCTTGATTTTTAAATTCCCGTTCCCAATTCCGTGGGAATTTCGGGATTAAAAGTATCCTATGTCCTTTTCCTGGTTCTAAGCTACCTCCCCACCAATTTTCAGCCAAATCAATTCAGCCGTTCTTGATTTTTAAATTCCCGTTCCCAATCCCGTGGGAATTTCGGGATTAAAAGTATCCTATGTCCTTTTCCTGGTTCTAAGCTACCTCCCCACCAATTTTCAGCCAAATCAGTTCAGCCGTTCTTGATTTTTAAATTCCCGTTCCCAATCCCGTGGGAATTTCGGGATTAAAAGTATCCTATGTCCTTTTCCTGGTTCTAAGCTACCTCCCCACCAATTTTCAGCCAAATCAATTCAGCCGTTCTTGATTTTTAAATTCCCGTTCCCAATCCCGTGGGAATTTCGGGATTAAAAGTATCCTATGTCCTTTTCCTGGTTCTAAGCTACCTCCCCACCAATTTTCAGCCAAATCAGTTCAGCCGTTCTTGAGTTACAATTCCCGTTCCCATTCCCGTATAATTCCCGTTCCCGTTCGATTATCCTAGTTTTTATAGTTTTCCCTTTATGTGGCCATTAAACCCTAACTCTGTACCAAATTTCAGCTCTCTAGGTTTATGGGAAGTACTAGTTCTATTTTGATGATCATGAGTGAGTGAGTGAGTGAGTGAGTGAGTGAGTGAGTGAGTGTCTAAAATGCGAAACTTTGCTTTCGCTTAACTTGGGAACTAAATGACCTACAGACTTGAAATTTTATTTTAAGAATGTGATTGTATAGATTACTGGATGACGAAAATTTCAGCGTTCTAGTCTTATCCAGAGGTAGTCAAATAGGGGCCTGAAAATGCGGCGAAATGGTTCCTGTAAAGGATGGTACGGCAGTGTTTGCTTCGCGCTCGACTTGGCGGGGGGCACTGCCGTGCCCCCAGATTTAGAACATCGTGTGCACTAATGTGGTGATGTTTTGAATTCACAAACAATCATACAACTTTTTTTTATTTAAAATTCAAACTCGGAACCTTCTTGGTGTACAAGACTTACTTATTTTTTAATTTGCTTTGCGCGTGATATTTTCTTTTCATTTACTATTGTGATTGTTTTATGTTTCCATTTAAGTAGTAATTTCCTCGCTGACGGGGGATGAAAAATAATGTGTTGCACTCGAGTCCCTCGCTAACGCTCAGGATTCTTATTTTGAATCCCTCGCTGCGCTCGTGATTTAATTTTAGAATCCTTCGCTGGCTCGGTCCTCAACTGGAGCCCCGGTTAAAAAGCAACTTTGCACTCTTTGCAATCTCAAGAGTGGAAAGTACCGGGGTCGCTGTGACAGGTCGTGCAGGACCCAAGGCATATTCGATAACTGGGAGTAAAAGTCGTTTTTGCTCTCTAGAGGTTAAAGTAAATTTGAATTTAGAACATCGTGTGCACTACGCGTGATGATGTTTTGAATTCACAAACCATCATACAACTTTTTTTTATTTAAAATTATAACTCGGAACCTCCTTGGTGTACTTACTTATTTTTTTATTTGCTTTGCGCGTGATATTTTTGCTTTTCTCTTAATATTGTGATTGTTTTATGTTTTCATTTAGTAATTTCCTCGCTGAGGGGGAATGAAAAATAATGCACTCGAGTGTAAACAATTTTTAACCTTGTGCTCCTTTGACTCCCTCGCTAACGCTCAGGATTCTTATTTTGAATCCCTCGCTGCGCTCGTGATTTAATTTTAGAATCCTTCGCTGGCTCGGTCCTCAACTAGAGCCCCGGTTAAAAAGCAACTTTGCACTCTTGTATAACAAATAACTATTCTCGGATAAAATCACCGATTTTTTTTTAATTTGTCAGTAAGTACAGAAGAGGAAATAGGATACTTTATAACACAAAATCTCTACGCGATCAAAATAAACTTAAACAAGGGTCGATTAAGTATTGCATACCAAACATTTATGGTTAAATTTCCGTGAATGAATCTCGTATAAATGATTTATCCGTTAAGTGAAATCCCGGTAGCTGTCCGCCTACACTTGAAAGTTTTTCGAGGTTAAAGGAAAATGTTTAGAAGACATTTTATATCCATCAAAACTGGAGTATACTAAATAGAAAAATGCGCAAAATCTGGAAAATTAAAAAGATTTCTTTGCCGCTTAAACTTTGACGGGGACCCTTTGTAGTTTCCCAGTTACTTTTTGAGATAAATAAAGTTTTCGAGCAAAAAATGTGTGTATTTTTTTCGTTTCTGTTATGTGGTAGATTGCTCGCTAAATATCCGGTATGCGGGCGAGTAAACTTTAGTCATTTTTTCAAATAGCTCTTTTATGAAGTTCGAAATCCTTTTTAACATTAAAAGTATTTACGTATTATAAGTATTTAAAGAAATGTCCACTATTAAAAATGCAAAAATCAGTCTCTTTGTACTGTACATAATATCCTTTTTCGATTTTTCCTGCTATGAACATAAATAGGAATTGATTATTGCAGGAGAAACAAAATTTAATTTAAATATTACGATACAAAAACAGCAATTATTTAACTACAAAATCAAAAGTAACAAAATGTAAATTAAGTTCCTTAAATATTTTATAAATAAACTATTAAATAACTTTACCAAAAATTCTAGTTACTATGAAATTGAAATTGCTTCAGTAAGCCACTCATTTCTATTACGACGGTACCAGACGTTGTTTAAAAGAAAATAATGAAGACAAGTAATCCGCTGAGCTCTACATTTCTTATTCCTATTTTAAAAACCATTACCTAAATTAAACACTGTAAAGATAATAAAGTAAAATAGCTGTAAAGAAAAGTGTGTTAATTGATATCTGTATTCATGAAATGTGATCTAAACTAATTTGCAAAATGGAATCAGTAAAAGTTCAGTACTTGTAAGCCAACAACCTAAAATCACATTTTAAAAACCATTACACAAATTAAACACTGTTTAAACTTTTGTAATTCCACAGGCTAAGTGTAATTTGAACTTATATTATATTGAGAAAGGGACAAAACTTTTGTTGATCCCATTTACTAAGAAACCGAACAATAATCATTTATTCTCATTTCAGTGGCGGTAGCGGCCGCATTTCCAAATTTGGAGTTAGTCATTGGATTCGTCGGCGCCATTTTCTTCTCAAGTCTTGGTCTTTTCTTCCCAGCTGTTGTAGAACTTGTATACCGTTGGGATAGAGGATTGGGACGATTTAACTACGTACTATGGAAGAATTTACTTATATCACTCATTTCTATTATCGCGTTAGTATCAGGTTCATACGTTTCCGTAGTTGGTATGATCAATGAATTCTATACCCATGAGAGTATAGAAGAAACAGCCACGAATGAAACTATGATTTTATAGAATTGTTTTAAATACATTGATGGTTGTAATTTGAACGTAATTTAAAGATGTAAGCTGTGAAAGCAATGAATGTTGCACAAGTATTATGAGTAAACTAAGTCTTGAGTTAGTAAAAGAAAAACTGTAAGTTCCTTAAAGTTACAAAAATAAGATTTGATAATTGGATTTTTATATAAAAACTGTTGTCTTTTATTGTACCTTTTGTAGTTTTTATTAAAGTACAATTTATTTGTCAAATAAATTGGGAATAAAATCGGTGTTAAAACTAATTTAAATAAATAAATAAATAAAAAAACATTTATTGCTACATTAATAAGAAAACATAAGAAAAAAATAACTTAAAACTAGGAAAAGAAAAACATGTAGCAATGGGAGCCGTCTTCAGCTTTAGTTAAGTACCTATTTATTTTGTTGAAATTGTTTTCAAATAATTATACATTTCAAATGTTGTTAGTGTTAAATATATTAATTAAGTTTATTTTAAATTATTTAGTCAGTATTTTATATTGATTTATTTTATTTCAAATGGAATATTTTTGTTGTCTTGACATAATGTTGTCAGCATTTTTACTAATAAGTTACCAACTTATTTCTTTGAGTTTGTTTATTATACAGGGTTAACCTACCTATTCCCGTCAAGGGCGTGTAGTTCACATCGTTTCTGACTGATTTGACTACGAAACACCCTACCTTAAACCTAACCGGTTTAAAGATATTTTTCGTTTTTATAAAAATCACCGGATCTTCGGCTATAAGCTTAGATATTTTCAAATGTGTATTTCTTATTATATGTGATGTTTTATTTACAATCAAGAGTACAAGTTTGTGTGCATAATTATGCTGAAAATTAGCTGGATTAGATTCTGTTTGAAGAAAAAAAGTTGTTCAGAATACGATTGATATATTTACAGTACACACAAATATGTATGTAAACTATTTAATACTTATGTATCAATTATATATAGACTTCAAAAGCAAGTAGTTTTTAAGAAATTGAACAATTAAAATAAGATATTATAGTTATGTGACGTTAACTATAGTTTTTATTTATTTATAAAATAACTATGACAACATCGCTTCGGCAGTCTATTGGCATTTGCAGTTTGCTGACAAACCATATGTACCAGGTTCGACTCCAAAATTTTCATAATTTTCTACATCACGGTTTAGCTTCGACTTCATCATCATGCTATCGTGGTGATTATGTGCATTCCTCATCACTGCATACTAATCTAAATATTTACGAGTATATCTCAAAGGTAACTGACTGACTGACATAGTGATCTTTCAACGCACAGCCCAAACCACTGCACGGATCGAGCCGAAATTTGTCATGCAGGTAGATGTATCACGTAGGCATCCGCTAAGAAAAGATTCCCACGGGATTGTGATATACGCGGGGCACAGCTTGTAAAATATAAGTGAGACAGAGACCTTTGCACTGCAGGCTCTTAGACGCCGATGGTTTTTTTTTTATAGTGAGATATTTATATAATAATTTGTTTGTTCATGTATATTATTGTTAACTGCATTGTTGTGTTAATAAATGGATTTCTTTATAAAATGTTCATTTTTTATTTACTTACTCTATACTATTATTTGATAAATAAAAAGTTGGTATCGTCAATAGTGGTAGTACGTGTTGTTATAGCGGTAACAGAAATACATAATTTGTAAAAATAAAATGTCTAGCTATCACGGTTCACGAGATACAGCTTGGTGACGAACAAAATAGATAGGCAGATGAGTGCGAGCATAATATGTTGAGAGGCAGGCGACGCAGGCCGCGTAGCGTAGGGCAGAGCAGAGCAGATTTTGTAAAGCATGGAACGTCGCGGTAAAGCATGGAATGTCGCGGTAAAGCATGGAAGGTCGCGAGAGAGAGCAGGACAGACACATGTCTGCGTCACACGCGCCTGCTCTGCCCTGCGCGGCCTTTTTTTTTTTTTTAACGCAATGAAAATGCATAGAACTGCATACCACCGTGAGCCGATATTGGGAGGACCCACGGGGCATGTAGGGCTCTCCCAGCCAGAAGGGCTGGGCCTACCCACTAAAAATACAGCGACTTCCGTCCGCGTTACATTGGGGTGCCGTAGGATCCCGAAGGGGATTTCTACCAAGGCACTCCAACGCCGGGCCCGCACTAAAGGCAGCGCCCCCCTCCTTGGGAGGACCTCCACGGAGGGGCTTGCGTCGCCTGCGTGTCACCATACACGAACTTACTGTCTAATTACCACGGTTCATTGACATACAGCCTGGTGACGAATAAATAGAGAGGCAGATGGATGGACGGCGAAGTTTTTGTAATAGGTCTAGTGTTTACCTGTTGGGTACGGAATCCTAAAAGAATACTGTAAATACCTGTTTCCTAGACTGTGTTAATTAATTTATATACAGAAATAGGTAATTACCATTTTATTCAATGACATTGAACTATAAATTTTATCTTTATTTCATTTCGATGTAAATTTATTGTCTACGAATTACATAATCATTAAAAATAGGTATTTTTAACTACAATTTGCTAATTAACTTTAATTTTTATTTAAATTAAATATATTTATTAAGACTGTGTCTTTTCTATTTGAACAGACGATTTACAAAATCGTCTGTTCAAAGTAAAGTTTTAAGTAAAGCATTACTTTTGAAAAAGTAAATATTTAACTTTTTGGTACGTACCTATATACATTTAAAAAAAAGACATTTAGGCCTGGCAAAAATATATTAATAGTCAGATTGTATCTAAGAGTGTGAAAACGTATAAAATATTTAACTCTCTCGGTTTATAGACCAGGTTTGTCGTATCTTTTTTTACGTGAAGTAACTGCCATCAAATCTTCACAACCCGGAGGGATGGGTACTACCTACAATTTTTATCTTAGCATGAAAGTAAAGTAACTTGACAAAAAAACTATAAGTACCATAAATTGACAAAATACGTGTAAACGCGAGAATATTGATTGGTTCAAATTATACGAAGTTGATAACTACCCAATCGAATAAAATGTTATGTTCAGCGATAGAGCATACAAAAGCAACTACCCGGAACAACTATCGATAGTGTAAATACGTACTTATAAGTGGACAGATTTTTTTTTAATTAAACCTCTAATTTGGGTGTTTGTATGCGTATGCTTACTGCAGCATTTTTGGTCACTCTTTTGAGGACTCATAACCCAGATGGACTATTGATGTTGTTAATACGACAATCGGGACCGATGGTCAAATGTCCTCTGAATTAAATGCTCTCTGAAACTATAGGACACTTCTGTAAAGGGTACTGTGATAATGCAAGTATAGAAGCCAATAAGTATTATATCTCGGTCTGCGTGTGTGTGTGAATGAGTGTGTGCGTAGTTTCTGATTCCCTAGATACAAGCTTCGAGCTTAGTTAGGGGTCAGTTACTATAATGAGATGATGCAGTGAATGATTATGTTATAACATGAATATTAACTATATGTATAAACTATTGTTTATTTTAGCTAGAGTAGTCTGAATGAGTCCTAATAATATCCAGTATATTATTAATGTAGCAAATGAATTAAATTTAACACTTTTATTAAATGATTTGATGAATCGTTTACAAAACTATCAAAACTATAAGAGGTCTAAGTTATTGCTAAGTTGATTAATCTATAAGGTAATAAAAAACATTTCAATTTTATGTTTTAATAAAATATGAGTATGACATTTTTATTATTATGCAACAAAATTATAATAAAAATATGAATCACTGTTTCGAGTTATCACAAATACATCAACATCAATTTGAATGGTTAAATTACAGTGTTTACTATGAAAACGAGCAGAACAAAATTACGTTTTACACTATTATCTCTACTTGAAATAAACACTTTATTTACTTACAATTCTGTAATGTGTGCATTAACAACAAGAATATTTTTTTTAATAGTTGATTGTTTTCCTGTCTAATTACCGCATGCGTCAGTTGAAGTAGCCACTGTTTTGCTCAATTGGCTTATATGAAGGACTTCAGCTGTGCTTTTGTCAGCAAGTTGGAACGTCACAGTACCATCAGGGAAAAACCGACTTGAAAAAGTCACTTCTCCGTATCCAGCAAATATTTCAATAGAACTTGAATCTACGAATATTTCCAACACCAAAAACCTCTTAGGTCTCCAACGAGTGCGTCTAACACCATCTTCACCACCACGGTCAAGCGACAGACGACCTTTTTTGCATTCATATTTAATTGTCACAGTCCCATTACCACTTTCTGATTGTAATTTTACCTCTAAATCTTTCTTTACATCTGATGTTATTAATATTCTAGCTGCGTTATCGTCTAGCTTAACTTTAGTGCCACCACGAGCATATCCTAAATGTAGCAAATTACTTTCTATGGCAGCAATTTCTCGTATAGGTTTCTGTATCAATCTGTAGGATGGTGATAATGATAACTCACGGACTACTGTCATCTGGCCAGTCCAACCGTCGTTTCTCTCAGGATACACTTCTTCCCACATATCAAACCACGCAACCAGCAATCTTCGGCCTTCAGGATCTTCAATGGTTTGAGTTGCATAGAAATCGTGCCCAAAATCAAGCTCCTTAAATTGCGTTATAGGTTCAAACTCATAAGTCTCATAATCAAATTCACCAACAATGTAGCCAGTTTGGTATAAGTTCCTGTACATGTCACCTTGTGGTTTTATGCCTTGTGGTGAGAAAAGTAATACATAGTACCCACCAATCTCGAAGAAATCAGGACACTCCCACATGTAACCGAGAAAACCATTTGACTCAGCTAATATTGAAACTTCTTTCCAATTAATCATGTCTTCTGACTCGTATAAAAGTACACGTCCCAAAGTATCATTATTGAAAGAATTACCTAGAACCATATAGTATTTCGTTCCACGTTTCCAAACTTTAGGGTCCCTGAAATTAGGTTGGCGATCCGCTCCTTCTATGATCGGATTTTTTTCGTATTTTGTCACTTTGATACCATCAGTGCTGGTTGCTAACGCTTGGTGCTGCTCATGGTCTGGAGTTTCGCCCGGATGGTTCACATTCCCAGTGTAATACAGGTACATGGTATCATTCTCTACAATAGCACTCCCAGAGAAGACTCCTGTTTTATCATAGGGTTGATCTGGATACATGGCAATAGGTAACTCTTCCCAGTGGAACATGTCCTTGCTTCTTGCGTGTCCCCAGTGAGCTATTCCTGGTTCCTGGCTGCTTTCTGGATTGTACTGGTAGAAGAGGTGATAGTATCCTTGGAAGTAGCAGAAGCCGTTGGGGTCGTTCATCCATCCTTTGGGTGGAGCGAGGTGGAATTTAGGCCGGTATCTTGATTGGACACATAATGTTGAACATCCATAGAAGAATAATGTAAATATTATAAATGAGTAAATTGAAGCGGACATTTTCGTTATGCCTGCCCTGATAGTTGTCCGTGAGTAGTCACCATCCGGTATCGCTTCATTTATATACCAAGCGATGTCGTGTCTCATGAATTTTATTGAAATTTGTTCTGAATTTCATAAAAGGAATCGTGTAGTATGGATAATTATATCAATAGTAGGGATGTTATGGATATGAAATTTCGGTTACGGATAGGATACGGATATAGGAATGATTATTATACCGGATACGGTTACGGATACGGATAATAAATTATTTCGGATTATCCGTTAGTTTCGGTTACGGATATTATATTTTTAAGGAATTTTAAAAGTAAAATACTAATAGGTAATAAAGTAGTTTTATTTCGTTTTTGGCAGGAATTACAATCAGTCTGTGAGTAATTATTACAGCTATTTAAAATAAATATAAATAATTATATTATATTGAGTATTATCTAAATTTTAGATGATTTAGATCAAAAACACCTAAAATGAAAATGTAATAACAAAATTATTACTTATACTGAATCAGTAATTTCGTATTAAAAGAAAATATTGAAATCAGAATTAAATTAAGTTTACTATAACTATAATTTAAGTCGAACATAACAATCATAGCTTCCTTTTTTATAATTTGTGCAAACATAACAATCATATCTTCCTTTTTTATTCTGAACTTAATCATACATTGTCTTACATTAATTTATAATAACATTAATTAAACATTTTCAATAATCAAATTTTATCAAAGGTAAATTATACTTGACAAAAAGTAATTTCGCAGCCTTATCACCAGAAAGTCTATTTCTTAAAGGATCATAAATTAACCCAGCAGCACTGAAAAGCTGTTCACTCGGTACACTGCCAGGCGGCGGAGAGAGGTACTGTCTGACTAAAGCACTTAAACTGTTGTACTTCGTATGCATTTTCCACCATAAAAGTGGATTTTCACTGAGTGTCAACCTTTTCTCTCTATTGTATTCATTTAACAATGCTTTTTTGACAATTAATTGATTGGGTACTGTATCATCCTCATCACCACCTACGTGCTCTTCTTCGTCACTTGCGCTTAATATTTCAGCTAGACAAGATTGAATGTATGAACTTGTTGATGGCAGCTGAGTCCGTGATCTCTTTGGTGAAGAAGGGCCTTCATCATGAGAAGTTCTTGAACACCCAACGATTCCTAGAATCTCTGTCTGTACTTGTTCCTTAGTAATTTCATTGAAAAACTTGAGCTTGTAGCGTGGATCTAGATAAGTAGCTATTGTATATATTTTATTATTCTCAATGTCCTGAAATCTGACGCTGATATTATGGACCATATTTGTAATCATTAATTTAAAGTTTTCTGATGTGTCTTGTTTAGTCTTTTCTGTTTCTAATGTGTTTTTAAGAGTATAGACTAAAGGAATCACTGAAGCTATTGTCGCAGTTGCACTACTTAACTCCTGTGTAATTTCTTCGAATGGCTTTAATATTGTAATACACTTTTCCAAGTCGAGCCATTCATCAGCAGTAGGAATCGGTATAGTATGCGCGCCCGAATACAGTATCAAGGAGTCTTTTAATTTCAATATTCTATCCATCATATAATAAGTCGAATTCCATCTGTGAATAAATAAAACATATGTGAAATTAAACAACGTACAGAAGAAAAAAAAAACATTTATATAAAATTATTTTAGTTTAAAATAGAAATATCTTACCTTGTAGAATAATCCTGAACGATACATAACTCTGTTTGGTTCAGTCTTTCTGTTTGAATTTGTTTTAATTCATTTTGAGCAATTAGTGAGTGATGGAAGTGAGTAGCAATTTTTTTGCACTTTGTAATCACTGGCGAGATAAATTCTTCGGTTTCCATTGCTGACCTAACACATAATTGAAGTTGATGAATAGTACAGTTTACATCAGGGAAATTGGCCGTTCTCATAGCTTTCATCATATTTGATCCTTTGTCGCGTAAAATACAATGAACTGATTCATTGCTTAAGCCCCAATCTTGCAAAATATTGTTTAAATTATTCGCTATAATTTCACCTGTGTGCCGACCCTCTAATTGTTCACACTTGAGTATTATAGAAACTCTTTTATAATTATTCGTGATGCCATGAGCAGTAAGACTAAGTAACGAGACATTTGCGCTGGGCTCGGACCACACATCTGTAGTAAATGATAACTTCTCAAATTGTTTCAATAAGTCCAGAATCTTTAACTTCATTTTGTTGTAGATATCATTGCACAGTAAATTAGTAAAGTACTGCCGACCTCTAAGATTATAACGTGGTAAGGCTGCCTGCACTAATCTTTGAAATCCCACACCTTCTACAAAATTAAATGGCAAGTTTTGTAACGCTATCATTTCAGCCACTAATTTATCAATTTCTTTTTGTTTGGTATTAGTTTCATCCCAGGCACCTTTGTTTTTTAACGAATCTTTGAGTGTCAACTGTTTTTTACACTCTTGTAAAGGTGTCAGCTGCTTGGCTGTTTGTAGGTTATTTTGTTGGTTACCTTTTTCCAGTAGCAAAAGTTCTTCGTACTTATCACTATGTTGTGATTTAAGGTGAAGTTTTAGCGATGTAGTCCCACCTCCTTTCCTTGAAAACCTTTTACCACACTGTTTACATTTTGCGGAATCGGTCATTTCATCAAAAAACGACCAAACTGCACTCGACTTAGGACGCATTTTGTACAAATTCAATCGATTCCGTAACACAACCAACACTTTGTCAAAGAAGAAAAAAAACAAACAATACGCGCAGCTTGTGTGTCGGCACTGGCAGCGGCCGGCCGATCAAAACAACTTGTCATAACGTGTCCCAATTAGGCTCCGCCCCTATCCGATACTATCCGAAACTTTCATTTCGGATTCGGTTACGGTTACGGATGATTTTTTATATCGGATATCCGATAGTTTCGGTTACGGTAACGGAGCTCCCTAACATCCCTGATCAATAGTATAACAATTAATAATGATCATTTGTATTGGATGTCTGTTTTAAATTAAATATTTGATTTTATTGGAAATAATATACATTACACTCCACAGTTGAAGATAAAATGTGACTGGCGTGAATTAAACGTGTAACAACAAATTATCTATGAATAGTCGTAAAACAGATGATGACTATTATTATTGAAAATATTTTTGCTACTAGCCTCGCGCATTTCCTTACAATATTTTTACATTATTTTACACTATAGTTTTACTAGATAATGTAAGTGTTATAAAATAAATTAGGTGTGTATTTTTAACCCTGTAGTTTTACAGAATAGAACAACACGTGCAGGTGTTTCTTACAAAAGAACCAATTAAAGTTAATACAACAACGAAGAAGACCCGTAAATCAAAGTTAGTTGTACAAACAGTCAAACACTTTAGTAGGTCTAACATTATACAGGCGATTGACGAGTGGTGTAGTTGATATCGACCCTGCTTGATATGCTGAAGGTTGCGCGTTCGATTCCCGCTTAAGACAAATATTTGTGTGCATATTGTATTTTCTATGAAATTATATACATAATGTAATTTCATAGAAATACATACAAACCAGTATTGGCGCGGCGACGTGTGGTCTGCTGCTGCTGTCTGCAGTCGGCTACCAACTTATACCTAAACAAGTATTTGTCTTCATATAGTATATAAGTACTTAGGTTTAAGTTAAAACCTTTTTTATTAATGTAACCTACTAAACTTTATTACCACCGATTACGGCATATTAAGTATTGTCATTAATAAGACAATGCATACCAACCAATCTTTTTAATTAGTATCACAAATTACAGCTTAGAATCAGAATTCATTTTCTTACATTGACCTCTTTACAAATAATTGTAAGGTAATCATTTTTAAATACTATCTTTGCCAAATAATTATGAGAAGACTAGCGGCGCCCCACGGTATTACCCGCGTAGTTCCCGTTCCCGAGGAATATGGGGATAAAATTATGCTAAAAACCTTGCCACTGAATCACTCTATCTATTAAAACAAACCGTTTTAAAAATCTAAGCATACATAGGGACAGAGAAAGCGACTTTGTTTTATACTATGTAGTGATAATGCCTGTACAAATACTAAGATACAGTAAAACTTAAAATAGTTATTATACTAACTACATACTTTTTCTAGATTAAAAAAAACGTTTTCTACGCAGACTTGGCAGACTACCTCATTGTATGACGCAGGCTATAATACTTTAAATGGTGCACTCACCATACCTTAGTTTTTAATTGTAGTGATTTAGTTGTAAAAAAACTAAGGAATAGTAATGTTTCTATATCTGGATTATTAAAATTTTGACGTTTAGTCTGTATTATGAGAATTATAACTGTAGTTTTAATTCTGATCTTATCTTTAACTGATCTGACTAATATTATCATAATCAAATTCAAAAGACGATTTTTCACTTAAATTTTATGTAAGTACAAAAATATACATTCGTATTTTGACTTTCTTTGTTTTTCGATAATATTTGTAGAAATAGTAATCGAAAAACAAAGAAAGTAGGTTTGGAAAAGTTATAATAAAGGTTCGAATATTTGAATTTGTTAAAAAACTTTTGATGCTGATTGTACAAACACTACCCTAACTAGGGTTCAAAGACAAATAAATCATACTTAGGATTTATACAATCACATAATATCTAAGTCTTAAAGATAAATTGTCTATTCGTTCCAAACGTCGTTTATTGAAAAGAATTTATAAAAAACTCATTGGAGTATTTTTTACCTTTATCTCGTATACCAAAAACTAGGAAAATTAATATTTACAGCACGCGGGAATTGAATCCGCAACATTTTATTTGGTAGCTCGGCATGCTTCGACAATATGCTGAACACATAAAAATAGTTATTTATGGTACAAGCGAGTAAAGTTGATGAATACTTCCGAGGCGCTATTGAGGCCCGAGCCGTCAGGCGAGGGTCTGAAGATAGCCGAGGATAGTAATCATCAATACACGCGCGTACCATACAACATTTTTCAACACACTTGCGAAGAAATTCATAATAAAATATCATTTTTCGCTAATAAATAAACAGTTTTTCTATTCGCGTGCATCCAACACAACAATGGTGATCGGCCAAAGACTAAAAGAATATACTTATTAAAAAAAATCTAATGAATGAATGAATGGAATCGACCATAGACTTACCAAAAGTAAGGCAACATAGTTGAAGTTTGTTTTTAAAATGTACGGACACAATTTTTAGGTATCGAAACTTTTTTAAAAACAAAGCAATTTAAAAAAAAACAATTTATAACTCACTAGTAAATAAAACGTGTCATTATTCAACTGTTTTTGCACAAATAAGAGCCCCTTGCGCAAGTGTGTTGAAAAATATGTTTATGGCAATTTTACAGCACAAGTCGACTCAACATAAATCTAATAAAATTACATTCAAGATAAAATCTTTACCATTTTAGTTCTCTAACAAAAACACTAATCCGATTATGAAAATCAATGAAAGGCATTGAAAACCAAGAATTAGTTGAGTTACACATATTATAGACTACCACATATCTAATGACTTTTTGTTCTTTTATAATCCGATTTAATACGTAGATTTCAAATAGAATACAAGAATATATATAATTAGCAGCGCCCCGCGGTTTCACACGAGTTCCCGTTCCCTTGTGAATACAGGGATAAAATATGGCCTATGTCACGCACTGATAAATTAACTTTCCACGAGTGAAAGAATTTTTGAAATCGGTTCAGTAGATCTCGAGATTACCCCTTACATTTTAACAAACACACAAACTTTACTTCTTTATAATATTAGTATAGATTATAATCCCTACTAATATTATAAATGCGAAAGTAACTCTGTCTGCCTGTTACCTTTTCACGGCTAACCTACTCAACCGATTGACTTGAAATTTTGTACAGGGGTAGCTTATGATCCGGGAAAGAACATAGGCTATGTTTTATCCCGAAATTCCCACGGGATCGGGAACTACGCGGGTGAAACCGCGGGGCACAGCTAGTTCTTTTATATATAATAAAGTCTACGCAAAGCATTTAGCTACATAATAGCGAAGGAACATTAACTATAACAATAAAAACTATTATTAAAATCTGTATATTTACGGACAAATATACAATCACATTGTTACATAGAAAATTGTGTTTAGCACACAATTTTATTAAGCTTAGTGTACACTGGTTTCCTGAAGAAGCGATGCAAGGTTTGTATTAATTTTATTATTTTTTTTTACATTGTAATTTATTTTGAGAAATGAGAAAAATAGATTTTACTACTATTCTCGGCTTATATATTTTTGAATGGGTAGTCATTTCACATCATCATCATCATCATCAACAGCCTGCATTAGTCCACTGCTGGACATAGGCCTCTCCCAATTCGCGCCAAATGTGCCCTGTCGGCGGCACGTCGCATCCACTCTCTCCCGGCTACCCTGCGCAGATCATCGCATCGTCCTACACTACGTTTGCCGAGCCGCGGTCTCCACTCGAGAACTCGTCTGTAATTTCTCAATGTATTTCAAATTTAAATTAAAAAATATTGACGGTAGTGTTAGTTGTATTATAGACGTCTTATATCTCAGTCTCTTGTGATCACTAATACGAGTACTGTAAGAAATCCGAAACGTCAGAAATGTAAAATAAAATTAAAACCGCAACAAAAATCTATTAAAGTATTTTTATGTCAACGATGCAAGTTTGCCATTTTGTGAACATGCCTCGGGGTTGTAATTACGTGCGATAAAGCGCTGTGATTACCCCTATTCCGTATTCCTATTGTATTCAATGCAGTGGCATATTAAGGCCTTTTCTAATCTGCTTTTATTAAGAGACCTTTTCTTTTAGGCATGACAGTCCAATTATAACCTAACATCTTAAAATATCGTTAGCTCATGTATATCTCCACCGAAGAGCTTACGTCTAAATAAATAAAATAATCTTTATTGCTTTTTTTCGTTTAAAACTACAAAAAAGAAAACAGAGAAAATCGTTAAAAAAACAAAAGGAAATGACTCAGCTTGATACTGACTGAACCACATACGATTCGGCCAGCGCTGTTTTTCAGCCACTCCTGTACCCCTAAGATGTTGGGCGGAGGTATGGCGTCTAGTCTTAATTAGGTTGATAGGCTTTAGTTAACCGTGCTGGTCAAGTGCGTATGAGTCGACTTCATTCACAGGTGAATTAACACACTCATTAACAACAAGATCACTACCATCTGCACCACTTAGGCGACAAACAATGCGAACACAATTAAATTAAAATATTAAACAATCTTTGCATATTTCCAGGTTTAATTGTAAATAAACCATTTTTAAACGGTTAAAAACAAAGCAATTGTTTTGCAGTAACATTATATTAACGAAGGTTTATATGCTTAAGCTTTTTAATTTAACGCAACAATTACGTTACACCGTGTGTACACAGCTTTACAATGAGCTCATTAAATTTCAATCATGAAAAATTGGTTTTTGGTTGCAAGGAAATAGAACTTAATTTTAAATATTATTACAAATCAATGTTTTAAGTAAATGTTATATACTACTAGCTGCGCCCCGTGGTTTCACACGCGTAGTTCCCGTTCCCGTAGGAATTTCGGGATGAAAAATAGATGTTGGCCGATTCTCAGACCTACTGAATATGCTCACAAAATTTCATGAGAATCGGTCAAGCCGTTTCGGAGGAGTATGGCAACGAAAACTGTGACACGAGAATTTTATATATTAGATAAATCTCGGTTTAAAAAATTAAATAAATACTAATATTATTTTCTATAAATGGTAGAAATACCGACATCTTTTTCTAATATTTCGAGTGTACTGGTGAAACGAAGAAAGTCTTCTTAAGGTTAAACTTATACGTTGTATAATTAAAAGGTTCCTAATCGTAATATATAATTAAATTAAAGTCTGCAAGATATCTCCAGGGAAATAAATAATGATCTTAACTAAATAAAATAACGAATAGATTACTAATTGAAGAAAAATTTAGAGCAAAGAAACTTCTTTTAAATTGCTATGGTACTGATCAGAAAGAAAATGCATGTCCTGTGTGGCATTTCTCCCCAAACAATCTCCCGTCTTTTAACTTGCCGTGCGTGTCCCTACACCTGCACACGCGAGGACCTTAACAAGGCCACTGATAGTGCCAAATCGGTGGCCGAGTTCTGGTCCTCAAACATATAAGTCGACACGCAAAGAAGAAGAAGTATCGGGAAATAAAGTAAAATTACGTTGAAAAACACTTTTGGATCAAAAATGAGTTATTTAATAAAGGAGAGCAAAAGTAAACAATAGGTACAAGCGGATTGAAAACTATTTCTTTTTTTAATCAATTAAAAGCTACAGGCAATTTGGTTTGTTTTAGTAAAAACATAGTGCAGTATTCAATTACCTATTTTACTAACAACGTTGCAAAATTTAGAGTGCGCTGGAGGCATAAAAACTATTACAGAGTATTTTTACTAAACAAAATGTTTTTCTATGTCCTAAAACAGTGTTTTACAATATTTTTTATTTTGAGACAACTTTTGTGGTTGAAGAAGTATGGTGACCCCCTTGTGCACTTTGAGAGACAAAAAAGCCATTTTGTTCCATTTCAGTACCTTTATTTCAAACATAGAGTTTTGAAAATTATTTCAAAATCGTGTTTTTACTGTAGTTTTGAATCTTGCGTTTTCGTTTCGGCGACCCCCCGAGTAAGGTTTCACGACCTCCTAAGGGTCGCGACCCACAGTTTGAAAAACACTGTCCTAAAACATACCTACACTCTATTACAAAAATATTTCTGTTTTATTTTTGCCCACAATAAGTAAAAAAATACAAAAAGTATATATTTTATAATAGGTCATCGCACCCAAGATTTTAGAGTCAAAATATGTAATATGATTCCTTCTAATACATATATATGCGAAAGTTTGTATTTTTAGGAGTTTGGATGTTTGTTACACTTTCACGCAAAAAACTACTGCATCGATTTAAATCAAATTTGGTACAGATGTTCCTTATAACTAGGAATAACAAATAGGATACTTTTTATCCTGAAATTCCCATGGGATGAGAGAGAACACATGAGAACCTCCTTCTTCAGAACTCAGTTAAAAGGCTTTGTTTTGGCTTGTATTGTGTTTGTAATTGAGAAAATTTCCCTAACTTTAATTTGGATCATTTGTGCTACGATAATTGTGGTTAACATTAGAGGGCTTTAACTACCCGTAACGACTGCCAATGATTTGAGTAATAATGGCTTTATATTGACATGCTGATGGATTGAAGGTCTAAATTGCTGGCAGAGGCATGAAATTTGGAAATTATGATGCAAACTACCGATTAGATATTTTTGGAAATCAATCAATATAGGGTAAATAGTTTTGTTTTGTTCTCTTTGATTCTTATTTATTTTTTACTCCCGACGCAAAAAGATGGGTGTTATGGTAAGTTTGTCGTGTCTGTGTGTGTGTGTGTATGTGTCGGTATGTGTGTGTGTTTGTGTGTGTGTTTGTGTGTGTGAGTGTGTGTGTGTATGTGTGTGTATCTGTCTGTCTGTGGCATCATAGCTCCCGAACGGATGAACCGATTTCACTTTAGTTTTTTTTTGTATTAAAGGGGACTTACGTGCGGGTTTTTTGTATTTTTAATATATATTCTCTTTTGTACTTTTCTTTTCTGCTCATTTCTGTTTTGTTTCCTTCTCTTCTGTTCTATTTCATTTGATTCTTTACCATTTCGTTCTATAACCTTCAGGTCATTTCCGTTATATTCTATTCTATGATTTTGGTATCTTCTGTTCTATTACGTTCTCATTCGTTACATATATTTTTCTTTCGTTCTTTTCTGTTCTACTCTAATAAAACATGAACATTATTTTTTATTTTGCTGAAATCTATGGGTTTTCTGACGGACAGCCTGACGTCTGAAGAACATTTTTTTTAATCATTCACTACATTATCTCATTATAGTAACTGACCCCTAACTAAGTTCAAAACTTGTATCTATCAAAAACATTGGAAGGATATAAACGATATATCCTTAAGTAGGTATATCTTAGCGAGTACGGTATAATCGAATTCCACATTGCCGCTAACTAATAAGGTGTATGTGGAGCGTACAACGTAATTGTCAGCTCTATTCGAGCTCTAGAGAGAGACATACACGTTTGCATAATTGACAAATATGAAACAAGGCATCTGTATAAGACCAGAGCTAGCCAAGTAACAAAATGATGAAATATTTGCTGAAATTGGTTCTATTTCTGGTACTGTTATACATATGTCTTCTTCATCTAGACTGAATTAACTTACCCTAAATGTTAACTTAAATTATATTTTGTAAAAAAGAAGCGAAGAGCTTAAAGGTACAATTCCAAGACGGGCCGCAGACCGCAAACTGCAACCGCAGACCGCAAGCGACAACACTTGTTTCTAAATCTATGAAATTGATTCCGAGCGCGGCTACATGCTGCCTGCAGTCGCGACTCGCTCTTTCATAGATGTTGTAGAAAAGTATTGTCGCTTGCGGTCTGCGGTTGCAGTTTGCGGTCTGCGGCCCGACTTGAATTGTACCTTTACAGTGAAACCTTATCGCAAAAATTTGTTAAAGAAAACTTTTATTTGCATAATAATGTTTCATTTCTTTAGTTGAAAGTCCTCGGATACCAAATAATCTTCAAATTTTGAAAACATAGATGCGAATTTAGTTTCGCAATGTATAAACAGATGTTTTAGGCTTTTACATAACAATGATACTTTGTTAAATAAGTAAAATTTTGTAATTCTGATAATATTGAAACAGATTGTTACATAATGAAAGAATAAAGGGGCTAATGAAAAGAAATTTGATTTGATGTATGTACATATTGTACATAGAATAAATTATAAAAAAAACATATTACGGATGTATTTTTTCTTTGTTATTAATATATGCTTCTTTGAGGTTAAAACTGAATAAATTAATTTGAATTGAATTGTATATTTATGTATAGTAAAGTAAAATCTCAACCTGTATAATCGCATTGCAAGACAAAGGTTTTCCCTTCGCTAATAAAATTAGCTTATCCAATATCCTAAGAAAAAATATATACCAAATAAGTAAATTGGTACATAAAATAATGCTTGTTTTTTTCATATTACTTGGTAAATGTATAAACAACTAGTAGCGCCCCGTGGTTTCACCCGCGTAGTTCCCGTTCCCGTGGGAATACGGAGATAATATATAGCATATGGCACGCACTGATAAATTAAATTTTCATTAGTGAAAGAATTTTTGAAATCGGACTAGTAGTTTCGGAGCCTATTCATTACAAACAAACAAACAATCAAATCTTTCCTCTTTATAATATTAGTTTAGACAAAGTATTTCCAATTGAACAACATCAATATACGTTCCTACATTATAACACCCTATTATAAGATTTATTTTATTTTATTTTTTTATTATAATTTTTATCCCAAAATTCCTACGAAATCAATATTAGTTATCGTGTCAATTATTATTTATCAAAAAGAATATAAATATATATATTTTATGATTCTATCATTCACAGTTACCAATATAATAATTCTTTTGACAAATGAAGCTATTTCAATTATGTTATTGTAGCAAAATACTTAACGAGAGTTCACATCACGAAATTTCAAGATCAAAGAGCATCAACAATAGAACATGTCGCGTTTCTCAGAACATAAACATGTTTTCGCATCCACATGTTCATTGTGAACCTTATTAGATATTTATCACGAGTTATGGCAAAGTGTATTGTTTAACTCACGTGGTTTTACAGGAAAATCTGTTTAATATTTATCAGTGTGAATACTAGGTGTGAACTACGGTTTTGCGTACTGTTTATGTTGAACAAGTGGGATTACAAACTGTTTTATTCAAGTTCAAGGAATATAAGGCGAAACTACTAATTCAAAGTTCCGCTATTTGAAAGACAATTATGTGATTTACATGGCATAATACCTATATAGTGTCACAAACAAATCTGTTCCGTGACGGACTCTCTGTAATCAGTAATCACATCTTTTGGTTGTCAGGTAATTGTCAGTTTACTGAAATGTATAGAGTCACTAAGTTTTCCGTGCCAGTGACAGCGTTGCTGTAATCGCATCTTTTCTCAGTTTATTGAAAATGTATCCAAATGACGTTAGAAATCAAATGACAATAGCAGCTTCCACTTTTGGCCGCCGGAACAGAAACTTGGTGACTCTAGTCAAGATATAATACTGTCAGTATTAGCTTCCAATCCTGGTCACCGGAATAGAAAAGTATGTGGCACTATAATCGCTTTTAAATGACACGGTAATATTCGACTTTATTTTCTGTGCCGGCGGCCAAAATTGGAAGCTACTATTGACTATAATGTCATTTGGAAACATTTAATGATAACCAAAATATGCTATTAAAACGACGCTGTCACCAGCACAGCAAATATTGTGGCTCAATAGATAGGTCCTTATTTAAGTCCGTGACTGTACATACGTACTTAATAAACAGCACATCACAAGTACTTAAACACACTGAAACAAGATGAAAAGGAGCGATCCTCTGTAAAGTCACCGCTAAGCTACGGCTTATGTTTGTGACTCAAACTCAAATGAGTTCAGCTAAAATGCATTTACATTGTAACTAGCTGTGCCCCGCGGTTTCACACGCGTAGTTCCCGTTCCCGTGGGAATTTCGGGATTAAAAATAGATTTTGGCCGATTCTCAGACCTACTGAATATGCTCACAAATTTCATGAGAATCGGTCAAGCCGTTTCGGAGGAGTACGGGAACGAACATTGTGACACGAGAATTTTATATACAGGGTGGCGCAATAGAACGTGCATTTTTAAAATAATTATTAAAAAATAAATACAAAAGGTATAGTTAAAATAAAACTAAGCAATTATTAAGGGATAACTGAAGTTTATTTTTTAAAAATAACATCATCTAAATGATGACCCTCTCTACGTTGGCACTCCTCTAACCGCAAACGGAAATTACCGAAAACTTTCTTAAGTAGTGCTGGTGTGATTGCTGCCATTTCACCACGAATATTCTCCTTGAGCTGACTGATGTTTCTCGGATTATTGGTGTAGACTTTGTGTTTGAGGTATCCCCACAAAAAAAAGTCAGGAGGCGTCAAGTCTGGACTGCGCGGAGGCCATGGGATATCACCTCTTTTCGAAATCAGTTTGCCAGGGACCATCTGCTTCACAACCGCTATGGAGTCATTTGATGTGTGACTGGTAGCTCCGTCTTGTTGGAACCAAGTCCTAGAGTTCTTTATTCTTGAATTTTCAAGTTCTGGGGCCAAAAAACCTTCCAACATCGCAACATAGCGTTCGGTATTAACAGTGATGTTTTGCCCCCGTGCGTTTTCAAAAAAATAAGGACCAATTATTCCTT
Organism: Timandra comae; assembly: GCA_958496195.1. Classification (NCBI taxonomy): domain Eukaryota; kingdom Metazoa; phylum Arthropoda; class Insecta; order Lepidoptera; family Geometridae; genus Timandra; species Timandra comae. The sequence continues at coordinate 1,766,350 of OY292359.1, forward strand.
TGGCAGATATTGCGGCCCAAACTGTCACTTTAGGGCTATGTAACGGTTTTTGATGTTTGAGTCTGGGATTTTCACTATTCCAATAACGACAATTTTGGCGGTTTACGAACCCATTCATATGAAAATGTGCCTCATCAGAGAAAAGGATGTTTTCAAAATTTGAAAACCGATTGAGCATTTCATTAGCAAATGTGAGCCGTGCTATGAAGTCAGAGTCTTTCAATTCTTGAGTTAATTGCAGCTTGTATGGATGCAATTTAAGATCCAAGTTTAAAATTCGTTGCAAACTTCGTCGCGATATGTTTAGGACAGACGATCTCTTGCGAGTAGACATTTGTGGATCTTCTCGTACCGACTGCTTAACACTCTCAATATTGTCTTCGGTCCTAGATATGCGTGGACGACCTTTCGCGTGTGGTTTAAACGTCGATCCAGTCTCTTCAAAACGTTTTATCCAGATTTTAATTAAATTAGCACTCGGAGCCTCCCTAATTTGCCGTACACCATACTCAGAACAAAATAGTCGCCTGACAACTACGTACGAACGAGAGTTTTCGTAAAATGCGCGCACGCAAAATGCGCGACGCTTCCCGTCGAAGTGACTCATAGTGACTAAAACTTTATGAACCGCGCTACCCAACGATATCGGTCTCCCCCTGCCCACGCCCCTTCTACCACGCAAAAAAAGATGATGCAATATGCACGTTCTATTGCGCCACCCTGTATAAGATTATTTTTGGTTACTACTTATATAAACATTTACTATCCTTATTTTTATTTATAATATCATTAATGAAAGAGGCCTTTATTTTGCAGTGCGATTATCTTAATAAAATATGTGATATAGGAATGTATATTAAACATACATCACTCAACTGTACAAAGGAATCGAATTAAATACTGCACCACTTGGTATTGGAATTCCGAGCGGAGTTATTGCTACACATATTGGTCGTCCCATTGCTTCTGATTAACATAAAAACAAGCTCAGTGCGCTCAATTCAATATCCTAGATCATCCATCCTCAGAGATGGGAGAAAACATCCTGATTTTCTAAGTGTATTTTCACTACATTTTATAAAACAAAGTCGCTTTCTCTGTCCCTATGTCACCTATGTATGCTTAGATCTTTAAAACTGCGCAACGGATTTTGATGCGGTTTGTTTTAATAGATAGAGTGATTCAGTGGAAAGGTTTTTAGGTAATTTTACTCCAATATTCCTACGGGAACGGGAACTACGCGGGTGAAACCGCGGGGCGCCGCTAGTATAATATAAATTCATATTTTTTACTCTAAACAGAACTGCAGATACTTGCCAACAAAATAATTTGTCCTCCCCATTTTTCCATCCATTTAAATTGATTGACATCCAGGAAAAAATCTACTGAGTTATCGTTTAAAAATACGTCAAAAAACTCTTAGCAACCATAAATATTTGAAAGAAAGTTTGAGATGAATAAAGGATTTTGCGCATGCGTGGAAGGAAAAGAAAATACTCCCAGAGCCAGTTCCATCGGGACGAGCGAAGAATTCGGAACTGAGTAACAATATCTGCTCATAACTTTGTTTTGCGTTTACGAAAGTGTAAAGAAAAATACTGGATAAAAAACCTGTTGTTTTTAGTGTAAATAAACAATGATTTTAATAAATAAATAAATGTTTTAGTGTGTAGTAACTTAGAAAAAGTTTTCGAATAGTTTCTAAGTATAAATGTGATTTAAGAAGAGTTACTTTGTCTTTTTAAATAGTTGTTATTTAAGTTTAAATAAATAGTGTTTTTAACAAAGAAATAAAAGTTCTAGTATGTAGTTACTTATTAAAAGTTTTCGTACAGTTAATGAGTGTTTAAAAAGTTTTAGAAAGTAAGTTTAGTGCTACAAATATGTGTTGTGCTTTGTGTGTGTGCTGTGACTAAATCTGTGATTGAATCTGAAAAGGTTAGTTAATTTTATTATTATTAAGAGTTTATAACAGCGTCTAAATTAGATAACACGTTATAAGTATTAATGAAGGTTTTTATTGAAATACTTAGTACTTTCATTCGTTAGCAAAAATAGTGTAATTTTATAGGTACCCTATTTAGATAAATTTACTTTGAGATAAATTAGCACTGTTTAACGGTTATTAACTCCATAAAGTTTGAATTTTCTTTTTTAAATAATTTACTGTTTATATTTAAAAATATTACTTTAAAGTCTAAAATCTAAATTGTCTTGACATTTATCGAATTCGAGACCCTCCGAGACAGGATCCTCAGGGAATGAGATCCTCAGGACATAACCCTCAGAAACTACACACATACTCATTCACACACACCCAGACCGAGACAAACATTTGTGGTTCACACAAATATTCACCCCGCACGGGAATCGAACCTGCAACCTTACGGATGGCAGTCCGGCATGGTGACCACTCTGCCAACGAGGTCGTCAAAACATAAAAATAAGTAGTTTTATTTCAACGTGTAGTGTTCGTGTAAATCAAAGAAATCAATATACGACGATATTGTTAAATTACTAAAGCATGTAATAAATAAATTATGAATAAGAGCAAAATCAATTTTATACTTCTTCACAAATCTAACTGCTGTTTATAGCAATTTTTATTATACGGACCTATTCATACATCGCTGCCACCACATAGTCTCATACTAATCTAAGCTTGTAATTTCGATACTAGACATTTGCTCAGCAAGCTTAGTAATCAGTCATAGTGGACGATCACGAGCTGAAGACCTCGATGGCAGAGTGGTCACCATGCCGGACTGCCATCCGTAAGGTTGCGGGTTCAATTCCCGTGCGGGGTGAATATTTGTGTGAACCACAAATGTTTGTCTCGGTCTGGATGTGTGTGTGAATGAGTGTGTGTGTAGTTTCTGATACCTTAGATACAAGTTACGGACTTAGTTAGGGGTCAGTTACTATAATGAGATGATGTAGTGATGTAGTAAATGCTTATGATGATGCTTAGTTATCGACAGAACACAGCCAAACAAATATTTTCATACACCAAATGTCTGAAGCGGAAATCGAATCCATCACCTTTAACATAACAGGTACAGACAACAACAAACTACGCCACTTAATTCCTCGGATATACCCGCGACTAATTAATCGATAACCAATAGTTGTATTAATAACTTTCTGTTTATTATACTCTTGCAAACCCTCAAAACTAAAAGATTATACCGAGAAGCTTTTGACTCCGAAACTTTCACGAGAAAACTTGAAGTTGTAATACTAAACTCATCACGAAATATTGTTTTGTAATCATTCATAAGAAGTTTGTAAATCACTTAAGCCTATTACGCAATTTCTAGTTGTTCGCGATCTTGGTTTTGTTTGTTATTCTAAGGAAACATCCTATCCTAATCCTAACTAATATTATAAATGCGAAAGTAACTCTGTCTGTTACCTTTTCACGGCTAAAGTACTGAACCGATTGACTTGAAATTTGGTACAGGGGTAACTTATGGTCCGGGAAAGAACATACGCTACGTTTTGTCCCGAAATTCCCACGGGATCAGGAACTACGCAGTTGAAACCGCGGGGCACAGTTAGTATTATATAACTCAAAGGTGACTGACTGACATAGTGATCTATCTATCAACGCACTGTCCATACCACTGAACGAATCGGGCTGAAATTTGGCATGCAGGTAGATGTTATGACGTAGGCATCCGCATAGAAAGGATTCCCACGGGATTGTGATACTCGGGTGAAACTGCGAGGCACAGCTGGTCATTCTTAAGAAGTTTGTAAATCACTTAAGCTTATTACGCAATTTCTAGTTGTTAGCGGTCTTGGTTTTGTTTGTTATTCTAAGGAAATACTAAGAGTACTTAGGAAATACTTTCACTTATAAGCGGGCAATTTTCTGATACTAGACCTCCAATTTGGGTTCTTTTTGCGTGTTGCAATATTAAGAGTTATTTTGTGGTTATGGTGAAGGAAAACATTGCACATATCAGCGGAAATTTTTAAAGATTTTATTTGAAATGAATAATTACATCGTGATTAAGGAACTTGATACATTTATTCAGCTCCATTCAGCGTTTGTCCACACAAATCAATGATTTTGTATGGAGACGATTCAGCTGAATGGATGCGTACGCGTGCGTACGCGTCTCGTTCATCGTTTTGTATGGGCAACCGCTGAATAGAGCTGAATAAATGTATTTAGTCCCAAACCTACATATGTATAATAGCGGAAAAAATCTAAGGTTGTGTATGAAGTCAACCCACCCGCACTGAGGCAGTGGTTGACTAAAACCTGATCACCATAATGCGAGTTATAGACCAGAGTTAATTGGGCTTAACTTATACACTGTACAGCTGACGCCTTCCTTAGTTGTGCGCAGATGTAAACTATGCATACAATAAGGAAACCTTCTTCAACTATGCGAACTGAGCAAAAGTAACTTAGCTCTAGGTATTATTTGCCATTACTCAGGGCCTTTTTGGGGATAATGATTGAGAGTAGGAAATAAATAGATACGGATTTTTCTTACTTAATGGCGTGACTATCTTAAAGCGATTGTAACTAATCGTACTTTAGGTCCGTGATTATTTATTTAATCATAATCATAATAATAATCATTCACTACATCATCTCATTACAGTAACTAACCCTTAACTAACCTCGAAACTTGTGTCTAGGGTATCAGAAACTACGCACACACTCATTCACACAAACACCCAGACCGAGACAAACATTTGTGGTTCACACAAATATTCACCCCGCACGGGAATCGAACCCGCAACCTTACGGATGGCAGTCCGGCATGATGACCACTCTGCCATCGAGGTCGTCTTAATACTAGTTGTGGTTCCCGATCAAAGATCGAAATTCGGGATAAAACATAGCCTATGTCCTTCCCCAGCCCATAAACTACCCTGTACTAAATTTCAAGTCAACCGGTTTAGTAGTTTAGCCGTGAAAAGTAACAGACAGACAAACAAAGATACTTTCGCATATATAATATTATGTATATGGAGTAAGGATTTCGTGGTATATTATGTTATGTTTAACCTTTTGCCGTAAGTCAACTGAGCTACTGAAACTTTTGTTTAAATTATATCAGCTGTGGACCATTTTGAATGCTAAATTGACAACATTTGGTTATTTATATTTTACTAGCAAACCCGGCGAACTCCGTTTCGCCACCAGATGGCTTCGTTGTATGTGAAAAAAGATTTTCCCTCTTTTCTGTTGAAATTTTTCGTGAATTTTCTTTGCTATAAACCTCATGGAGCCCGAGACCTTTCCAACGAATGCAAAACCGTGGAAATCGGTTCGTGCGTTCTGGAGTTATAGCGTCAGGAAGGAAAACCCGACTTATTTGTATAAATTAGATTAAATTTAAACTTAATTTAATTATTCTATAGCACTTCACGCGACAGATTCTTGATATCGATTGATATTTTTACATGAAATTCACTAACCTTACCGACATAGCCTTAACTTTCCTTATTACTTGATATTTTTCACGAAACAGGAAGTTGCGTGAGTACTAAAATAGTTATGTATTACAGCTCACATTAACTCTCATTAAATAATAAGTAACTTTTTATTACTACTTAAGTATTTTTATTAATCATAATGAAAGTACAACATCATGATATTGATTAAATAACGAAATGTACAACAGCCTTCACCTTTGCATTGCTACTTTATATCACAGTATCGTATCATAATAAGTACATTATTATGGTATCACGTCAAATTATTGACAGTGTATATTCTCGAACTTCGGATGTTGCATTTTTAACCCCCGACGCAAAAAGAGGGGTGTTATAAGTTTGACGTGTCTGTGTGTGTGTGTGTGTATCTGTCTGTCTGTGGCATCATAGCTCCCGAACGGATGATCCGATTACAATTTAGTATTTTTTTTATTAAATGGGACTTATGTGCGAGTGTTCTTAGACATGTTTAATAAAAAACGGTTGACCCGTTTAAAAGTTATGGGGGTTTGAAAGTAATTGTGTTGGGGGTTTTTTAAATTTTTAATTTAATTGTTTTTGTATAATAAGTATCAAAATGAAACATACAATGAAAATGAGGAAGAATAAACGTATTTTTAATTATTTTATACGAGTTGAAAATGAATAAATGAAAATGATTTGAGTTTTATACGTACCAGCCTAAATCAAATCCCTCGACTAGTTTCAGCCATATAATAGTGGCCTTCATCAGGAGGATGAGTGAGATGTTATCGCGACAGCGTTTCGCCTTGAAAGTGCAGAAAATAATTAATCGTTTGTTTCGTTTAATAAAATTAATCACTAGATGTGCCTTGCTATTTTACCATCGTGAATCCCGGTCCCAGGGGATTTTCGGGATAAAAGGTAGCCTTAGTTACTCTTTATAACATTAGCTATCTAGGAGTAAAAGTCCCGTCAAAATCGGTTCAGCTCTTTCAGAGATAAGCCGAAACAAAAAACTACAGACATTTTTTTATTTTTGTTTCGTACATAAATCAATCCTATTAATATTATAAATGCGAAAGTTTGTATGTTTGTGAGTTTGGATGTTTGTTCTTTCACGCCAAAACGACTGTTTCGATTAGGATTTTGGTACAGATGTTACTTATAACTAGGAATAACACATGGGATACTTTTTATCCCAAAATTCTCAAAAGATTTGGATTCACGCGAGTAAAACCGCGGGGCGCAGCTAGTACTTTCATAATAGTGAAAAGCTGTTAATTTGACTACAAATAGAGACTTTAATTGTATTTATCTATATAGATTTTATCAACTGTAAGTGTACTAATCATTTCAATAGCTTTCTAAGTACTTCCGTAATTTCCATTAAAATAATGGAATGATAAATATGTTACGCAAATCGATCTGAATTTCAAAGAATTATTAGTTGGTATTCAGAATTAAATTACTTAATTTATTACTTGTGGGTGTTATTAATAGAAATAGCGAAAATAATGCTATAATAAATAAAGATATAACCTTACGATACTCATAATTTCATAATTATAATTTTTTTTTCATAATTCATTTATTCACCATAAAATTATGTTACATAATAAAGGCATGTCATGTTACACATATCTACTGGAATTAAATTACATTATTATGCTTAATAAAAGTTAAAGTATACAATATATAAAATTCACAGTCATGTTTAAAAAAAATATATATATACACCCTTATTTTGAAATTGCGATACCTTATCTCACAGCTAATGTAAACCACGGGTGACAATATAATAGTGAAGTTAGTTTTTTTCTTTTGCTTTTATTTAAAAAGTTATGATAAGTCAAAGACTTTCAAAATCCCGCCGAATTTTATTGTTATTCTACAACGAACAACAGGCGAACGCTGCGATACACAGCTGAGCGAGGTCATCGACCCGAGCCGTCACAGAATACTTGATAGCTAGTGTGCCGTCTGGTAATACGACATTTATTTTGTATTTTTTAAAGATAAGTAATCGACTATTATTTTTGATATTTTTATTGGATATATGGATTCAGTTACTGCTACAGATATTCTGATTTTAATAAGTCCCATATTTTCAAAATAGGGGTGTATAAATAGGTTCGAATAAAAAATGTAAGCATATAATCATTAAAATCAAAATATAAAAATAAAATATGTCAAATCCCGTTTATATAAAATTAGTCATTCAAATCAAAAAATGAACACGTCATATATTCGGAAACATTATAAAATGGATTATTTGCAAAAAACATGCGTATTTTATTTCTAAATTCAATGTCAGGTAGTTTTGTTAATTGGAGAGGAAGTTTATTGTGCATGTCAATTTTGTAACTAAAACCTAGACGGTATGTTTTGACGAGTCGTGTTCTCGGTGCCAGAAGTTTTTCCCTGTGTCTCGTGTAATAGTGGTGTTGGTTCATCCTCATTGGTAACTCATGTTTCCTACTGTCATTATTTTTGCTTTTTTGAAAAAAGCTCTTGCCGAGGTTAATCTAGGTAGACCATATATTATTCGTATCGATCTTTTTTGACAAACAGGTACTCTACTTATATGTGGAGAGTTTCCCCACACCGCAACAGCATAGTTTATTAAAGAGTGACAATAAGTATAGTATACTGATATAAGAGTTTTTCTGTCAATAGTAGTCCTTAATTTAAATAATACGTAGTTCGCGCTGTTTAATTTTTTGCAAAGTTTTTCTATTTGGGCTTCATACGTTAAAGTGGAATCTAGAACACACCCTAAGAAATTTACTTGGCTATCTAATTTATCATTATTATGATCTATTGAATTTGTTTTCTTACAACTATAGCTTAAAATATTTGTTTTCCTGTCATTTAATAAAATGCCGTTTGCTTCAAACCAATATTTCAGTATATTTAAAATAATATCACTTTTGTTTGCTAGACCTTCCTTAGTTTTATCTTTAATACCTACATGCGTATCATCGGCAAATAGGGTAATGATTGCCCAATCTGGAACACAGTTTACTATATCATTAATATAGATTAAAAATAGCAATGGTCCTAATATAGAACCCTGTGGCACGCCTATATTGCTGACTAATTTATTTGAAATTGATTTTCCTATACTAACTACTTGGTATCTATTTTTTAAATAGGTCTCTAGCATGGAGAGTTCTTTACCTTCTAGTCCGTAGAACTTCAACTTCTGAATAAGAATTTCATGTCTTAAGCAGTCGAAAGCCTTAGATAAATCACAAAATATACTTTGTACCTTTTCGGATCCATCCAAGGCCTCAAGTACAAAATATATTGTTTTCTTAATAGCCATTTCCGTAGATTTATTTTTTCTGAATCCAAACTGGCTTGCAGTAAAAATATTATTGCATTTAAAGTAATTCAGCATTCTTGATTTAATAGCTGACTCAAGTAATTTTGAAAAAACAGGTAAAATACATATAGGTCTATAATTTCCAATATCAAGATTTTCCCCTTTTTTAAATAATGGGACAATTTTACCTATCTTTAAAGATGTAGGAAATACACCTTGAGAAATGCAAACATTTAAAACTTCTAAAGTTACATTAAACATGTTCCTATTATTTAAAATCAATTCTTTAACTATTTTGGGATCTACATCGTATATGTCCTTTGACGTTTTATTTTTTAATTGTTTTATTATATTTCGAAATTCGTTGTATGCAACTGGATAAAAAATTATTTTGGAGTCAGGTATTACTCCATTATCTAAGTATTTCATGTAATTTTGCCTATGTATCTTTAGATTCCTAGTTAAGTTTTGAGGAATATTATTAAAGTAAGTATTAAACGTATTAGCTATTTCGTTCTCGTTTGTAATTATATCCCCATGTATATCTTTAATTTTATTTATTTTATTTTTTTGTATCCTTTTTATTGCTCTGCTCTTTAACGATTTTCCAAGCCATTTTAATTTTATTTGGTGCTTTCTGTAAACGTTTCGCATTGTTTAATTTTTTTGACATTTGTAAAACTTTTCTTAAAATCCTTTTATATAGCGTAATTTTCTTTTTCCTTTCTTCACAATGACTATAATTTTGAAGTATTTGCAAATTTTGTAGATTTGATTTAGATGTGAGTATACCTTTTGTCGATAATACATATTTTTTTTATGGTTAAGTGTGATAGTTTTGATTGGAAAGGCAATATTAAAACAATACATGAAATAATCCATAATAATGTTCATTTTTTCATTTGCATGCGACGCTTTTTCAACAGCGCAGTATACATTGTCGAATTCATTATTATACAAATAGTGAAAATAATCTATATTAAGTCTGGACATACTTCGAAAACTCTTTTTCAAACATTCTTTTTTTGACTTTTTACAGCTAGTACAAGTAGCATAAGATAATGAAATAACATTATGATCCGACAGTTTTGTATCTAATACTTGTCCTACATGGTAACGATAGCTCTTATCATTATTTACAATAAAGTTGTCGATGCACGTAGCAGACTTTTTGTGAATACGAGTTGGTTGGTTTAACATAAGTTTACAATTAAATTGATCTAATAATCTTAACATTTTACATTGGTCTCTAATTTAGGTCTAATTACATTTAAATTAAAATCACCTGCTATTATGATTTTCTTTTCATCCCTCAAACATTTTTCTAATATTTTAGTTAAAATATCTTCAAAAATTTTATAATCATAATTAGGACGATAAACACAGACTACTATTAATTTACTATCTTTGAGTTCTATAGCAGCTACTTGACAATTCATTTCTGAACTCAATTTTGAGAGATCTCGTCGTTTCTTAAAAGCTATACCATTCTTAACAAAAATTGCTGTACCACCATGTTCAAAAATTGTTCTGTTATAGTAAGACGCAAGTATGTAGCCTTCAAGACTTATTGTTTCTAATTTAATGTCATTTGCCCAGGTTTCTGATAGACAAAGAATATCACAATTTGTGTATTCATTTAAAAGTTCAATTTCCAGGTTTTTATTACCTAAACTTTGAATATTTGCATGCACTATGTTTATCTTGTTTGTATAATGTGGTTCATGTCTAAAAAATTTGAAACATTTGTGGTTTTAACAAATTGGAGACAAGAAGAAGACTTGAAATGACCACTAGCATATATTCCTCCAATCTCATCTGCCAAGAAACATTTAACTTGTGACTTATCAATAAAATTACTATCCAAATATCTCACATTTTCCGTTGTTCTGGCCAGACGAGCGAATTCTTCATTTATCCTATATATTTTTTGGTTGTTGTGTCCATCATATGATAAACACCCTAGAATTACTTTGAATTTGCGATCATGATTATTTAGAAGATCTTTTACTAGTTTTATATAAGATAGCTCTTGTTTATTTTCATAGTAATTTCCTATTAGTATTACAGCTATATCTTCTTCTACTAAATGTTTTGTATTGTTGTTAAAGTTACTAATAATGTCCTGACTGGTAGCTCCAGGTTTGCAATAATTGAAAACGTCTAAGGAGTTATTCCGTTTTAATACCATGCTTCCCAGTCCGCGACCTATGCTATCTGAAAAAATACATACACGCGGTTTTCTCCGAGTTTTATCCATTATATATTCTTGAAACACCGTTTGAGTTGTATCATTTGTTTTCTTTATTATCTGTTCTACTTCGTTCAATTTATGTGATATTTTATTTCTTTCGTTATCCAAGTTCCTCAGATTATTTTCAAGTTTTTTAATTTTTTTAGTCTGGGTCCTCAATTTCCTACAAAGATTTCTATTATGGCACTTGTTTTTTGTTTTCAAAATAAGTTTTATATTTCTATTTTTATTTCTCCCTGATTTTTTAGAATATATGTCAGCTTGCACAGCAACGTCTTTGGTTTTTGTAATAAATGTAACCTTCTTTCTCTCGTTTTGTTTGAGCTTAGGTGACTTAAATCGTGCCGATTCAGGAACAGACAGTTGTAATGTTTTTAGTGACTTTATGATTAAATTACAATTTTCTACCTCTTTCTTTAGGATATTGTTTTCCAACAACAAACTATCAACTTCTGCGTTAGCTGTGTTTATTTTTTGTGATAATTCTTCGATTTGCATTTCTAGATCAATTATTTTTGATTGATTACAAAGCGAAACATCAGGAAGACTTCGCATTGATGCATCAACAATCTCAGAATTATTTTCCATTGTACTATTATGTAAAGTAAATGTCAGGTCACTCTCTGAGTTAAATCGTCTTATTCTTCTCATTGTTATGTTATTAATATTGTTAATATTATCCATCTTGTGGTAAAATAATTGTTAAAAAAAAATTACAGAAAAAAAACCACATATTGGTACTGAGATTCGAACTTGGAGTGCTATCTTTCAATCCGCTAGCATCAGCCGTTGGGCTAATTTGTCTTATCGTAAGTGGTCGAAATTTTAAGTTAGTTTCTAATGGAACAAAATATTTGCAAAATCAGAGGGTATTTGTTGTTGATTAAAATGTTAAATTGTTACTGTTCAACGTAACACTTCTTCACTATTATTTACATTAATAACTCAGTTTTAAATAATTTGTTTCCACTATTTATGTCTTTTCACTATTCATTTACTTAGTTTTTATTTAATTTTAGTCCATATTATGTTGTTTCGTTTATATTATAACTTTTACGTGAATTGAATTTGTTTTGAGTTTTTGAGATGATTACGCAGCACTTTCACTCGATTTCAATAACACTTATAGTTCACACGGTAAGCATTAATATTTAACTGGTTTTGTGTCTATTTTGAAATGAATTTATTTTTAAACACTTTTTAAACACGGAGACGATCACTTTGTAATGTTTACATGTCAAGCGCCATCTAGCGAAAAAAAAAAAAAAAAAAAACTTTTACTTTTACTTTGTATATTTAGATTTTTTTCTAAATATAATAAACTAGTGGCGCCCCGCGGTTTCACCCGCGTAGTTCCCGTTCCCGTACGAATATAGGGATAAAATTATGCTAAAACCCTTCTCATTGAATCATTCTATCTATTAAAACAAACCGTCAATCAAAATCCGTTACTATGGGGACTTTGGCACCCGCCGATACAATGCCATAAACACCTACGAAGTGGTGGATGGAGACTTGCCCGCTCTATATATTGTTAAACTTTAAAAAATGTAGCTAAAAAATACTCTACATTACTAAAAAGTATCTATTTTATCTTAATGTTCGTGAGAAGAAAACTCAATAAAGAAAGTTCCTTATTTAATATCATTACATAAGTCTATTCCCACCTGTACATACTTTTAGATCTTATAAACTACTCAGCCGATTTTACTAAAATATAGCTAATATAAAAAAAATATGTAATTTCATATATATTTTATAAATAAAAAAGTTATAGAAATGTTCACTATCTGAGTGCATATTTCAGGTTTTGATGAAACAGTAATCAAACACGGAATAATATTTTGTTTAAAAGTTGAACAAACAAGTAGATACTTGTTTGTTCATTTATTTTTAAATATTTTAAAAATATTATTAAATTGCATTTTTTATTTATTTTAATATTATTTTTAAATACGCATATAAAAATCAAAGCTGTAAAACAAAATATATCCACTACAAAATCCTTATAGTTGTTTTATTTCAAAATCAGAGCTATTATTTTTATACGGGTTAGGCAGTGGTCCGACCGCGGGCGAGTGAGCGATGAACTATCGGCGATTTTCTCACCCAAGAAAAGGACAGTGAACATGCATTCCGTGTGAACGAAAGAGATGCACATATTATTTATAGTTACTCGTCTGTTCACACCGCCGGCGAGTACTGTACTCGTTTTACTAGTTTTGACGCTGAGGTGACGCTAAGCTACAAAAAGAGTTGGCGAGTAATTTTTTTAGCTCAGCGAGTTGGCGAGTACTCGCTCACTCGCCCAGCGAGTACTCGCTACTCGCTCATCGCCCGCGGTCGGACCACTGCCATAAGTACTTGTAAGTATGAATCGTTGAATTTGATCAAAATCAGTGTTTACTCATATCCCGAATAAAACCATTTAAATGTATATGTACTACCAGCTTCTACTTCTCAGTTAACAAACCTAAATCATTCACTCCATCATCTTCATAGATCAACTGATCTCTAGCTAAGATTATAACCTGTACCTAAAACTAAAATATACTAATGGATACAAGAAATACATCTTCTTTTTTCTTTTTCCAAACCTTAATCCCATGCCTATTTGGGGTTGGTTTTTAGTTAAACCAGATTTGGCGGAATGTCAGTATTCTTCGTGAAGCGACTGCCATCACACCTTCACAACCCAGAGGGCTATACGACATTTTTTGGTTAAACTTCGCGGAAAAGCTGATGAAATTAAAAGACATTTTAGTAATGACCCATCACAGTGTCACAGTCATGACGGTGCTTAACCGCACGGATCACAAGTGATCCGCGGGTAGCACTGGGCCATGAGCGCTTCTTACAAAAAATACATCTAGGACTCAGAAAATACACACGCACATTCTGCACTCACCCAGCCTGAGACAAACATTTGTGAATCTCAAATGATACACAAGTTAGATGTCTCGTTAAAACATGAACTTTGTATATTTATTTACTTGTCAAAGTTAAGGAAGTTCGCACACGAGTTTCTGTAGGAAACTAAAACATAATTTTACAGCTGACTACCAATTTACATATCACAATATGATTCGTTCTACATTGTACGATTCATTTAATAGACAAATATTTGTTACTAGCTTTGCCACGACGCGTGTTTCCTACGCCTTTATTGGCTGTAACGTGACGTTTTATAGCTTATAGCCTTCCTCGATTAATGGGCTGTCCAACACTAATAGATTTTTCATTACGAACCCGTGGTTCTTAATACTAGTGCCATCGAGCAAACAACTGAAAATAGCTTCAAGAGTTTAAATTTTTCAAAGTGTGCAAGTTTTATCAAAGTAACTCACATTAGAACTTCAAACAACTATTTACTGCTATACTTAAAAGTTAAGAGCAGCTGGATCCACATACATTCGGGAAAGTTCACTACTGCAAGTCACATTATACTTAAAAGTTATACAAATAAGATTTATTTTTCTTTGACACGTTTGGGAAATTTTAGTGATAAAGTATTTAAAATTATGAGGTATTTGCTTTGATAACAACCTTTTTGGTTAGTTATGTAACCTCTTTTGAATAGTGTTGCTGTGATTGGCCGCTTGGTGGCGCTAGTGAAGAGACGCTAAAAAGGCGCGAATGTGAAAAAGTATTGGAAAATTGAATATTTTTTATTGATTCAGTTAAAATTAAAACTTGAATTATATTAGAAAAAACTCCTACAAAAGATATAGTTTATTGTGCACATATTTTACTTTATTCATATAAATCTCATGGAAATATTCAGAAATAGTATTATATCCTCTCTCAAGGCTAATCTCTCGCGGCAAATCCTTTTCTTTTAGTAATATCTATCGATAATAATATACCAATAGATAAATAAAAATAAAGTTTGTTGAATGAATTAATGTAGTAAGTAAATTATATAATGTAATGAAATAAATGAAACGTAGTACGAAGTATCGTCTTTAAGTTTCTATTACTTGGTTTTCGTATACTTATTTTATTTCCAGTCGCTTCTCTTTATGTTTTATCTGCGTAGTAATTATTTATTTTTATTTGTCATCATTGTTCCTGTTCCTATATCGTAGAACTATCGTAACAACTTCGAACTTCATATTTTTCCACGCGTAGATTACCTTCTTTGTAAATAACAAGTTTATCAATTGTCAAACTTTAAACAAACATTATATTACACAGTGAAGAGACATTAAAGAAACTTTTGCCCTGCAGTTATCTTACAAGCTATTTACTTACTGGATTTTTTATTAACTTACAGTCTACGAAATATGTAACTACTAGCGGCGCCTTGCGGTTTCACCCGCGTAGTTCCCGTTCCCATATTAATATGGGGATAAAATTATGCTAAAAACCTTCCCACTGAATCACTCTATCTATTAAAATAAACCGCATCAAAATCTGTTGCGTATTTAAAGATCTAAGCACACATAGGGACAGAGAAAGCGACTTTGTTTTATACTATGTAGTGATCTACCACTCATAGTATATTCGATATTATATTGATATCCATCAATGTTACCAATATCTATATTAAACCTGATCTTGTGCTAAGTGAACTGTGTGCTAGAGATCACCTAACCGTCCATTAGCATGATAACAGTACACCATATTGAAGTGTGGTTTACTGACAGTAACATACAATATGTGTTTGGTAGAGGGTTGACCAAACGGGATGGGCGTGTTCCTGGGCCTATTTGGGAGATACAATTTGGCTAAAAATTTCCTAGTTGTTAAAATAAAAAAAATATCGACAAAATTGTATTTTTTATTCTTTTTCCGAAATTGCGACTATTTATCCCTATAACTTTTTTTTGAGCTGGTTTCCAGTCAAATTTTTTGATTGATTATGGTCTCGGATATCACTTGGTCTGCTCACAGCATTTTCAGACCGCTACAAGGTCTAAATAATTTGTTATGACCACTTAACGCTAGGGAAATAAAAAATAAAATCTTTTAGGGGATCTTTCAACTCAAATAAAAAGAAAACTAATTGTAACCGAGAATTTAAAACTCGTTTAAAAACTTCTCTGTTTATCCCTTATTTTAACGGTATACTACAAGTTTTACAAAAGCCAAAAAACTTGTTCAAAATTTAGGTGCAAAGTGGAAATGGAAGAAAAAATAATAAGATATTTTTAAAAACAAATTCCAAGTTTCGCTTAAATACGTCACAGTATGAATAAATTTGGATTTATCTGAGGTCTTCTGAAGATACTGAGATGCTGTAGTGGCTTTCTTAGAAAATAATTAGCCTTAAAACAAGTAAAATGGACTATCTCAATTACAGGAAGATATTGCTTCCAAATCAAGATTTCCGTCTCTGGCAACCGGTTAAAGGGATTAGAATACGTCCAGAGTTGTGGCACACGCGTCTAGTGGGATGCTATTCCATTTACAGCCTACTTTGTTGGCGAAATATTCTATCTCCAATTCTCCATTACATACTGAAAGAGATTCGTGAATGATATGTTTATTTGATAATTCTAAATCATTCTGCAGCAAGGGGGTCTGTAAATGGAATAGCATCCCACCAGACGCGTGTGCCACACCACTGGACGTATTCTAATCCCTTTAACCGGTTGCCAGAGATGGAAATCTTGATTTGGAAGCAATATCTTCCTGTAATTGAGATAGTCCATTTTACTTGTTTTAAGGCTAATTATTTTCTAAGAAAGCCACTACAGCATCTCAGTATCTTCAGAAGACCTCAGATAAATCCAAATTTATTCATACTGTGACGTATTTAAGCGAAACTTGGAATTTGTTTTTAAAAATATCTTATTATTTTTTCTTCCATTTCCACTTTGCACCTAAATTTTGAACAAGTTTTTTGGCTTTTGTAAAACTTGTAGTATACCGTTAAAATAAAGGATAAACAGAGAAGTTTTTAAACGAGTTTTAAATTCTCGGTTACAATTAGTTTTCTTTTTATTTGAGTTGAAAGATCCCCTAAAAGATTTTATTTTTTATTTCCCTAGCGTTAAGTGGTCATAACAAATTATTTAGACCTTGTAGCGGTCTGAAAATGCTGTGAGCAGACCAAGTGATATCCGAGACCATAATCAATCAAAAAATTTGACTGGAAACCAGCTCAAAAAAAAGTTATAGGGATAAATAGTCGCAATTTCGGAAAAAGAATAAAAAATACAATTTTGTCGATATTTTTTTTATTTTAACAACTAGGAAATTTTTAGCCAAATTGTATCTCCCAAATTAGTCCAGGAACACGCCCATCCCGTTTGGTCAACCCTCTACCAAACACCCGGTATAGTAAAGTTAATGTTATACATACAAGGTAGAACTAATGAATACAGGGTAACTGGTTAGTAGTTAGTTCTTAGCAATCTACTCTAATCACTACATAGTATAAAACAAAGTCGCTTTCTCTGTCCCTATGTCCCTATGTATGCTTAGATCATTAAAACTACGCAACGGATTTTGATGAAAATAGATAGAGTGATTCAGTGGAAAGGTTTTTAGCATAATTTTATCCCCATATTTCTACGAGAACGGGAACTACGTGGGTGAAACCGCAGGGTGCCGCTAGTTACTAATAAAAGCAAATATAAAAGTATATAAAACATATTGTTTACTTATAATCCTAACAAGGTGAATAATCACGGAAGTCGACTATTTTTTTGTGTATAGCATGAATCGGTTCTTTGGCCAACAACTAGCTTCTCTCAAAGAATGTAGATTCATTTACCAATGACTCTGTATATTTTTTGTTAGAATAGGAAAAAAATAGTATCTGTTAGAATATAGCGCTTATCTTATTAAAATAGTGACGAGAAATAGGCATAATCATCACCCTTCTCTATTTTTTTTTGGTATGTATTTGAAAACTTTAAAAACTCTTGCGAACTGAATTCCTAGTTAACATAACATAACATAATCATTCACTCCATCATCTTATTATAGTAACTGACCCCTAACTAAGCTCGAAGCTTGTATCTAGGGTATCAGAAACTACGCACACACTCATTCACACACACACCCAGACCGAGACAAACAGTTGGTTTGATAGTATCGATACTATCGAAAACTATCGATAGTCTACAATTATCGATATACTATCGATTTGCGCTCGATAGAGGACTATCGAACGGCAACACCAGATCAAACCTTGTGTTCTGTTTGTAATATATTATGTACTCGTAGTCGACATCGAATCAAAGATAAACGTAAAATAAGAATAAAGATCAACAAAGATATGTATTTCTAAGTTAATGTTGTAATATTTCAGTAAAACAGTTGAGAAAAATAAACAATACAACTCAATGTTTGCGCATATCTTCAAGAAAATATTTTCAATAAAAATCTCGTAAAAAGGTAACAGCCATTTTTTAATAAAATATGGGCACTTATACGAGGATAATGTTACCCGAAAAATCAAGTTAAGCTCATAAAAGTAATAAAAATGGCATGTTGAGAGCCAAACCTCGTTCTCGTAAGAAGTGATAAAATTACAATTAATATGTACGCTCTCGCATTTTTGCTATGAGAACAGGATGACTGAAAACCAATACGAAATATGTACACATATTCATTTAATTAAAAAGTTAATAGTAAAATAATATCTTTTGAAACTAGAATGCCTTCAATGGCGAGGCAGGAGGCCCAAGCTACTGACGGATAGAGCTGCAGAGACAAGAACCTCCTCACGACGCGTGTTGTGTCCAAAATTACTGCCTTCTGTATCTGATCCTTTACCCACTGTCGCGCTTCGAGCGAAAGCCACTTAGGATGGTGAAGATTTTTTGTCTTCAACCCATTTGTACTAACGACGATCTACTATATCTAGATATTACTGTTATAGCACAAGTTGAGATTTAACATAACATAACATAACATAACATAACATAACATAACATAACATAACATAATCATTCACTACTTCATCTCATTATAGTAACTGACCCCTAACTAAGCTCGAAGCTTGTATCTAGGGTATCAGAAACTACGCACACACTCATTCACACACACACCCAGACCGAGACAAATAATTTTGAGCTTGACTTTTTCTTATTACCTTCCTAATGTCTCGTTTAGTATTTAGTACTCGTATAATGTCAGTAAAGAGCAACAAGCATTTTTTATTTCAAAAAGAAATCCTAGCTCTTTAGAAACTTAAGAATAATGAAACTTCTATTAACTAAGTATATTAAATTTAATTACTTTCTGTCTAATAAGAGAAAAAGTATTTAAGATTTTATTATTATAACTAAATAGCTGTGCCCCGCGGTTTGTAGTTCCTGATCCCGTGGGAATTTCAGGATAAAACATAGCCTATGTCCTTTCCCGGACCATAAGCTACCCCTGTACCAAATTTTAAGTCAATCAGTTCAGTAGTTTAGCCGTGAAAAGGTAACAGACAGACAGACAGACAGAGTAACTTTCGCATTTATAATATTATTTAGGATAACTAACTAGTTACTTCTATCAAAGCTTTGTTAAGTAAATAGTATTATCGTTTTCCATCAGCTTTTTAGTTAACTAGATTTCAAAGTTCTGTATTTTATGATGTGGAATGACTGCCCACAGACCTTCCTAACACAGAGGGCGATTGGACATTTTTGGTTAAGCCTACTGCCAGACAGTATAGTTATAGTTAGTTTTTAAGGCCTCCATTACCCGTTACGACAGACAAAATGTTGTTACACAACAATGAAACCAATGGCTTAATGTTTTCTTTATAGTTATGAGAAACCTCTATCCCAATATCTATGTATATGAAGAACTTAATGGTATTAATAAACTAATCACTAAATAGAAAATGCTCGATATTACCGAACATTGCTACGAACATTCTAGGGAATGCTCTAGTCGATGCTCGTTAAAAAATATTCTTCACGAAAATGTCGTACTTGGATGTCAGGCGGGGCGCGGAACGATGAACGAAGCTTGGCTGGGTCAGAAACTCGCTAGAATGCTCGCCAGAACGCTCGCTAGAATGTTCGCTATAATGCTTGCTAAAATGCTCTCGTATTTTTCTGTAACGTAACATTAGCGCGAATTCTCATTACACGTGAATGCTCAAGTCTATCAGCACCTTAACAGGTAACGAACCAAAAACATAATGATTAAATGAAACCGCAGAGGAAAGCAGGAAACGATAATCCCGTTTAAAAATAACAATTGCAGACGTGCCGTGTCTGCATAATGCGTTAATATTAAAGTTTATCTTCAGACCTTGTGACACTTCACAACTCACACGGAAGTTATTTGCTTGCATAAACACTACTCTTAATCCTCTTAGAACAATCTAGATTCTGAGAATATTCCCTTAAGTTAGTGTTAGTTCAAGTACGGGTATAATCTAAAACCATTTACAAACAACCCTTCATCAAAGTGTTGACTAGTGTAAGCTGAATTAATTGTTTAGTAATGTTAGTACTCAGCTTAATAGGATATTTATTGTGTGGTAATCTAATAGTTTGTATTATCAATTGTTGTTACATAGGGTAAAAAGTCAGACATAATTCCTTGGCTTTTTTTATCAACCGATGTTATTTTTGAAGTAAGTGATTACGAAAAGATTTTTGCTGCAAAATTTTGACATTAAAATATGCATTTCCATTTAATAAATTCAGTGCCTTTAAATGATTTTAATTCCTCTTTTGTAACCTCTTTGCCGTTCATGAGTAAATGCTTCTTTGGAAATTTAACTGAATAAATTATGAAATTGAAATATCCTATTTTATATGTCATAATATGTTATATTTTGTAATTATATTCCACTTTTTAACTTTGTGCTGCGTGATAGATAATGAGTCGAATGCATATACATACTTCTGTGCGATCGGATTCGAAACAAATCCGATTTAGATATTTTTTGATAACGAAGGGTTTTGATCAAACAGGATCAAACGCGCTCTAAGCTAGGATTTAAAAAAATGCACCGAGATTTTTTAAAACTTTTTTGCACTTCCAATTTTGCTAAAACTTGAACTGGATATAAATCAACATACAGAGCACTTTAAAAGTTACGTTATAAATTGAAAAATTCTAAAGCAGAGTGTGTGTGAGAAGAGTGTGTTTGTTTGTTAAAGCCGTGTGTGTAGAGACGTACAGACCGAAGTAAATAAATTGTTATTTTATTTATGCTTTTACAAAGGTGCTCAAACATAGAGCGGAATTTCGCTCTGCGGGCTCGTTTCTCGCTAGCGGCAGGCCACAGTCAAACGTTCTGTGTGTTTAGAAAAATAACTTTTTATGTATCTGTAACTTTGATAGTTTGACATAGTGACTTTATGATAAGTATTCATTTTATTTCAACACACTTTACTCTCAGCTGTAAATACGGATTGTAACTTTACTACTAAGGTTATTAAACTAACCAGAAGAGTTCCCAAACCCTGTAATTTTCAACTTGTAACTATATATTTGAATTTTTTTTTTATTACTAATAACGCAAAACATCTTTCAAGTCAATATAATTTACTTCAAATTTTAATGAATATACTATTTATAGGCCTAATTTACACCAATCATATTGTTAATGTTTCATATTTCCCTTTATCAAATACCTTCATTACCAACTGTAAAATTATCCTTAACAAAATTAACAATAGACTTAAAATAAACATGTGAGGTATAATCGAGTAAATTTTCCCTAACCCAAACAGGTACAGTCCGCAACAAAATTCAATTAACACATTCAAAATGAACCTCGTTAGTAAACAACAAAAAATATTTAATATTAATTAACAAAAAGATTGATTGTCAATAAAGTGATTTTAAACAATAGAAAATGTATTTTGGTTTCGAATTTGGTGTGAATATTTGATTGTTAACTTTTGTGTATAACTGTACCTATAAAGGTGCTGATAGATTAGCATTAGCGTGTATAACAGAACATGGAGCATTCGCTGTTTTTATATTTTGCCGAACTGAACAACGAGCCGATCCGAGCATAGAGTCGAACATTGCTACGAACATTCTAGAGAATGCTCTAGTCGATGCTCGTCAAAAAATATTCTTCACGAAAATGTCAGACTTGGATGTCGGGCGGGGCGCGGAACGATGAACGAAGCTTGGCTCGGTAAGAAACTCGCTAGAATGCTCGCCAGAACGCTCGCTAGAATGTTCGCTAAAATGTTCTCGCTTTTTTCTGTAATGTAACATTCACGCGAATGCTCAAATCTATCAGCACCTTAACAGGTAACGAACCAAAAACATAATGATTAAATGAAACCGCAGACAAATTAGAAGTTCGTACATTGCTTTGATATTGTATAAAATATTAATAGTTAAATTGAAATGGTTTCCTTTTGTAAGTACTTTTCCCAATTAAGTTTGCAAAGGGTTGCTTGACTTAGGTTATTTGTCATTGCTATATAACTTTGGTCAAGCCTATTACGAACTGTTAAAATTGTATAGCTGTTAACATAAAATAAACCTACTAACGCCATCTATTATAAAACATTGTAATTAAGTATAATTAGTATGTAATGTCATCTTGTGTTTCTGTTCCAATAAATCAGTCATGTCAATGCGTTCGAATAAACTGTCGTTTTATTAGGTTATGGGCCCAGTATGCCATTTAGTTATTTAAAGTATATTGTTTGCTTTTATTTAACTTAGGCGCGGTATATAATAAAAATAAACGGCTGTGAGTGTCAGTGAATAAAATTAACGGAAATGGCTACAAATTCTTTCTTGACCAGCATTCCAAAGCTGAAAGGTCGAGAAAACTACGACGAGTGGGCGTTTGCGGTGGAGAATTTGCTAATTCTAGAGGGTGTGGCTGATTGTATAAAGCAAGAAAGCTCAGCAGCAACTGCCGCAGCAGAAGATGCCAAAGCGAAAGCCAAGTTAATTTTGACAATAGACCCAACATTGTATGTTCACATTAAGGAAGCTAAAAGTACTAAGGATTTGTGGCAGAAATTGAAGTCTATGTTTGATGATTCAGGGTTTTCTAGAAGAATCACATTGCTACGTAACCTCATATCAATTCGCCTAGACGGTTGCGATTCAATGACTACCTACATCACTCAATTAATCGAGACTGCCCAAAAATTAGCAGGTACAGGATTTCCAGTGAATGATGAGTGGATCGGATGTTTATTGTTAGCTGGTTTGCCTGATAAATATTTTCCAATGATTATGGCCATAGAACATTCCGGAATCGCCATTACAGCAGACGTGATAAAAACAAAATTGATAGATCTGTCAGATGATAGTTCGGAGGCCGGAAATGCTTTTTTCAACAGAGGGCGGCCCTATCGTCAACAACAGTGTACTATTGGAAACGAGAAGAATGACAGCTCTCGTAGCAACAATGGCGGCGGTTCATCGAATTCTAACAAAAAGAAAACAGATAAACAGAAAATAAAATGCTATAAGTGCAAAGAATTCGGGCATTATAAATCTCAGTGCACCAAGGAACAAAACCAGCAACAAGTAATCAAGACGACGAACGTTTTTTCTGCAGTTTTCTTGAGTGGAAATTATAGTAGAAACGACTTTTACTTAGATAGCGGTGCCAGTGTTCATTTGACCCCAGATATAAACATTGTGAAAAATCCATGTTTTTCACCTCGAATAAAGGAGATAATAGCAGCAAACAAAAGTGCTATGCCTGTAATGTGCTCTGGTGATGTAAATATAATCACAAAAACATCAAATGGTTGCAGATATGATGTGACTCTAAAGGAAGTTTCATGTGTTCCTAACCTCTCGACAAATTTAATTTCTATCAGTCAGTTGATCAAAAACGGCAACAGTGTGCAATTCAAAAATAATTGTTGTCATATTTATAACCAAGAAAACAGTTTGGTTGGAATTGCAGATGAAATGAATGGTGTTTACAAGTTGAGGTTAGAAAGCAAGCAGTGTTTGTTTACATCTACAGAAGATAATAGTAGTGAAGTTTGGCACAGGAGAATGGGTCATTTGAACATGAAAGATTTAAAAAGGATGAGAGATGGAGCAGTCACGGGTATTTCATACTCAGATAAGTCGGAGATCAACAAAAGTACATGCACAGTATGTTGTGAAGGAAAGCAGTCACGCTTGCCATTTGGTCATGCAGGAACAAGGAGCAGCAAGCCTTTGGATGTTATCCATGCTGATGTTTGTGGACCAATGGAGATAACTTCAATCGGTGGATCAAGGTACTTTCTCACATTTGTTGATGACTTTACCCGTATGGCTTTTGTTTATTTTCTCAAAGCAAAAAGTGAAGTTTTTAAATACTTTAAAGAGTTCAAGTCGTTGGTAGAAAACCAACAGAATACAAAAATTAAAATTTTTCGGACAGATAATGGCTTAGAGTTCTGTAGTAATGAGTTTGAAAATTATTTGAAAGCTACAGGTATTCTTCATCAAAAGACGAATGCCTACACTCCTGAACAGAATGGTATGAGCGAGCGTATCAATAGAACTATTGTTGAACGAGCGCGTTGTTTATTATTCGATGCTGGGTTAGATAAGAAGTTTTGGGCGGAAGCAACAAATACTGCCGTCTATCTTAGAAATAGATCTATTGCATCGGGCTTAGATAATAAAACGCCATATGAACTGTGGACTAAACAGAAACCAGATTTAAGTCATATCCGTATATTCGGTAGTCCGACAATGGTTCATATCCCAAAAGAAAGGAGGCTTAAATGGGATTCTAAATCAAAGAAACATATCCTAGTTGGTTTTGCAGAGAATGTTAAAGGTTACAGAGTGTATGATCCTTTAAAGTGTAAAATAACGACAAGTAGAGATGTCATAGTACATGAGAATATTGAAAAGAAAAATATTATAGATCACAGTATAACAGTTTCAGTTGGGGACACAATCCAAACAGATAAGTCAGGCAGCTATGTTGAGAGCAGTGAGAAAGAAATAGCAAAAGAAACTTCTCAGGATGACGAATGTCCAGATATTTCTTCAGGATCTGAATATCTTAACGCTTTGACTGATTTGGACTCTACTTTGCAGCAAATCATAGCATCTGACGAAGATGACGAGCCAGACCTAGAACCAGTAACCACTAAACGAATAAGGAAGCAACCAGAGCGTTATGGTTATACAAACCTGTGCGCTTCACCCAGTACCGCAGTTACCAAGGACCCAGTTACCATCCATGAGGCTCTGGAGGGCCCAGACCGAGACAAATGGATCGAGGCTATGAAGGAGGAGTTGGAGGCATTCAAAGAAAATGATGCGTGGTTTCCAGTTGAGGAACTCCCTCCTAACAAAACTCCAGTGCAGTGTAAGTGGGTGTACAAAAAGAAAGTCAATAGTGAGAATAACAGTGTTCGGTACAGAGCGCGTTTAGTGGCTAAAGGCTTCACGCAGAAGCCTGGAGTGGACTTTGACGAGACTTTTTCACCTGTTGTGAGACATTCTACTCTTAAGATGTTATTTGCTTTGTCAGTTCAATTAAACTTAGATGTTACTCATTTAGATGTGAAAACAGCATTTTTAAATGGTTTTCTTAAAGAAGATATTTATATGTATCAGCCAAATATTGAATGTAATTCTAATAACAAAGAGAAAGTTATTGTAAAATTAAACAAAGCAATTTATGGACTAAAACAATCCTCTAGGTCTTGGTATGAGAGAGTAGAGCAATGTATATGTGAAATAGGGTTTAAAAAGAGTCATTTAGAACCATGTGTTTTTACAAAGATTTGTAAAGATGTAAAGATTATCATTGCTTTGTATGTAGATGATTTTTTTGTTTATTCTAATAATAAGAGTGAAACTGATAATTTAATTTCTGAGTTAAGTTCTAATTTTAAGATAAAAAACTTAGGACCAGTTCAACAGTGTTTAGGTATGAGGGTTAAGATTGATAAAAATCACAATATTATAACTTTAGATCAGGAACAATATATAGATCAGATATTAAATAAATTTAATATGTTGGAATGTAAAGAAGCTAGTACTCCAGTTGAATGTAAATTAGATATTGAAAGGTCTGAAACTTGTGATAATGAGATTCCTTATCAGCAATTGATAGGAAGTTTAATGTACTTGGCAGTACTGACAAGACCAGACATATCTTTCAGTGTAAGTTTTCTTAGTCAGTTTAATAAATGCCATACTAATGTTCATTGGAAGTATGCTAAGAGAATACTTAGATATTTAAAGAAAACAAAAAATTATTGCTTGAAATATGTAAAAGGGGAGACTGAACTTGTAGGATATGTTGATGCAGATTGGGGTAGTAATTCAGTTGATCGTAAGTCTTATACGGGGTATTGTTTTGTAATGTCAGGTTCAGCTATTTCATGGGAAAGCCGTAAGCAAAGAACAGTAGCATTGTCAAGTATGGAGGCCGAATATATGGCTATAGCAGAAGCATGTAAAGAGGCTATATATTTAAGAATGTTATTATGTGAGCTTACTGGTAGTTTATGCACAGTAAAACTGTACAATGATAGTCAAAGTGCACAAAAGTTGGTGGCAAACAATGTGTGTCATAGAAAAAGTAAACATATAGACATCAGATATCATTTTGTCAAAGATGTAGTCAATGATAAAATTATTAATTTGAAATATTTGCCAACAACTGATATGCCAGCGGATGCTTTAACTAAGGCTTTAAGTCCTATGAAACATTATAAATGTATGGAAGGTATGGGTATGTTTAAGCGTTAGTAATTTAAACTGTTAGTATGTTATAAGTATAAAAGACTGTTTAAATTGTGATATTGGTTTATTTTCTGTAGTTGGGGTGTTAAAATTGTATAGCTGTTAACATAAAATAAACCTACTAACGCCATCTATTATAAAACATTGTAATTAAGTATAATTAGTATGTAATGTCATCTTGTGTTTCTGTTCCAATAAATCAGTCATGTCAATGCGTTCGAATAAACTGTCGTTTTATTACGAACGAATATATATATAGAACTATACGAACTATAATTGCTATTTTGGTTATCATAAAACGGAATTTACCAAAAAAATAATGAAAATATTAAAATTACTATACTACTACTAACTTAACTATTTAGATAATATTTCAAGACAAAACATTCAATTCTTAACATCATAAAAATCAATAAATAGTATAAAACAAAGTCGCTTTCTCTGTCCCTATGTCCCTATGTATGCTTAGATCTTTAAAACTACGCAACGGATTTTGATGCGGTTTGTTTTAATAGATAGAGTGATTCAGTGGGAAGGCTTTTAGCATAATTTTATCCCCATATTCCTACGGGAACTACGCGGGTGAAACCGCAGTGCGCCGCTAGTGTAGAATAAAATAGTTAATATTCTCCTTTTTCTACAAAAATAACTTAACCACTCTTGCAAATAAGACGAAAGGAATAAATCTACATCAGGAGTTTTCTTCTAATACTCTTAACAATAAGAGTACTATCTTGTTAAATAATGGCTTATTCAAAGAATAGCTTCATGATGAAATATTAAAATTGAAATCGATTTATTATACTACCTATTTGCGATGTTCGCATTAGCAACTTAACTGGAAGTTATTATACGACAGCGAATGATGTTCGCTAATGATAAAAGTTATGACGATACTTCATTAATTTTATACTTCCATACATAACATTTTACATTCTTTTCATAACAATATACTTCACATACTTTTTGCTACATACACATACTTACAAAAGCCGTGAACTCTTCTTGGCTTACGTAATTTTCGTAAAATATTTTCGGATATAATGCACGTCCCTACAACTTTGTTATTTTATTATTTTACAAGCTGTGCTCAACAGTTTTCAGCACGTTTTTCACGTTCATAACTGCTGTATTATTCGTGCTTTTTATTTAAGAAGAAAAAGCAGTGTCTGATGAAATTTTTCGAACTCTATAAAGCACAGAAAAAATGAATCTTTATATTTTCTAGCTAAATGTGCCTACTATAAAAAAATCCCAGTAAAAGACCACTAAAAATAGGTATTGCTTAATATTTAACTTATTCTGTTTTTCCAGATCACAGACATCAAAGATGGAAGATCTTAAATTATTCAACACGTCATTACTTAGGATGAAGGATTTCACCACAATAGCAACCCCATTCGTCTCAATCAGGAACACCAGTGTTGCCATAAAAGCGGCAAGCAACGCTTACGAGTGGCGGTTTATTTTACCTCCATATGTTCTGATATTTTTCCTGTCAATATCGGGAAATTGTATGGTAATAGCAACATTAGCTAATAATAGAAGAATGAGGACTGTCACCAATGTTTATTTGTTGAATTTGGTAAGTTATTTTTTATATACACACACACGTACATTACTAGTTTTGAGTTTATAAATAAAAGTGACGTAATAAACCAGCGGCATAGTAACTCTTTATAAATCTGTGTTCTAGTACTACATATTGTATGATGTAGGATATCCATAAAATTTGCTTTCTCGTAACTTTTTTAATAAAAAAAACTCGTAAGAAGTAGTTTCACAATCACTTTAGCTATAGTTATCCACTAAGATTTCATTAGCTGTAATTTTTTCTCTATTAATTTAAAAATAGTTGTGTTTATCTCTTTTAAGCGTTAAATTTCCAAATACGAAAAAGAAGAATATGATATTAAACTAAAACATTATAACATAACTTTTGTCTGAAATATAATGATTCTAAACCTAGTTTAGTCGGTGCATGAAACGGTTCACGTCATTAAATTCACGTTATTAAAGAGGTGTTGCGATTCAATTATTCGTAACTCTATATTTTTATGCATAGTTTGTATGCATAAAAATATAGAGTTACGAATAATGGCTTTCCCGATAGAAAATCATGTATATTTTAAAAGCATATTTTTGTCAGCTTTTAACGTATTATTCCAAAGCCTTTGATCTTGGTGAAAACGGCTAACAACAAAACCCTGAAGTGATTCATAAAATTTTATTCCATCAGAATTTTTTCTTCAAGTAAGTATGAAAATTTTTATGCATCGAAAAATTTGTGATTGAAATGTCTTTAACTTTCTCTACGTCAATTTGAATGTACAGTCTCGGAATGAAAAGGTTCGTCAATTTTCAAATTGATTCGTATAATGTGTCGCGAAAACATATTACCTTTTGTAACTATGGTACAGAATAGACTCGGGTTAGGGAAAATAATTTTCTTCTGTTCGATACTAAAGTTCAAAATTATTCAGATCAGTGTTGTTTGACAGGATAAATATCTTGTCAACAAGATTTTTGATAAACTAAAACCTTCTTGTTGGTTCAAGCTGCCATTATTATTTCTGTTAAAACTATTGTCAATCGGGCAATGTCGTCATTGCAAAATATCAAAGAAGTTTTTATATGGCGCACGCACAAGGCAGTGTTTAAAAAAAGGATAGAAAAATCAAGCAAAACCTTATTCGATAGCAAACGTCATTCTATTTATTTAAATGTTAGCATCACTGTTTCTTACATTTATATGTTGGCATAATTGTTTCTTGCAATACTAGTGCAAGTGAAAACCAACTCTAAGGTGACGAAACTTTTATTCCGTGACTGTACCAGGGTTTATTTATATTTGTAATTTAATAGTCGTATGCTTAGTATCTAGATTTATATTTTACCGAAAAATATAAAAATCCTGTCTCTCTTTAACCTTTTTAAGAGATGAAAATAATACTTCTTCTGACTTTTTAAAACATTATCATCGATTTTTAGAAAATGAAAGTTAAAAAGTACTTGAATGTATAACATCCGCGTTTTATCACTACATAATATAAAACAAAGTCGCTTTCTCTGTCCCTAAGTCCCTATATCCGTATGTCACTATGTATGCTTAGGTCTTTAAAACTACGCAACGGATTTTGATGCGATTTGTTTTAATAAATAGAGTAATTCAGTGGAAAGGTTTTTAGCATAATTTTATCCCCATATTCCCACGGGAACGGCTACGCGGGTCAAACCGTGGGGCGCTAGTAAGTAATATCCCATGAGTTTAAAAAATCATCACTTAATTTATACAGCTCAAGGAACTCTTTAAAACCTATATCATTTTACATTAAACAGTTAATAAGGATAGAACCTTTTACATTGCCTGCAGCATTTTCCATTACATACAACTCATTAAAAAAGAACTGCAGATACGAAACTCCTTAGACTTTAATGGCGTCAAAACCAGTGTTACCGAACAACATTGTTCAAACAAACATTTACTTTAAAGGATAATTAACAGTTACTTAAACGAAGTTTTAATTAAGGATATGGATACGGTGTATTGTAAGAAGTAAATTTCTTGTTGAGGTAATGAAAATAAGTTATGTACAGTCACAGAATTAAACGTTTCGTCACTTTATAGAGGTTTTCACTTGCATTAAGACTGCTAGAAATAATTATGCCAACATACCAGTGAAAGAAACAGTGATTCTAACATTTCAATAAATATGACGTTTGCTAGGTTTTTATTGATTGACAAGATAAATAGTCCAAAAACTTTGATCTGAATAAATTTGAACTTTATTAACGAGCAGTTGAACATTATTTTCTCTGACACGAGTCTATCCTACTAATATTATAAAGCCGAATGTTTGTGAGTGTGGATGTGTCGATGTTTGTTCCTCTTTCACGCAAAAACTACTAAATGGATTTTAATGAAATTTGGTACAGATGTTCCTCATACCTAGGAATAATCCAAAATTCCCACGGGATAAGGTTCCACGCGGGTAAAACCGCGGGGCACAGCTAGTTCTGTAATATTATTAAAAGGTAATATTCTCTCGCGAGACATTGAACGAATTAATTTGAAAATTGACGAAACTTTTCATTCCGAGACTGTACGTACTTGGTTCACACGCACATTAGCTAAATGTTTGTGCCACATAATGGCTTCGTTAAAATGAAATGAATAATTATTAATTATTCTTAGTTGCTGATACCTTAGGTATAGGTAATTAACCTTAAGAGGTCGGCGGTTTTGTTGAATGAACCATTTGCATTGATAGTGATTTATGATATTGAATTATATTAAAACTATGTATTTTAATATATTGTTGCAAAAGTGACGTTCATGATGGAAAATTTTATATTGCTTGTGCATGTCTTTTGTTAAAGGATGGATGCATAAAGTTTTAACTTGTTGTTTTCTAATTGATTATCTAAAAGTTACATTGCATTATAGAAAAAGAAATAAGTAATGTCTAAAATTGTTTTTTTTTATGTTTGCTAAAACCTGTATTTAACGTAACATAATCATTTACTACATCATCTCATTATAGTAACTGACCCCTAACTAAGCTTGTATCTAGGGTATTAGAAACTACGCACACACTCATTCACACACACCCAGACCGAGACAAACATTTGTGGTTCATTCAAATATTCAACCCGCACGGGAATCGAACCCGCAACCTTACGGATGGCAGTCCAGCATGGTGACCACTCTGCCATCGAGGTCGTCATTTATCTGTTTATTCAAACTTATTACTTGTACAATATGCCATGCTCTCGTTTACACAAAAACTGATAATTTTATTTATGTTCAGTCACATTCCTTTCCTCTTGACGACGATAAATGTGAGTTACCCAAATGTAATTTCAAGTTAAATTATTAGGTTCGGTCTCGTTCTAAGGCCTAACGACAGGCGCTTACTGAAATTACATACATTGGACAAATTTCGCAAATTCGACGCGACATTATATACATTAGACTAATTCTAACTCACGTTTATGTAATACTAAAAGCGCCTTGTGGTTTCACTGGCATATATCCCAAACCCGTGAGAATGTAGGGACAAAAATAACCTATGTGCTACGTAAGTATTATAAAAAACATCTGTTCGAAAATGAATCTAAATCGCTCAAATTATTTTGATTAACGGGATATTTATCATGTATATTATTTAATAATTGAAATATTGAGTGAGAGACATAATAATTTAAGTGCTATTACCATGATAACTATAAAAATTACATCTTCTAAATCGGTTCAGTAGTTTTTGCGTAAAAGAGTAACCAACATCTATATCCATTCATACAAACTTTTGCCTGTATAATATTACTCGCAGTAGGAAAATAATTGACTATATTATAAACAACAGCTCAAACTACTAAGCTTACATCGCTAAAATGTATTAGGCTCTTTACATTGATTACAATTGCAAGCGGGCAGCCGCAACTACTCTCCAATTTGGATCGTAGAGTTTGAGTTAACTTTGGAAGGCTTTAACTACCCGTAATGTCTGTTGATGATGTTGGTAACCGGAACCGTCAATTTAACGTGCTCTACGAACCGCGAAAACCGTTGTTAAGTTAAAAGCGACTTCGGTCAGGCAACCATCACTCTTGTGACGATGGCAAAAATGAGCAATTTTTAAAATTTTTGCCGCTGATGCTGTGAAAAATATGGACGAAATTTTATCATTAATTACTACGAGTAGTACCACATTTCTCTGATATTAATTAATCATTAGCAAGGTAGTATTGGTGGCATTTGGTTACAGAACAATTTGAGAAATATTATCTAATTAAAATTATAATATTACAACATTTATCAAAATCGACAATTCTATTTTAACGTATTTCATACCCAGCCCGCAGCTTGTGTAACATATTTTTCATCTCATTCAAGCCGGGTATAACTCAAGTTTGACTAGAGCAAACTAGGAACCAAAACTCTTGTGAAGTTTGCGAAAGTTCAAAGTGTTTGAAAACTACTTCTGTCGGGTTACCAAGTAAATTTAGGACTAGTACTAGGGGCATTCCACGTGAAGCGGACAACGAAAAAAGAGTGAGATTTCGGATTTTGGTAATATTTGGATATGTTATACATCTTAATGTTCTGGACGGAAGTACATCATTATTTTTTTTTTATAAAGCTTTGTTGCCAGTTTATGGGCTTTTAAAAATTTGACGACCGTTTCCATCAACACTTTGTCAGCCGACACGTATCAACCGCTCTATAGATGCTAAACCCAGAAACTGAATAGACGCGCAATAATGTGGCAAAACGAAGATACACCCGATGCATCTTCTGTCAAATATTAACATCCTATTTGACCAAATAGACGCGACCGATAATACGCTCGACGCATCTTCCGTCAGATGTGAACCGAGCCTAAAATTTGTTTACGACAGACAATGCCTAATTGAAATATTTGTACTCGTATATTGACGAATTTTTATGATATTCAAATGCAAATACACACATCAAAAGTGTCTAGGGATCAAGCATTTTTATGCGGATTTCTTGAGATTGAGATGTGGCTTTGTAATAAATTTATGATTTTATAAATTTATATGGATCCTTTTTGGTTCATTTCATAATTTGAATCAGGAACTGTGAATCAAATTCGAGTAAAAGATGAAAATCAGCTGTCAATATTTTCCCTATAAAAACATACAACGCATTGAAGACATTATTAGTGCTACTGTTTCCCTACTACTGATTAAAACCAACGTTATTATGGAGCGGCGACGTCATTTAAGCAGGGAAGAAATGCTCAGAGCCGTGGGAATGATAGAAGCTGGTTCCCGGCAACGTACTGTGGCTTTAGCTCTGAATACAAGTCAGAGTGTTATCAGTCGACTTTGGACACGTTACCGAAGCACTGGTACCGTGGCTGAGCGCCATGGAGGACGGTATCGCTGCACCACACGGAGACAAGACCGATACATTCAAATCTTAACTCGAAGAGCTCCAACAATAACCGCCATGATGTTAGCCGTGCGGCTTCATCACTCTTCAGGGAACTTAATTAGCGACCAAACAGTCAGAAACCGCTTGCATGAAGTGAACCTTCATTCCCGAAGACCGCTACGGGTACCACCTATAGCAATGCACAATCGTAGGATTCGATATCAATGGGCTCTTGAACACAGAAATTGGGCAGAAGAACAATGGCGTTTCGTGTGCTTTTCTGATGAGTCTCGTTTTGGTATGAGACCGGATACAAGACGTATACGACACTGGAGAACCCCTGGACGCCAACAGCGATTAAAATCCTGCCAGGAAGTCCATCCTTATAGTGGTGGAACCATCATGGTATGGGCGGGTATTTGGATCGGCGGAAGAACTGAGTTGATTTGGATCAGAGGCAACCTCAACGCTCAAATTTATGCTGAGACGATTGTATCAGACGTCATCGTTCCTCTACAAGTGCAAATCGGTCCCTTATTTCAGTTAATGCATGATAATGCACGACCGCACACCGCAAGAGTTGTAAGACAGACTCTCGCCGCAGCTAACATCAATGTCCTGCCCTGGCCTGCTCAGTCGCCAGACTTGAACCCGATTGAGCATGCATGGGATATGCTACAGAGAAGAGCTCTGCCGAATATGGAGGGTATCCAGTCGCAAGAAGACCTTTTTTTGTTGTTGCAACGAACATGGGCGGCCATTCCACAGCGTGATTTGGATGAACTCATTTTGAGTATGCCAAACCGATGTTCTTGTGTTGTTAGTGTTCGCGGTAGAAACACGGATTATTAATTGTTTAAGTTACCCAATAAAATTTTAAAGAAAACTGTTATTTCAGTCTTTTTTTCGAACTTTAATGTTAGTGGTTCAAATGTCAAAAATCCCTTTATTAGGAAAATGGCAAATTTCTTTATTAATGCAAAGGTGACTTGGTTTATCGTTACTGTGACAAACGAAAACACTTTATTTGATGAATCCTTAAAGAAAATTTTAATTAATATCAATCAGGAGAAAAGTTATTGCAAAAATATATGTTGATCCCTAGACACTTTTGATGTGTGTATCTTATCTTCGATATCACTTAGGACAAAAAATAATTGCACATATGTGTGTATTTAACACAGCACAATAAAATGACACCAAAATGATTAGTGGCCGCTGACGACGCCACTAGTCCATACAGTTACCTAAACCCCTTTTATTATTAAGTTAGGTACATAATTTTTTATTTTAAAAAAAAACATAGTAATTTTATTTGTAAATAAAATGGACAGGGCTTAGACTGCCAGACCGATGGTTTATTTATCATTTCATATCCATAAAACTATAAAATATCTTTTTGTACTTGTACTCGATCTACACCCTTTTTTACGGTCGCCGCTTGGACTATAAGTATTTTTTTTTTATTACAATTAGGTAGTCAAATAAAAAGAGATGGCATTATAAACCACGAAGACTTTTCGTAAATAGTACTACCTATTTCCTTTTTTTTTCTTTGATTTACACGAACACACAATTGCAATTTAACGGATTTTTGTCGTTAAAGTACTCGTAGTTTTAGTGCTTTCTATTTCTACATTATACCTGTTTTTAATTAAATTAATGTTTAAAGTCTGTTTTAAAGTCATACTTATTGAGTATTTAATTAATAAAAGTGATTTAACAAAATAAACCTAGTAATTTGAGTTTTATTTTAAAAACAAAGAAGCGTTCGTTTGTGTTCCAGTAGTCGATTCATGAAATCGCTAGCGCGGCGCTCGGTGCGCGCCGCCGTACTTGAGTTCCTATATCTCCGAATCCTATTTTTATCCCACTCTCAAACTTTTCACATTTAATAATTTAACATGAGGCTTCATTTTGAGATAAAAATAAAAAAAATTGAAGGGGTCGAAGTTAAGTAAAATTTGATTTAAAAAGTTTACTTCCGGTTTACTACGTGAAATAATATTTTAATTTCGAATTTGTGACAAGCTTCAAAAAGCCCATTTAATTGTCTCAAAATATCTTATACTATTTTTAATTTTATCTCGTTGTTTAATAGTTGTAATAGCCTCTGAAAAATACCTTACTCGAATTTCGTCAAATTTTTAAAAGCCCATAAACTGGCAACAAAGTTTTATAAAAAAAAAAAATGATGTACTTCCGTCCAGAACATTAAGATGTATAACATATCCAAATATTACCAAAATCCGAAATCTCACTCTTTTTTCGTTGTCCGCTTCACGTGGAATGCCCCTAACTTCTGTTGCCAAGTTCATAATCCAGACATATTCACACATTACCACCTAGTCCCTAAGTAGCTAAAGCTAATAGTTAACTAAGTAAAGCTTGTACTATAGACTCTAAACAAAGAGTAAACATTCATAATATACTTTTTAACACACTTGCTCATAAAGGGGCTCTCATTTGTGCAAAAACAGTTGAATAATGACACGTTTTATTCACTAGTGAGTTATAGATTGTTTTTTAAATTGCTTTGCTTTCAAAAAAGTTTTGATACCAAAAAAATTGTGTCCATACATTTTAAAAACAAAATTCAACTATGTTGCCTTACTTTTGGTAGGTCTATGGTCGATTCCATTCATTCATTCATTCGATTTTTTTTTAATAAGTATATTCTTTTAGTCTTTGGCCAATCACCATTGTTGTGTTGGATGCGCGCGAATAGAAAAACTGTGAGTAAAGTTGATGATTACTATCCTCGGCTATCTTCAGACCCTCGCCTGGCGGCTCGGGCCTCAATAGCGCCTCGGAAGTATTCATCAACTTTACTCACTTGTACCATAAATAACTTTTTTTTGTAAATGCACATTAATTAATAGTCAATAATCAGACATGTTCATGCACACAAATATTTGTGTTGAACGGGAATCGAACCCGTAACCTTCAGGAAAACAAGCACAGCTACATCCTTTGTTTTTTAACGACACTTGGACGTCAAAATCTTATATTAAAATTCCTTTGTTACAGGCCGTATCAGATTTTTTGTTGGGAGTGTTTTGTCTACCATTCACGCTAGTAGGACAAATGTATAGAAGATTTTTCTTCGGAGCAGCACTTTGTAAACTAATACCCTTCTTACAAGGTAAGTACTTCTTTGAATAAACCTAACATTAAACAAACAAATCGTTTGCTAAAGAAAATCTATTGCGCTTTCTTTTCAGACTTTTTTTGTTTTTATTTTCCTCTTTTATTTTGCTAAGTTGTGACAAAGGAACAGAAACATAAATGGACGTTTTAATTGCATAACTTTTCATTAAATTGATTTATTTCTAACAATAGCGGCTGAGTAGCTGTGTTTTGCGGCTTTTTAAC
Organism: Timandra comae; assembly: GCA_958496195.1. NCBI lineage: Eukaryota > Metazoa > Arthropoda > Insecta > Lepidoptera > Geometridae > Timandra > Timandra comae. The sequence goes on from OY292359.1 coordinate 1,803,256, forward strand.
CGTGTGTGGTAATACTAATTATGTAAAAAATTAGTCTTTGTAGTCTTGTAGAACTTTATTTTAATACATAACATAACCATTACAAAAAAGTATAACACTGTGGTTTCAGATGAGTAGTTTTTTATTTAAACTAATATCAAAGTATTAGGAAAATTTTGAGAGAAAACAAAAATTCCCTTGAATAAAAATAACATCAAAATAAGTAATAGATTTTGTAGAATTAAGAAAAATGTGCACATAGTACGATAATTTCACCTACTTACTTAAAAACTATGAGGCCTAGGACAATAAATTTTGGTGACTCTGGTAGATAACGGTTTCTCCTATCCCCCACGTCCCGTTGGTCCACTACTTACGGGACACCCTGTATAATAAGTCTCTAACAGTTACAACTAAAGTGACTTTCTATTATTGAAATACTTTTCAAAATCGTTTTATTAGTTGCAGAGATATCCCTCTACAAATTCACATCTCTATAATAATAGTTAGGATTAATGTTAATAAGTACTTACCTAAACTGAATAAATGATTTTGGATCTGCATTAAATATCTTGGTATTTCAGGAATTTATGATACACAAGGTAAAAAGGTTCTTCTCTCAATAAATATTTGGTTTATTTTAATCTCACTCAGCCAAGTGTAAGTAACATTCCATTGTCTATTAATATGAAAATGTTAAAATATTTAGACGTATTTTTGTCATATTTTAAGACAAACAGAATATTTGTAATACTTTTAAAGGTTTGCCAATAACCTTTAAGTAAAAGGTCAGAAATGAAAGATTTTTGTTTGTAATTGTACAATATTTATATTTTTATACAAACATTTTGTAAATAAAAAATAAATAGGTTTGAACAAATATTGTTTTAGAATAAATAAGGTAGGGTTAGTTATTTTAGTATTTTTATTGCGAAACAATATAATTTTATGCTTTGGAACTTTGAAAAATCTTGTAATATATTTTTCATCCCACTAGCTCGGAAAGTATGTTTTTAATCCTCGATATCTGGGGGTAAAAGACGATTTTAATCTCAAGAGTGGAAAGTATCGGGGTCGCTGTGACAGCTCGTGCAGGACCCAAGGCATTTTCGATAACTGGGAGTAAAAGTCGTTTTTGCGCTCTAGAGGTTAAAGTAAATTTGAATTTAGAAAATCGTGTGCACTAATTTGATACAACTTTTTTTTTTATTTTAAATTCAAACTCGGAACCTTCTTGGTGTACAAGACTTGCTTATTTTTTTATTTGCTTTGCGCATGATATTTTTGCTTTTCACTTAATATTGTGATTGTTTTATGTTTTCATTTAGTAATTTCCTCGCTGAGGGGGGATGAAAAATAATGTGTTGCACTCGAGTGCAAACAATTTTTAACCTTGTGCTCCTTTGAGTCCCTCGCTGACGCTCAGGATTCTTATTTTGAATCCCTCGCTGCGCTCGTGATTCAATTTAAGAATCCTTCGCTGGCTCGGTCCTCAACTGGAGCCCCGGTTAAAAAGCAACTTTGCACTCTTGTATAACAAATAACTATTATTTATTTGTTCTATCTGTTGACACACTGCTTGAGTTTTATAGACATAACATAGCGCACTGATTCAGGTTAACAGGATACTTATATCATTTATATTTGTCTTTTTTATATGCTATTACTACTAAGCAATTCGAATGTTTTCTTGTAATAACTCTAAAAAACATACGGTTTCACAAATAAGATAAAAAGTTATCACAAAGTTAGCTGTAACATCCTGAATTAACACAAACCTCTTTATCCCAGAATTTACATTAAAAAACTAGCAAGTACAAAATAATTCAAACTCAAAGCTATTTAAAATATGAACAAATAAACAGGCACAAGAAGAGCTAGTTAAACCTTGTTTACTGCTATAAACCCATGGTAGTTAGTGTAGTAAAATCACTACATAGTTTAAACCCAAGTCGCTGTCTGTCTGTCTGTCCCTATATATGCTGAAAACTTAAAAACTACGTAACGGATTTTGATGCAGTTTTCTTTAATAGATAGAATGATTCAAGAGAAAGCTTTTTAGTATAATTTTATTCCCTAATTCTCAAGGGAGCGGGAACTACGCGGGTGAAACCGCGCACTGCTAATCATGTATAAACCTAACCAAAATTATATGTATCTTTGATTTACACGAACACTACACATTGAAATAAAACACTTAAACCACGACAAAAATCCGATTAAGTGTTTTATTTCAAAATTATATGTTTCAGCTATGTCATCTACTGCTATAAACCTAACTTAAATTATTTGTTTCAGCTGTATCCGTCTCTGTCGACGTTTGGACCTTAGTAGCTATATCATTAGAGCGATATTTCGCTATCTGCAGACCTCTAAAATCGAGGAAATGGCAGACTCAATGTCACGCGTACAAAATGATAGCTACTGTTTGGATTTTGTCCATAATTTTGAATTCACCTATATTGCTCGTTTCTACTTTACAGCCTATGAAAGGGAATGGTGAGTTTGTGATACAGATTACTTTAGTTTCAAATGTAAATTTATGTGTAGTGCAATCTTGTAATAGTGGGTGTAAATGGCCAATATTTAATTGTATAGGATAGCGAAAAATACTTAATGAGTCTCCGGGTCTATTTTTATAACAAATTTAACAACATTTTTTTTTAAAAACAATAATCTAGTTAAGATTTGAACTCGTGAATTCATATATCCTCATTGAATTTAAAAACCGAACACCCAAGCCAAAATATAGTTCATTGAATCAAAAATATACTATCGATATGGTTACTTATTACATCCGATATTTGATGCTAATAAATTATATTCTGGGAGACATTTATTAGAAGTATAATAAGGTGAAATTAATGAATGAATACCTAAATTAAATAATTTGAGAATTCCTCGCTATTTCTAATTTCGTATACGATTATTTCCACCCACTTGAAAACATATATTTTATATCATGTTTCATATGTTATGACGGCTATTTATACATTATCAAAGTATTTGATTTAGACACTAATAAGAATATTTCTTTCAGCGTATAAATGTAGAGAAATGTGGACGAATTTAGACTTGGAACGAACGTTTAATTTGGGACTTGATGCCGCGTTATTACTTATACCATTCTTCATAATGTCTTTTGCGTATTCTCTGATAGTTCACAAGTTATGGAGAGGTATGAGACATGAGATACAACATAACTACAATTGGCAGAAGCAATGTAAGTATTTTACCTTTTTAAGGTGGTCCTTCAGCGGGAGCATTCGCGTATAATGTAACGTTACAGATTCGTCTTCAAGCATTACATTACAATAATACTCTATATAATACTCCCTGACTAACGAGCATTCGCGTGTAATAATTACAAATTACAATTAGTAAGTTACAAGGTGCGCATTGTAATGCTCGGTTCTCCTCCTTCACTGATGTATTGCTCAAATCTGTAACGTTACATTACACCCGAATGCTCCTGATGAAGGAGCCTTTAGATTTCGTTTCTTTCTTTAATTTTGTGTTTTAATGTAAACTAAGTGCTCCTCTGGCTCAACGACCCGAAGTTGTAAACATAAAAAAATAAAAGGTAATTAAATGTCGCTATACCGGACTGCCACATAGAGGGTTTTGGATACGATTGCCTTGCGTGATAAATAATTGCAACATCCACAGAAGTTTATCTTGATCTAGATGTGTACCTGCCTGCCTAGCATGACTGTGCGTGATAAAATATATAGACACCACGAAATAATATCGATTTCGCGAGCACGACCAAATGAATATGGCGTGGTACGATTTGATAAAATTAAATATGGCGGCTATATTTATTATATTTTAACAGTTGAATGTCGATAAATAGCTATATCGATTTCGCGAGCATGACCAAATGTCATAAAATTTATTACGTGGTAAAATTAAATATGGCGGATATTTTCATCATATTTTGACAGTTGGATGTTGATAAATTGCTATATCTATCACGTTTTCGAAGTCTAGCTAGCCTGGCTGTATAAGTGTATTCGTAGTTTCTGATACACTAGATATCAGGTAATAAACATAGTTAGGAGTTAGGATGTGATACAGATGCAGTTTTGTACACTCAAACTTCCTTTGACCTTAATGTCAAAGTATGTTTGTAAATTCAATAAAATGTGCTGCGGAAGAGCAATTGAAAATGTAACCGGACATGTAGCTTACCACAACAAACGCATGGTTTTAACAAATTGTCAGTAATGTGGCTTTAGAGGTCAAAATGTCGGAATTCAATTGGATTTTAATTCAATAATTTACGAATGTTTAAATTTTATTGTAATTTATATGTGATTTTTAATTATTGTGGTAAAGATTTTGTTTTAATTCAATTTGTATTTAACTGGCTTTAAAAGGTTGAGGTTTTTAATGACTATATTGTTTTGCTGGTTGCGGCAATATCTGCTCCAGGTTTTTGTTAATTTTATTCGATAAACTCTGATAAAAAAAGATAAGAAGCTTCTCTATTATACGTAAAAGAAGTTGGTTTTGGCATGATAAATTATGTACATATGTTAGTACCTACCTAATATATTTTTGCACATGTTACAATATATTTTGTCTGTACCAAAATTTGTATAAAAAGTAGCCACAGCTGCTTTCTAGAATTCAAGGCCTCAATATCCAAATTTCATCGTAAAAATGAATGAAACGGGAGACCAAAATATGAAACAATCTTTTACTTATGTCGCAAGGAAATGAGGAATGAGGATATGTCAGAGGTTTCACAAAATCCAAGTAAAATAGATTCAAACGAAACTTATTGTGAAACTATGATTTATATAAACCATAAATCATAACTATGAGTATTCTATATCTTCCGCTATTTATGATATTTTTAGAGTTACCCTAAATATTTATCATAGTAATATTACTACCCATACCCATATGGGTACGGGGTTTGAGTAGTTTTACAATAAAAGCATAAATAAATATAAACCAGTGCATTTCTCTCTTGTTAAACTTACTTTTTCTTAGTTTCAAATGTTTTACGTTCGACGAAAAAATAGCGGTTTTGTATTACCAGATGTAAATAGTCTGAGGTAGGTATCGCCGTATGCCTGTGTTGCATAGTAGTAGCTATAAACAAATGGACTTATAAGGAAAATCCATGACAGAATTGAAGTTTTGGGAACCAGCTCAGTGTGCGTAGTGCGAGTTTTGTTTTCGAAAAGTTAACTGTACGTTAACGCAGATTTGTATGGGATCGAACACGCCGCCAGAAGATGGCGCTGATTCGATCCCATACAAATCCGCGTTAACGTAAAGTTAACTTTTCAAAAATAAAACTTGCACTAGGCACTCATGTTTAGTAATATTTTGCATTATCACTGCGTAAAAAAAAAAGGTTTAGTAATATTTTTTATAAAAAATAATCATATATTTTGTCCACAGTGTCAAGACAGAACAGTTGTAAAAGCAACCACTTGTTACCGAGTACTCCTTTAGTACAGAGCTCGGAAATATGTTGTAAAAAGAATTTTCTTAATGGAAAGAAGACGCCGAATAGGGTAAGTACATTAGTACCTATATACTTTTATATACATATCTACTTCAGCACCCAAAGTTCCAGGAATTATACTCGTGGTAAGGAAGTTCTGTAATATAACATACTTTACTTAAAAATATCTAATTTGGCACTCAGAAATCCCGAAAAAAAATTGTGGCTAGCACAAGGTACTCCTTGTGCTAAGTAATTCCACAAAAAAGTATGTACTATATACTTTTACATTTAAGTACATACATACATATCTTCTTTGACACTAGCAGATCCAGCCGGGCTAGCATGACTCCAAAAACGCGATATGGTATGGCGATATATCGACATCCAACTGTCAAAATATGATAAAATGATCATATTTAATTTACCCATATCATAGCACGCAATAATTAAATTAGTCATGCTCGCGAAATCGATGTTATATCGAGGTGTCGATATATTTTATCGCGCACAGTCATGCTAGGGGAGCTGGAATTCTACTTGTGGTAAGTTACGTAATACCTTACATAAACATACCTTCATACTTTTACATAAACATATCTAATTTTGGCACTCAAAAAACCCGAAATAGTACTTCTACTAAGTATTTCCGCAATATTAGATACTTACTTGTACACTTTTACATATACTTTTACACTCAATGATCTCAAACAGCACTTGCGTTAAGTGTTTCGAAAGCGCGAAGTTTTGTCATGTGAACAGAATTCTTAATCGTCCAAATTCTATGTAATAATACTTACTGTACGATATTTCTTATATATGCTGAAATATTAAGAGCTTTTGCTCTTACTTTTATACTTTTTTTATTAATTTAAAATTAATTAAAGGTGGCCATTATCGTGTCAGTTTAACTGATCAGTTGAACTGGTGTCCATCAAAAAAGGTCGTCAATCAAACATCTATGTAACCCATTATTCACAAATAAAATTTGATTTGATTTGATTTGAATCACTGGAGCGATTCCAAATTCCAGTAGGGAAATCTACTTAGCCTAAAACTTTTGGAGTGACGCCACAGTTTTATGTCTGGACTGGACTGATCAGTTCAACTGACTCGTCAAAAGGCCACCTTAAGAGTGTTAAGCGGACACTCTTAAGAGTCTTAAGTACTCACATTGCCCACGGCGAGTTCCGCTTAAAATGCTGTTTCAAGTAATTTCTTTGAAGGGCGACCCGCCTCGGGCAGTGGACACCCTGAGAAATAGAAAGAGACACAAGGTTTGTCGTTAACATGACGGTTTGGTTAAGTGAAACGCCACCTTTAGCTAATACTCTTTATTATACAGTGTGTGTGTGTGTGTGTGTGTGTGTGTGAAAGAGAACGTGTTCCATTATTTTTCCTTTTTGTTAATTAATTATAACATAACATAATCATTCACTACATTATAGTAACTGACCCCTAACTAAGTACAAAACTTGAATCTTGGGTATTGCTATTGGAAACTACGCAAACACTCATTCACACACACACCTAGACCGAGATAAACATTTGTGGTTCACACAAATATTCAATCATTCACTACATTATAGTAACTGACCCCTAACTAAGTTCGAAACTTGAATCTAGGGTATCAGAAACTACGCACACACTCATTCACACGTACACCCAGAACGAGATAAACATTTGTGGTTCACACATATATTCATAGCACGGGAATCGAACCCGCAACCTTACAGGTGGCAGTCCGGCATAGTGACCACTCTACCATCGAGGTCGTCTTTTGTTAGCTCTTTCACATACCTAAGTGCTTCTTTGAGACCTTATCTGAATAAATAATATTTATTTTTTATTTTTGTAATAAGAAACGCGCAGAAAAAGTGGTAACTTCTGTATGATAAATAGCTCATATTGCTCTAGAGTATTTCGAAAAGAGGGTGCCAGCATGGAAAGGTGTCGAATCGGGAATAAACCAATAATTTCCACACAAAAAACCACGACAGATGTCATTACGTTCAACATGAAAGAATATAAAGATAGATTCACATTTATTTTACTAATATGTCAGAGATATACCTATAGAAAATACGTCATGGATTTCATAAAATCACACATTTTCTTTATGTCTGGTGTATTTGATGTATTTTTTATATTCTACTACTCTCTTCCGCGATTTTTTCCAAGTTTTTTCTTTTCCCTTTCTAAGCGGAAGCCATAATAATATGCTTGCGTGTCTCTCAGCATAATTCATTCAGTGGTTTGAGATGAGTGTTGATTAGTCTGTCAGCCAAGGTTTGTTTTATATAAACTACTAGCAGTTTCACCCGCGTAGTTCCCGCTCCCATCAAATTCGGGGATAAAATTCGTTAAAAACCTTCTCCTTGAATTACTCCATCTATCAAAGAAAACTCCATCAAAATTCGTTGCGTAGTTTTAAAGATATAAGCATACATAGAGACAGAATGACAGAGACAGTGACTTTGTTTTATACAATGTAGTGATACAGAATGATATTTAAATACCTCAAATAATAAACGATTTAAAAAATAATCGTTAATCATAATTTTTAGTCAGTCTATGAATAGCGATCTAAAAATAACTTAAATAAAAGATAAAATTAACATTCATAAGATTATGAAAAAAAAAGATAAAATGTAATAAACTTCATTAAAGTATTCCTGGAATATGTTTATTATGTTTAATTAGGACGATGTCAAGAGTGATTACCGAAATAAGGCGTGAACCCACCGAAGTATACGCACACGCTACGCACGTGTACTCAGCTTCGCTTTCTAACAAAATGTATGAGGTAAAACCCACCGAAGTACACGCACACGCAACGCACGAAAATAACGTCATTGATACATTCGTGGCTGACTCGGCTATAGCTCAACGTAGCTGAGCTGCGTGGCCGTGGTCCGTGGGCGTAGCGTGCGTCGCGGTAGGTTCGCAGCTTTAATTTGAAACTTGTCTTTATGTGAATAATGTTACGTAATGTGTCCGTTCTCGTAATTAATGGTACTTTTATAAATATAATTATCTATTATATGTTCCGCCAGAATTTTATCGAAAATATTCAGAGAAATGGAAAACATGATATGTTTGTCAATATGTTAAGAGAAATATTTTATGTTTTATCTCCTTTAACTTTTTCGTGTCTAATTAGGGATGAATTGCCGGAATTTCAGACAGTCAACTCAATTATATTTTTGATTAAATTAAAAGTTTTACAAAGATATCTGGGGAATCGAAAGCAAAAAAAGCTTGACGTGTATTTCTTATTTTCTTTTCTTACACCCTAATTCAATCCACAACTTCACAAATCTATTATACATATATCACTGCTTTACTTAAAAATAACGATTGTTTTCAAAACAACCAACAATATCCTCTTATGTCATGTTCATGAACCATCATTCAGTACACCATCATCTAATCATTTGGTTTTTTTTCGAAGTCCTTATTTTTTTCTATAAGTCATTTAATTAATATTCACAATATACTTAATTCTTTCTTTCATTCATTACTGTGTTACATTAAGAGTGCTGTGTACACCAGTAATTGGTATATATATTAGATTAAGGCCTTTTTATTATAACACTTTGTAATTTTTAATATATTATACTGTTGGTGTTCCTAATTAAATAAATAAATAAATTATAACCCAAGAGACTTGACATTTTTGAAAGACAATTTAAGCTTGACTGTGACGGGCAAGCCAAAGCTATTGGTTCATACGGAATGTTTTTCCTGCTATTTTCCTATAAAAACTAGCAATAAGAAGCGTATAGCAAGTTCCACCAATATTGGCCGAACATTCAAGATGGTGGTATAGCGCGCTTCACAAATACTGGCACACAAATCATTACAAAGCAGAATAATATTATATTAAACTGTTCTTGTTACACCGTATAAAGCTTGGTATAAAGATCGTGACCTGGCCTTATTAATTAACGGGATGTAGTATGAACGCTGTTTCTATATACTAACTTGTTAAATACTCTTTGTAGGTACTGGTAATATGAACATTGTACCTGTATCTCGGACGGCTCGTATATGACTCGCGTCCGTAACGACCTTCCCGTGACAATGTTTTTTATTTATGTTGACATTTTTAACCTTCGACGTGAAAATTGGGGTGTTGTAAAGACTGTTCTGTGTGTGGTGTGCATGTTACTGTGTTGTTTGAACTTTAGTAAGAACAAATTTAGATGCGGTTTTTTTATTTGAAGACAGGGTTTGGCGATGGTTCTTAGACATGTTTTGTCGAATTCGGTTATAAATCGGCACTTCTTTGCCTTTTATGTTTCGTTTCAAATTTTCATATTTTACAATGTAGTGCAGTTAAACAAGGCACCTACTATCGAAAGTAACATAAGTAAACAAAAAAGGCGCGAATTACGAATTACATTTCAAAACATATTCATATATGGAATTATGGATTTCATGAAGTTTTATTCATGAAATTATCAACCATTTCATGAAATGGGCAAATTTACGATATGGCCACGACAGATATATTGTAATACGGATATTAAAGTTACAGAAGAAAGCAATACCAAGAACAAATTTTCTTCTGTAACAAAATTAAAAGGAAGACATGATAAAGTCACAACAGAAAAAGTGCTAATGGACAGAGTAAATATTTGATTAGCCTAGTAAAAATAATATAAGAACTCCGGGAACCTATTCTATCCATAGGTGTGTCCACTCAATTATGTACACATGAGGGAAGTAAAAACTAATGTTGAAATATAGTGACAGTTAATATACAAGGTGAAAATATTCGATCTTCAGTTGTTTCGCATCGCAAGCGGTATGGACCGTGGTATTATAGGCTCAAAAGCTCTTTTAAGGTTTCGTGCCCAAAGGGTAAAATTGGGACCCTATTACTAAGACAGACCGCTGTCTGTCTGTCTGTCATCAGACTGTATCTCATGAAAAGTGATGAGCTAGACTAGCCATTACAGTTGAAATTTTCACACGTTTCTGTTGCCGCTATAATAACATCATTTTATTGGAGTTTTTTGTTACTATAATGAGATGGTGTACTGAATGATTAAGTTATGTTATGTTATTAGACCCCTGAAGAACTTCTCACTGATGATATTAGTTCAGCGAGTAAAAGCGTAATCACGAAGCCAATGTACAAATAATCTAAATTTCTAAATGTATGAAACGATAAGTTTCAATTCTAATATTTGTAAGGCAAAGGTATCTAACCTAACCTAACCCAATTTGCCTAAAGTAAATTAGATTTTCGGGTTGTTAAACAACAAATGTAAATGTCTCCATACATATTACTATTACGGCGACCATTCGCCTTAATAGCCAATTTAGATTTTCAGCAGCTGAGGTACGACCTTAATAGTTGAGCTAGCTAGAGCTAGAGCCGTGCCAAAGATAGGATCGCAAAGGTCCTGGGTTAAAAATTCATAGTGCCATGGATAGGCATGGTACTAGGTTCAATCCCAGATTTGGTGAAAATTTTGGATGCTTAGCTTTTAAATCTTTAAAAAAATTGTCTTAAATATTATCTATACACCCTTATTTTGAATTCGAGATACTTAATCACACAGCTAATGTAAACGACGGGTGACAATATAATAGTGAAGTTAGTTTTTTTCTTTTGCTTTTATTTAAAAAGTTATGATAAGTCAAACTTTTTCAAAATCCCGCCGAATTTTATTGTTTATTTTGGTATTTTTAAAGATAAGTAATCGACTATCATTTTTAATAGTTTTATTGGATATATGGATTCAGTTACTGTTACAGATATTCTGATTTTAATAAGTCCCGTAATTTCAAATTAGGTGTGTATAAGTAAAACTTTTTGTTTTTCTAATTTATCGAGCAAAGCTATGGGCTTTATAACATCACCCTTCTACGAGATAACGGCGAGATAACGCGAATTAAAACACGAAGCAGAGCTCATAAAAATCCTAAATATACTAAACCTTTGACCACTCACACTTTCACACTGTATACAGGGCGCTCCTATAGCGTGGGAGGTGCAAAAATTTCACCACTTTGTGAATTCGCTCACACACCCACATCGCAAACAACCAAGACCCGAAAACAATAATTTGTGTTTACACAAACGCCTGATCGGGAAACCCAACCCAAAAGGTTGACCATTTCGGGTCCATGACCTTTTTATAAATCCAAAATCTTTATTCAAAACCATGTCTATTGAAAGGTTACCAAGATTAAAGGGTTATCGGAGTGTCTAGTCGTCCGCTTATCGGATGGATAAAAATATCCTAACTCGTCCTAGCAACAGCCTTTACAAACAGTAAATCGGTATCCCGTGGTTTCACATGCGTGCTTCCCATTTTTTCAATCCAAAGATATTTCAAGATAGAAAATACATATAGTATTCCTGGTTTTAAAGAATACCTCCACCAAAATTCACTTAAATCTTCTCGGTCTTCAATGACCCAACTTTGCTTTATATTCTTACTCGTACATAGTTATATTTTATGTATAAGTTAATACCAAGGCGTCGGTGCGTGGTTATTGCCAGGACGTTTACTGCCTGGAGGCATGATCACGTTGAGTAATACGCACGTGTAGACGCGGCGTGATCCCTTAAGGTATTTAGTAATGGACCAAAGGTTCGCTGACAAAAGTACTAGGTATTAAAGAGTAGTGGTCAAAATGCTCAAAATCTGCACCAAATCGTGTGGCGAAAGGCCAGTGTACTATATCAATGTTACATAGAAATGCGACAGATATAGTCGTCAGCTTTACCTATAAACATAACATAACATAACATAATCATTCACTACATCATCTCATTATAGTAACTGACCCCTAACTAAGCTCGAAGCTTGTATCTAGGGTATCAGAAACTACACACACACTCATTCACACACTCACCCAGACCGAGACAAACATTTGTGGTCCACACAAATATTCATCCCGCAAGGGAATCAAACCCGCAACTTTAATTATTGCAGTCCGGCATGGTGACCACTCTGCCATCGAGGTCGAAACATATCCAAAAAACTAACAGCACTATTGGATCTAAAATATAGCTCAATCACTGCTGCAAAACAATAAATAATGTTGTTTTAAAATGCAGCAGTAATATTGTTTTGCAGTAGATAATATGGAATAGCATTTTTTTAGTGGAAATGGGATACAATTTATAGAATATTAAATCAAATATCGCTCATGACGAATAGATGAATAACGCAACCTAAATAAAAGTGGGATTTAACTGTTTTAAAAATCAGTTGCAATAGTTTGACCTAAACAAACATTGCAAGCCGAAGAAAGATTTTAATAACATTAAATTAAAAATTTAAAAAACCCTCAACACAATTACTTTCAAACCCCCATAACTTTTAAACGGGTCAACCGATTTTCATCAAACATGTCTAAGAACACTCGCACGTAAGTCCCCTTTAATACAAAAAAAAAACTAAATTGAAATCGGTTCATCCGTTCGGGAGCTATGATGAACACCCCTCTTTTTGCGTCGGGGGTTAAAAAATACTTGAAACTGGTACTCGTACATCCATACTTTAAAACCATACTCTCATAAAGTTTTCTGTTTGTTCACAGGAAAACACAGAGAAATTGGATTCAGATATGAAAACTTCGTCCTATTGTATGCACACTGTTGATTTGGAATTCAGACATGTAGTGCGGTCCACGCATATTGACAAGAGCATTGAGGCAAAAAGAAAGGTATGTATTTATGTGTTCTATTGAAAATTATGGGGGATTTTTAGCTATTAGACTTCTCTAATTTGGATCTCTTGTACGGTGCTGTGAAATTTTGGGTTAAACTTTTGAAGATTTTAATTACCCGTAACAATTGTCGATGATGAAATCATAGAGCGAATGGTAAAGGGAATCCTCTAATAATAAAGTCAAATATTAAACATATTTGCGTTAATCGGTTCTGTTTAGTAGTCGTAAAAATCACTTTTCAATGTGTTAAGTTGTATACTTTCGCCGATGTCAGCAGCACCAAATCACCTCGTCGCGTCAACATTAATATTTATAGAGTTTGGCGTATCACTCACTTGGCCGCCAATTTCGCTACCAGCTTTCGCGTACCTACTAACAAAACTGTAACCTATCTTTGTATTTCATTCAGTTTTTCTCCCTTGGCAATTCTTTAACTACCTAAAGACTCAAGTAAAGTTTTCGTGTATTAAAAACAAACACGGGTTGAATAGCTCTTACTCTCTGTCTCTGATAGCTTTATTTATTTGTTGGGTTTAGAATTTTAGAGTTAGAATGTTTGGGATACTCAATTTCGTCTACACACTTCTACGAAATTTCCCACGCGGCTAGATTCATTGCCTATTTTAGATACCCTTCAAATGCTTTTATCCCAAAACTCCAAACGAGAAGGAACAGGAGTTCCGTGGATTAAACCGCAAACCATTGCTTTTAGATACTAGCAATGGTTTGCGTACTACATCATATTTTGTAGATAACCCGTTACCATGCATCCCAAATACTTGTAATTTTATAAATTCCCGTCAACCCTTTAAAATATACAAAATTAAACCACATCAGTGTTACAAAAGGGTCCAAAATCTCAACATGGGAAACAAGGGAGCATTAGTCATGTATTATGTAAAGTAAGTTATTTTGGTGTAAAATTTTAACATGAATTTTATGTAGAGGACTCCACATTGTTTGTCCCCTAATTACAAATTCACTAAGCTAAGCTTTACCCGGTGGATTAGTGTTCACTAAAAAGGGTGATACAATCTACTTTATTCTAAAATAATAATATTATAAAGAAGTAAAGTTTGTGTGTTTGTTAAATTGTAAGGGGTAATCTCGGGATCTACTGAACCGATTTCAAAAATCTTTCGCTCATGGAAAGCTAATATATCAGTGCGTGACATAGGCTATATTTTATCTATATTTGAATTTTTTTTTCGGTAGCCCATTTATCGAGGAAGGCTATAAGCCATATTTTATCCACGTATTCCCACGGGAACGGGAACTACGCGGGTGAAACCGCGGGGCGCTGCTAGTTCTAAAATATAAACTCACCAGATATGAAACACAAATTACGTTAAATTCTGTGATAGAATATTTTTTTAAACTTCATGATACATATCGTAGCTAAGTTAGGAAAGTGTTTTAATTATTATTTCATACGCGTATGCGCGTTGATTTTAGTCGAATCCCTAATAAAATATTTAAACTGACTACATCGTAGGTTTCGTTTAACAAATAAACACGGATGTTCTGTGTGTTGGGATTTATTAGGCTATGGCTTATGGAAGGCATATTGAAAGTCATTGACATTGTTAATAATCATAATAATCTCTCCAAATGGGGCATGATCAGTGCATCCAAAACTCGTTGCTCATGTGTCAAACTATGTCCCATTTACTGGAGTGTCCAGCCTGTCCGAATTCCTGCACTCTTGAGGACCTCATGTCCTGCCAGCCCAACGCCATTGGGGTAGCCTCTCACTGGAGCCCCATAATTTAAGTCCTGTCCATCGACACGAAGAAGAATAATCATTATTTTTGTTTTTCACGATTTTCGAAAATAGACAAACCTTTTTGGAATCCGACAAAGTGCGCAATACCGTAACCAAACAAAATTTTCATTTCCTCATCATCAAAATAATTATTTCCACATTTGAATTTAATCTCAAATCAAAACATACAACACATTTTAACAATGATAAAGTTACTACCCAAATAATAATGTCTAATTAAAATCCATCATTTACAGCCTATTTAATCAAGTATAACCATTAAACATTATTAAACTGAAAACGTGACGATTTGAAACCTCTAGGCTATTAGCCTTCAAAAGCACACCGGGTAACAAATGGTTGTGACGTAGTCAGCTTCGGTCTGCGGGACAGATACAAATGAACATTTAAATAGACTAGACTAGACTACTATGTTTAGACTAACTGCTTACAACTCCATCTGTTTTGGTGTTTTCGTTGTGTCGTTTGTCTTTTGATGACAGTTACTTATTGTAGTTTTGTAATAAAAAACTTAAGAACTATATACAAATGAATTTAGGTAAAAAAAAATGGGAAAAAGGAGGAAAAGAGAGTATTTAGTTGATCTTGAGATCAATATGCAGGAAGTTGTCTGCTTAAAAGATCGCATTACTTATATATAAACGATAAAATAAAGTTCTTAAGAGCCGTGATCTACCGCGCGACAACTCAAATTTCACTCACACAGACGCGCACGCGTGTCCGCATGCACACTGTCTATGTGGTGACGGCGCGCTCGCTCT
Organism: Timandra comae; assembly: GCA_958496195.1. Taxonomy (NCBI): domain Eukaryota; kingdom Metazoa; phylum Arthropoda; class Insecta; order Lepidoptera; family Geometridae; genus Timandra; species Timandra comae. Next base: position 1,818,950 of record OY292359.1, read on the forward strand.
GAATACTCCGGCCGAACGGTTTTGATCCATTGGAAATTATAAATTGTGTTAAAGTTATTGACAAAAGTATAAATACGAGTATATTTTTTTTTACGATTCGTAGAAGGTAGTATATGATTAGATATAATTTACGTAATACCTTTCGATTCGATATTCCATTATTCACAACAAGGAATAATGAATAAAACAAATACTTAGTTTTTTGTTTTTAAAATAAGACATGATTTTTTTTTGGTAAGTTAACGAAACTTTTTAAAAACAAAGCAACATACGAGTAAAAAAAAATCTATAACTTACTTGTGAATAATATATTTTTTGCCATAATGGGGTATTGATTTTTCATATACTAATTGCAGTTTTAGTTTTTATTAAAATCGCTAGCAATTTTCGATATTCCTTTCCTTATAGTTTTGAATATCGTCATCCACGCCTACTTGAAAAATGCCTCGTCTGTATATGTACAACATATATTATCGGGACAACCTTTTAGCGCTAAAAGCAGGACTTTCTAAATTATTTCGTTTCCTTTTTTGTTAAAAAAAACCGACTTCAAAAACTAAAAAGTATAAAATAACAAATATGTAATGTAATACCTCTTATGCGATGTAGCACATAAATAAAATAAAAATGCGACCAATCCAAGCGGGCAAACGTTCGTTAACGGTCATCTCGAATTATAATTTTGTAGTTTATTTTTCTAATAGTTTTATTTCTTTGAGGCTTGGCACCGACTTCACACTTATCAATAGGTAACATACACTCAAAAGTATAAATTAGCATCGCATAAAAGGTGTATTAAATTAAATATTTGTTATTTTATACTTTTCAGCTTTTAAAGTCTTTTTTTTTATTACTTTTGAGTGTCACAACCTATCTGGTTGTAAAGGTCTCATCGATACAAATTAATCAAGCCCAAACACGAGGTAACTGCTGTTAGTCGTTGAAGAGTTCCCTCGACTATCTTCCAGGTCCATCATCAGATCGACTCCAAACCTTCATTTAATTATAATGCTTTAAGATAATTAACGAAAAACTTAACAAATGCACTAATCACCCTACGATTTTCTAAAGTTCCTCTCAATTTCTCTAGAATGCCATCATTAGATCCTGGTTTCCTTGACATGGGACCAAACGGCAAGTCCATTCTTTTGAATAAAAAAAGAATTTTAGTTATCGGTACAGAATTGACGGAGATATCGTTGAACATATTCATAAAAAAAAACATACCGGCCGAATTGACAACCTCCTCCTTTTTGGAAGTCGGTTTAAAATAATGTTGTTTTATTGCTCATTATTTCTAAAACATTATTTGTTATCATAAATGTTAATATTTTTTTTTAATAAATAATTCAAATTAAAAACAAAAATTATTATCGAGTATCAAAACATGTTGATGAGTTATCGCATAAAATTCGTACGCGCCGCAAAGGTCAAACGCTCGGTAGGAGCGATACGTCCTCTCTCTAAAAAGCCTCGCGGCAGACTGATTTGAATTGTTTCGTGCGTCCGATTTTATAGTAGTTTTATGATGATTTTAAAATATTTGTAGAAAAAAAGACAATTTGTTTTAGAGATTGTTTTTTAGTATAATTGTTGTAGAAAATATTCTTTTATTATTTGAGGTAATTTTAATAACGTTTTGAGCATCATTTATCAACGTAAATTACGATTTTCTTGAGTGTGATTTTTACAAATTCTAACTTTATATTTTTTTCGATTTCAATAATAATTATAATAACAATTAAATTTTCCTATGAGTATTTCCTTAATAAGGATCTGGACTTTAAGTTTGTTTAATTTTTAGTGCTAAATTGGTCGAATTACTAGAATCCGAAGGCATGGAAGTTAATGCTAAAAGTGAAATTCAGAAAACATATGTTCAGTTTTCTTGATATATTTTATAAGTTTTCTGTATAATATTGTTTTTCTCTGAGTATTTTTTAGATGAAAATATTTCCTTTAATTATTACCTAAAAGCATGTTTATAAAATACGCTTTTCATATAATATGACTAGATCAAAAAGTACAAAAACCGTCAATTATCGAGTTTCGGGTCTTAAAGCATATATATTTATAATAACGCGTCTTTATCTCTCTGATGATAATAGCAATAAATAAAACAACAAATTTTCCACAGAACAAACATCCTAAATTCATCTTTATACCACTAATAAGCATCTCCCAATACATTTCCCCAAAATTGTTTGTTAAAGAATACCCTACTTAGCAATTTGTTAATTAATGTTAATTATTTCCGCGTTTACATTTTAACATAACAAATAAAACCAAAGTTACGTGCGTAATTTCGTTTACCAAGGATATTATATGAAGAAGAAAATAACGTTTAAGCAACTTTTCTTAAATAAAAATAACTTGTTTTATCACCTTTTTCTATCGTATCAGTCTCAACAAAATAAATAAAATTTATTGTAACGCCTTCTCTCGGTTAAACGGCAATACATCGCTTAATCTTATAAAGAAAATGTTAATCTCTGCTTTCTCTAACTTAAAAATAAATCGTTTAAAAAGAAAATGTAAATATCTGTTCATTCTTTTTATTAATCTTCTCTTTTTTTTTGCTGTTCCGTGTCTATTTGATGTCAGTTTAAATTTTTACGAAAGTCTTGATCACTATTGATCAAATTAATCTCTACACTCAATTAATTGAATATTCAAAATAGGAATCAGATTTCACGAAATACTTGTTTACGTAGATCGACTGCCACGAAATTTCCACAACCCAGAACTGGAATCAACAATTTTGATTAAACTAAATGATCAAAATTGAATGGAAAGCCTAAAATAGAATAGATATTATCGTGGAAATGTACTAGAACATTTTCCGCTGACAGATATTCGCATTTCAGCTCAGCTTGAAATAGTGCGAGGTGCTAAAGTTCAGTAACAATATATTATGAGACAAAACCAGTTTAAATTGACACTTCAAAATTTTGTTTCAGGTAATAAGGATGCTGTTTGTCATAATTTTGGAGTTCTTCGTATGCTGGACGCCTTTACATGTGTTGAATACGGTATGTATGAATTTTATTAATTGATGTTGAATTGATATAGTTGATACTCTGACTCAGTGACTTATATGGCAATGGTTACGGGTTTGATTCCCGGTCTAGAATACGTTTGTGTATATGAGCGTGTCTGTTTGTCTTAATCGTGTCGTATTTTAAGTACATAAGTATGTATTTATTAAAAAAAAGTATATAAATATACTCTCTGCGTTACGGCTGCAGGTTCGATTCAAGCTCGACATACTTTGCAGTGATGAACATGTTTGTATATCTCTATTTGGGTATTTTTCTGTATATTCTTAGTTTTTAATTACAAAAAACAAACATGAGTTGTCTAAAATATCAGTAGTACAGTACAAACTTTGCTTAGTTGGTGATATGTGAAATCTCTCTCTCTTTCCGAAACCTTTATCCCATGTCTATTTGGGGTCGGTTTTCAGTTAAACCAGATTTGGCGGAATGTCAGTATTTTACGTGAAGCGACTGCCATCAGACCTTCACAACAGTTAATGATATGTGAAATATGTCCGAATATTTGAAGCTACGTAAAATTTTAAATCTCGATAACCAAATATGTACCATTATTCCGATTTTTTTAAAGTTAAAATATTTCGAAAGCAACAGTTATTTGAAAAATTAAATTAAAAGCTATCTAAATTGACTACAAATTTTAGCGAGAGAAAGTTTTAGCGAAACATTTTACAGTTTTATTTTGCAATAGTTACATGATTGAATATTTTCGCGGAATACAGTTTCAATTATTACATATTTTGAAGTACTAAAAAAGTTAAATTACTTTAACTTTATTTCGTGTATGATTTAAACAATATGAGCAATGTTATGATGAAGCACACAATACCATACCAAGTAGGCACTTATATAATTTTACCATCGATTTGGTTAGCTATAATATCAAGGTTTTTACGATAGTTTATTTTGCGCTCAAATCCCAGAAGAAGTGAACATATTGAACATACATTACTAGTATTATCAAAAAGTCGTATTTTTTTTAAATCTATGAAACTAATCACTCAAAATTAATTTATGGAAATAAAGATATTCGTTATCTAAAATTAGGCAACAAGTACATTTTTCAACACACTTGCTCATAAAGAGGCTCTTATTTGTGCAAAAACAGTTAAATAATGACACGTTTTCTCACTAGTGAGTTATAGATTTTTTTTAAATTTGCTTTGTTTAAAAAAAGTTTGGATTCCAAAGAAAATCGTGTCCATACATTTAAAAAACAAACTTCAACTATGTTGCCCTACTTTTAATAGGTCTATGGTCGATTCCATTCATTCTTAATTCGTTTTTGTCTTTTTTATAAGTATATTCTTTTAATCTATGGCCGATCACAATTGTCAATCGAAGGGGAGATTAATTAAGATCCCGGTGGCTATACTGTTAGATGTGACAAAAGAGAAGCAGTTTGCACTTAGTAGTTTATCTTTTTATTATCAGAATATTAATCGCTTCTCTGGCAAAGTACTTGACATTGAATTGTTATTAGATAAATTTAATTTTGACATATTATGCTTTTGTGAAACTTGGTTAAAGGCAGATAGGATGCAATTTAATGTTAATAATTTTAAGATAGCTAGTGCTTTCAATAGAGTATCCGCGGAAGGGGGTGGGTGTTTGATTTTGTTAAAGAATAATATTAAATTTAAAGAAAGGGTCGATATAACAAAATGCTCTATTGAACGCACTTGTGAGATAGCTTGTGCAGAAATTGATGGTTATGTTTTAGTTTGTGTTTATCGGCCTCCTTCATCTAACTTTTTAGCTTTTTTGTGTAACATGGAGGGGATGTTGAGTAAATTATCTAGTAGTAAAAAGTCACTTATAGTATGTGGGGACTTTAATATAGATTTATTAGTAGATTCTTCGGATAAGTTAAATTTAGTTTCCTTGTTTGAATCGTTTGGTTTGACCTTCTGTTTCAGTGAGCCTACCCGAGTCACTTATTGTACGAAGACATGCATTGACAACATATTTTCAAATTGTAATATTCTCGACAAGGGTTGTATCAGCGGTGTTAGGTCAGATCATCTAGGTTTACATATTAAAATTAATAAAATACTAACACCTAAGCCTTTTATTATTAATCATCGACCTCTCTCTGAGTATAGGTTACAAAAGTTAGACTTTCAGATAGATTTGGACCTAGGTTGTAGTCAGTTCTCTTCAAATAACCCGCATGATATTTGTACTCATATTTTTTCAGTCATAAGCAGCAACATTAATCAAATTTGTCCTCGGAAAAATATTGTGGTAAGCGGTAAGTCTTGTTTTAGTGATTGGGCTACTAAGGGTATTAGGAAAAGCAGGGATGTTTTGTTTGAACTGTATTTTAGAAAGTCGTGTACCTTCCATGAATGATGAAACCTTCCATGAGTATGTTAGGAACTATTCCAAGGTTTTTAAAAGGGTTTGTCTTTTGGCTAAGGCCAAACATACTAGTAGGTTTATTCGTCAATTTAATGATAAAATCAAAGCTGTTTGGAAAACCGTCAACAAAGCGACTGGTAGGACTACTCCGAGGGATACTACATTCACATTGAAAACTAAGCATTCTTCCATTACGGACCCAATCTCTGTAGCTAATCATTTTGAAGACTTCTTTAGTAATATTCCTAAGGAAACCACTAAAAACCTTACGTCTTCTACGGCTAGAGCCGAGATACTTCTTAGGAATAACTTCAGAGAAAGTATTCCCAGTTTTACTTTTAAGCCTGTTTCCATAGTTCAGGTTATAAAAACCTTTCGATCACTTAACATGAAGTCCACAGAAGATTTATGGGGTATGTCAGTTAAGTTACTGAATTCTGTTATTGAGACCATAGCTCCTCACCTCACAGCGTTATTGAACCTGTGTCTAGATCATAGTATTTTCCCTGATGTGATGAAGCAGAGTCGAATTACTCCTATTTTTAAGTCAGGTTGTAAGGAGGATCCTGTAGCGATATGAACCTTTTTATATCGCCAATACGAACCTTTTAAAAGGTAAGTAGAATATTTGATTATAAAAACATATAATTGACAGAATGTTTTCAAGTGTCAGATGAATTATGTATTAAATGAAATTATTATTTAAAATATATTAATAATTATTATTCTTATTATTTATTCTAGCAAAACCCCTGATTTGAATACGATCCCGACATGGTGGAGGTGCCGGGTAAATGCTGAAAGAAGCCTGGAGGAAACAAGGAAGGATATAAAAAATTTCGAAACAAGATAAGTGTGGATGGCAAATACATAAAAAATTATAATGGAGAAGTATAACGGCATTGATGGTGACATCACCGATTTTTTCTTTCATTTTAATATTATTAGTACGATAAATAAATTTGATAGCAATGAGAAGAAGATAATTCTCAGCTATTATCTGTCTGGACCTGCGTGGTCATTTTATAAAGGGATTATGAAAAAAGATATTTCATTCGAAGAAATACAACGTATAATGTGTGACGAATTTAAATCCTCACTTAATCCGATTGCTGAATTCTTCAATAGAAAGCAAGGATATGAGGAAGATCCGTTATCTTTCTTCTATGAGTTAGACGGATTATCCATGAAGGCTGGCAGTGCCATTACCGAACAATGTTTTATTAAGCAGTATCTTAAGAGTTGTAGTAATTTTATGAAGCATAAATCCCATTTGATATAACAATGAAGGATAAAGACATGGTCTTAGATTAAGAATTTGCATAGAGTATGAATTAATTTCAATGGAGTCGAACATGGAGTAAAGAACATATTTTGACACTTCCACTCTCCATGAAATGTTTGACTTTACTTTTGGAAGCTAGGAATAAGTAATTTTTCAAAATCTTTACAGGTCGTACTTGTCATTTTTGGCATAGAGTCTACTATGGCGTTGACATGCTTTTACTGAGGTTTTGTATGTCTTCGGTTTTCCCAATTGTCGTTCTAATTCTAAATTTGAAATAAATTATTAACAATATGACATTTGTGGAAGCCGGCCTATTCTTAAAGGTCGTCACATATTGTTAATGCCTCTGTTAGGTAGGAGTTTATGTAGTAGATTGTTTAGGATGAATATTTCTGTCATAGTTTGATGAAAATTTATTTATTCTTATAAGTCGAATAAATAAATTTTACGGGTACGGGAGGAATGTAGCCTGATATGAACCTTTTTATATCGCCAATACGAACCTTTTAAAAGGTAAGTAGAATATTTGATTATAAAAACATATAATTGACAGAATGTTTTCAAGTGTCAGATGAATTATGTATTAAATGAAATTATTATTTAAAATATATAAATATATTAATAATTATTATTCTTATTATTTATTCTAGCAAAACCCCTGATTTGAATACGATCCCGACAATCCCAATAATTATAGGCCGGTTTCTGTTCTTCCTGCTCTTAGCAAGATTTTCGAAAAGATCATACTAGACCAGTTACTTTCTCACTTTAGTGACCACAATATACTACATAAAAATCAGTTTGGTTTTACGAAGGGCAAGTCGACTACGGACGCTGGGACTAAACTTTTGACTCACATCTTTGACGCATGGGAAGATTCACATGATGCTCTAGGTGTATTTTGCGACCTTTCGAAAGCTTTCGACTGCGTTGATCACTCGACGCTGCTTTCTAAACTTGACTGTTATGGTATTCGGGGTCCTGCTCTAGGTCTTGTCAAATCGTATCTAGGAGGTCGGCAACAGAAGGTTAAGATCAACGATGTTTTATCAAAGGGATCATTGCTAGAAATGGGCGTGCCGCAGGGCTCAATTTTAGGTCCATTCCTGTTCTTGTCGTATATTAACGACCTCCCTTATATGATGGATGACCTATGTAATATGGTTTTATTCGCAGATGATACTTCTTTGTTATTTAAAGTGAATAGGAAGGATAAGGATTTGGTAGAAGTAAATAGGTGTTTGGCTCTAGTTTCGGACTGGTTTTCTGCCAATAATTTGCTCCTCAATGCGTCTAAAACTAAGTGTATTAAATTTTCGCTACCCAATGTCCGAGCCATTGAATCCAATGTTTTTTTGGAAGGAACGAAACTTAAAATAGAAAGTAGTACCAAGTTTCTAGGAATAGTGTTAGATTCTAAGTTACAATGGGGATCCCACATTGACGGTCTTTCAGGGAGGCTGAGTTCTGCTGCGTATGCTGTTCGTAAAATTAGGGAACTAACAGATGTAGGAACGGCAAGAATTGTTTATTTTGCTTACTTTCACAGTATTTTGTCTTATGGCATTTTACTATGGGGGTGTGCCGCGGATTTAGATTCAGTATTTATATTACAAAAACGAGCAATTCGGGCTATTTATAATTTGGGGTCGCAAGAGTCATTAAGGGAACGTTTTAAAACATTTCAGATTCTTACTGTTCCTTCTTTGTACATTTTTGAAAATATATTGTATGCCCGGAAACATCGTATTAATTTTAAAGTTAATGGCGATTTTCATAATTTTAATACTAGGAATAGGCATAAACAACCATCTCAGGATGTAGGTTAGCTAGGACTAAAAAGTCCTTCATCTATAGATGTATTCAATTTTATAATAAAATCCCCCGGGAAGTGACTGGGCTCACTGATGGAAGGTTCCGATCACACGTTAAAAACATTCTTATAAGCAAAGCATACTATAAGGTTACTGACTACATTAATGACCGGGAGGTTTGGCATTAAATTTCTGCACACGCAACCTCAGTATGCTATTTTTAGTTTTTGACCTATATCATTATTTTACTTCTATATTTATAGATTTTTTTTTATATACCTTTTGACATGTTTTTTATTGTTGACATTAGTTATAAGTGACATTTGTATTTAATTTTATTTAAAAAAAAATACCAGCCCGAGTTTCTTGCCGATTCTTCTCGGCTGATGTAATTCCGAATCGGTGGTAGAATCAATTCTGACGTTCATAAGTGCCTCATTGAGGTCTTAACTGAATAAAGAATTTTTGACTTTGACTTTGACTATAGTGAGGCAAATACCTAAAAATTACAAATAACACTAATATAATTATTTGTTCCTCAGATATACCTATTCTACCCGGACGAGCTATACCAGTACATCGGGTCTAAGGGCGTAGTTTCCCTACAATTGCTCGCCTACTGCTCATCCTGCTGTAACCCTATTACTTACTGCTTTATGAATCGCAAGTTTCGACAAGCATTTATTGCGCTGTTCAAGAACTGCAAATTGTTGAGGTAAGTCGTTGTTAATGTTCTAAGCTAATGTAGTTTAGGATATATTTTTGAAAATATTCTTTGATGACCTATTTATATGGTCACCATGCCAGACTGCCAAGGGTTGTGGGAGGATGGTTGCGTTGCGGACTTCCAAGAAGGATTGCAGGTTCGATTCCTAAGGTAAATATTTTTATGAGACCCATAATTGTCAGGGTCTGAATATTTATTACTAAATAATATTTATTTAGCTTACGGATTAATAACAAAACAATATTTTTTGAACAAAAATTGCCTATTTGATGCAGGTTCTAAAACTAGTTAGGGATCAGTTGTTGGTATACGAAGATGAGTGATTGACTAAAGAATTTTCTTTCACACAATCACACAAAAAAATTGTCTTATGAATTTTATTTACGAATATAAATATAAAAGAATTTGCTATATAAAATTACAGTTGTTGTTATAAACACCAGGAAAAAATGGTTTGTTTATAAAGTTCTAATCAAGAATTTATAATATTATATTACAAGTCTTTAAAATACCTTTTAACCCGTTCAAAGTTGTAAATTATTGGAAAAAGTACGAAACTCCTCAAATATCTGTTTTTGTGCGTACGTAACGCGATATTTTTTTATCCCTTTTCCTTAGATTACGTTTTTATCTCGAGTTACATAAAATTTCTCGTGAAATATAAGACTTCTTTTTGATCGGTGTTGTATTTGAGATGTAAGGATAAGGGGAGGATAGGGGAGGAAATATGATGTTTGTTTATACTCGTATTATTGTACCTATGATTGTTTATGTTAGGTTATTGCTACATGCCCTTTTATATTCGGATGCATAATAATTTGCTCTCTTATTCATTGAGACACCATTGACCATTGTGACTTCAAACGCAAAGTTTTCTTGCCCTTACTGTTGAAGTGCTAGATTGGTCCCAGTTTTACATGGGTGCAATTTGCCTTAAATATTTTGCAGTTTCCATGCACACAAGCCATAGCTTGACTAAAAGTTTTTATTTCAACGTTTTCTAACCACAGTTGAGGGCTTACCGTAAGTCTTGTATATTCTCGTTTACCTCTGCAACATAATGCTCTCTAATCCAGACTAAATGAAACCTTTTTTATGTTTTAAATCCTTACAATGACGAGGTTACTCTTTAAGTATTTTTGTATAATTCAACAAAAGGATTTAGGTGCAGTTTGTCGCTATGTCGCTATAAAATAACGGAATAAGATAAATGGAATGGTTCAGTGTATGTGAATGAGTGTGAGCGTAGTTTCTGATACCCTAGACACAAGTTTCGAACTTAGTAAGAGGTCTGTTACTATAATGAGATGATGTAGTGAATGATTGTGTTATGTTGTGAGGAAGTGTAAAAGATATCAGTAAAAAAACTTGTTTGTTGGTGATCTCAAACCCAATTGCAATAAAATACTGAAGAAATAAAGATATAGAAATAATATTAATAAAAAAAAAACAATTTTATGCTATTTCTATTCAAGAACTTCAAAATAAAAATCGTAGCAAAATTTCCGAACACGTAGCAATAAGTGACAATGTTCGTAGTAATAACGTTCACAGTAGCAAAATCGTAGCCGTAGCGCTAAAAGTTCAATTTAAATCTCTGGAAAGTAATATTAAATCTATGAAGTCACTGAGTTGCAGTATTGAAGTTAAATAAGTCACTGCAGGCGTAACTTTAAGTTGAAAATTGAATATTTTGTATTTGAAAATGTGCCCCAGGGTGGCCGAAGTTTTAGCCGCATAATTCCCATCTTTCCCGTGGGAAATTTGGAATTATAGAATACTATGTGCTATTCCTGGTTATAAGGGACATTTGTACAAAATTTTAACTGAACATAGTCAACCTAGTTTGAGATATAAATTGTGTAAATAACCCGATTTTGTTTCATACATACATTAGTAACACAATAGCGTTTCCTTCATAATGAACTTCTTTCTTTAGTAACACCATTACTTCCAAAAATTTGATCCTTATTAGCAACAATATCACATGGTGCAAAAAAGAATGTGAAGAAAAAATTCCTGAGTTAAACCGGAGTACCGATCATTAAAAAAAAATTAAGTTCTAATTTTAGTTTTGATCGAGACTTCTTTTAGTTTTTGTTATTCCTTACTCCGCGGTTTCACCCGCGTAGTTCCCGTTCCCGTAGAAATTTCGGGATAAAAAGTATGTTCTTTCCCGAACCATAAGCTACCCCTGTACCAAATTTCAAGTCAATCGGTTCAGTAGTTTAGCCGTGAAAAAGTAACAGACAGACAGACAGACAGATAGACAGACAGACCGAGTTACTTTCGCATTTATAATATTAGTTAGGATAACAGTTAGGATTAGTTGGGATTAGGATAGCTTCAAAGGCATATTGAAATATCATCATCATCATTGGCATATACATCTACATAAGATGATTTAGGTGGCGTCAGGTATAGGACTCTTTAGCCATGAACAGAAATGTTCCATCACGAATAGTTGAAATATCTCCCTTTGTATAAAAATATAAAAGTTAGTTACTAAAACAGGCAATAGGATTACAAATCCTAATCTAGATTTAGGCTACTTTTTGGTCTGAATTTGTAACACTAATACTGAGGTAACATCTTTTACATTGAGCTTAAAACCGCTGAATTAAAAAATATATCTTTTTGATTCGCAAAATTATTCTTACTTTTATACCTTTCAACCTTACTTTAGTTAATAAATAGAATTATGAGCGTTAATTTCTGCGACATAAATTACATTTTCAAGTGGGCTGTTTGACGCTCGAATTACGCTTTTTCATACATAAGTTTTATTAAATACTTGTATTTGAATACCTAAAGCCGAATATGTTAATTTCGAAGACAGTTAAGTTGGCCATGGATGAGTTAGTTGAACTGATCAGTCCAGAGATAAAACTGTGGCGTCACGCCAAAAGTTTTAGGCCAAATAGATGTCCCACTGGAAGCTGGAATCGCTCCGGTGATTGACAACCATTTTTGGATGGACGCCAGTTCAACTGATCAGTAAAACTGACTGTCAATGGCCATCTTTAAATTAGTATAACTCAAGTTTAAAAAATGAGTGACAAAGATTCTTCTTTTTGCAAAAACAGAATGAAAATATTAACGAAAATTAAATCTAGTATCTGGTAAAACAAATTAACTGGCAAACAGATAAAATTAATGAAAATTTAAACAAAGATGTTATATTATAATTGACGCAAATACCTATGAAACCTGAAATGTGTACATAGTAACTTATTATTAGATATATGACTTAATTAAATTTAAGATTGGTTGAAATTCAAAACTCAATTTATAAAAAGAATTCGTTCAAACAATTTATGTTCGTATGTGTTAATTAATAACATGTACCTTTAATTAATAGAATCGCGCAATAATTGTACTAATTACCCATGGGAAGAATCAATTACACTTATATTAGTTCAAAATGGAGATATTATTACCTGTACCCATACCATTTAAACCATTTATTTCCACATCTAATACAAAATATAAATTTACGAAAGAATGTTAGAATATAAAACAATTTAAGATGTAGTAGAGCAGGCTCAGTGTCCGCTGTGACGCCGCTGAGCTATATTAATACATGTGTATATTAATACAGTTAAAATTAACATTCTTTGATAAAACTAAATTCAAATAGGTAACTAAATATGTATAGAAGGTCTATTAATATTATAAATGCTATAATATATGCATGGATGTTTGTTACTCTTTCACGCAAATCTACTGAAAGGATTTGGATGAAATAAAACACAGGGTTTTAATCCCAAAATTCCCATGGAATTGGGACATACGCGAGTAAAACAGCGGAGCTCCGGTATAAGATATAAATAGCTTCAAACAAAACAGTATTTTTGGTATATTTTCATACACAAAATATGTTTTTATACACAAAATACTGTTTCCGCGAAGGACTATTCGTACAATAACGTCGAAATTGCGAAGCTTTGAAGATAAACTGTAAGAGTTTTCCTATAAGATGTCATAACATAACATTAAGCTGACGCCTTTTGTACAGTCGGGGACAAAATTATAAACAGAAAAGCTGCCAAAAATATTATTTATGTTTCATTCGTGCAATAATAGGTATTAAATTATGGACGAAAAATCTTTTTTCTGTCATTATCATTACTTATAGTAGGATAGATTTTCTTATATAATTTTCAATGTTTGTCTGCATAATGGATTAACTATTTCACATATAGTACTAAGCCGGTTTAGTTGTCATTTTGTACAATAATCTTTATTTATTTAAAATATTAAATCGTTATAACCATAATTAGTACATAGGATGCTTTTATTCCAAAATTTTGACAACAAAAGAAATTATTATGCACTAGCAGTGCATAATAATTTTTTTGGGACTGTAAGGGTTCGAAGCGGCAGTCGTATTAACTAAATTAAAAAGCGACTACAAATTGCGTAAATTCTTCTCATAACTATGTAGTACAAAAATTTATCATTTTCTTCAGCCAAATTCATTGACTTTTTTCCCCGACAGTACTTCTTCATAGATCAATATGTAATCAAGCTCTTCACATACACATATAAGGTGTTAGGAAACATTTACAGAATCCCGTTTTATTACTGTGTCCATTATAACATACTCTTATAACGACTCACTTTAATACGCCTGACGTCACTCTTCAGTTAATTCAAGTTAAGTACGATTGAGGCAATAAATTTTACGTAATAACAACAAAATAAAACGTGATTGAATTTTTATTAACACTTAGATTTATTTCTTTATTAGCATTCGATTTAATCTCGGAATTATTAAGGTTTCAGATTGATATGATTTATTGAGGTAGTCTGTTACGTAATTTATTGAAATACTCGTAATATTTTAGTTAGTCGATGTCTGTATATTATTAGATACCTATTGTTGTAAAACTAATATTAGGTATTTTGATTATAACAACTGAAAACCAATTTAATATTTTTTACCAACAGTTTAATATTTTTTTCTCGGTCTGTCTAGGTATATTTATTATTCACGCATCACGCTGTATTAGCAGGAATAGCACATAATTTTATCTCATAATTCCCACTAAATTGGAACTTAAGTTGGTTATAATCTGTTTGTTTAATTATAGTTTAAGAGCGGTGCTCTTGTCGGTGCAACTCGCGTCACAGCCTTTGTTAGAATAGACTAAACTAATAAATGGTAATTTGAGACAACGATGAACAACAACGAACGATGAGAAACATTTTAGCATATTGTATTTTAATGTGTTAAAAGACTTACCTTGTCAGCATTTCTATTATGTATCACCATTAAAGAAATAAATATAATAACACATTTTTTTCTCCCAGGTCATGCTTCAAAGAGGCTGCTGAATGCGGCAAGCAAGTGACTCCACCGCCAGTCAGCTCCAGTCAAGAAGTTACTGCCTGCGTCATTAGAGGCAGCCATACTGGACGCACAGGTAAGAAATCACAGGACTTTCATCATCAACATCAGCTCGTATTATGTCCCCACTGATTGACTCGATTCTACCCTGAATTAGAGCGGTTAGGCCTTAGTCAACCACGCTAGCCAAGTGCGGGTTGGTCGCTTTCATACACAACCATAGAATTTCTTAACAGGTGTGAGCAGGTTTCCTTTACTGTAAGAACATCGAATAAACGTTCATGTGAGTTCGAAAAGGCTGTGGTAGGTACGTGGCGGGAACCGAAATGGGCACCATCCGATTGGGAGTCAAAAGTAAATACTACGTACTAATCTCCAAATTGAATAAATTGAAGATTAGTGCGTAGTAGTAAAAACAAAATGTCGAAAATCAAAATGTCGAAAAGTCAAACGTCAAAAAATCAAACTGTCGAAATATCAAAATGTCGAAAAATCAAAATGTCGTAAATCAAAATGTCGGAAAGTCATAATGTCAAAAAAAAAATGTAATGTTACTAATGTAGGTATTTTACATAGTTGTATTTTACGTATCAGAGTGTTTCAAAATTTAGATAAGTAGATATTATACTGTATTTTATTTTATTATTTACTGCATGCATTTGTCACGAAAGACCTTAAAAAAACATACACTTAAGAATATATTTTTTATGTATAAATTTTCATACAAGTGAACTTCTTTTGAGAATAAAGTTTCTTTAAACCGAACGCATTTAAAAAACAGACAATTTTATAATAAAAAAATCCGTGATTGACTTTCGATAAAATCCAATCTGCAAACAGGAAAATCACATTCAAATTGTGATTTGAAGTCACATCTTGATTTCTTTGAAAATGTTTGTGTTACAAAAATAAATCCCGATTGGTTATTTGTTATTGACATCCAAAGGCAAGAACTTATATTTGTGTGAAATAACGTAATAACATCTTCACGGCCACATTCATATAAAATATTGGGTTTTTTACGTATAAAGTAAGAATGGGGAAAATAAAATTCACTAATGCGAATTTTGGTTACAGTATGTTTTCTATAGAAACTCTATATATAATATCATAATGAAAAGTAGCCAATGTGGCATACATTCATTTTGCTTTCAATGCCCATACAAAGCAATACTATCTAAATATATAATATAAATATACATACTGGCTGTGCCCCGCGGTTTCACCCGCGTAGTACCCAGTCCCGTGTTCCCGGCAATTATTCGATTTTTTTTCACCTTTTAAACCTTCCCTAGACCTCCACGAACATTTCGAGACCAAGATAAGATAAATCCGTTCAGCCGTTCTCGAGTTTTAGCGAGACTAACGATCAGCAATTGATTTATATATATATAATTAGAAAAAATATGTTTTGTAAAAATATTTACATTTTGGTAGAAACCAAAAAGTACACTGATTTTCGAGAAAACTTATTAACTTAGTACCAATAACTTAAATTGATTGTTATACATTTACTTAATGTAACTTATTAGTACTTAAGTTAATAAACTTGTCTGCCAACAAAGTAATATAAAATGCATACAATAGGTCAATGCTCTTTGAAATAATGTTGAAAGATTTCGCCTCTACCGAGCGGAACGAATATTCATTGTTGCGTGATATATCCGTTCATTAAGATTAAGACAAAAGGATTTTCTTTTAACATTAGCCAAGTAATTCCGGTAATAGGACTTTTGCATGATTCCAAATTCTATTCTGCTGCCAAACAGGAGTTATTCCGGTCGGATCCCCATATCTGATACACTGAGGGATCCGTTTTATTCTTTAATATTTTCTATTCCGGTCTGATCCACTGCACAGGGGATCAGACCGGAATAGAAAATATTAAAGAAAATATTTCGAAATAAAAACTAAAAAAAAAACATTAGTGAGTTTATATTCCGTCTGACTACTACCGCATTGCCACATCTGTGCTGTCCACATCTGTGCATCATGCTGTCAAACAGTAGTGAAACCAGTGTTCCAGTTTGAATGGCAATGTAGTCAGTGAAATGACTGTCACACGAGACACACCAACTGATGTCTCGGGGTGATGAGCGCAGTACAGTGTTGTACACTGTGTGTGTAATGGGAGACTCACCAACTGATGTCTCGGGGTGATGAGCGCAGTACAGTGTTGTGCACAGTGTCTGTTATGGGCAGGCGTGTTGCTTACCATCAGGTGACCACCTCGCTCGTTTCGTCACTTGAGCGCAATAAAATATAGCAACGAAAATCAATGAAATTGAATATTATATACAGGCTTCTTATCAAGAGATTGATTGGGGACTAAGGGATGAAAATATTAACAAAATAGATAGTGGTTTACAGAAGACTTGTTAGCGAAAGTGGTTTCATTTCAGTCAAGTAAATAATGTTTTTATAGACTTCTGTAGTAATAA
Organism: Timandra comae; assembly: GCA_958496195.1. Lineage (NCBI taxonomy): Eukaryota > Metazoa > Arthropoda > Insecta > Lepidoptera > Geometridae > Timandra > Timandra comae. The sequence goes on from OY292359.1 coordinate 1,835,993, forward strand.
AATTATGAGTTATCCGACTTTTGTGGCTGACAGTACCAAATTAGTTATTCAATTGGCAACGTGAAACATTTATAAAACCAATTTTTTTTTCCAAATTCTATTTCATTAGAAAAACCATCTTTTTTTTTTCACTGTTACCTTTCTTACATCAGAAACTTCCAATTGAATGCTTTTATGTAAAATTAGGGATTCTCGTATAATTTTTCATTTCCTTAGGGGTTCAAAATTCAAAGAAACCAGCATGAGACCCCTGTACAAAAGGACCCGTATGTAAATCACGGTCCTTGATCCAGTTTTTGCTTTGTGTTGATATGTCAGTCAGTCAGTTATTCTTTTTGACCTATGTACCTATATCAAAATTCTCGATTGACTTCAAACTAGTAGATGCTTCTACATAATACCTACTGACATCAAGGTAAAATATTGTAAGTAATTATTATATTTCTATAAAATATATTTCTGCCTTTAACATACATTTAAAATTTAATGTCGGCTTTTTTAATTAATTTTACATAGGTACTAATTGAACAAAAATATAGAATCCTTACTTATCCTTACTAATATTATAAATGCGAAAGTAACTCTGTCTATGTCTGTCTGTTACCTTTTCACGGCTAAACTACTGAACTGATTGACTTGAAATTTGGTACAGGGGTAGCTTATGGTCCGAGGAAGGACATAGGCTATGTTTTATCCCGAAATTCCCACGAGATCGGGAACTACGCGAGTGAAACCGCGGGGTACAGCTAGTTACAAATAAATAGCACGTAAATTTTTGTAACTGTAGTGTTTCAATATTTTCACTTACATCATATCGTTTCTTATAAAATATTCTACTTTATTAAGTAACGTATAATATCAGATATTCAAAACTATACGTTCCCTAGGTAAGAATCCTTATTTCTGCCACACGAAACTCGATTCAAAGATGAATATTGAATAACTAAATTGCTATGTGTCGAGTGCTATATTGTAATATACTTAGAAGAAAATCTTTTGGGCGATATTTTGTATCTGTATTTTATATTACCTTTAATATTTGTACCAAAAGGCCCACAATTTCCCAATCTCTATAAATGTTAATACAGTACTAAATTATTTTCTTACGTACTTCTAGACCGCAAAAAAGATTTTTCATCTCACTAGCTCGGAAAGTATGTTTTTAATCCTCGATATCTGGGGGTAAAAGTCGATTTTAATCTCAAGAGTGGAAAGTATCGGGGTCGCTGTGACAGCCCCTGCAGGACCCAAGGCATTTTCGATAACTGGGAGTAAAAGTCGTTTTTGCGCTCTAGAGGTTAAAGTAAATTTGAATTTAGAACATCGTGTGCACTAAGTGTGATGATGTTTTGAAGGTTTATTCTCATTTCGGCACCTTCCTATTTCGGCACCCATGAAATTATGACGTCGATAAACGGAGGTACGGTCACCGACAAAAAAGAACGAATGCTGTTTGTACACATATTTCATTGTTACATATTGGTAAAAAATATCGATAACAGTGTTACTATTACTCAATGCCACATATTTTTCAAGGACCCCAAGGGTGCCGAAATGGAAAGGTGCCGAAATAGGAATCAACCGTTTTGAATTCACAAACCATCATACAACTTTTTTTTTATTTAAAATTCAAATTCAAATCAAATTCAAATTTATTTCAAAAAATCTTAATGCTAATACAAAAGTTCGGGCCCCCACACTAGGCCTTGCCTGTCCTGTGGGGGAGTAGGGTACAAAAAAGAAGTTTTAACAAAAAAATGTTAAGCAAAAGAATAAACCAAATTACATACTTTTACGAAAATAAAATAAAAACAATAAAAAATCTTAGACAAAAACAGTGAATATGAAAATGATTGATGATGTGATAATGGATAATGGATGATGGGGTGGTGAAGGTATTACTTGTACATTTACCTGCGTATTTTTATTATGTTTTCTGCTTCTTCGTATGTCCACGTTAGGATAGACTTCATGAGAATATTTTTTGTTTCTCGAACTGAACTTTCTTGAAATTTAAAGAGTTTAACTAATCTGTTATAAATAAGGGGGAAGAGGAAACAACCAAAGCGTTGAGCGAAAGCTGTGTTTAGAGAAGGTGTTTCGATTTGAAATATCCGTTTACTAAGCAAGACTCTATAGTTAGACGAGTTTATAACTTTTTTGTGGGTGTAAATAGTGGCTCTAAATAAAAATAATCTTCTGACACTCCTACGAATCTTGGTAGAGTTTTACCGTGGGATATCTCATGGGTAGCTTTAGTGAGACTTTCAGAAGTTTTCGTTGTGTTCTTTCAATTGCTATAAGAGTAGTAGAAGCCACCCCGCCCCATACAAGAATGCAGTAGTTTATTATAGATTGCCCTAGCGCAAAATAAATTATTCTTAAAACTTTAGCGTTGATCGAGTCACGTAGATTTTTCATAACTGACATTAATTTTCTAAACCTAGAGCACATTGCAGCTACATGTCCTTTAAAAGATAGTTTTTCATCTAGTATAATTCCTAGGTACTTTATAGAAGATACTCGATCAATGACGTCACAGCCGCAGTTATCACTGTTTATGCTACAATGTTGGGAATGAACTTTCATATTTATTAAATGGGAGGGAGCCGAAGTAATGGTTTTATGAAAGCACATAAATTTGGTTTTGGTAGGGTTAAGCGTTAAAATATTATTGTTAAGCCACTTTGAGACAAGAGTCAAACCATCCTCTATTCTTCGATTTACATTTTGCCAAGATGAATCGTGGAAGATGAGAGCCGTATCGTCGGCGTAACAGATCATTTCAGCTTTCTTTAAAGGTAAGGATGTAATGTCGTTTATATACAAGAGAAACAGAGATGGCCCCAAGATGCTCCCCTGAGGTACCCCGAAAGATACTGACCTTACTTTACTATGATGGTGATCAATTTTAACAAACTGTGTTCTATCTGACAAGCTTGAAAACCAGTCTAAAGCGCTGCCACGTATTCCATAAGATTCCATTTTTCTAAGAAGAATAGGAATGGAAACCGTGTCGAACGCTTTAGCCAAGTCGATAAAAACGCCAACACACTTGTGGGCTTTATCTAGATGAGAAGCTACAATGTCCGTTAAAAGGGCTACGGCATCCTCGGTAGATTTCCCATGTTGGAAACCAAACTGTTGCTTTGATAAAAGTTATTGGACTCTAAATAAAGTGTTAATCTCTTGTTAATAATGCGTTCAAGTAATTTTGAGAAGCTACTTAAAAGTGAAATAGGTCTATAGTTACTGGGGACGGATTTAGAGCCGCTTTTGAAAATAGGTACGACTGCTGCAGTCTTCCATATCCTTGGAAATTCACCGAATTTTATACTAGCATTAAAAATGGTAGCTAGAGGTTCTGCAATAGAGCTAGAGATAGTTTTTATAATTTTAATATTAACGTTGTCTGCGCCGGGTGATCGGTCACAATTGAGTTGATCTATTAAATGTTTTACTTCTTGCGCATTCGTGGGCACTATAAAAAAAGAGTTTACCGCAGAAGTGCTTATTTTGACTTTGGCTGCTAGTGGCTCTTGAGTTTCATTATTACGAGTAAGTATTGAGTTTGCTAATTCTTGTCTTACCGATGAAAAATAGGAGTTGCAATCGTCTAGAGATTCATTGATAGTGTCTTTGATTTTTGTTAGGGTTTGAGCTGACTTTAATGTTTTGGGTTTTCTATGAGATATGTGGTTTATGGTTTTCCAAAGCTTTTTGGTATTATTACTAGACTGATTTAATTCTTTATTGTCGTGCTCTGCCTTTAATTTTCTTAAGAGGTTTATATAGAAATTACGGTAACAGCTATAAGTAATCTTTCATTCAAACATTTATAATTCAAACTCGGAGCCTTCTTGGTGTACTAGACTTACTTATTTTTTAATTTGCTTATTTTCTTTTCATTTAATATTGTGATTGTTTTATGTTCCCATTTAGTAATTTCCTCGCTGAGGGGGGATGAAAAATTATGTGTTGCACTCGAGTGCAAACAAATCGAAGCGAAGGATTCTAAAATTGAATCCCTCGCTGTGCTAGAGATTCAATTTTAGAATCCTTCGCTGGCTCGGTCCTCAACTGGAGCCCCGGTTAAAAAGCAACTTTGCACTATTGTATAACAAATAACTATTATTCTAGATAGCGACGTCTCGCAGTTTCACCCGCGTGGTTTCCGTTCCCGTGGGAATACGGGGATAAAATATAGCGTATGTTACTCAGGGTGAATATAACTTTCTAATGGTGAAAGAATTTTTGAAACCGGTCAACTTTTTGAGTTTATTTGTTACATACAAAAATACAAATCTTTCCTCTTTATAATATTAGATGTAGATAAATTTCATCAATATGAAGCTTTATTATTCTTGAATATTTTATGTCATATTTATTTAGTCCACGTATATTATTTACCTGTGTCTATATTTTCTTTTTGTAATTAGCTTTGGGTATACTTATACAGCATAAATCTTTTGAAAAGGGTACATCACTACATAGCTATGAAACAAAGTCGCTTTCTCTGTCTCTATGTATACTTAGATCTTTAGAACTACGCAACGGATTTTGATTCGGTTTGTTTTAATAGATAGAGTGATTCAGTGAAAAGGTTTTTGGTATAATTTAATCCCCATATTCCTACGGGAACGGGAACTACGCTGGTGAAACAGCGAGGCGCCGCTAGTTATGTATAACCACAACTAGATTTAAAAGTGTACATAACCAAATATTTATCGAGGGATCTGTTAAACAACTTATGTTAATGCCATAATAGTGATTATTTGTGCCATTAAATAAACAAATACATTACTTAATTGACTTTTAATTTCATAACGTGGCCTTCGAAGCATGCAAAGGGCACGTTAAGTCCTCGGTCTTTGTTATCGTAGTACTATTATCAACGAGCACAAACTTAGGTAAAATTAAACAGTAAGCCTACTAACCAACTAAGTATTTTAGACTACATAAAACATTAAATTAAAAATTTAAAAAACTCTCAACACAATTACTTTCAAACCCCCATAACTTTTAAACGGGTCAACCGATTTTCATCAAACATGTCTAAGAACACTCGCACGTAAGTCCCCTTTATTACAATAAATAATACTAAATTGAAATCAGTTCATCCGTTTGGGAGCTATGATGCCACAGACAGACAAATACACACACACAGACACGTCAAACTTATAACACCCCACTTTTTGCGTCGGGGGTTAAAAACAAAGTCGCTGTCGCTGTCTATCTGTCCCTATGTATGCATCTTTAAAACTACGCAACGGATTTTTAAACAGTTTTAATAGGTATTGTGATTCAAGAGAAAGGTTTTTAGTATAATTTTATCCCCGGGAATGGGAACTACGTGAGTACAACCGCGGGGCACTGCTAGTTTAAGCTAAAACAAAATCCCATCACGTACAAAGGGACTAAATTAGAGATGCTTAGTTGCGGAAAACTATCCAATCTATCCACAAAAGAATGCACTTGGTAATGGTTTTCCTTACCGCCACTAACCCTTTTTAACATGGGTAAAATAATAAAGGTAAATCCAATATAGTACATTGCCTTTCTCTGTGATGTGAACGATGAATGTGGCCTTCTTCGTCTTTCATGCCAATCGCTACAGAAATGATAAACCTATAACTAAATGTGGCCTGAAAACATGCTACATTTTAACTAAGATTTTAGCCCAGGAACTTGCCAAAATGTGGCGTCTGCTCTCGATGGTAATGGCACGGTCCTAGGCTCATATACTAGCTGATGTGACAATTTTGAATGAAAATAATTCAAAAATACTTAGGGTCATTGATGAGTCAGTGGAACTGGCGTCCATCCAAAAATGGCCGTTTTTTCTTCTTGTAATTCTTATGGGGAAATCTGTTGGCCAAAAACTTTTGGAGTGACGCCACAGTTTTATGTCTGGACTGATCAGTTCAACTGTCAATGGCCACCTTTACGTATATGAAACACTTTCAATATTATTTAATGGATGTTTGGTTTGCAGAGCTAGACGGACTAGAAGGTGAAGATTGTGTTTAGCAGCGGCTCACAAAGTACTGCTTTAGGAAGCGGCGTCCACCCGGCATTGCCCGCGCCCGTTATCGCAAGACCGACTACACAGGTACCTATTTATTATCATCATAATTATATTTTAGACTAAGAAAGTTTAGTCGAAGAAAGAAGTGTTAAAGAAGTAAAATATCAAGGTATCTTTCTGCTAGTAGAACCCAGCCAATTTCAAAATACTATAAAGTATTTGGCCAGTAAGAAGGAAGCAAGGTAACGGCTTAATGATCTCATTATAGATAATTAATACAATGATGACGAATATAATCACAATCCTTGCTCAATGTCTCAATGTGTGTTAGTGATCGCATACCCGAGCCATGTTTGAAAAATACAAAAACTATTTTCTTGATGGAGCTAAAATTTGATGAGGAACATACTCGGGTAATGAAATTAGCAAAGAATTTTATGATGGAGTTGAATTAAATTCTTCGTCACAAGCACTCTCGTCAAACTATTCCATCATAAATTTTAAAGATTTTAAAGTAAAAAATACTATTTAAACGCTCGTTTACTGAAAGTTTGAAGTTACCAACCACTAACAGGCTGTCAAAACTCATGTTAAGTACCAATTGAGTTCAAAGGATGGTGAACTAATACAGGTTTTAGTTATTACTCATTTGACCAGCTTAAATTTGAAGTCAAAAGTTAAAAACTCTGTGATTTAGTTCAGAAAGTCGAATTGGTCAAAGAGACGTATATTTTCATCCTTTGACGACGAATAGTGGTTAATAATTTTCGTTTTGGTTGATGGTCATTTTGAATTAGCTTTTTAAGAACCAAATGTATGTCAGTTTTGTAATTATGAAATTTTATAACGAACTAAATATAATTAAGTATACAAAAAATTGTTGACTTTGACTTGGAACAAGTTAGATGTTGACATTAAAATTTTAATTCATTTTATAGTGGTTATACGTACATACCGATTTTGGTCGAATTCTTTGACTGACTGAAACTAGTCGACAAATTCGACTAAAATCAAAACTCGCCTAAATAATTATTAAAATATTTTGAAGTTTTTTTTTAATATTGTTTTATTACTCAACAGGTCATAGAAACAGGCGAAGAAGGAAGCCATTTTCTATACAGAATCACTTGGGCCAGGGCTGCGCACTCCAAAGGGACAGGGCCCACACAGCCACTATATGAGTGATTGAAGCAGTACTAATGTGAACTCTATATCTTCGTAATAAAGAACATTTTTAAACGCAGTAAGTTTGGTGGTTGTGTACAATATTTAAAATAAATTGTTTGTATATAGTTCTAATAAATATTGTTGTATAATATGTGTAATACTGTATGTACCTAAGTATTTTATGGAACCTGTATCTAGTTAAGTCTTCGATGATGGTCACTTGACCTCTATTTCGCCACAAGGACTGTTTCAGAGGTTTGGGCCTGAAGTTTCTGAAGAGCTTGGTTGTTAAGAATGTTAAGTCCTTCAAAATACTTTGAGGGTAACGTTTTTGAAAGAAAATGTTAAAACATGGTCACGTTTTTATAATGTAGGTCAACCTTTATGGGAACAATAAACTTTTCGAGAGTTGCCAGAATTATAAAATTTGGAAAATAATAATGTAAGTGACATTGTAAAGAAATTATATTGTTTTAAGTAGATGTAAGTCTGTCCATTTATTGTGAAACAAGAATACTTTTTGCTTAAATTGGATGTAAAAAGAACATTGTATATTAAGGCTTTAAAATTCTAGGAAAATGTAACTATTAATAATTATTTATTGTATAAAAATCGTGTTTATAAATGTCTACGACGCGAATCTAATGCAGCGTGATATGTATGTACGTTGAAAACGTAAGTTAAAATACTCGCGTGGGTTACGTGGGTCACACTAAATTATGTGACCAAAGTATAAGGTGATAACTGATAACTCTATGTCAACTCATGTTCACAAGTTTTCAAATGAAAGTCGTGTGCGCCAGCACTTATGTGATCCACAGTAAACATAGCTATCATGGGCCACGTGCATAGCGTGAAGCAATAGATTTGCGCTCTTTTTTAATTAAAATTCACGTGTCATCCGCTCAAAAGACATGCAAATTTTACTTGTAAATACAAGTTTTAAGAAAAATACATCGAATATAATTGTTACCAATGAACGCACACAGTATAAAATAGTAATTTAAATCGAGCCACATATTTGAAATCGGTTTTTGCAATAGCATTTAAGCTTTTTGACAGTCATTTGTATCAATAATGTATAATTAATTAGTTCTTTTGTATCGTGTAATTAATTTAAGAGAATTCGTAGTTGTAAATGTTTTATATTAATATGGAATAAGTTTAAATATTTTAACATAATAAAACTAACAGATATTTTGTTAACTGGTACTTGATATGAAAACTTTTGAATAACGTTCTAAATGTTATTTTTTCAATATTTTTTTATAAATGTTCTGTTTTTTAGTACCTACATTTGTGTAGGAATTGTCAATATTGAAATTCATACTTAAATTTAATAATAAAAATATGTCGTGTTTATACTTAACTATTTGCATCCTTCTTTTTACTCGCGTGACAATACCAGATTTGCGTGGAAATGTTCTCTTCTCTATGTCCTTTTCTTTACCCATGACAACTTGTATGCGAAAATGCATGAAGAAGTATAACAGTCCATTCCATGTTTCTCCTAAAACTTGGAGATTTTAATTTTAATTTGGTATGCCTATTTAAATAAATAAAACCATTTCTAACCCCCGACGCAAAAAGAGGGGTGTTATAAGTTTGACGTGTCTGTGTGTGTCTGTGTGTGTATCTGTCTGTCTGTGGCATCATAGCTCCCGAACGGATGAACCGATTTCAATTTAGTTTATTTTTTTATTTTTTCGTATTAAAGAGGACTTACGTGCGAGTGTTTTTAGACGAAGATGTTTGATGGAAATCGGTTGACCCGTTTAAAAGTTATGGAAGTTTGAAAGTAATTGTGTTGGGAGATTTTTTTATTTAATTATGTTATCTTTACCTAAGGTTCGCAACGAACTTACACTCTTTTGAGTAACGACGACGTTGGTCACTAATTGTCAGTGAAACGTCTGCTCATTTGTCCCTCATTCTACTATAATAGGTAGGTACTCACTTCTACATTTTAGTTACTATATAAACACTACATAATAAGTTATAATATAATAATTGTAAATACAGAACAAAATGATTCGCAACATAATTTTTGCTACGTTATTTCTATAAATATTTAAAACGAAAATGTTAATTACTATCGATGTTATTTGTTACATAATAAAAATACAATAATTTTTATATGTCAATAATTGTTTTATTTCCATAAGGAAAGTCATCTTTGTGATGTGATGTTTTTGTAATGATACGAATATTCAATAATTCAGATACAAGTAACTCAAATTTTAATAGAAGTAACTTTAATTTATGTAAGTTATAGTTTCGAACTGTGGGGAATATATTCCTATTATGTGCGTGTGGTGTGAGGGCCCACGTCTTGTTGATTTTTTTTTTAAATATGCTAAGTATTTAGTGACCATTCCCAAACAATTGTGAAAGTTGGAATCGGATATTGTAAAAATAAAATAAAAGAGTTATATTTTCCTAAAAACATTAAAATATGGTTTTTAGATGAAATCAAAATTAAAAAGTCAGTATAAGAACTTAACTGAGCATTGACTGGAATTGCAGTTTACAGCTTAGTTGATTTATTTATAGGCACGTAATAGATAATTTGCATCAACCCGTGATATCAACAATTATATCACAATTAATCTAAAAATAAAACCGCGATAACGCAGAATCAAATCAGTATAAACACAGCATGCACCAGCCTTAAAACTATGCAATAATGTACACAACTAATACATGTCTTATACAAAAATTTTATCGAGAACATTCAGATTTTATCTTTATTGGTATGATAATACACCGTCGCCATTGTTAAACTACATTGTTACTAATGCAATATTTAACTTAATTAAACGGTTTGTTATTAAAAATTAAGTCACGAACAATGTTGTCTAAGAATAGATAAAATTATCAAAATATACCATTGTCTGGGAACTTTATATGACTTTGACTTTATAGGTTCAGTAGTTCAACTACGGAGTTTTAAATAAACTAGGAATAACTTAAACAAGTTGGTGAATTGAAATAAAACTACATACTTGAAAGAGTTTTATTATAAAACGAATAACTTAATCAAATAATTTATAATTACTTAAAATAACATCGGTTTGTATGCATACGTGAATTAGAAATCAGAAAAAAACAACTCTGTTATTTATAATGTTTGCTCTGCGTAAACTTTACAAAATAATTAAAGTAAGTACTGACTACTACTTGACATAAGTACATTTTATTATACGCGGTTTTAACTTTTCTCCCCATTTTTGATTTTGATGATCACAAAGACACTTGTGTTCATGAATTCACAGTTTTATTTTATAAACTCTTTGATATTCTAGTCCTTTTACTTTGGCTTGAACTTTAGACAAATGATTTAAATAGAATTCTTGACCTTCTTTCTCACCACGGTGGGGCTTTAATCTATTAAAAGTAGTTTCATTTCAAGTTTTATGCAGATGTTCGTACCACAAAAGGTTGGTATCACTTAGTATATTGAAGTGATTGCGGTCAGTTGTAAAAAAATATATATATATTGAAGATTTTATTATTCACATCTAATAATAGGTTTCTATTTTTGTACCCTTTTATAATGTTAAAATAAAAAAGAGCGGCTCTACCCTCAAAATACTTAGAAACTGACCAGACCTTTTTATGGTTACATACATAATCATTCACTACATCATCTCATCATACATTTGTATTGTGTTTAAAGTTAATGATACTCGAGCTAGATAGTAATAATCCTAGTTAAGGATTTAATCTGCAAATATTCGATTACAAGACATGTTTGAAGTGGTAAAATAAATAAGACTCGTCGTAAAATGATTTTATTTAATGTTAAATCATAGATATACTATATGTCTCGATACAACATTAACCGCACTAAAACGCCGCAAATAAAGTCTACTATATTCGGTAGACTCACACATTGACACATTGCCAATATAAATATACAATAATACACGAGCCGCACTCACACATATCATGCAATTTGAGGACAGTTCTTAACGCGTCGTTTGTTGGCATTAGTATCTCTAGACATAATGAATACTCAAAGTGTAAAATAATCCCTACTATCCCTACTAATATTATAAACGTGAAAGTAACTCTGCCTGTCTGTCTGTCTGTTACCTTTTCACGGCTAAACTACTGAACCGATTGACTTGAAATTTGGTACAGGGGTAGCTTATGTTCCGGGAAAGAACATAGGCTATGTTTTATCCCAAAATTCTTACAGGAACGGGAACTACGCGGATGAAACCGCGGGGCACAGCTAGTCCTATATAAACTTGACCTTTAAAGTACTTATACTTTTGATGTTATATATTTATTCAGTCTATCATATCCATATAGCAACGGACCCCTAAGTTTATTGCTTGTATCTAGGGTAACACACACTCATTCATTAAATCGAAGACCTTAATAAACATTGATGAATAACATAGTCATGTCAAAATATACCTCGTAAGGAAATCGAAGCCAAATATATGATACTATCACTAAGGGGGTTAGAATAACTTAATATTTCATCAGTTTTGATTACAAATATACACAACATATTTACATACACAAAGTACACAAATTAGAAGCGTTTAATAATAAATTTTGTTGACAAAGTCAATAATATAACTCATGTTTACGAGGAAGTGTCAGCTTGGTTAATCTTCAATGAAATGATATTGGATTATGTAGGTGTATATGAATAGATATAAGTAACGAGTGAATTGGTATCTTTATATATACGTATATTTTTGAAGTGAAAACTTCTTTAGCGGCGCTGAGCACTTTTTTGTATGGGTAAAAACTTTCAAACTCGCGTCAGGGTCACGTGATGCTGATCGAAAAAGCGTAAGATCAGCATCACGTGACGTTTATGATAACTGAACTGAAGTAAGAAACAAACATTGTATTCTACCTCATAAATGATAGTACTTTTATACTTATAATTAAACACAACGTTAATATTGAAGTTTTCACTTCTGCCGGCACTCCCGGAGTGCTACCTTTTTATTTTCTTTGGAATAAGTGAGCTCGATTCATGAAAAATGTTGGAGAAAAATAATGATCGTACCATTACTGTGTTTTCTGAATACTAATACCCATACCTAACATCTGTATTTGGCCTAAAAGAATAACAAAATAATTACTTCCGCATTTTTTTTTTTTACAATTTTATTTGAGCCAAGTATTATTAAGACCGAGACTAGGAGAGAAGACAATAAGAAAACCACTCTTAAAGATAAAAAAAACCTAAACCTTTTCTAATTTTATTACCATTTTTCCCAAACACGTGGCTCCAGAACATTTAATTAAAAGATGAACTGCGAAATATCGAATCGTAACGATGAGAAACATCTTTAACTCGTTAAAAGTTCTAAGATTTATATAACAGTGTAATATTCGCTTTTATAAGAAATAAAATAACAAACGAGTTTTTTAATTGTTTTCTTATGTTATACTTTTAGCCAATTACGGGCGTGTTGCAATGCAATGTTATTTTCAATTCTGAATTATTTTTAAAAAACTTGGCAAAGGTGACTTCGTTGTATTTTCAAATGTAACTATAATAAAAATGCTTCAAAATGTGTTTGCAGTTTCTAATAAATTATATAATCTTGTGAAATAAATTTTGAGAAGTATTTGCTTACTTATTATTTATTTATTATTTACTTAGGGCCTATTTCACTACCTTCAAGTAAAGTTAGTTTTGTCTCTTTCTTATTTTATATCAAGTGACAAAGACAAAACATGTGAGTAGAGTAGGGAACATTACTTGAAGATGGTGAAATAGGCCCTTAGTTTCATAATTACATACACACCCAGAACGAGATAAACATATGTGTATCATACCACTATTATTATCCCGTGCGGGGCATCGAGCCCACTACCCTTTGCTTTGCAGTACAGTATGGTAACCACTCTGCCACTTGAGTTGTCAAATTATCAATGCAATACATAAAGACTTGTATAATAAATAATAAGACAACAAGCGTTCAACCGAACTCTACTCAACTGAAAATAGAGAGAATGAATTTCCCCATGTATAAAATCTCATTAGGTCTGTTTTTCGCCTCCGTGAACCACTACATTAGAACTGTCATTCAATAGTTGCAGCTGTTCTCGAGAACGTATTTATCTACTCGTATACAATGTATATTGGTTGTGTTATAGAATATACCTATCTATTCACTGCTATATCACTACATAGTATAAAACAAAGTCACTTTCTCTGTCCCTATGTATGCTTAGATCTTTTAAAACTACGCAACGGATTTTGATCGGGTTTGTTTTAGTAGATAGAATGATTCAGTGGGAAGGTTTTTAGCATAATTTTATCCCCACATTTTTACGGGAACGGGAACTACGCGGGTGAAACCGCAGGGTGCCCCTAGCTAGGCAGTATCCAGCAGTTTACACATTTGATTTTACATTAAGATTAGTCAAAACCCGTTCTATTTAATTTTCTATACAAATGAGTGAGTTCCCATAATTGAGGTTTGGATGTGATTTGGTTAGTAAGTCCGATCTGTCTAACTTAGAGTATATTTATTTACTTATTTATTCGAAAAACAAACAGTTTTATAAACTAAGTACATGATCAAAATAAAGTAAAACCTAATAACCAATTACATATGGACAAGTGATTGATGACAAAGTGAATTAGTTTGCAGTTTCCGAGACGACTAACATTGCATACACATGCAATCTTTGGTAACTGAATTAAAACGGAACTTTACATACAACTAGCTGAATAGATATCACGCCATAAAGGAGCGGCTACTTGTCAAATTTCGGTTTTTGAGGGGGTGAAGCAGACGGGTGGCGGACGGAAGATCTAGTCTAGCCCCCTCCGCCCCGTGACTGTGAAATTGTACAAACTACTTTTTTCTCAAAATTATTATTGTCAGAATGTTTTGAATTATAAGGCCCGCCGCTAACTATGATGTTTTTTTGCCGTGACATTGATACATAAAATAGTTTTGTACTAGTTGTGGAAATATAACCAGTCTTCCGAAAACGGGGATTTGGCCTATGACAGCGTATGGATACAAATTCAATTCCCGTGTTACACAAGTTGTTAATTAAATAGACGACTCAAGTGCCTCACTACGTACACAAGGATACACAAAGATTCGATTCGGGTTCGGGTAAATATTTGTTTGGCCCAAATGAAGATCACTGTTTAAATGTGTTTTGATTGCGTTAGTTTCCAAGTTAGTTTTTAAAAAATAGAGGGATTGATTTTGTAAAGATATGTGTTTATTGTTATCACTACATTTGATAAAACAAAGGCTACACTAAATAAAATGTTTTTAACATAATTATAATTTATTCCCGCATTCTCACGGGAGCGGGAACTACGCGGGTGAAACCGCGGGGCGCTACTAGTTTCTAATAATTCTTTTGCCCATTACTCGGAGAATTAATCAAACAGATTCATTAATTTATTATAATATAGTGCATTGTAATTTACTATAATTTAAAAAATGATATAAAAATATAATTCCAGACCGAGTTTCTTGCAGATTCTTCTCGGCTGATGAATTTCCGAATCTGTGGTAAATCCACAATGTATTTAAAATTATGTTAAAATATTGAAGGTAGTAAACTTTTTACATTACTTTGTACAGACGTCTTCCATCTTAGTCTTCTGTAATCACGGGTTCGGTAAAGAATCCGAAACGTACAATAAAAAAAAAATCATTTTAATGGAATTTCCAACGCCTAGGTAGTTCGTATAACTCTCAAATTATTTTGTCAAATATTCCTTTATTACTTTACCTGGTAAACGGATAATCCACGTGTATAAAAGGATAAACAGGAAAATGTATACAAAATTAAATGTTTATTAACTTCCTTGTGTTAAATCGTTCCTTTTACATACATATTACTTACATACTTAATATGATATTCCGTGGTTTTTCACATAAATCTCTTTTCTATAGGAATTCTTGTATAATAAATATTATATTGGTAATAAACAATTAACCTCGGTATTATCCGTAAGTCTTCGTATATTTGTCGAACTCTTGGAATGAAAGCATCATATCAGCTGTGTGAACCACAATTATGTTTATCTCAGTCTGGGAGTGTGTATGAATGAGTGTGTTCGAACTTAGGGTCATCACTACATAGTATAAAACAAAGTCGCTTTCTCTGTCCCTATGTATGCTTAGATCTTTAAAACTACGCAACGGATTTTGATGCGGTTTTAATAGATAGAATAAATCAGTGGGAAGGTTTTAGCCTAATTTTATCCCCATATTCCTACGGGAACAAGAACTACGCGGGTGAAACCACGGGGCGCCGCTAGTTTATTATAATGAGATGATGGAGTGAATGATTTATGTTAAGAATTTCATGTTATACCTAAGCAGTTTTATATGAGTCCGTATACGAGTTCTATTCTAAAATCACGTAAAAAGCGTTAAAATGCGAGAGGAAAATGTGGAAAACATTTATTTATTCTCACAAATATTCACATTTATAAGTGAATATACGATATTTCAATCTGTGATATTATTTCATCATACTCGTGACGCGTAACAAAGATCCGAAAATAGACACACATAGAAATAGACACATAGATTTTGTTTTACAATATTCATTCATCTACTTAAGAGTTGTTGCTCTTGTCGGTGTAACAGGTGCAACTCCCTCCATCTGCCCCTATCTAAGGCGGCCTCCTCTCCGATACGATACGATATAGTACAGTTAATAATGTTTGTCTCGGTCTGAGTGAGTGAATGAGTAGTGACGGATTAAGACTTCATGATGCCCTAAGCAATCCTAGCCTTCGTGCCCCCTGGGCTGTAGCTAGAGAACTAGGCTAAGTTGAACAAAGTAAGGCATTTGTCATTTCAAGCAGCTACGGCCCCCTTATTCTTCTGTTCTGGTGCCCCTTCTGGTGTTTTCTGGTGCCCCCCCAAACGTGGTGCCCTAGGCAATTGCTTAATTTGATTAAGGGTTAATCCGGGACTGTGAATGAGTGTGTTGCGTAGTTTCTGATACCCTAGATACAAGTTACGAACTTATGGATCAGTTACTATAATGAGATGATGTAATGAATGATTATGTTACGTTATGTTATGTTACTTTATAGTTTTACAATATAATCGGAAGTAAATACCATTTTAAAATAAATAATTTTCCTTATAATATTGGCAACGTTTTGAATTTTAATGTATGTACAAATCTATAATAAATAAGTACATGCAATTCACATAACTTATTACATTTTAAATAACACTTGTTAAAATATAACATTGTATCAAGTTATTGTGACATTCATTCATATTTAAATAATACGACACACAACAATGTAAAACATTGTTTTTTGTCTGATATTAATGATATTCTTTCATGCATACCATACATATAAATTTTGCATTTTCGGCACAGAATAATTAAGTAATAGTAGTAGTATTTTCGGGCAGTTTTACGCAATTAAATCACTCCCGTTAGGATCCTTTGTGCAGGATGGTAGCAAAACAGTCTTTTGTGTTAGGATATTTTCAGACCAAGAGTTAAACTTTTGAGAGCTCTAACTACTCGTAGTTAGTTATAAATGTTGAAAAATATTCAAACAGGAATATTTTCTATGCTATGATATTTGAATGCTAATTGCTCTTTGTTACAATGCTACAACTGCATATTGTCAACATTTATACTTATGTCATTTTATGGCACTATACATATTTTATTTTTATTGTGATATTTAGTAACAATATTTATACGACCTCGATGGCAGAGTGGTCACCATACCGGACTGCCATCCGTAAGGTTGCGGGTTCAATTCCCGTGCGAGGTGAATATTTATGTGAATCACAAATGTTTGTCTAAGTCTGGATGTGTGTGTGAATGAGTGTGTGCGTAGTTTCTGATACCCTAGATACAAGTCACGAACTTAGGAGTCAGTTACTACCTATAATGAAATGATGTAGTGAATGATTATGTTATAGATATTTTAATGAAAATATCCATACGTTAAATATTGACGACATAGAATTAATAAACACGTTCTTTACTTCACTTGTATGTAACAAACAATATTACAAATATGGCCCGTCGAATTCAACCTACTTTTGGCAGAAGTATCGAAATCAAAATTAATAATCTCAATCATTTCCTAATGTTTATAAACCTCCCCTTTTTTAGGTCGAATGAATCTAGGTCTGATACGTGAGCGTTGTCCTTTATAAGTGTGAACACAATCTTCATACTTTAACACATTTAATCTTGATATTAATTAGAATCAAAATGCATAATAAAACGTCTATATTAACCAATATCCATGGGGCATATCGGATTCATTAAATATTCTGGGGATCATCTATCACACTCCCATGTTGCAAATAACCCGACCATATCAAGAGTCTCATAAACCTACGAATTTGAGACTAAAATGAACCACCATAATATCCAACGGTATTACATTAAATAATAAATCTAACACTCGACCACACTTGAAAAGCAAAGAACAGCGTGTTCAAGGAAAATTCGACGGCAAATATTAATACAATACCTTGAACAAGTACCAGAATTGCTTGCAGTTATTTACAGTTTGGATCCTCGCTACCTCCTAACCTAGATACATCCGGGTTTCGGTACATATGTAGCAAAATATTCTATTAGAATCTGTGTTAGAGGAGAATCATAAATAATGAACGCAAGCATTTGCATGCAAAGTTAAGCTGCTTTAAAAAGTATTGTACGTTTGTAGTTATTAGATTATTTTTCCTTTATCCCATACATAATTGGAATAGTTATATACACCCCTATTTTGAATTCGAGATACTTAATCACACAGCTAATGTAAACGACGGGTGACAATATAATAGTGAAGTTAGTTTTTTTTCTTTTGCTTTTATTTAATAAGTTATGATAAGTCAAAGTATTTCAAAATCCCGCCGAATTTTATTGTTATTGTACACCGAACAACCGGGTGAACCCTGCGATACACAGCTGAGCGCGGTCATCGACCCGAGCCGTCACAGAATATACTTGAACTTGAAGAATACTTGATAGCTAGTGTGCCGTCTGGTAATACGACATTTATTTAGTATTTTTTAAAGATAAGTAATTGACTATCATTTTTGATATTTTTATTGGATATATGGATTCAGTTACTGCTACAGATATTCTGATTTTAGTAAGTCCCATCATTTCAAAATAAGGGTGTATAGGTATAATAGTTTTTAATTTAACTACAATGTAGCAAAATGTTACTATTTTACGTGAAGTGACAGCCCTCAGTCTTCCATAATAAAGTTTATTAGAATAGACTTAATAGTTATTATGTATCTACATCAACATATTAACTCAAATTAACAATAGTTAGGTGAAAATTTTCATAAAGTGAATAAGCTAGTAGGCACATACAATTGGAATTTCAATTTAGTGATAACATTTTGTTTCATTACTTTCCCATAATTTCAGCATCAATATAATAATGCTAACACGCTTAGGTATTCTGAAAATAAGGTTTAAAAAATCAATATAAATATTCAAAATTTTCGCCTCATTTAGGATATGAAATGAACCCAGGATCATGCCGTAGTACCGTTCTATACCACTGAACTCAAAGGCATATCTCAGCTTCTTAAAATCTTGAATAATAGCATTGACTTTACGGCATCCATTACTGACATCTAAAGAGACAAAAAGAACAAGAAAAAGAATGACAGGAAGAAGGCTCTCATAAATAAAAAAATAATTTTCCGAATCGATTCACAAATGATGGAGTTCTGAAGCAACGAACAAAAAAAAACACCAAATTCAGAAGTATTTCCTTTCTTTGAAGATAGATATGAAATTGCAAAACATAAGTAAGAAAGTACATTTTTATAGTACACTTACTTTTAAACCCAGGTATTATGAACCATAGTAGCCTAGTAAAAAACACGGCTAATTTATTTATTTTATTAACCAGAATTAAATAAGTAATCGGTGCTAATAATCATTTATCTCAAATATCGCTAAATTATTATCTCCAACCCAAGTAAGATTATAATTATAATCTTAAATCTCAAATCCTCAAGAGGAAATCAAATACTAGGAAGTGGTTCAGTGGAAAGATCCTAAATAAACGCTGTTATTTACATTCATTTACAGAAACTTAGATTAAATTGGTATTTTGATAGAACTTACCAAAACAAGTTTAACCTTTGGCCTATATTAAATGGGGTCAGGTTTAAAGAGAATTATCTGGTTTGACCAGAAACGCAAAAAGTTAGATTTATTTTTCTTCAGGTTTGCTATCAAACTTTCATAATCTTACTAAAGGATTATACGTCATTTTTATTTATATGTACTGTAGGTGTCTTCATAGTAATAAAACTTATTAATAGGACTTTTTAAATTACCTATAAATAATTTTAATACACATTTTTATATTATTATTTTTTACATGAGTCAGATAAAGGATAAGGTTGGTGTCGTGTCGTATAAGGACGTGAAGGAGGCCGCCTTAGATAGGGGCAGACGGAGGGAGTGGCACCTGTTACACCGACAAGAGCAACAGGTCTTAAGTTGATGATGATGATTTCAAAATTCCTATATTTTGACTGTAGCTTCCAATATTTTTTACATTATAATCCAAACGAACACTTTATTAAACAATCCATTGTTAAAAAAAAAACAATTTCATATTCTTAGAATAGCTACGTGTGACGTCACAAAAATTTCAAATTAATTGAATGAACGTTAATAATCTGACGTCATGAGATCACAACGTCCTTTACGTATGGACAAGAATTTTCATATTGAAGAACTAATTAAAAATCCACATAGTGGTCAGTGTGGTGGCGCGGCATGGGGAAGGCTTATATCCAGCATGGGATGGTAACGGGCTGACGATGATGATAGTAGTCACCTTACCGGACTACCAAACAAAATGCGGGTTTGACTCTTGGAGCTATGTTTTTGTGTGATCCACAAATGCTTATCTCGGTCTAAGAATGTGTGTAGATTCTGATATCCTAAATCCCGGTCGATGGCGTATTGGTTAAGGCCATCGACTATCACTTGAAAAGCGCTGGTTTCATCCTCGCTGCCCGCCTCATACCTGCGAATGTGATTTTGAATTTCGAATTCTTACATTTATTCGACACTCATACGGTGAAGGTAAACATCGCAAGGAAACGACGACGACCTCGATGGCAGAGTGGTCACCATGCCGGACTACCATACGTAAGGTTGCGGGTTCGATTCCCGTGCGGGGTGAATATTTGTGTGAACCACAAATGTTTATCTCGGTCTGGGTGTGTGTGTGAATAAGTGTGTGCGTAGTTTCTGATACCCTAGATACAAGCTTCGAGCTTAGTTATGGGTCAGTTACTATAATGAGATGATGTAGTGAATGATTAATAATCATTGATTATGTTATGTTATGTTAAACCAGCACACAGCTACAAAAAAACTACCCGCACTCGAACTGCGGTTGGCTAAAGTTTGATCGACCTTTTTCGTTCAGGGTAGGTTCAAGCCCATCGGAAGGGACATATAAGAGGTAATGATGATACAGGTAATAAACCTGTTAAGGGTTTTTTGCTATAAGAAGATGTTAAAGTGATTGAGGTAATGTTATGCTAATTCTACTTCAAGATTTCTTTACGAGACTAGCACTAAAGTGTCCACAAATTATTATGTTGTGTGAATATTTCATTATTTTGTGTGATTATTATGACTATAACTAATATGAAAATAACTGCGAGACATTGCTTTGTTAGAAAATAAACTACGGATTTTCTCATAAATGTGACCTAACTAGATGGATTTTTCGCCCACTTAAACTCCTACACAACAATTATTATTTGTATCGCTAAGAATGTTTGCACGTGTTTATAAATATTATATGTAGAGTTGCTCATGTAATATAGAATTCAAACATTAACAACATATCTTGCTTTACGTTTATTGTGGTTATTTTACAGAATTACCAATTAAAAAACATAGTAACTGCCGTCTTTGACACACGGCGTATTGCCAGTTGGTACACTTCTACTGTCAGTTCGTACACAATTTTTATCATGCGAATTTCCATTGTTTAACTTCCAGTTTGTACACTTGGTTGGCAAATTTGAACAGTAAAAATGATACACAACTACTGCCGAGGAAGAAACCTCAAGCACAAGAAAATCAAACAGTAAAAGAAAAAGTGTGGTATCGATTTTGGCCGCAATTTATTGAATTCATACCTATATCAGCTTTATTTTTATTACACTGAAATTCTTGCTGTTGAGAATTTTAAACTTCACAACAGTGTTCAGCAATACATACATTGTATGATTCAAATGAAGGTTTATAGACATAATAAAACTTAATAGCTAGTTTACAATAAATGATTCAACTTTATCTATACTAATATTATGTATAAAGAAGTAAAGTTTGTGTGTTTATTAAATTGTAAGGGGTAATCACGAGATCTACTGAACCGATTTCAAAAATTCTTTCACTAATGGGAAGCTATATTGTCAGCGAGTGACATAGGTTAAAGTTTATCCCTGTATTCCCACGGGAATGGGAACTACGCGAGTGAAACCGCGGGGCGCTGTTAGTTATAAATAAGAATAATGTTTCCTTGTCTTTATATTGTTTTGAGATACAATTATGTACTCACATTGTTTATATACACTTATGTGATGTATGCGAGTACATAAGTAGTAAGTACACTTGTCGTGACGTGTGACAAGATTAGACACACATACCTACATAGTTCATACATAACTGCTTATATGTTTTGTCTTGTTGAGTGCTACATAATGTATGGTAATGTTAATGATTTACTTACATATGTAAGGAATTGGTTGGTTGGAATTATATTTACACTTAGTCTTATACATATAAGAAATTCTACTAAAACTCCATCCAAATACCAAAAATATGTCTTAAAAAATGCAAAAATCCTAATCCTAAATAATATTATAAATGCGAAAGTAACTCTGTCTGTCTGTCTGTTACCTTTTCACGGCTAAACTACTGAACCGATTAACTTGAAATTTGGTACAGGGGTAGCTTATAGTCCGGGAAAGAACATAGGATACTTTTTATCCCGAAATTCTCACGGGAACGGGAACTACGTGGGTGAAACCGCGGAGCGCTGCTAGTAATATTATAACGCTTAAAATAACTTTAATATTCTATTACAAATGTTGCGGTCAATCAATGTTAATATGTTCATAAAAAAAAACCTGTTTATTTTTCAACTAAATTTAAGATAAAAAATAAAACAAAAAAGCGGTCAATCAATGTCGAAATACGGTCACCAAAAATATTTAATTTTTCGTCTGTAATAATCCTACTAATATTATAAAGGCGAAAGTTTGTATGTATGGATGTTTGTTACTCTTTCACGCAAAAACTACTGAATGGATTTTAATGAAACTTTTCAATAATCTTGCTTATACATCAGAATAACACATAGGATACTTTTTATCCCAAAATTTCCACGGGAACGGGAACTACGCGGGTGAAGCCGCGGGGCGCTGCTAGTAATTTAAATAATTTTAAAGTAAAAAATAAGTAATAAAACACACGGACAGTTGTTTAAATAAAATAAAACTTAACCAGATGTACAGAAAAATATTTTTTCAATCGCCAAAAACGAATATTTTCTTTTTTGTTTTAATTAAATTTTAAGATAAAAATAAAATAAATAATTCATTATGTAACCCATTTTTTTTAGTGATTAGATATTTTTTATATTAAAAAAATAAATAATTTGCACAATAATGGCCACCCTATTAAATCGTAATACATGAAATTCTAGTTTGCCACGCTTCATAGAGATATAGCATGAGTGGTCTTGAATTCACACGAGGTAAACGTACTCACTCGTATACATTGGCACATTGTTCTCAATAACTGAATATTACGTAATATAATCGTATAATTAATTAAAATATTTAAACAATTTATTTTAATATAAATACATTTATTTTTTATATTTTTTTATTATATTTATTTTAAATTAGTTTGTTTTTAAAGTTAGTGAGTTGTAGTGGAATGTTAAAGTGATGTTTTTTTTCTTTTTTGATGAGTGTTAATTAACAATTTAAAATGGATTTGGAACGGGTGTAAGTATAATATTTTGATATTATAAAAACAAATTATGTTTTTAAATTTTGCGATGGAAAATAATGTTTAAAAGTTCGATAAAAATACTAGTTTTTACCCTTTTTGTTCTTTCTAATTATAAGAGTGGTTTGGGACTAATTGAGAATAAGAATAATCCAACTAAAGGTAATTGGCAATGCCGGTTTAATGAAAACACAACAATAGCTCCAACGACTTTTTTTTTTGTTTTTTTCACAACAATATTAATTGCTGTGGTGTAGAGAATTGAAAAATTAAAAAACGATAAAGAGTAAAAGAATTAGCTAGTTTATTATAATGAAAATAAATATTATGGTGTTCAAACCTGTAATAACTACTTTGAAGCAAAAGCCTATCTCACTAATGACATTTGTACAGTGATAAGAAATAGCATGTTTTTCTCAAACTTGTACCTATTTTGTAAATATCAAACATACATTATTCCCTGGTATTAAACTATAAACCTAAGGCTTGGAAACCAATATAAAAATGGTAATTTTGACCTAAACTACTTAATCAAATTTCGAATTACTTTCACCAAAAGACTACACTACATTATCCTTTAACAATATTCTCTATGTTTCTAAATAATTTTCTCTATTTACCGTCGATAAACACACTCTACCTAACAGGTAAAACGTGATGAAAATTCAAAGTAGTGTGTATTGTTTACAAATCTTGAAACGTGACACGGAAATTGTACCCCTTTACAAATCTACTAATGTCATTGTAAACTGTAACTTAATTTACTAAACTTGGTTCTAGTGTTCTATCTACAAATTAAAGTAATAACTATAATCGTATGTACAGTATAAAACAAAATTAAGATCTTTAAACTTATTTGATCAGACAATATGTTGATATTGAGACACTATAACGAGAGTGTCAGAAACTCGGTATTCTGCTAAAAATCCATATGGCTATGGTGTCTCAGTGGACTTTGTTGCATGTCAAAATTCAAATAAAAACTTTGTCGAAGAAACGTCGGAATACCGTTTCCATGACAACCATCTAAGTTTTATGCAGCCATTAAGTCAGCAGAGTACTAAGAGAATGACAACAAATGTCAAAAAAACATAATGTTGATATTAAAATACGTTTGAGTAGAATTATCATAGTTAAGAGAATCGAACCCCAGGATTAGATAAACACTTACAAATCCGAACTCTAAAAACGAACTCGTTTTAATTTGTAACCGATGAAGATGATGTAAATAATTTATCTGTGTCATAGTTATTTGAAAGTTGTTTTTAAAGTATTTCATATCTATTATTTTGTAATCATTTTATTAATAATATTACAAGGGAATAGGTATTCGAAACTCGGTATTACCCAAATATTTTCGGGAAACATACCTGGGAAACCCCGTTCCTAATTACGCGTTAACGCAATGAGGAAGCTTACAAATAATACCTACACTGAGATCGAACAAAAAGTAATTAAATATGAGGAAAAAAATTGACATTGAAAATATTATACGTCGTATTTAACCTAATGAGTTTTGAGGACAACGTACATACGTAAATAATAATTTAATTGACACGTGAAGTACCTAATCGAGCGAACGAGTCAACTGATGGAAAAATCAAAATGTCGAAAAATCATTGTCAAAAAATCAAAATGTCGAAAATCAAAATATCGAAAACTCAAAATGTCAAAAACTCTAAATGTCGAAAAATCTATATGTCGAAAAATCAAAATGTCGAAAAATCAAAAAGTTTAAAAATCAAAATGTCGAAAAATCATTACGTCGAAAAATCAAAATGTCGAAAATCAAAATGTCGAAAAATCATTTCGTCGAAAAATCATATCGTCGAAAAATCAAAATCAAAACGTCGAAAAATCAATATGTCGAAAAATCAAAATGTCGAAAAAAAATCAATTCGTCGAAACTCAAAATGTCGAAAAATCAAATAGTCGAAAAATTAAAATGTCAAAAAAACATTTCGTCGAAAAATCAAATCGTCGAGAAAATAAAACGTCGAAAAATCAAAACGTCGAAAAATCTAAATATCGAAAATCAAAATGTCTAAAAATCAAAACGTCGAAAATCAAAATGTCGAAAGTCAAAATGTCGAAAAATCATATCGCCGAAAAATCAAAATGTCGAAAATCAAAAAGTCGAAAAATCATTTCGTCGAAAAATCAAATCGTCGAAAATCAAAATGTCGAAAAATCATTTCGTCGAAAAATCAAATCGTCGAAAAATCAAAACGTCGAAAAATCAAAACGTCGAAAAATCAAAATATCGAAAAATCAAAATGTCGAAAATCAAAATGTCGAAAAATCATTTTGTCGAAAAATCAAAATATCGAAAAATCAAAATGTCGAAAATCAAAATGTCGAATATCAATCACAAGGGTTTTTTCATACATTTGCTGCACACACAACACAAGCCGTCTCAGAACACTCGGAGAAATGTGAACATGTGAATCTAGCTTTACTCATAGGTATCAAACTGACGACAGTGGTAGTCACCATCAAGTCATCATGGGTCTCGCTCCGCTCATTTGCCATCTATGTCATAAAAAAAGAACAAATTCAATGTCGTTTTTAATAGGTGTCGAAAAAAACATTATACCTACACTTAAAAGAGAAGATTTACCATAAGTATTAATATATTTTAAAATATAACCGATCAATTTTCGTAAGAGAACAAAGAGCAAACAAATTGATGGAAAATAAAACCATTTTTTGGTTGTCACGTTTCGTCACACCGAGATTGAAAACTAGTAAACATAAATTCATCATATTTCTGATCAAACGCAAACGAAAGTGTCAAACCTACATCATTTTTGGTAATGTTAGGTTTTACCACGGATAATAAAATACTAACGTAGTTTTACATAATGTTTATTACATTAAGGCCAGCGCACATATGAAGGTGTGTACGGATTGCGCGTACCTGGGTATTGGGTAAGTGTAGTCAGGTTACGTGTCCGGAACGTCATGTCGGTAATTACAGCTTCCCAAGAGTGTAGCTGCAAGTACGGACATGACGTTCTGGACACGCGTAACCTGAATACGCGTACCAATGCTCGCGCAAAGTCGCACAATCCGTACGCACCTTGACGGAGTGCAGCGCAGAGCATTTTCCACTGTCAAACTATTATCGACATTATGCACCTTGAAATAAGATCGAATATCTATTAACACTTGCGCGCTACCTTTCGTCTAGTTGTATCGATGCTAGTTGTTATGTTAATTGATTTTTGAAATGTCGATAATATGTAGTTTGACAGTGGAAAATGCTCTGAGCTGGGCTACGTCATATGTGCCCCGGCCCTAAGTAATGTATTACACAGTCGAGTTAACTTGAAAGCCTTTTTGCTAAAATATACTATGTAAATTAAAGTAAAATTGAATAACGAATAATATCAAAGTGTCTCTCTGTGATTCAAATAAACCGCAGACGGGCTCACAACATGACAGTAGTTTAACCCCTAGTTTTACTCGTGATAATACTGATTTCGTAGAAATTTTAGGAAAGCAAAATAACTAGTCAATTATCCTATTCCAGGTATTCGTTATAAAGTACAGTCTTATCCTACTAATATTATAAATGCGAAAGTTTGTTTGTGAGTTTGAATGTTTGTTACTCTTTTACGCAAAAACTACTGTATCGATTTAGATTAAATTTGGTACAGATGTTCTTTAGAACTAGGAATAACATATAGGTTACTTTTTAGCCCAAAATTTCCATGAGATTCACGCGAATCAAACCGCGAGGCACAGCTAGTTGTAATAGAGAAATAATAAAGATATAGAAAATCTACGATTTCTCTCTTTCATTATTGCTCACAAGTTGATAAAAGATATGAAACGTGGATTAACTATTACTAA
Source organism: Timandra comae (assembly GCA_958496195.1). Classification (NCBI taxonomy): domain Eukaryota; kingdom Metazoa; phylum Arthropoda; class Insecta; order Lepidoptera; family Geometridae; genus Timandra; species Timandra comae. The sequence continues at coordinate 1,863,093 of OY292359.1, forward strand.
GTGAAGTACCTATTATTATTAGTAAGATAGTAAATATACGTAACGAAATACAAATCTATTAACATAACATAACATAATCATTCACTACATCATCTCATTATAGTAACTGACCCCTAACTAAGTTCGTAACTTGTATCTAGGGTATCAGAAACTACGCACACACTCATTCACACACACCTAGACCGAGCCAAACATTTGTGGTTCACACAAATATTCACCCCGCACGAGAATCGAACCCGCAACCTTACGGATGGCAGTCTGGCATGGTTACCACTCTGCCATCGAGGTCGTCAAAATAAACATACACGTTCACACAAAAAGTTACTAAGCTTGCAAACTTTAGTCTTTATATTAAACTGTGATACACAGAACCCGGAATCACCCTTAAAAATTCAAAGAATTTCTTTTAATAAACCATAACCATATTCATATCACATAATACGTGACTTTTTACAACTAAGAAAAAACATATTGAAATCTGGGTAGGAAATGCCACTGGAAAGGACCACTTATGGATTTTCATTTGTAAACAATACCTATAAAAAAGTGTATGAAACTGTGTGTACAGTCAGGCGTCAAATAAAGGTACCCTTTGGTATTGCCAACCAAGGGAGGAACCTTTAATGTGACGTACACATACACAGATTTAGATTCTGCTACCCTAGATACAAGTAATAAACCTAGTTAGGGGTCAGTTGCTAAATAACATAACATAATCATTCACTACATCATCTCATTATACTAGGCATGCCTTTTAAGTTCTGTCGTTTCCATATTTCCCGGCAATTTTGAATTTGAAACTGTTCTATATTCGAATGTGTTTAAATTTTGAATCTTAAAACAGTTGAAAGTATTAGGATTCATGCTTTTGTTTAGTCACAGCGTCCATTGGAATCTGTCAAGATACGTACGAAAATGAATCTTTCTAAGGAAAATGTTCGTGCAATAATTTTCTATAACTTTAGAAGAGACCTGACACGGCTTGAGTGTTTGAAGAGCAAATATCTGTATTCAGTGATGAAGCCCCATGTCTGCGGACTGTCGAACGCTAGTATTTAGAATTCCAGCGTGGACATACTAGTGTTAGTGACAAATCTCGCGAAGGACGCCCAAAATCCGCCTTCACTGAAGATAACGTCATCGCTGTGAGACAAATAATTCTCGAAGATCGTCATGTGACATATCGGGAGATAGAGGCTCTATTAGGTATCTCAGGGACAACCATTCAGAAGATCTTGCATGAAGCGCTTGGTGTGAGAAAGCTAGTTTGCCGTTGGATACCGCATCTGCTTTCCGACGAGCACAAGGTGGCCCGCGTCAGATGGTGTAAGAAAACTCTGCAAAAGTTCAACCGAGGAGAGTCAAATCACGTTTATGACATCATCAGTGGTGACGAATCTTGGATCAATGCCTACGATCCTGATTCCAAACAACAATCGACAATCTGGGTCTTTCAAGACGAGCCAAAGCCGACTAAAGTTTTTCGTTCTCGAAGCACATCAAAGAAGATGAAGGCCACGTTCGTTGGAAAAGCCGGCCATGTTGCGACTATCGCACTTGAAGATCGTAGAATGGTTAACGCAGAGTGGTATACCACAGTTTGTTTACCACAAGTCATCGCCGAACTTCGAAAATCTAACTCAAAGCGGCGCATCATCCTGCACCACGACAATGCAAGCTCACACACCGCCCGTCAAACGATTGAGTATTTGAAGCAGGAAAAAGTAGAAATTCTTGACCATCCGCCATACAGTCCTGACCTAAGACCTAACGATTTATTTACATTTCCTAAAATTAAGAAAAGTCTTCATGGTCAAAGGTTCCAGTCCGGTGCAGATGCAGTCGACGCTTTCAAGTTAGCATTTTGAACACCCCCACTTTAGAGTGGAATATATGTTATAATAACTGGTTTAAGCGAATGGAAAAGTGTATTAAGCTACGTGGTGAATACTTTGATAAACAATAAAAAGTACTATAAGGTTCTAGTTGTGTTTATTTCTTGAAACGACAAAACTTAATAGTAACTGACCCCTAACTAAGCTCGAAGCTTGTATCTAGATGATAGATTAATGGATTATATAAATACCTTCGCAATATAATCTAAATAAAATAATGTAATGTCTTATCAAGCGGAAAACTTATTGAAATTAGTAGGTAGATACTTCTATAATTATATAGCTCATAAAGATCCTGTTTACATATGTATGTCAATGTCATTAACGGATTAATATTTGAATACGTAAATGTATACATTGTGTATATTAATCTACTAAGTTTACCGTTAAATATTTGAATAATTTTATTACATTAATAAACCTCAATTATATCTCTATTAACATCATAAAGGCTTAACTGTTTGTGATAATTTCTTACATGTAGGTCATCAAGCTGATTTAATTTTGCATAAAAGATACCTCTTTATTTAATAATGGCGACGATGACGTCAATATCACAAAAAGCAGAACAGCTTAAAAAAATATAAAAGAGCTAAAATTTTATTTGGGTTCGGATTGGTTTCAATTTTGACCAGATTTGGTGGAATGTCAGTATTTTTAGTATCAGAGAGCAAAATATCATAATTTTATATTTAATTTTATTGGTACTGTTTTGATATTATGAGATTGTATACCACTGTTTCTCTTATGATAACTATAGGTAAGGACTATTCCTTACTAATAAAGCGAGGACCTCGCACACGGACGACTTCCTCGCATGTTAAGGTTTTGTCTGACTTTCCATACTATGTTTCTGAATCTATTATTTTCTTCTAGTTCCACAGATAAAGAAGAAAATATCCAGACCACAACACAATCAACCGCCACGTTAACGAAAGATGAAAAGGAAGAAGAATATGATCCATTTGAACATAGACAAGTCGCGCATCCTACATCGTAAGTTAAATTTAAATCATTTATTCAATAGGGTTTAAATAAACACTTAAGTACGCTCAACATTTGCGCGTAATTTTGGCGATTGATCCATAATTGTCTTAAACAGTCGCGATTGTAAAGCGTAAATGTGTTATGCAGTTTATGGCTCATAATAAGTCCGCTCTACATACATATGTGAAAAAATGCTTAAATGACTGAGGCAGTCGTGAATGAAACGTTAGCGGCAAATTCAGAGTTTGTCGCGAAAAATATAATTAACAATGTGTGAATACGGCTTAAAGCCGCGTAGAACACGTAGAATAGTTTCAAAGTTTATTCGCATTATTATTCTTCACGTGCGAAGCCATGAACAAGTCCCTAAACACAAACTTTTATAAGTTTTTGTCAGTTTATTGCTCGGTGTCAAAGAGCCCGGAAGGCGTAAACTTTGTGCGATCGCGTTTTGCGAATGAAGTTTAATTTACCGTAAATCGCGCGGTTGTAGAGCGGCTTTTATAAAACGATTTAGTCTCATAAACAGATGATAGACTATATAGTGTTCATGTTCTGACAAACGTTCCAACTTGGTTGGCACAGACATGACTACTACTACTAAATAATTCTAAATACTGGCTGCAAGGAAAGTGATATATTACATTCTGCAACTTAGCATTGTGTAACTTATACCTTTCCTTGTAAGTATCACGTGACTAGAATTTGTAGACACGTCGACGCCGACCAAGTTAGAACATCTGTTACTAGTACTTAGCCTGAACGCTTCACCGAATGAGACTCAATTTACCGTAATTGACGCCGAGAATTCACCATTGTGGAGCGGCCTTTATGAAGCGACTAAAGATCTTATACACACGATAAACTTAATTTGAGTTTACAAACAGATTTTTGCACATTAGACTAAATAGGTTACGCAAATACCTTGAAATCTTGGTTTAATTAACGAGTACAAGAAAGGACGGGTTCATTAACGTATATACTTATTTAGGTCTGGGGAATTTATCGAAAGTATATAGTTTCAAGGAAAATTAGGGTAACCTGTACCCTTAGTTAGGGATTAGTAGATTTATGTTTATATCGGAATTTAATATTTTAGATTAAGTTGAATTTAGATAAACTTATAATATGAGCCTTTCTCTACATAAACTTATTAAGTACCAGCTGTGCCCCGCGGTTTCACCCGCGTGGTTTCCGTTCCCGTGGGAATACGGGGATAAAATATAGCCTATGTTATTCAGAGTGAATGTAGCTTTCTAATGGTGAAAGAATTATTGAAATCGGTTCAGTAGTTTCGGAGCCTATTCGTTACAAACAAACAAACAAACAAACAAATTTTTCCTCTTTATAATATTAGTATAGATTTGAAAAGGAAACACTTCATAATCATTTGTATTAAATACGCTCCGAAACTACACCGATCTAGGTGAGATTTGTCATAAATATCCATTTTTGTCAGCCTGTATTGTCCCATTGCTGGGCAAAGGTCTCCCCCAAATCTCTTCATCTGTCCCTGTCCCTAGCCAGCTCCTTCCAATCTATGTCGAATCTATCAAGGTCCTGCCTCCAACGTGTCGGGGGGGGGGGGGGAATATCCTTTACAACTAAATATAAAACAAAGAATACTTTTTGTTCCAAAATGTTGATCAGACGCAGGTATCACCGCAGGGCAAATCTAGCGTTCATAACTTGAATTCATCATCTGTAATCTTGTCATCGAGTTTAATCTCGAAACCGGTGACGAATGAAGTAAAGATAAAGTTCGCCATTGACGAGTCTGGTGAACTGATCAGTCCAGACATAAAACTGTGGCGTCACCCCAAAAGTTTTAGGCCAAATAGATTTTCCCACTGGAATCTGGAGTCGCTCCGGTGATTGACGACTATTTTTGGATGGACGCCAGTTCAACTGATCAGTTAAACTGATTCGTCAATTACCACCCTTAGAGTCGTCTCAGTGCGCGCAAAATTCTAAGAAATCTTAAACATTCGATTCACGTCTTAATATCTGAATTCTTGAAGTTATCTATTACCTGAGATTTGGAACTTCTAAGTTTAGCGGGAATCACGTAAAGGATATTACTGTTATTCTCATTCCCGTAAGTCAGCTTTATATTATTTTAGAAACTATGGTAGAGCAATAGAAAGATTATGATATTAACCGATTATGAAGTATTTGAGTAAAACATCATCATTCATCCTAATTCCAATTTTATGTTCAAAAAATATTCGGAACATCAAAAATAAAGAAAAAAACAAATTAATCTGACGTTATTAATATTGTACTTAACTACATTTGTGAAATAATTCATATTTTATAATAGTAATTTAATTTATTTCGGACATAAAAATCAAAAAGTATTATTATATTAACAAAACAAAAATATCCAATCTTGTTTATCTTAATTAAATCCCTCTCTAAACTTAGTTTTTATTGCTTGATAGCATCTGTAGCAATATACATCAATACTACATAGTATAAAACAAAGTCGCTGTCGCTGTCAGTCCCTATGTATGCTTAATTCTTTAAAACTACGCAACGGATTTTGTTGCGGTTTTTTTTTAATAGATAGAGTGATTCAAAAGGAAGGTATTTATTATAAGTTTATTCACACATTTTCACGGGAGCGGGAGCTACGCTGGTGAAACCGCGGGGCGCTGCTAGTTATGTATAATTTTGTACATACATACTTCACTTTATGTTTGAACTCTGTCTGTGTTCGGAGATAATTATGTATAAGATAAATAGGAGTTTTTTGTATCACAAAACAAATTACAATAAAAAATCTTAACGGTTTCTTTGGACGCAAATCGATCTGATAGTTAAATTTAATTGGCATTTAAAATGGATAGCTATTATTTTTTTATACAAAATTTGATATTGATATCTTTGATTTACACGAACACTCCACTCCATCTTAGTCTTCTGTGATCACGGGTTCTATAAAGAATTCGAAACGTCAGAAAATGTAAAACAAAATACAACCACGACAAAAATCCGGTTAAGTGTTTTATTTCAATGTAAAATTTGATAACTAAAGTTAAATATATGTTTGCATAAATCATAATCTATCTGCGTGCCGAATGGCACCGCAATCCATTCAATGGTTTAGGCTATGTGGTGATAGATTAGTTAGTAACGGTTATCTCAAAACACTATTACAGACCAGAAGCGCCCCGCGGTTTCACCCGCATAGTTCCCGTTCCTGTGGAAATACGGGTATAAAATATAGGCTATGTCAAGCACTGATAAATTAACTTACCATTATTGAAAGAATTTTTGAAATCGGTTTAGTAGTTTCGGAGCCTATTTGTTACAAACAAACAAACATACAATCAAATCTTTCCTCTTTATAATATTAGTGTAGATAAAACATTATTCCATCCAGAAATTTCCAGAGAATCAACGTTAATATTCAAGCTAGCATTCTTCGTAATCCTTCAAGTATCTTTTATATCAAACAAAACTTCTTCAAGAACACTCTAGAAGCTTATAAACATAAGTAAGTATCATCGATAACTCAACAAAAGATCCTAATAGTTGAAGAAGCGAACGTTGTAACAGTTTCTATTATATCATTATAGTTTACCCAACTTTTACTTCACTACATCCTTACCAATATTATAAATGCGAAAGTAACTCTGTCTGTCTGTTACCTTTTTCACGGCTAAACTACTGAACCGATTGACTTAAAATTTGGTACAGGGGATGCTTATGGTCCGAGAAAGGACAAAGGCTACGTTTTATCCCGTAATTCCCACGGGATTGGGAACTACGTGGGTGAAACCGCGGGGCAAAGCTAGTAGTAGTATAAAACAAAGTCGCTTTCTTTGTCCCTATGTATGCTTAAATCTTTAAAACTATGCAACGGATTTTGAATTGGTTTTTGTTAATAGAAAGAATGATTCAAGAGAAAGGATTTTGGTATAATTTATCCCTGCAGTCTTACGGGAGCGGGAACTAACCAGGGTAAAACTGCGAGGTGCAACTAGTATTACAATACCTACGTAAAACTTTTACTTGGAGAAGTTTACTTGACTATAACTAGTATTTTGTTGTCAAAAGGTCTTTATTATGTCTAGTTTCGGTCTAGAATTTCTGTCTGAAGTTTTGAGTTACAATTGGGTCTAAGTACCTATAAATATTGTAAACGAAAAGTTTAGTGTTCAAGTAGTAGCGAATTAACATAGGTTTAAAGTAAAGAGTAACAAAATTAGGAAGGCTGACTTTAGTACAATGTGGGAATAAAGCCAAGAAGAGAGGGGAGAGGGGAGAGGAAGAAAGAGGGAGAGAAAATAAAGACTGAAAATTACAGGACTTTACATGTTAAGTGGATGATGTTTACCTTTCTTGATTTTCTTAATAAGGGGTGTAGATGGATAGGTATTTTAAAAAAAATTGAGGTATTGTAAAGAATATTTTTCGATTCAGTGACCCGTTAAGAATTAAGCTATAAAGTGCCAATTTTCGAAGTATACCCGAAATAAAAATCAATTTGATTGATTCGTGGAATAAGAGATGATCAGTAAATAAAATAAATTAGGAATCGCTCATGCAGTATCTTTATTTATTTAGACTCATCGCTTTTGAATGACACGCAAAAACTGAAGCAAGCAGAATAAAATATGGACTTTTTGTGTAATATTAATAAAGAAAATTCAGTCAATTTAGTTTTTCTAAGCATTTCATTTTTTAAACGTCGTCAATTTACTATTATCACAAAAATCTTATGCTATTATTCAAAGATAAAGTGATTTATTTTAAGAAGCTTTCTTAGCTTTAAATAAAAATTCATGCAACTGAATTTTAAAATAGCTATCGCTAACAAATTGAGCTGAAATTTTGCATACTTATACTATTTTTATTTCGGGATTCAATTTTAGTTTGAATGACAATGCACGGATATGTTTGTGGTTTATTTCCATTTGACCCTCCGGGCTTTATTGAACTACTGATGCGAATAGAAAATTAATAAATATTTATTTTTATTTCCATTTATCCAACTAGATTAGTGACGACATTCTAATTCCAATATGGCGGACGCCCAAAGATGGCTGACAATGCTGACTTGTTATTTTCAAAGTACCCACATTGGGAATAAAATAAAGGCCTAATATTAAAACTATTTCTTCTTCTCTTATCGTGTGGACTCATATCTTTGAGCACCAGAACTCAGCCGCCAATATGGAACTATCAGTGGCGTTGCTAAGATCTAAAAACTGTTTCTTTACTAGTTATTTTAAAAGTACTTAGATTGGGTATCAATTAACGACCTTTTAATAAAACTACCACGTTTTATTTACAGAACAACAGGAGCCTTCTTCCACCTCCTCAAATCTTCACTCGGGTCGGGACTGCTGGCGATGCCAGCTGCTTTCAAAAATACGGGAATTGTACCTGGCTGTATAGGAACATTTGTAGTAGCTCTTATTGCTACTCATTGCGTGCATATATTGGTAAGTAAACGTGATTTGTTTTAACATAATAGAGCCTATGGAATCATCATCATTAATTTAAGAGCTTCTTAGTAGTTGAGTTTTGGTCCGGGAAAGTCTTGTTTATTTTTCTATATATTACTAGCTGCACCCCGCGGTTTCACACGCGTATTTCCCGTTCCCGTTCCCGTAGGAATTTCGGGATGAAAAATAGATATTGGCCGATTCTCAGACCTACTGAATATGCTCACAAAATTTCATGAGAATCAGTCAAGCCGTTTCGGAGGAGTATGGCAACGAAAACTGTGACACGAGAATTTTATATATTAGATTTTGTGCCCATTGACACGATAACAGAAGAATTTAAGTGCTGTGCCCTTGTCGGTGTACCATAATGCAACTCTCTCCATCTGCTCTTATCTAAAGCGGCCTCCTTCACCTCCTTATACGACACGACATCGACCTTATCCTGTATCTGACTCATGTAACTTATTCTTGGACGACCCCTTCCTCTTCCTCCTTCCATATAATGTAACATACAAAGGAAAATACCAGTTACAATAATTGAAAACTTGAAACTGTAATTTGTTCCAATAAAATTGAGAAAAACAAATACACAAACCAAAAATAAACACAGGATCAATTCATGATGATTACAATTAGTATTTTGACACTAAACATAGAACGCAAATAACTCATAAAACAACATTTTCCTAATTGAAATTATTTACCGAAATTTTCCTTCTAAAATACACATTACGAGCGTGTTATTAATAAATGAGTTTACCAAACAAAGTTAACAAACTGGCACAAATGGCGCGAAGTATCCCATTAGGGAATATCTGAATACATATTTGGAGTTGATGTTTAACATTTCCCCTTTTATTGAAAACCTATACATATACGGTGAAATATTGGAAATCTATAGAATAATACATAATTATACATAATATGTGAAGTTATTGAACACATATAGAATATAGCAGTGCCCCGCGGTTTCACTCGCGTAGTTCCCATTCCCGAGAGAAAACGGAGATTAAATATAGCCTATGTTACTCAGGATGAATGTAGCTTTCTAATGGTGAAAGAATTTTTGAAATCGGTTATGTTGTTTCGGAACCTATTCGTTAAAAAAAACAAATCTTGCCTTTTTATAATACGAGTATATATAGGTAGATATGTGGAGATAAAAGTTTAGATGGCTTTTAAAGGATATTTCGCAAACGAGAACAAAAAATATTGCTCTACCGTTTTTTTTGGACATTAGTCAAGCCTTTGATAGGGTATGGCACGTCGGCCTTCTCTATAAGTTCAAAAAATACTTGCCTCACTCCTTCTACCCCATACTTGAAAACTACTGAAATAAACGCTGTTTCGAAGTCAAACTTAAACATACTACATCAGACCTGATCGAAATCAAGTCAGGTGTTCCTCAGGGGAGCATTTTGGGACCTGTACTTTACCTCATATTCACTGCAGACATACCTACAGATGATAATACACTCATTGCCACATATGCCGATGATACTGCAATTATGTCGGTGCACAAAGACCCCGACACTGCCTCAGCACTACTGCAGAAACATATTGGTTATATAGAAAAGTGGTTTAACATATTGAGAATAAAAGCAAATCAAAGCAAATCAGTACACGTCACTTTCACCCTAAGAAAAGGCAACTGTCCACCAATCACATTATTAGGAGAACAAATTCCACAAGAAGACACTGCGAAATACCTCGGAATGCACCTTGACAGAAGACTCACTTGGCAAAAGCATATATGGCAAAAACGTAAGACTTTAGACTTAAAGCTGAGAAACATGTACTGGCTACTTGGTAAAAAGTCTCAATTAAACAACGAAAGCAAAATGGCAATATACAAAGCAATTTTAAAACTAGTTTGGACATACGGTATTGAACTATGGGGAACAGCAAGTAATAGCAATATTGAAATCCTGAAAAGGTTCCAGACCAAAGCAATTAGATCCATGTTCAACATCCCTAAATGCATACACAGTACATACATACTGCAGGATCTGAAACTGAAAGCAGTAAAATAAGAGATAGCTAACCGCAGTAAATATTATCACAGAAAATTAATGAACCACATAAATGTCCTGGCTGCTGATTTAGCAGGAGGTGGAAGTACCAATTACACAAGACTGAGAAGAAAGAATGTTCCATCTCTAGTACACCGATTCCCATCAGAATAAGTGAGAGAAGTTAATGGGCAACTCCTCACCGCTACATACTTTAAATCTCAGAGCAACTTCAGACAATTGAACAGCTAAATGTCCCAGGACAGATTGTTGTGTTGAGCAGGATATAAAAAAAAAAAAAAATCGCAAACGGATGCCAGATTTGGCATTGATAAAGTTTGTATGGAGAAAAAATTTTGAAAGGTAAAATTTTATGGAAGTATTTCTGTTTCAATTTTATTTTCTACCAAAACGACGAAACAAAGTAATTGTCGTTTTGTGTATTGTTCACGTTTTTTAGCAAAATCAAAATAAGTTTAAAAGAAAAGTTTAGAAAGTTTAGCTCTGTTAACTTAAGAATAATTAATGAACGCCAATTACAAAATAAAAAACCTGTTTTTCACTAACTTTAGAAGTTGTTATTACGGAACCCGAATGGCCCGACACGCACTTGACCAGATTTCATTATCTACCTTCACCTACAAACACGTATTTACTTTTCATTTCATCCATATGAAAATGCATGAAAGGTTACCACTATGAAATTAATATAAACAAGAAATGAAAGCTATGCGTGGAAACGAACGGAATTAAAACAGAATTAATCAAAATATTCTCATAGCAGTAATTTTTTGACTAGCTTTTGCCCGTGACTTCCGTCATACAAACTTTTATCCCCTATTTTATCCCTTTGGGGGTAGGATTAATCAAAATCCTTTCTTAGCGGATGCCTATGTCATAACATCTACCTGCATGCCAAATTTCAGCCCGAACCATCCAGTGGTTTGTGCTGTGCGTTGATGATCACTATGTCAGTCAGTCACCTTTGAGTTATATACTATTTTTTTTATTGTGAATATTTTAGCACTTCTTTTTGTACAGTCAGAGTCAGATAAATTCAATTCAATTCAATTTATTATATATAAATTTGACACAATACATTATATTTGGCGCAATTTTCGAGACTTTACCTCGCTTGCTAATGAAAAACTGTGTTACGGCAAGGTAAGGCCTTCCAAATTACGCGCACATATAAATACAAACTAATTAAGTACATAAATACCTTACAAACTAACATATATATAAATTATATAAATAAAATACATAGTTTATGGTACTCTCCCATGGTTGGTAATACCAAAGTTAGCGTTAACAAAACGGGGGCTTCGTTCGTTATCTGAACGCTGTATGTACAATTTAGTGTTGTATCTTCCTGTTTAACTTACTGCAAGATACAGTAAATTTTCTCGTAAATAGACAGTGTTCAGCATTTAGTACGATCTAATTAAGACTCTTATTGTGCGTGCTGCAATATTTTGGGTTAAACCAGCCGTTAATCTGGCGGTCATTCGTGACATTATTACAGTAATAACAACTTGTTTATTTTGTGTTTTCTTCTTTTCTCTTTCTACTTAGAAGCCTGAGTCATAATTATCGTTCGAGCTGTATTTATCAGTCAGTCAGTCAGTATCAGCCTTTTATAAACTTACATATACTTACTTACACAATACGTGTAGGTATGTCATAGTAGAGTCATCTTCGGATTATAAGTTGTTATGCATAGTGTAAAATATGAGCTTCAGCCAGGCATCGGATCTATGACCTCTAATTTTGCAGGAAGGAACAAACATACACAGTTGTGTATCAATCTATCAATAGGAGATTTTCCAAACGTCTAGAAACTAGAATTCAGAGTAGTTGAATGTCAACAACGTGCAACTTCCATCAAATATTGAATTCGCTGAAGTTCAGACATGGCTAAACATAATGAAATTCCATTGTGTCCGTCAGCCAGGTAATACAAAAATATTGGAAAAGTACTCGATTTTTTTTTTTTTCGAATTTGTAACTACGTTGAAGCAGACTTTTTCGAATTTTTGTTCCATCAAATAACCGAAAAATAACTTAGATAACTACATCGAAACACTTCTGTTTTTTAGATATTTTTTTGTTTTGTATCTAATATTCTACCTAATTTACAAAGAAACAAAATATAGGAAATATCCCTTTCATCTCTACATTATATTATGCAATGTACGTAATAGTATCCGGATATAAACCGCCGTCCTATTTCAGGCTTATAACTTTAAAGGCAGTACTGAGACGAAATGTAATCACGAATAATTTTATAATACTCGCAAAAACTTTAATTTCGCTGTCCGAATTGGCAGTCTGAATCAAAATCCAATCCTTTGAACGTAGGATTAGGATAGGCAAACATTTAAAATCATCTCTCACACAAAATTATAATCATATTTCTTACTTGAAATTATAATTTTATAATCATACTTTTGAATTCACATTAAAGACATTCACGCTTGAGTTAATTCGTAACTCAGAGATATCGTGAATACAAAGTTAGTCTATTATGCTTTGTGAAACTTAGAAGACTGATAGTACTACGAACTTCATAGCGAACTTTGAAACCAGTACCTTGGATGCTGTTTATCTTCAATTCAATGTACTAAACAACAGTTCTAATAACAGGATTCGGTTTAACTATTACTATTATACAAATTCTTGCACTGGACATGGATTGAATTCAAAATATCTCCGACATAATGTACAAGCTACATTATTTGCGAAACTAATTGAACAATAATGAATAATAGATTAAAGGGAATAATACCACTTTAATTAAGTTTAATTAAAAATTTAAAAAACCCCCAACCCAATTACATTCAAACCCCCATAACTTTTAAACGGGTCAACTGATTTTCATCAAACATGTCTAAGAACACTCGCACGTAAGTCCCCTTTAATACAAAAAAAAAACTAATTTGAAATTCGGTTCATCCGTTCGGGAACTATGATGCCACAGACAGACAGATAAACACAAACATGCACACACACACACACACAGACACATCAAACTTATAACACCCCTCTTTTTGCGTCGGGGGTTAAAAATAGAAATAGTAAGTATACTTATATGATTTTCGACAGAATTAAATACAACATAATCTTCCTAAAGTCTTAAACAATGATTAGCATAAAGATATAAAAATTCGTTTCAAAGGAAATCCATTACTTAGTGTTTAAAGCAAATAGCTTAATAAAATATGAGTTCTTTGAACATGTCTTGCCAACATTTCATTATATACTTGAAGGCACATGAGTATATTATCGTGACTTCAAACCAGTTTATTCTAAGCTTATATGGATGAAATGAGACTTAATTAAATTGTGTCAGCCTTTGATACTAGATTAATGTCTTGTTTGTTAAGCCGAAATAGCGGTACTAAAATATGGACTCGCATTTTCTTTATCTGAACCAACATATATTACATAGTATAAAACAAAACTTCCCGCTGTCTGTCCCTATGTATGCAAATCTTTAAATCTACGCAACGGATTTTGATGCAATTTCTTTTAATAGTGAATCAAGGGGAAGATTTTATATACGTTTATCCCCAAATTTTCAAGGGAACAGGAACTACGTTGGAATCAAGGGAGCAGGAGCTACGTGGGTGTAACCGCGGGCACTGCTAGGCCTATTAATATTATAAATGCGAAAGTTTGTATGTTTGTTCCACTTTCACGCAAAAACTACTGTATCGATTTTGATTAAATTGGGTACAGATGTTCCTTATAACTAGGAATAACACATAGGATTTAGGTTTTTGGTGATTTTTTTTAGGACTTTTTATCCCGATATTCCCATGGGATTGTGTATAAGTAATCGTATGTTTTATTGTAACTTTTTGTAGTCACAAATCCTACCAATAGATGGCGCTGTTACTTAATTTTTTAACACTTGAATTGTGCCGAGATTGTATGATACTACGAGCAAAGCATTCTAACGGAAGCGGGTACTACGCGGGTAAAACCGCGGGGCGCTGCTAGTACATAATATTTTCACCTCAGCTAAGATGTAACCCAGTAAAGAGAACAAACGCGGATCCACTCTAAAAAATGGTTGCTATAATGTTTTCAAGACATCATTCGTTTTTAAAATACAACAAAAATCATAACATAACATAATCATTCACTACATCATCTCATTACAGTAACTGACCCCTAACTAAGATCGAAGCTTGTATCTAGGGTATCAGAAACTACGCACACACTCATTCACACACGCACCCAGACCGAGACAAACATTTGTGGTTCACATAAATATTCACCCCGCACGGGAATCGAACCCGCAACCTTACGGATGGTGTCCACTCTGCCATCGAGGTCGTCCACCATAAGTATACCTTATTCAAGAGTAAAGTTGAACTATATTTATCTTAGTGAGTAAGCACTGGTAAGGGACGCAGCTGTTCCTATTTTTTAACCGACTTCCAAAAAAACAGGAGGAGGTTCTCTATTCGACGTGTATATTTTTTTTTTTTTTTTTTTTGTGTTTGTTACGCGATTTCTTTGTAATCATGAATGGAGCATTTTAAAATTCTTGTTTCATTAGAAAGCGGATATTCGCGAAGTGGTCCCATGTCAAGGAAATCAGGATCTGATGATGGGATCCAGGAATAATCGAGGAAAAACCCACAACAATGTAGGCTGGGGTGTCGATTGACATTATTAAAAGTAAAACTACCTGTGACCCGTGGTTTTGCTCGCGATATTCTTGATACCATAAGAATTTCTGGATGAAATTTTTTTGGCTGTATTCTTTCGTATTTAAATCAAATGCTGTTCACAATTCATGGGTTTTAGATATAAAAATGTCCTGTTTTTTAATTCGTTAACACACACTGAAATAAACCCGAAACCTACAACATTTTTTGAAAATGTTTTTTTATACTATTATAGGTACCTATTACACATATATGTTCAGAGCGTTTTCATAAAACTTTTCATAAAAAATATATTTAGATATGACAAACAAACACTGCACCAGATTAGATTGTATATATTATTTAAATTAATAAATAGACAGTATAAACGTCATCCTCTATTTTCGTTTTTATTTTGACTTTAGTTAATTTTCTAAAAAGTTCTTATACCTTTGTGGTTATAAAGAAGTTTTGTAATAAAATGATGATTTAATTGGGATGATGAAGTTAAAAAGAAGTAATAAAATGCAGGGTTGTGTTAGATTATGAATCATGAGTAACATCAGCTCATGGGACAGGATTCAAGCGGTACCCGTTGAGGTTGAACTGCTCGACACTTATAGAGCAGTGAAAAAAACCCTGCAAGAAGCTATTGCCCTCGCAACTCTCGCGGCAATCGTGGGAAACGACCTCTCCTTGCCAAATGTAGTCTCTGCTATGATGAGCGAGGTGAGGTCTTGGATTGGAGTAACCACCTTTTGTGAGGTCGTACTCTCGCAAAAAAAAGCTGCCGAGAGAGAGCGCGAAGCCCTCTCCACTAATACTATCCGTAGCAGAAGGTTGGGCAGACGGAAGCGGGACTACCACTTTGTCCTTCAACCGCCATACGCCCGACCTGCGGCAGTGATCCCCGGGGGGAGATCCACTGCCGCCATATAGGCCTCGAGGTGGCGCGCGGTACTTTTGGAAGGGGATAACTCAACATCTGTCGCCTAGAGCTACATTCTAGCTCGGAGGAGAAACCCTTAACAGGGTAGAAGCGCTGCCCGGGATCGTAGTAGCGTGCAGCCGCGTTTCTTCCGGTTTCGGCCATAAGCGCAGAGGTGGCACACCAAGGGGTTTTAGTCGGTAAGCGCGTCGCCGCTCTATCTTTGCGGCGCGGAGTCCGACATATCCCGTCGTTCCCCTGGACAGAGGAAAGACGTAAAGTCTTCCTCCCTCAAAAAAAGGATTCAAGTGATCCACGATTCAAAAGCTCTTCTGGAGGAAAATTTAAGCGTCTTTTTAACCCCCGACGCAAAAAGAGGGGTGTTATAAGTTTGACGTGTCTGTGTGTATGTGTGTGTGTGTATCTGTCTGTCTGTGGCATCATAGCTCCCGAACGGATGAACCGATTTCAATTTAGTTGTATTAAAGGGGACTTACGTGCGAGTGTTCTTAGACATGTTTGATGAAAATCGGTTGACCCGTTAAAAAGTAATGGAGGTTTGAAAGTAATTGTGTTGGGGGTTTTTTAAATTTTTAATTTAATGTTATGTAGAAGGAGACTTGCTTCCCACTAAAAAATTTAAAATAAAGTTAATTTAAAAAAATAAGAAACCGACTTCAGCCCTGAAAAGTAAGAAAATAATTTAAAATAAACGATATTATTAATACATATTTACAATTTATAATTAGTTACTTATGAAGTCGGTGACAGCCAAAGCCTTCATTAATATTATAGGCGCGTCTCGTGCTATCTTATAAGGAAAAAATCTATCTAGGGGGCTGGCACTGACTCCAAAAGTAACTTATTATAAATTGTAAATATGTATTAATAATATCGTTTATTTTAAATTATTTTCTTACTTTTCAGGGCTGAAGTCGGTTTCTTATTTTTTTAAATTAACTTTATTAAGCCTATAATTTGTCTAAACTACGTACTTAGTATCCCAACTAGTCTTACAAAATATTATGCGAAAGTTGAGACTATGTTTCTGTTTTACTCCACTTCGTCTTTTTTACGTTAGCTGACAAAAAATGCTTTCGGAGATTTCGATGTATTCTAAATAGGTATCTTTATATGTACATATATAAAAGAAATTCGTGTTATTTACACTATATATAACTCAGGATCGGCTGTACTGATTTGGCTGAAAATTGGTGGGGACGTAGCCAAGAACCAGGAGAAGGACAGGATTTTTTATCCTTAAATTCCCACGGGAACGAGAACTACGCGAGAGAAAACGCGGGGCACAGCTATAGAAAATAATTGAGCCATACTTATACATATTTTGGACATATTATTAATTTATATATATGTTCATTCCTTAGGTCTCCACATCAAGACAGGTATGCAAGGAAACCCGGGAGCCGTCGCTAAGTTACACAGACACCTGTGAGAGTGTGTTCAAAATTGGACCTGTGAGATTAAGACGGTACTCAAACGCTGTCAGGTAGGTTCAAATTAATTTAAAACTTTTTTCTGAATATTTAACCAACTTATTTTTTCCATGAGTGTCAATAGTTTCGGCGTGATGCATTGTCATGTCATGATACACTCAGCAGACAAACAGTCAGACAGGCCGTCAAAAAATATGTATCTATCTGTATATTAAGTTCTGTGTCTCAATGGATATCTCAGTTATATCATAGATTGGTTTTCTATAAGATAATTACTACTTCACGATGATAACATAACATAATCATTCACTATATCATCTCATTATAGTAACTGACCCTAACTAAGTTCGAAACTTGTATCTAGGGTATCAGAAACTACGTACACTCTCATTCACACACATGATATTCTATTATAATTTAGTACTTTCCCGGTATAATTTAGTACTTTCTACTTACTGCTTTAGATGGGTAAAATTCTAGCAACTGCGCGTTATTATCTAGTCTTGTAGCTATTTGGTAATTTTGGCAATCTTCGGGTATAATTTTTAGTAGTCTCACCAATCCACATTGGTACCATATTGGTTACATACGTTTATATTTTTAAAAGTCGAGTACTAATGACTTAAATCAAAGTTGGCCGGATATAAGTATTTGAGCAAGTAGGTAGCTTTTTAGGACTATGTTTATGACCATATTACGATATGGATACATTGCAAAAAGAAGCAAGACAAAACAAATTACTTCCTATTTTTTTTTATTCCCTTTTTTTAAATACAGAAAGCACGCGCAAACTTTCCAAAACAGTGACATCTGAATTTGGAAATGCTCACTTACTGAATGTTTCAATCTTCATTATACATTTTCATTGAACACAAAGAAAATAGATCACCCTCGATTTATTACTTCTTCTAACGAACAAACATACTAAGAACAATATTTGTTAAAACTTTCATTAAAGAATTCTTGATTGATTGAAAACTATTAGACACAATCGCTCTGTCTGGAACTCCGTGAGAACTGACAAAGTTTTATATACTCGTATAACTAGCTGTGCCCCGCGGCTCGACACGCTTTATCTTCACTTCTATTAGTTGTAGCGTAATAAAATACTGGAAAATAACCTTCTTTGATAAATGGGCTATCCAACACAGAAAAAAAATTTCAAGTCGGACATTAGTAATTGCTGAGATAAATGCGTTTAACCAAACAGACAAACAGATTCTTCAGCTTTATTATTAAACGAAACGTACGTCATTATATATAACTATATAATACAACGGGATGTTCTTGATCCGGATCCTCCTGATTATGACCAACGGACGTGGCTGAAACTAGTCGAGGGAATGAACTTAAATAAGTACGTACAAACATCCCGTTGTATTATATACTTAGTTATAAATTCTTCAGCTTTAAAACGTTAGTACAGTCAGCGTAAGAGAAAAGGTACCCCGCCTTGGTAATGCTCACTTTGGAATGTGAACCAAAGGAACCTTTTATCTACCGCTGACCGTTCTATGTATCACTTTAGTTTGAATATTGTTCTAGAAACTTCGTCGACGCAGCCATGGCGGGTGTTTGTCTTGGCGGGACCAGTGTGTATGTTATATTCATCGCCACGTCAATAAAAGATGTAAGTTTTACTTTTTATTTTCAACTTTGAAATGAATTGTTTAAACGTTTGTCTAGACAGAGTCAATATAGAGTTGAGATCTGTTGCCAACCAATTAATTCAATTCTATAATAAGTCTTTTGAAGTACTATCTTATTCTTCTGAAGTAGCTAGGTACCTATCAAGTGTTTTGCAACGAATACACATAATTTTGGTAATAATCGACGGGAAAACCGACGGTCGGTTATATTGAGGACTAGCAGCGTTTCACCCGCGTAGTTTCCGTTCCCGTGGGAATACAGGGATAAAATATATAGCCTATGTTACTCGCTGATAAATTAGCTGACCATTATTGAAAGATTTTATTTTAATCGGTTCAGTAGTTTCTGAGCCTATTCGTTACAAACAAGCAAGGAAATAAATCTTTCGTCTTTATAATATTAGTGTAGACTGATGTTGACCATCCAGTCCACAAATTGAACTTGTCTGTCTTAAACATTTGGGAAGTTTGAAGACTATTTTTGGTTCAATATTCCTTAGGAAAATGTGAAACTTTAAAGCGCATTTTCTGGCATTAAGCCTTCTCCTTTTCTCTCACCTACAGACTATTAGCTAGAAAATACAGAAACATGCTAGTATTAATAATGAATTTATAAGGAAAGGCTAAGTAAGCTGAGGTTTATATGGGCTACTAAATAATTGATATATTAAGTTTTTTCCCGGAAACCGCTCTTATCAATACGATCATTTTGTTATGGTTTGGTTTTTCTGTACAAAGATAAATTATTGCGACTTTTATTTTTACTGAAATTAATGTAATCAAGTTCGATTTATCAACTCATTTATTTGCATCGACCTTTATCACTAACAAATGAACACACAATGAACACCTTCCCCTTATAAGTATTCTCAAATTCATTTACAAAAAAAATGCTTAAATTTGGCCATTGAAGAGTCAGTTTAACTGATCAGTTAAACTAGCGTCCATCCAAAAATGGTCGTCAATCACCGGAGCGATTCCAGATTCCAGTGGGGAAATCTAGTTGGCCTAAAACTTTTGGAGAGACGCCACAGTTTTATGTCTTGACTAATCAGTTTAACTGACTCGTCAGTGGCCACTTTTATATCTCGTATGCAAACGTCACAAAGTTTAGTTACTTATATTATCTTTTTTTATCACATCTTACACTGTACCAACTGCAAAAACACGCACAAATAACTATAAAGACTTTACTAAAGACCAATTATTGTCATGTTTTATTACTACGACACTGTTTTTATTGACCGACATTCTCTTCTCTAACATTTTGTGAGGAAATATTGTTTGTGTAATATTTTTTTGGAGCAGAAATAATGTTTGGGCGATAAAAGATAATATTTTTATTAAATATTTTGTCTCAAGTTCTTAAGATACTATGTTATTAGTAAAGATCATTGTATTAATCTTCTTTTTAATTAATGTTTCTAAGATGGTGTACTCATATAAAAAAGAACTGGTCAGCTGATCTTTGAGCGGTCGCCATGTTGGATTTAGAATTACGTTACATAATACAATGATATTCAATCCAAACGTATAGCATTTCAGCTCAATGTGACAAAAACATATACCTTCCTACAACGATGCAAGTGACGTCAAAAATTTTGGCCTGACTGACTGATCTTCCAACAAATTGCGAAATTTGAAGGAGCATCCTCAGGACATAATAAATTATGCAAAAATCCGATAAGAAAGGATCTTTGAAAATGCAAACTCATTCATAATTCACTTGAATAGAGGAAAAGATTGAGGGTTACAAATATTTACCCCGAAGGCGAATTGAATCCGTAAAAATGTTTACCGAAGTTCGAACTGTTCATTCATTTCCTTGTACTATTTGTAGTTACGAGTATTTGTAACCATGTTCCGCTACACGTGATCTTTGGGAACATTTGTTTACATAAAACATAGCCTATGTCCTTTCCCGGACCATAAGCTACCCCTGTAACATATTTCAACTTAATCGGTTCAGTAGTTTAGCCGTGAAAAAGTAACAGACAGACAGACAGACAGAAAGAGTTACTTTTGCATTTATAATATTAGTTAGGATTAGGATTAGGATCAGGATTAGTTAGGATTAGGATTTTGCTATTCCACCATAAATATTTGTTTATTAATTTTACTTAATTTTCTTACTTTAAAACATACTTTTTACATGTTCTTCATTACTTACGTGTCGTGTTCTTTCCTTAAACTTCGTAATACAAATATTTAAATGTTGTAAATTTCATATTAAAATGTGCCCTTTAATTTTTTTTCTTCTGAATTGTCCCTTGTTTAATTGGAATCGGCTTTTAACTTTAAACAGGTTTGGAATGTCATATTAGTCCCTTATTAGTTCCCACAAAGCTTACATTTTCGCCCTGCGGACGAGTTTTAGCTCTCCTGATTGTTGCCTCTTACGTTTTATTATTTTTTCGTTATTTTTAATATTTCCTTTCGCTCCTACATTTTTACAAAAAAAGTGAGATCCCTACTTATATTATAAATGCGAAAGTAACTCTGTCTGTCTGTTCCCTTTTCACGGCTAAACTTTAGAACCGATTGACTTGAACTTGTTGTTGTACAGGGGTAGCTTATGATCCGGGAAAGAACATAGGCTATGTTTTATCCCGAAATTCCCACGGGATCGAGAACTATGTGGGTGAAACCGCGGGGCACAGCTTAGTAAATAAAGCGCGTACTTTTAATAATTAAACATGCATAAATATCGAAACCCATAATGCTGTACTTATTTATTCACGTGTCGCTTCGATATATATATAAGCTAGCTGTGCCTCGTGGTTTTACCCGCGCAAAACCTTATCTCATGGGAATTTTAGGATAAAAAGTATCCTATGTGTTATTTCATATAAATCGGTCTAGCCGCTCTGACGTAAAGAAATAACTAACATCAAACTAGCTTAGTTAGGTGTCAGTTACTATAATGAGATGATGTAGTGCATGATTATGTAATGTTAAAAAAAACATACACACTAAGTCACACACTCACATACTTTTGTATTTTGTGAGTGTGTGAGTGAGAGGATATTCATTCCACTAAACATACATATTTTTTTTCTATTCCGCATTCCTGGGATAATATTATGTCACGCTATGAAATTATTTTCTAAGTATTTTTTTATACGAAATCCAAGTTTAATATTATAGTAGGATGTTTCTTACTAAATGACGACCTCGATGGCATAGTGGTCACCATGCCGGACTGCCATCCGTAAGGTTACGGGTTCGATTTCCGTGCGGGGTGAATATTTGTGTGAACCACAAATGTTTATCTCGGTCTGGGTGTGTGTGTGTTTCAATATGTAGTATTCATGTAAATCAAAGACATCAATAATAGTTACTTTGTTAACTTAATCAATCGAAATAATTTTCAATTTGAATCTGTTATATCGGAATTCCATTACATTTTTTATAATTTTTTTAAAGAAATATCTAAAAATTGAAGGTAAACTCACGTTGCCACGCAGATTCTCATCTCCGATTCCTAATCTAGTCTGTGTTGTGACTCTGGGGGACTATTGTAACTAGATTACATTGTATCAAGTTGAACTTGAATTGAAACCATTGTACAGTCAGGAACAAAAGACGATTTAACTTATTGAAGATTTAAACATTTTTTCAACACACTTGCTCATAAAGGGGCTCTTATTTGTGCAAAAACAGTTGAATAATGACACGTTTTATTCACTAGTGAGTTATAGGTTGTTTTTTTAAATTGCTTTGTTTTTAAAAAACTTTCGACACCATGAAAATGGTGTCCATACATTTTAAAAACAAACTTCAACTATGTTGCCTTACTTTTGGTAGGTCTATGGTCGATTCCATTCATTCATTCATTCGTTTTTTTTTTAATAAGTATATTCTTTTAGTCTTTGGCGATCACCATTGTCGTGTTGGATGCGCGCGAATAGAAAAACTGTTTATTTATTAGCGATAAATGATAATTTCTTCGCAAATGTGTTGAAAAACGGTGTATGGTACACGCGAGTATTGATGATTACTATCCTCGGCTATCTTCAGACCCTCGCCTGACGGCTCGGGCCTCAATAGCGCCTCGGAAGTAATCACCAACTTACCTCGCTTGTACCATAAATAACTATTAATTAAACTTTTCTTGAATTAAACTAAGGAAAATTTTGGTTTCGATCATCTTTTATATAAAAATAAAGAATGAGAATCAAGTCATAGATACACACTTAAATATTTTGAAAAGTTGCAACATTTAAAAAGTTGACCTCACCTACTAGGCTTTCTAACATTCAATATTTATATGTATTTAACAACTTGGATAGAGCCTTGGTAGCTCTGTTGAATTAAAAGCGTTTGCTACGTTTTAATATGATCCGGGGTTCAAATCCGAGCTGAAGTGCAAATTTTGAATGCAGAAACTTTTAGTTAAAATTAAAACACACTACACAATTTGATTTGACGAATATCATAAACAAACCAAACCAAGAATATTAAAACAAATGTACTTTTGACACCAACTACAAATTTTGTGACAAGTATTATTATTCATTCTTATCTATGAAATCTATTTAGATGTTACAGCTGACCCTGTGAAGCGAAAACTGAATCCCATTGTGGTGTCAGTTACATCCATATAATTGATTACGTCCGATGAGTAATACCTAGTACGCATGATTGATTTCATTCACTACACCCACCACGAGACAATGTTATATGGAGAACTAGCAGCGCCCCGCGGTTTTACCCGCGTAGTACCCGCTCCCGTGAGAATGCGTAGCTCGTAGTATCATACAATCTCGGCACAATTCACCATCGTGTATTAAAAAAATAAGTACCAGCGCCATCTATTGGTAGGATTTGTGACTACAAAAAGTTACAATAAAACATACGATTACTTAATCACAATCCCATGGGAATTTCGGGTTAAAAAGTATCCTATGTGTTATTCCTAGTTATAAGGAACACCTGTACCAAATTTAATCAAAATCGATAGAGTAGTTTTTGCGTGAAAGTGGAACAAACATCCAAACTCGCAAACATCCAAACATATAAACTTTCGCATTTATAATATTAGTAGGATATGAATAAATGTTTTCAAAGTTATTTTCTTGGTTTGATATTCGTAATCTATACTTCTATACTAATATTATAAAAAAGTAAAGTTTGTGTGTTTGTTAAATTGTAAGGGGTAATCTCAGGATCTATCCTTACCGGTATCACCGATGTCGGTAACAAAACTGCCCGACTAAAGTGGGAATGGGCGGGTCATGTGAGTCGGATGGCATCCGAGAAATGGGCCCACATAATGACTCAATGGGTTCCCGAAGGAGGGCGTCGTCGGGGTCGACCGAGAAAGCGTTGGCGGGACGATCTAGCTACCTTCGACAGTAGCTGGTGGGAGACTGCGAAGGATAGGGATGGTTGGAGGTGTTTGGGGGAGACCTTTGCCCAGCAGTGGGACAATATAGGTTAACAAAAAAAAAAAAAAAAAAAAAATCTCAGGATCTATTGAACCGATTTCCAAAATTTTTAACACGTTGAGATGAAACTACATAATTTAGTCTAAAATTTTTTTTTAACTTCGAATCGAAGTACGATCACAGATTCTTTAAAAAATCGGAAAAGACAGAAATAAAAAAACAAAATTAAAACCGCGACAAACATAAGTAAGAGTAATTTTATTTTACGGGGGTCTTTTATTTCTTATTTGTGTGTTCATTTCTTTTTGGATATTTTATGTAAAAAATGTGCGCGTATGTAAAATATGTGGGTTGTCTCTGGTACCCTGAATTTGGATAATAAACCTATTTAAAAGTCAGTTGAAGTTACAATATCTTTATTTCATTATACCAGCCAGCTGGTTCAATTAATTCTATAAAATACTAGCTGCGCCCCGCGGTTTCACACGCGTAGTTCCCGTTCCCGTGGGAATTTCGGGATGAAAAATAGATGTTGGCCGATTCTCAGACCTACTGAATATGCTCACAAAATTTCATGAGAATCGGTCAAGCCGTTTCGGAGGAGTATGGCAACGAAAACTGTGACACGAGAATTTTATATTTAAGATATCTAAAAATACGATTTTTATTTACACACATTTTAATATTCTAAAAATATTTACATTCATCATTTTTATCACTGACTGTTGTAAAGCCAATCTGGCATAACTGCTGAAATATGGTTTGGTTTAAAGTTGTACGGTTTATTTAAAGCTACACTACGATTTGCTCATGGGTTCAAATTCCAGATGTTTTCTTTTATTATTACACATGTTTGAACAACACAAACACACAACATATTTTCAGAATTACCAACTTATTATCTAAATCCAAAAAAATATCTAAAAAAAAAGACGACCTCGATGGTAGAGTGGTCACCATGCCGGACTGCCATCCATAAGGTTGCGGGTTCGATTCCCGTACGGGGTGAATATTTGTGTGAACCACAAATGTTTGTCTCGGTCTGGGTGTGTGTGTGAATGAGTGTGTGCGTAGTTTCTGATACCCTAGATACAAGCTTCGAGCTTAGTTAGGGGTCAGTTACTATAATGAGATGATGTAGTGAATGATTATGTTATGTTAAATGTTGTTCAAATTCGTAATCAAATCACCCACACATAATTATGTACTGTGCGAAATTAGTACCTAATTGTATATACCTCCTTACTATAGTAGTGTATCATTAGATACAGAGACCTTATTCTAATGTAAACCTTCTTTTATTCCAGATCTGTGATAACTTATCTCCAGACCACATGTTAAAAGTACAAGTTTACTGCGGAATACTACTCGTACCGTTAATAATTATAACTCAAATACGTCACCTAAAGTTCCTAGTACCATTTTCCATGTTAGCAAATGTTTGTCTTTTAGTTACCTTTGCTATAACATGTTACTACACTCTGGTGGATATACCAAGTCTTCATGAGGTCGTTTTAGCACATGACATTGGAAAATGGCCCTTATTCCTAAGGTAAGAGAGGTTATTTGATAATTAGTTTTAGTAGTTTGTTTGTTTTACAAAGCTAGCAAAAATACTTCTTTCATTAGCAGTTTGAGGAACGTTTTGTTACGTATGAAACAGTATTTTGGTTAATTAATATGTAAAACAATGCTGGATATAAAGGGAACGGTGTAGGCTGAAAACTAGCGCTGCTTGCGTATTTTGTGTGGCACAAGCTAAGCCTTGTGTCATTACCATAACTATTATGTTGCAATCTGTATTTAGTTTTAGGCAATAAATGGTTCTTTATTTATTTACTATGCATGTTTATAATTTATTTATTTATTTATTTTAGGAACATCAACAACATATACACCCCTATTTTGAAAATATGTGACTTATTAAAATCAGAATATCTGTAGCAGTAACTGAATCCATATATCTAATAAAAATATTAAAAATGATAGTCGATTACTTATCTTTAAAAAATACAAAATAAATGTCGTATTACCAGACGGCACACTAGCTATCAAGTATTCTGTGACGGCTCGGGTCGATGACCGCGCTCAGCTGTGTATCGCAGCGTTCGGTGTAGAATAACAATAAAATTCGGCGGGATTTTGAAAATCTTTGACTTATCATAACTTTTTAAATAAAAGCAAAAGAAAAAACTAACTTCACTATTATATTGTCACCCGTCGTTTACATTAGCTGTGAGATAAGGTATCGCAATTTCAAAATAAGGGTGTATATTGAGCATTGATAGGTTACAGAGGATATAGTAGAGAAAGTTCTGATACGCATGTAGATTATAGATGTCCACAGCATTTGTAACAATAAAAAGGCAACTACGACAACAGTTTACAATAACAAAATTAAAAGATAAAAAAACTTAAAGTAAAAAGACACAAAATAGGGTACATACATAAAATTTAACAAATTGGTCAGTGGTTATTACAAAGGTGATCTATAAGTTTATTTTTATAAGTTCGAGCAGAGTAATAATATAATTTTACAATCATCGTTCATTAAAAATACACAAACTTAGAATTACGATAATTCTTCACAATTTTGATAACTAATATTATCATCAATGAAAAAAAGTGGGTAGTTTGCTCTACAATAAAATCGTATCATCAATTAGAGATCGGTATTTGCTCAACAATAGAATCCTACAGGTTAAATTATCGCCATCATAAAGTATTGGCTCTACAAAGTAATCTTCTACCAACAAATAGCAAGATATTTCGGTTTTACGACGCAACATGTAACGGAAGACCCACCTGCCCATTTTCAATCTTGTGGCTGACATGATTGAAATCACAATGAAAATCGGAATACATAGTTTCTAAGGAAAACATAGTTTTTGAGAAAGGTGTGATAAACGAAGGGTTGTGCGTGATCGATTATGATGAGACCTTCTTCTAAAAGGTTCCTGTTTTTTTGTGGTTAAAAATCGTAAAAGAAAGAATGTTTCAATCAACAATTGGTTTTTTGGACAAAATAATTTAAAGAATTTTCGTATCTAAGTCCTTGGTTTCGTCTTGCAGTCTAGACAAAATAAAAATCGAATGAAAAATATAAAAAAGAAAAGATAAATTATTCTAAAAAAACTGTCAAAGTAACTCATTATTCTATGTTTTTCTAATCTAGATATACGTACACATAATATTGTAGGTTCATAAATTTTCTATAAATATTTTTAACATTTAAAATATTCCAGAACCATCTAGGTTACAAGGGACTCTATGGAAGCAAATTAGTATACAACAACAATTTTGACAACAGGCTACCCGCAAGTAGCTTTAATCGACTAAAGTGCCGATATTTTGTAAAAACAACTGCATCTGCAAATCTTAGCAGTAATCCAAAGCCTATATTATAATGTACGCATTACTTGTTCTTGTTTCAGTACAGCAATATTCGCAATGGAAGGAATCAACGTAGTCATGCCAGTTGAGAATGAAATGGCCAAGCCAAAACACTTTCTCGGCTGTTTTAGCGTACTAAACTGCACAATGGTGTTCGTTGCGTCTCTGTATGGAGTAGTCGGTGTGATTGGATACATGAAGTATGGGAACGCAGTACTGGGAAGCATCACGTTTAACTTGCCTCAGGGAGATGGGTGAGAAGTTTTGTATTGATATCTTTGATTTACACGAACACTACACATTGAAATAAAACACTTAAACGGATTTTTGTCACGTCAGAAAATGTAAAAAATACAAAATACTACCACGACAAAAATCCGTTTAAGTATTTTATTTCAAGGAGTTTTGTGTTTTAGGTTATGAATATTGATTGCAACTTGTAGATATTGAGTTAGATTCCTGGGTTAAAATTCTAATACAAGAGAGAGAATAAAAAACCAAAATGTTAAATTTAACCTCCATTTGAACCGAAGACCGTACTGAACCGTGGGTTGCAGTGCGTGGTACAATCGAACTACGGAATGTGTGTAAATGTCCATTCTATTAATCTTTTAAACTTGGGCTTATTTCACGACCTTCAAGTAAAGTTACTCACCAAGTAAAGTTAGTTTTGTCTCTTTCTTACTTTATGTCAAGTGACAAAGAAAAAACATGTGAGTAGGTACTCGGACCGTTACTTGAAGATGGTGAAATTGTCCCTTAGTCTGGTTAATTAAGACTTATCATCAAAATTTGCACACAACTTTGCATTTTGATATTCATTTAATTAAAAAAAAAACAAAGAGTAAGTAAATGTTAATGTGTCTGCAACCCCTAACAAGGAATAAAAAACAAATTTCAAAGTATTTTTTCGCAATCACGGTGCAACAATTAAAGCATTTGTAAAAGTTGGACTACAAAGTTATAAAATTACTAATTAATAATTGAAGAGCTTAAAATTTTACATAAAAAGGTTTTTTGACCTTTTCCTTGGGTCAAAATT
Organism: Timandra comae; assembly: GCA_958496195.1. Classification (NCBI taxonomy): domain Eukaryota; kingdom Metazoa; phylum Arthropoda; class Insecta; order Lepidoptera; family Geometridae; genus Timandra; species Timandra comae. Next base: position 1,891,966 of record OY292359.1, read on the forward strand.
AACCGTATTAGTGAAGTTTTCATCCTTTAAACCTCTCTAATTCAGTTAATTTTGATACCGGAAGAAAAACAGCCAAGAAACCTTTTTATAACCAAATTACAACATTATATGGGCAATGCAAAAAATCTGAGCGTATTTTGACTTCAGACCTTATTTCATTGGACAAATTTTCTTTTGATACTCACTCTGTTTTGCTTAATTATATAGTAAGGGCTCATTCACACGGGTTCCGTCATTGATGATTTATTATACATAAAACACGACACGTCATGACGGATGGACGTTCACATTGCATACGGAATAAGGATAATTCGACAAAATATCCGAGCTTTGCAGCCATAAAAAAACGGATCTATACTTTAATTCAATTTATAATAGAGATGTCGACTAAAAAAATCAAATTAGTTCGTCAGATATGTAGATTTCGCAAAAATATTGGACACGTATTATCTCTTTTTTGATACAAACAAATAATTAAGACGACATAGTGCATAGAAAACTCGTGTGACGTCACAGCTACATACATTTTTTACCAAGAATTATCGTCACAAGCCCCCATTCCTGATCTTTAATGCGTTATAACTAAGTTAAACTCAACTTAAACGTTACTAAATTATAACTACTGGTCCGATTTGCGAAATTCTTTCAGTGTTGGATAGCTCGTTTATCGATAAAGGCTATAACATCATGAGATCAATAGGAAAGAAGATCACGTGGGTTGAACCGTGTGGTGTCGATATCGTGTTAAAAGATGTTTCCCCAAAATGGTGAATTGCCTTCATGTGAATAAGCCCTAATAGTGTAGAAGCAGTTTATTAGCATAGTTTAGTCACACGTGAGAGTTCTTCGACACCTCTGTGAACGAACTGTAAACTACGCTCAAAATTATAACAATATAAGGATTAACATGTTTACAAGGTTTGAACTATTGAGATTACATGCGTCAATACCTTCAGAGCTATGAGTTATTCTTAGAAACCGTCTTAGAAGTTAGTTAATTAACAAGAAGTGATACTGTTCGTTAAACTTATGAAATGAAAACTTAATTAACCGAAGTGGATAAACTTGTATAATAAAAGCGAAATTGAGTTTGTTTGTTTGTGAAGCTTTGACGTAGGTAATGGTAACTACTCAAATAATGGCCAAACCATGCAATAGCTTATGGTATCCTGAAATTCTGACGAATGAGATCTTCTTGGATAAAACCGTATAACGCCGCTTGGACAATATTTATTTATTAAACTAGAAGATAACTTAACCGATTTTGACAGTATGTGTAAATTGACAATACTTATTGTCAACTAACTGTGCCCGCGACTTCGTTCGCGTGGATAGTGAAACTAATCTGTAGAAGCAAAATTTCTAAAATTGTAATAAACAGCAGGGGGTGTTATTAGACCGACACTGAACCCAAAAATGTGTTTTTTTTTTTTTTGTCTGTTTGTTTGTTCAGGCATCACGCAAAAACTAAGTACTTATTGTCAATTAGAAATCATCTAGGCACTCCAGAATTACATCCATGAATGGTTGTAATACATAAATAATTAGTCCCGATAGAGATTCTAAGAAACATTGCTACGAACATTCAGGGAACTACGAGTACTACGAATAGTAACTTTATCATTCGTAGTACCAAATACTACGCACCCATAAAATAAAATAGTCTTGTAAACATCCCAGTATCATACTTAATACAAAGACTGGTTTTTATATAAGTGATTCTTTATTCAAATCCAATTGTTTTCTTTCAGATTGGCGCTCACAGCGAAAATTTTGGTCGCCATAGCGGTGTTTTTTACATACTGTTTACAAATGTACGCACCAATGGACATCTTGTGGGTGCGAATGAGACAAAAAATAAGTAAACAGTACCACAATATAGCACAGATTACGTTGAGGACTGTCAGCGTTATTTTCACCGGTGAGCAAATTGATTTTGATCGTTCTATTTGTTTGCTTTCGATATTTTGTTTTATTTTATTTGTAACAATTGTTTATTATGTTTTGTTTATTCTGATGCCTGAAGCGGTAAATGCTTGCCAATAAGTATGTAGGTTACAGGTTAGATTTCTGGGTCAAGTGAGAGAAAATAAACAAATATGTTTATTTTTCCGAACGTGTTTCGGATTAGCAATTATCAGCACTCATCAGACAAGCGTTGTTATTACACTTACCTATTTCTCCTCTCTATACGTAATTCGCACCTTTGGGAACAAAGGGTCACTACTGCAACTTTTTGCAAAAATGACTCATACCTATATGCAGAAAAATCGATTCTATATATATATACTCACCAAAAACGGTGATAATCGCATAACAAACCTCGTTTTGAAGACGCGAAGTACGTTTTAATATTTCCCGAAATTGCTCAGATTATTTGAAATGTAATGGGAGATACAACACCTTATTATGATGCTTATCTTAAAAAATAATAAGATAGGTTTCGTTCCATTTTCAAACTCAGTAGATACTTACTTAGGCGTATCCAAGCGAGCTAAAATATTATGTACCTACCTACTTGGAAAGTTCATAGATGCGTGAAAGTAAAAAAGTGGCTAACAAACTTTTTGCAATATATTTTTCACGACACTAGTTTCGTTAGCATATTGGAGACGAGTACCTATAAGTTTTGCTCGTTCTAAAATTTGTACGATGAGCCTAAAAAGTTTTGACTTCAAAACTAAATTTCAATAATAAGAGTTCCTTATTTAGCCTTACTCTTTCAACAAGTAAAGTTCTAGCTGTGCCCCGCGGTTTCACACGCATAGTTCCCGTTCCCGTTCCCGTGGGAATTTTGGGATGAAAAATAGATGTTGGCCGATTCTCCGACCTACTGAATATGCTCACAAAATTTCATGAGAATCAGTCAAGCCGTTTCGGAGGAGTAAGGCAACGAAAACTGTGACACGAGAATTTTATATATTAGATAATAGACAAGTATTACTTAGTTTATGGGATATTTATCAAGTAAACAATTGCATTATTTACTTCGAGTTTCCGATATTACGACGCTATGCAAACACCATAACGGAAACTCAAATAATGACATAGGTATTCCATGGTAAATTATTACGTGAACCATGACAACATGAGTGGTTAATAACCACGATAACCAAATATCCAAGAAGCAGAATATTCACCAAATTGGACTGCGAAGCAAACGGTTGCGGGTTCGATTCCCTTGCGAGGAAATATTTATGTGTGTGATACCTATTGTATGACAAATGATTTCTCGATCTGCGTGTGTAAATGAGGCTAGGATAAAGCTGAGACGCAGGCGACGACGCAGGCCGCGCAGGGCAGAGAAGAGCAGATTTTGTAAAGCATGGAATGGAACGTATAGAGAGAGAGCAGGACAGACACATGTCTGAGTGGCACGTGCCTGCTCTGCCCTGCGCTGCGCGGCCTGCGTCGCTTGCGTCTCAGCACACGCCTAGCCTTAGTATGTACGTAGTTTCTGATACCCTAGATACAGATAGGTTAGGTTACGTAGGAAATAAACCTTTAAACAAACGATAGAGTGGTTGATGATAACTCTAAAACTATATTTCAATACATTTTTCTCTTTTTTTCAGTGATATTAGCAATAGCAGTGCCAGACCTCGAACTGCTGATCGGTCTGGTGGGAGCCATATTCTTCTCAACCCTAGGTTTACTGATCCCACTGGTAGTACAAACAGTCCACCGCTGGGACCGCGGTTTGGGACCCTATAGATACATATTGTGGAAAAACGGGATTTTACTGGCGTTCTACTTGATAGTACTAATATCGGGATGTTATTCAGCGATTAGTGAAATTGTAATAAAATATAAGAAATGATATCTTAGTTTTTTTTACTTACCCTGTTGTCTAAATGTGTTTGTATGGAGCAGATCTTGCGATAAAGGTAAGTTATTGATATTCCGTCAAAGCTGGTTAAACCAAAAACTTAAGTTATAAATGATGGTTTTTGGTTATTTTTGATGATTTTTGGATGAATCCAAAAATTTAAGTTATAAATGTTTCAGAAGAGAAAGACCCCGTAGTCTTAACCTAAGTTTTTGAAAACTACGTACTTATATCAAACATGTCTAACTACCAACCTAAACTGCTGAACCCATTACCAAAAGCAACGAACTGAAATTAACTTCAAGAAAACTTGTTCTTATAAAACCTTAGTATCAAAACATTAGTCCGTAATCTAATTTCGTGAATGTTTCGGAAATACTTAATTTCTAAATCTGGAAGGACTAAATACTTAGGTATATAGGGAATATAAGGACTTACTTTCCTTTTGTTCATATACGGTACCTGAGCTACGTCAGCAACCTAATTCTACGTGTTCTAATTAAAAGATAAAGGTACGTACATACTCAGTGCAGAGCGAGACGCCGTTGGCGCGGACGTATGGCACTCATCCTCCTGATGATGGCCACCGGACGTGGCTGAAACTAGTCGAAGGAATCGACTTAAATAAGTACGTACAAACATGCCGTTGTATTATATAGTTATATATAATGACGTACGTTTCGTTTATTAATAAAATACGTACATACTCGCTTAGCGTAGTAAAGGTGTACAGTACACACGTCATGGTAATTTTCTTACTTCAACTGACGTTTAATTTTCTGGCTTCAAATTTTCAGACCCCATATTTTCCGATTTCAAATTTTCTCACCTCAAATCTAACCTCAAATTTTCTGAGCTCAATCTTTTTTTATTATTGGAACGTTATAATAGTTCCATTTACACTAATTAACTCAATAATGACATCACATCAAAAATTATGATAAAAAGAAGCGAGGTGCGAGTAGTATGTTTCAGGTTTTCTTAGAAGTACTTTAACATATTATTATTACAACATCTTACTTTTATACTTAATTATATTCTCTCGTATTCTTACTATCCTACTAATATTGAAAGTTTGTATGTTTGTTTCTCTTTCACGCAAAGACTACTATTATTATTATAGTATTGATTTAGATTAAATTTGGTACAGATGTTCTTTATAACTAGGAATAACACATAGGATACTTTTATCCCGAAATTCCTACGGGATTAGGATTCACGCGGGTAAAACCGCGAGGCACAGCTAGTTCATAGATAAGTGACCATTTTGTCCCCTCCTCTTCATACAACCAGAGCGGCGTATAGCTCTTTAGGGAGCTTTCTTGAGCACTTAAAAATAATGGGGCTCGTAACAGTCATACAAACAACTATTTTATTAAAACTTATGAAATTAAGCAGTAAACACCACTTATTTTAATTAGCAGTTGACAGAAACATGCTTACTTATTATGTAAATAGCGATAGGATGGAAGGATAGCGTCGCTGTAATCACATCTTTTGGTTGTCAGTTTATTGAAAATGTATCCAAATGATATTATAGTCACAATTACAATAGGAGCTCCCATTTTGAAGAAAAGATTGAGGCTTAATACTTTATTCGTAGTTTTTATTTTAAAGTTACAAGAAATCTATATGCTACAAGAATAAGGGCCTATTTCACCATCTTCAAGTTACGTTCTGAGTAGGTACTCACATGTTTTGTCTTTATCAATTGATATAAAGTAAGAAAGAGACAAAACTAACTTTACTTGAAGGTAGTGAAATAGGCCCTAAGTATATTTTCATTTAGAAAAATACAAACTTTACGAACATCCTACACGCTACAATATAGGAACGTTAGTTTAAATTTAATATGGCCTACGCAAAGATAACGGGCTATTTATTTTTTATAGTCTGTGCCCCGCCGTCTTACCCACGTAAATCTCGATCCCGTGGGATTTCTAGGATAAAAGGTAAGTATTAACTATGTGTTTGATTTGAATTTTCAATTTCAACATAAATAAGTACTTAACTACTTTTAAGTATACCTACTTAAAAGTAGTTAAGTACTTATTTACTTATTTATACATTTTATTAACTTTTCTACACAAGTTAAAGGATATTAAAGATAAGATACCAATTCTATAATAACACAAAGTAGCGGAGATATTTTGTAGCTTAATCTAGTTGATAGTTACCAAGCCACGCAGATCTCAAGTCTGAAGAGGTAAAGTACTTAGTTAAGTTTAAAAGCAGCTATAAAATGAAACAACTCGATAAATCTACTTCGTGATACCGTCAAGCTAATGATGTAATTTACGAACTTAGTGCTAAGGTAAGTTTACTATTTTGGTAATGGTTCCTAAAATTATTTGGTTAAATAAAATAGTGTCTTAAGTCAAGATGGTAAAGTCGAAAATCGTGTTTTGGTAAGATTTTGGTACTTTGGAGCTAAGTCGTCAGCAAAGACTAAATAAATTGTTGATTGGCATAATTGCCTTGTAATAGCCTCTTAAAAAGGAAATACTCCATGTTTAATGGGATTTCTCATTGAATGTTTACTAGAATAAAAGGAAATCTCGTTTGTTCGCTAACTTCCTCTTAAAAGGTTAATAAGTAAGTACTTACTTAATTTTATTGTGAAACAGAGATCAAGAACTACTTATCCGATTTGAAAATTATTTTCGCATTTGATATCCTTTTATAGAAAATTTTAAAATTACATATCTAGATACAAAGATTCGAACTTAGTTAGGGGTCAGTTAGTAATAATGAGATGATGTAGTAAATGCTTATGTTAATGTTACGTTACTACCTAAAAGATAAAATTCAAGGCGGATGAAATAGCGAGTCACAGCAAGTACCTACTTCATCCTAACTAATATTATAAATGCGAAAGTAACTCTGTCTGTCTGTCTGTTACCTTTTCGCGCTAAACTACTGAACCGATTGACCTGAAATTTGGAACAAGGGCAGCTTATGATCCGGGATAGAACATAGGCTATGTTTTATCCCGAAATTCCCACGGGAACGGGAACTACGCGGGTGAAACCGCAGGGCGCTGCTAGTAGATTCATATATAATATCTCGATCAGAAACATTTCTTTGTGTTATACTGTTTTTCAGCATACGTGTCTGTGCGTGAAGTCTATGTAGGTATGTATCTTATTTACTGTTATGATACAATATAGGTAGTTAGTAATTATACAAAATTGTTAAAACGCGTCGTGGGCGCATCGCACTCATCCTCCTGGTGAAGGCCACCGAATGTGGCTGAAACTAGTCGAGGTATTCGACTTATACGTACGTGTAAATATCCCGTAAAAAGATATTAATTATAAACAATGACGTACGTTTCGTTTAATAATAAAAAAAATGTTATAGACCATATTTTTTACTTTATTTATCTAACTTTACTTAAACCTATTATATGCTTTGGAATATAGGACTATAAAATGGTCAGCGTGCTAATAGTGGCAAATCGGAATAGTTTTAAATATTTAAAGAAAAAAAGAGCAAGTTTTTTTTAAATGAGGGTGTTTTATTTGATACCTTTAAAGAGTGAAGTATTGAAATTAAAACATTTTTATATAAGAAACAGCGAAACGTGTATTAAGTTATTTTACATATTTATCATACATACAATATATTCAAAATCCAATATATTACTAATATAAATACATATAATAATGCTTATTTATCACAAAAGCGATATTTCTTGGAAGATACAAGCAAATTTCGACCGTAATTCTGCTAATTAAAGTGCATAAGGCAATAGTTTTTAGACATTTGAATATTTTGTTATGTATGTACATATGATAGTGTAGTATATTTTATACCGTATAGTTTAAAAAGTTATGAAAAGGACAATAATATAATCTGTTTTTAGTGAAATTGAAATAACGCGAACCAAGTTAATCTATGACATTTAATCCAGTGTACATTAGTGCCACAATCTTTTCTGTACCAGTGGCCAAAATTGGAAGAATGACAACATTGTCATTTTGACTATACACCCCTATTTTGAATTCGAGATACTTCATCACACAGCTAATGTAAACGACAGGTGACAATATAATAGTGAAGTTAGTTTTTTTCTTTTGCTTTTATTTAAAAAGTTACTATAAGTCAAAGTTTTTTTAAAATCCCGCCGAATTTTATTGTTATTCTACACCGAACAACCGGCGAACGTTGCGATACACAGCTGAGCGCGGTCATCGACCCGAGCCGTCACAGAGTACTTGATAGCTAGTGTGCCGTCTGGTAATACGGCATTTATTTGGTATTTTTTAAAGATAAGAAATCAACTATCATTTTTGATATTTTTATTGGATATATGGATTCAGTTACTGCTTCAGATATTCTGATTTTAATAAGTCCCATCATTTCAAAATAAGGGTGTATAGAGTCACCAAGTTTTCCGTGCCGGCGGCCATAAGAGGAAGCTACTATTGTCATTTTGATTTTAATGTCATTTGGATACATTTTCAATAAACTGACAGATGCGATTACAGCGACGCTGTCACCGGCACAGAAAATATTATAACACAATACTCATTGAGATCATTTCTTGTTTTATTCGTATAACATTTTTAAACTGTACGTTATTTCAACTCCACTATTATTTAGACATTACACTTATTATTTTAATTTATTAATATTTAGGGGGACATAACAAAATCAATATTCAATAATCACAAAAATATATTATTCTCTTTCTTTGGCCTCTTGTATTGACTAGGAAATGTTTAATTCGAGATCATTATCTTATTTAATACTTTATGATATCAATAGAGTAATTTAGTACAATGTAAATGCAAGGCAAGATTGTTTTATCGTAATTTCATCCTTATGTAGTAGTAATAAGGTACAAATTAAAATGCTTAGAAATCCTAATACAGGTATAACGCTACATTAGCATTCAATTTTGTATCTTATTACAAGTAGATAAGTATGAATTTTCAATGTGACTTAGCTTAGAATCAATAGAAGTGTTTTGGCCGAATTATGGTTTGAGTAATCTTAGTCAGAACGTCAGAATTATAGAGCTATGTTATCGCCATTTTACTTAGTGATGTCATTTTTGACAAAAACAATAAACTATAAAGCCCGGTCGTAATTCCTGCGTAAATTATAATGCGTCCCGCTCGCAGGGTTGCAATGGCGAGCGGGACGCAGGTGCGACAGAGATAGATAGCTACAGGGTAACGTACGATATTCTCTGTGAATTACGACCGTGCAATCAACAAATGTTAATCAGTATATTCAGACTTTGACGTCAAAATCTTACTAAGATTACTTAGATCTTAGTTCGACCAAACACTATTAGCTTCTCTCTTTCTAATGAATAGAATTTGAAAGGCAGAAAGAGATAGAAAATAGTTAGGCTAATATTACGGTTATATTGTGCTATTATATTATCTTATACACTAATGGAAAAAATTAAGGGATCAAAAAAATATTCCAAATTTTTCGGTACTTTTCAACAGGCCGTAACTTTGAGAGAAATGGTCGTACAGGAAATAAAAAAAAAGGAAATTGTAGCTCCAAGTGTCTAGTTTTTGGATTAGAACTTCAAAATTTTGTAGCCTCCGCGGTTTTTGAGTAATCGTAGAAAAACCAGCAACAAAAAAAATCTCAAATTTTTTTTAGTTTTTTTTTTGGTCTACGAGCGTGGAAAACCCACCTTTAACTTTCTGTGCGACCATTGGTTGCTGAGATATCGATAATCAAAGACAAAAAGATCCTTTTCCATTTGAAGACCGATATCTCAGCGAGGAGTGGACGTATCAGGGTGTTTAAAAAAAGAAATTAAAGCTTAATGAACAAAGTATCCGATCCTTATGGTGGTTAAGCTAAAAAAAATTTTTCCACGCTCGTAGACCAAAAAAAAAACTAAAAAAAAAATTGAGAATTTTTTTGTTGCTGGTTTTTCTACGATTACTCAAAAACCGCGGAGGCTACAAAATTTTGAAGTTCTAATCCAAAAACTAGACACTTGGAGCAACAATTTCCTTTTTTTTATTTCCTGTACGACCATTTCTCTCAAAGTTACGGCCTGTTGAAAAGTACCGAAAAATTTGGAATATTTTTTTGATCCCTTAATTTTTTCCTTTAGTGTATTATACATCATATCTATATCTTATATTATTATGTAATTATATGTAGATATAACACTAACTATAAAGATTAGCTGCCTTATTATATTGTCATCATAACTAATTATTGCATTATACATAGTTCTATAATACTAATTTACATATCTAATAAAAATATATAAAAACACAAACGCTACGTCTACATAAAGTCTCACAATAGTATTATCACTTTACCAAGATCGATATGAATAAACTTTTAATGAGGAAAATTTAAGCAACTGATCGATTTTAGTCAAATAATTCGACTAATTTCGGTCACATGTAGTCACACGACGAAAGTTGCACTGTATTTTATAAACTATGATAAAACAATATGTTATTTAGAATACACTTGTGTTTTATTTATTATATTTTAAGCTTTAGAAAAACGAAACTGTACTAATCAACTTTATTTAACACCTTTTTTCCATTAATGAACGTTTTTTTTACTTGTAAGTATTAAGTTTTGTGCATACTTAAAAAAAATCATCTATGTTTTTTCTCTTACATTCACGTGGTAATAGAAATATACATCACGTTCAAAAGATAACGACCGAAGTCGCGGGTATAGCTAGTTAATAATATATTTGCAGTCTAAATTAAAATAAGTCTATTTTTTATAATTCACACAGAAACAACAGCACTTAAATAAATATAAATATTCAACTTAAAAGTATTCCTTACTGTCAAAACAGTTTCTTATTATAATGGCCTATTTCACCATCTTCAAGTAACCTTCCGAGTAATGACTCACATGTTTTGTCTCTGTTACTTGATATAAAGTAAGAAAGAGGCAACACTACTTTTACTTGGTGAGTAATATTACTTGAAGATCGTGAAATAGGCCCTAATAGTAACAAATCTCAGTGCATTAAAAACTTAAAATGTTGACTAAACAATCATCCAATACTTTGCATGGAATGTTTGAATTTTAATAATTTATTTAAGTTATTGTAAAGCAGATCCGGTGGGTTGGATATTATGAAGTATACCAAACCGAGTATGGATAGCACTGCACGCCATATTGAAAAATGTGTCCAAGTATGGTAGAATGTTGGTATTGTGGGCTGAAACAAAAATAACATATTTAGAATATGGAAAAACTGTATGAGACGCTTTACTTTCTACGATAAACTGTATGAAAACCATTTTTAACTGGCTACTTAACATTTTGTGAACGGATAAAAAACTTTTTTTTTTTCCTTTTATCTTTTGTGCATATTTTATAAAAAAAATGCAATTTTGTAATCCAAAACTAAACTTTTTTAAGTAACAATCTAATTTTGCCTTGCGATTGATGAATGGTCATTAATTCTATCACCACCAATTTATTTATTTCTTGCTTACATGCATCATTTCAATACGTAAACCCACTCCAGCCGGGCTAGCATGACTTCGAAAACGCGATAGACAAAGCAATTTATCAACATCCAACTGTCAAAATATGATGAAAATATCCGCCATATTTAATTATACCACGTAATAATGTATGAAATTATTATGACATTTGGTCATGCTCGCGAAATCGATATAGCTATATAACGACATCCAACTGTCAAAATATAATACACACATCAAAAGTGTCTAGGGATCAAGCATTTTTATGCGGATTTCTTGAGATTGAGATGTGGCTTTGTAATAAATTTATGATTTTATAAATTTATATGGATCCTTTTTGGTGCATTTCATAATTTGAATCAGGAACTGTGAATCAAATTCGAGTAAAAGATGAAAATCAGCTGCCAATATTTTCCCTATAAAAACATACAACGCATTGAAGACATTATTAGTGCTACTGTTTCCCTACTACTGATTAAAACCAACGTTATTATGGAGCGGCGACGTCATTTAAGCAGGGAAGAAATGCTCAGAGCCGTGGGAATGATAGAAGCTGGTTCCCGGCAACGTACTGTGGCTTTAGCTCTGAATACAAGTCAGAGTGTTATCAGTCGACTTTGGACACGTTACCGAAGCACTGGTACCGTGGCTGAGCGCCATGGAGGACGGTATCGCTGCACCACACGGAGACAAGACCGATACATTCAAATCTTAACTCGAAGAGCTCCAACAATAACCGCCATGATGTTAGCCGTGCGGCTTCATCACTCTTCAGGGAACTTAATTAGCGACCAAACAGTCAGAAACCGCTTGCATGAAGTGAACCTTCATTACCGAAGACCGCTACGGGTACCACCTATAGCAATGCACAATCGTAGGATTCGATATCAATGGGCTCTTGAACACAGAAATTGGGCAGAAGAACAATGGCGTTTCGTGTGCTTTTCTGATGAGTCTCGTTTTGGTATGAGACCGGATACAAGACGTATACGACACTGGAGAACCCCTGGACGCCAACAGCGATTAAAATCCTGCCAGGAAGTCCATCCTTATAGTGGTGGAACCATCATGGTATGGGCGGGTATTTGGATCGGCGGAAGAACTGAGTTGATTTGGATCAGAGGCAACCTCAACGCTCAAATTTATGCTGAGACGATTGTATCAGACGTCATCGTTCCTCTACAAGTGCAAATCGGTCCCTTATTTCAGTTAATGCATGATAATGCACGACCGCACACCGCAAGAGTTGTAAGACAGACTCTCGCCGCAGCTAACATCAATGTCCTGCCCTGGCCTGCTCAGTCGCCAGACTTGAACCCGATTGAGCATGCATGGGATATGCTACAGAGAAGAGCTCTGCCGAATATGGAGGGTATCCAGTCGCAAGAAGACCTTTTTTTGTTGTTGCAACGAACATGGGCGGCCATTCCACAGCGTGATTTGGATGAACTCATTTTGAGTATGCCAAACCGATGTTCTTGTGTTGTTAGTGTTCGCGGTAGAAACACGGATTATTAATTGTTTAAGTTACCCAATAAAATTTTAAAGAAAACTGTTATTTCAGTATTTTTTTCGAACTTTAATGTTAGTGGTTCAAATGTCAAAAATCCCTTTATTAGGAAAATGGCAAATTTCTTTATTAATGCAAAGGTGACTTGGTTTATCGTTACTGTGACAAACGAAAACACTTTATTTGATGAATCCTTAAAGAAAATTTTAATTAATATCAATCAGGAGAAAAGTTATTGCAAAAATATATGTTGATCCCTAGACACTTTTGATGTGTGTATATATAGCCGCCATATTTTATTTGATCAAATCGTACCACGCCATAATTCATTTGGTCATGCTTGCGAAATCGATATTATTTCGTGGTGTCTATATATTTTATCACGCACAGTCATGCTAGGCAGGCAGACACAATTATAAAACGCCATTTAAAATACAAAACGCGAAGAGATATTCCAATGCGTTCCGTCAAATTACCATCAGTAAAGTAGGCACTAATATTTCCGCAGTAACAATTACAACTTTGTAGACGTGTAGTAAACATTTTAAGGGCAGTAAAATGATTTAACGGATTTTCTCATCATATTAAAGTGATTGAATGAGGAGTCCTTGAGACAGCTTTTATTGATATAATGATGATAAATTAAAATGATCCGACGATGATAAATTAGAATGATCAGATTATCCCTTATTTTATGTAACTGCTCGCCAAATTGAAATGAAGTTATTCAACATATTAAAATCGCAATTAAGTTTTATTTGAATGTGTATTGATTATCATCGCGTTTTGAGTAAACCAGTTATGGTCCTATGGTATGCGAAAGTTATGGATTTAATTTTACTATGCTCTATCTATAGTATACTCTGATTCAAGGCACAGTATAATAATGAGTACTAACTTACTCAAGGTAAAATTTCGTGTGCATGAAGTCGTGTTTTTGCCAGCTTTTTATGCTGTCTTTTTAGGTAAGAATTGTTTTTAATTTTCAAGTGAAAATATGATGTCGATCATATTATCATCTTAAAGCCGAATTTGCAGATCACGCAAATATTTTCCACGCACGGGAATCGAACCCACAAGTCTGTTCAGCAGACTAAAGTGGTCGCTATGCCACTTAAGCCCTCAAAATATTCCAATTAATATAAAAACAACTTACCACAGTAAAATTCCCAGTCATATTAGCGACTAACGGCGCATACTGATACACCATCAGATCGTCATACATTCGTGCCGCACAACACACGAGTAAACACGCGGTATACAGCATAACTAGTACTATAGGTTGGAAGTACGGTTGAAGGCCGCTAGTTAACTCTATGCTGGGTATGTCTAACCTGAAATCAGAAATTAATTTTAGTCTATTTTTTTTCTGGGCTTTGGTTTTTATAACAATTAAATTAAAAATTAAAAAAACCCCAACACAATTACTTTCAAACCCCCATAACTTTTAAACGGGTCAACCGATTTTCATCAAACATGTGTAAGAACACTCGCACGTAAGTCCCCTTTAATACAAACTAAATTGAAATCGGTTCATCCGTTCTTCGGGAGCTATGATGCCACAGACAGCTGTCTGTCTGTGGCATCATAGCTCCCGAAGAACACATACACACACATTCCCCCCTCTTTTTGCGTCGGGGGTTAAAAAGAGAAATTATGGTTCGATTTTTTTTTATTTGATGTCGAAATATTAGTCTTGACAATTAAGCAATAGATTGAAGTTTGAACTTGCAACTTTGGCTGATGAACTTGGCAATATTTTAGTATCTGTACTATGCACCACAACTTTTTGGAACTTTGCGTTATGGACGTATAGACTTGAGATTTTGCATTTGGATCTTAGCATATTGACAAAAGAACTATGCACTCTGTTTTTAGAACTTATTACTTTTACTTTAGAAATAGGCACTTTGGTGCCAGACAATCATCTTAGTCTTGATATTTAATTTTGACTCTAGAACTTGCCTCTAAAGTATTGTAATATTATCAAATAATATTAAAATAAATTATAATAGTACTGATGTCGACCAACCCGCAATTGGCCAGCGTGGTTGACTAAGGCCTAATCACCCTAATTCAGGGTAAGCTCGAGCCCCTCGGTGGGGACATTATATGAGCTGATGATGATGATGATGATAATAGTACTCACCTATCTAAAACAGACAACAAACACAGTACACAGAAGAAATAATACGATGCCACATACGGCATTGTGACTACAGCATGGAACGACAGATGACCAGCGTCTAAGCTATCTGAATAGCTTATTAGAAGCAGGTGCATAAGTGACAACCCTCCGAGTATGCCGTGGCAAGCTGGCGCGAAACTACGCCATGCTTTTTGTACTGTTAACGCTACGTCTAGTGGTGTTAGGTCGCCGAGTCTGAAATAACAAATATATTAGTTAGTCATCTTAGTATTTTTAAGGAACTATTGTCAAAATGTTTATACACACGATCTTAAATACATCATATCCTACTAATCTTTTCTACTAATATTATAAATGCGAAAGTTTGTATGTTTGTGAGTTTGGATGTTTGTTACTCTTTCATGCATAAACTACTGTATTGATTTAGGTTTTTGGTACAGATATTTCTTATAACTAGGAATAACACATAGGATACTTATCCCGAAATTCCCATGGGATTGGGATTCACGCGGGCAAAACCGCAGGGCGCAGCTAGTTTATTATATTCAGGTTTTTTTAGTTTTAGGCTTAAATAAAACTCATAATAATACAACTTATGACTCTAATCAGAATCACACAAGTTATAAACTAACATTAAACCTTAGCTCGCTTAAATACTAAAATTAGAACTTAAACTCAAAAATTTGCCTTTAAATAAGCCATGTATAGTCAGGGTTTGAACCTGTAGAGGCATACTAACAGGTCAGTGTAAGTGATACCTAAAGATTTTTTTACAGCTTATTATTTTTTTTAGCAGCCAAAGTAAAACTTCATACACATGAATACATCTAAATACTAAAAAAACTTACCTCAAATACTTATCCCCTTCCCGAGACTGCTGTGACTCCAGAATCCTCTCTCTCCTCACAGCTCTGAACGTTCCACCTCCTTGAAGATAAATCTTCTCAGGTCTCCGAGAGCTGAACGGGTTTAACCGCTCATCATTTGGTGATGTGAGCGGAGACGGTGATGAAAACGGATTGTCTATGTATTGTTCGTGGTACGGCATACTGGATTCTAGAGTTTCTAGCATAGCTGTTAGGTCTGTTGGTCGGGCTGAAATAAAAATAATTATGAAGTAAAATTAGAGTCAGTATATTGATAACGAAACTTAATAGATACTATTAATCTACTATATAAAAATAAAATAAAAATCTGGAAAATCAACGGGAAAATTGGACCCGTGCGAAGCCGGGGCGGGCTGCTAGTTAGAAATTTAACACTATTCCTGATAATTATTTAGAATTAATTAAAGGAATTTTGTTAATATTCCTGGCAATTCTTTAAAGGAGATTAGAGATATTTTTCTTGAGGAACTTACAATTTGCTAAAAATACTAACAGGAATAAAAATCATAGTTAAATACACATTGACTTTTGATTATTTGATTTTTTTAAGTAAGTATTAATTAACAAATCATGGATTAACTATACCATTATTCTTACTTGTTAATAATATTACTTGTTAATAATAATAAAACAAAAACATACCAGATTTACTGCCCGGTTTACTCTTAGTTCCAGTTTTGAATACTTTAGGACTGACATCTCGTCCATTTGAATTACTATCCTGTCTCTCGTCCCTAATTTTTCTTCTCGTCTTCCGTGGCTTGTGACGAGGTTCTTTGGATGATCCATTATTGTTTTCAACGTCATTTGGTTCAATTTCTAGTTCTCCGCTGAGTGTTACTACTTCGTCTTTGTTGTATTCTTTTAGGTAGTCATCAACCTGTAAATCGGGGATGATGTATAGTAAAAACAACTATGATTTTAACCAGAATAATTTTATATAAACATATGAAAAAATTCTTCATTCACTAAATCCTTGTTAAGTAATTTTTTTTTAGATACTTAGGGCTGATTTTTGCATCGCCAGATAACTTTTATTCGGCGAATAAAATTGACATTTGACTGATTTTGTATGGAATAACTGTCAAAAATTCAAAATTATTTGTCGAATAAAGTTATCTGGCGATGGAAAAATCAGCCCTTAAAGAAATAAATTTCTCGGGATATCTCTGAGAAATTCCATAACTTTATGCTATTATTTATTCTGACTATATGTAATTAGGTACTAGATTACATAATAATACTATTTAATAATATACTTTAGGGTCTTGTTTATAGTTATTTTAAAAGTAAATACTAACCTTTTCTAAAGCACTCAAACTAGAACCAGGAACTTCAAAGTCATGTATATCTCTATCCCGATGCTTTGATGAGTGTCTTTTCTTCTTCCTATAAGACGGACTGCGTTTCTCCTTATGTCCACTAGAAGGTCTTGACAGACTCTTCATAAACTTTTCATCTAAACCGTTTGGATCATGAGAGTAAAACACGAAAGAGGTCGTTTTATCTGTTTTCTTTATTTCTTTCTCAACAAACCCTAAAATACCTTGTTTTAGCTGCTCGTGAATGGGTAATTCGACGGATTCATGTTCAGATTTGATCCAGCTATCACGTTTTGACTTTTCCGAAGTAGATTCTTCAGGCTGTGGTTCATTTTCAACGGTTTCAGTCGCGTCAACGTGCCCATTAGATAACTTACGAGAACCTGATCGGCTTCGAGATTTCTTTATTTTTTGCTTCGGTGATGGAGACCTGGCCACGGAATGGACCTCGGCTATCTCCTCAGTCACATCCACGCTCTTCCCAGGCTTCATAATCAAATAAATTACACTATAAACCCACGCGAAGACCACGCCACAAATCTATTACTTTCTACCCAAATTAAAATAATAACGCACTTCGCATCAACATAAATAGAACGAAAAATAATTATTTTAAGAGTTTATTTACATATTAGTTCTAATTTAACTAAGTTTAATAAAATAAAAATATTTTTCATAATACAAACAAAGCGAATTTGCGAACTCTTTTGAAATGTCAAATGTCAAGCAAGCAAGCAGTGCTGTGCTGACGTCACAATGACGTCATTGATTTACGGTTCGTTTCACGTATGTTAAAGACTAGCTGTGTTTATTAGAATCAATACCAAATCATGCATAACGGAACGCGTATGATGCTTTCTGGCGCCAAAATTAATATAGGAAAATCTCTGTTTTCTATTTTTGTACTAAACAAAATATGAGGCTTAGCAAAAGTTATTTAAAATCATTATTACTTAAGTCCTGGTATTTAACTGTGCCTTACTAATCGTAGGTACCTACTCTGTTTTTAATTAGGTATTATTTCTGATATAAGTACATATACGTACCTACTTAGGTACTTACTGAATATATTTTTTAATATTATTATTCGTAATGTACCTAATAACATTTATAAGTAAGTAAGTACTTACTTATGTTAGATACCTTCTAAACTTGCAAGTATTTTATCGTTTGTAAACAAAAAACCTTTGCTAACTGTAAAGCTTTCCAAGAAGCTAAAATTTTTTACATAGAAGGGTATGTTAATAATCATGTAAATTTGAATATTAATGTATTATAATAAAAGGCTAATTCTATGGTTCGATTTATGCTGGGTGTCGCCGTACCGCCGGTACCAGTCGACGTGAACTGGACTCAGAAATTTGGAATGCTGACGACCTTCAACGAGGCCTTTTAGGAGATACAATTGATAAGCTTATAGCGTGCTTGATTGAACTGCGCAATGCAATAGCGCACAATACAACAAACACTTTTTTTGCGCTGTGAAAATGCATTAAGTGGCATACCACTGTAAGCCAAGAGGGAGGACTCACGATGGTTATGTGGGGCTCTCCCCGCCACAAGGGCTGGGTCTACCCACTTATGTAGGTACCAAAAACGACTTCAAGCCGCTTTACACTTGCCGCAGGATCCCGCGGTATTTCTACCACAACACCCCAACGCCGGGCCCACACCAAAGGCGGCGCCTCTCCCTGAAAAAGATGCCGGAAGCAAGGATGTCCCCCAGACTGGTACAACAAACTGCAGGCAAGTTTGTTGTTACCAGTCTGGGGGACGTAGCTATTTAGAAGGGAGCTAGTCTGTTTAGAAATCGTTTTTGTTTAAGTTCTAGAAATGTGGGTCTTGTTAACCCCACCAACCTACAAGGATATTGTGTCTATTCATTTGGCCGTGAGACAAAATGTAAACAAAGAAATACTGGTTGTCAAACTTTTAGCTCATTTAGGCGAAAAATATATAGTTTTTTTAGAGTTATAAATATGAAAGTAAAATAAGACTAAGTAGGCATCTTTGATAAGTCGTCTATAAGTAATTTAGTTTAGTGTAAAAATCAATAAAAAGGTAATAAACAGGATGAGTTGAGTACAAGTAAAAACAATTCATGTAAGCACCTGAATTGTTTTACTACAAAATAAATAAACAACTATTTATTGGTGATCCTCAGAAGAAGAGCTCCAACATGGATTTTCCTTTTTTTCTTTTAGAAATCGGTAAACGGAGGCTCGTGAAGTCGTTATATACAATAGAATTTTTGTAGGGATACGAATCTTTGGCCAAGTCTCTTCTACATATTTAAATAAGTATATTAATAACACCTTGGTGTATGTTTGGATCTTCGGCGAAGTAAAAGTGCAAGCGCTGTTTGAACCAGGTTCACTTATTTTCATCAAAATCAACGTTCAGATAACAGAAATTTAACGATAACTGAATATAAAACATAATACAATAATTACTTTAAACAAAGAATTATCAAAAATTTACAATATACTTTACTATATAATCGGGAAGAAAACACTCACGTCAACGTTGATCAAGAGTAAAAATGACGGGTACAATCCGGCTAAATACGAAAACTATTAATTTTACTTTCATTACTTAAAATGACTGTTCACCTTCATTTAGTAGTATTAAAATGTATCCATAGTTTGAGATTCACAGCATTTTTAGGTTTTAGTAATGTCAATTATCATCGTCATTACTATTACTACCTTAGATGATGAATTGGTTTCGCTGTGTTTGGTAGGTATCGCCGACGTAGTCAAATGCGGCAACAAATACTACACGTACATACCCGGCGTATCCAAGCCAGTCACACTGCAAGCTGTCTGTGAGGCGTATGTTCCTAATGTTTTATTAAATTTTGAACATAATACGTAGTAAAATGTCAGTTTGCGTGGTGAAACTGTGTAAAAATAATTCAAGAAACAAATTTCGTGTAATCATCAAAAACAGTATACAACAAAGTAGCTTTCTATGTCCCTATGTCCTGATGTCCCTATGTATGCTTAGATCTTTATAACTACGCAACGGATTTTGATGCGGTTTATTTTAATAGATAGAGTGATTCAGTGGGAAGGTCTTTAGCATATTTTATCCCCATATTCTTACGGGAACGAGAACTACGCGGGTGAAACCGTAGGGCGCCGCTAGTCTATATATATAAAAATGAAACCCGTTTGCCGTTATCACGTCATAACTTGCGAACGGCTAGACCGATTTGGCTTTTTCTTTTGTAGTTTTCTAAGACTCTGTAGAATGTTCTTCCGCAAAAAAATTAAGAAAATATCTCAGTTAGATTATAAAAAAATACATTTAATTTTGCATATTTTAAAAAACGCGCGTAACGTATGTCAATCATTTGATTCGGGCTGTTGTATATGCTTCGACAAAAAATCTCCGAGACGCATTATCGGTATTTCATTAAATTTCCAGGTATTTTATGGCCAAAGTGTCTTATTCCCTACCAATTGCTCAAAGGTAGTGATTTCGAGTTTCCAATATTTCTACGCTGTTGCAAGCGCCATGATCACGGATGAACTGAACTGTTCATCCGTGATCATAATAGTTACTCGCTGGCAGTGTGAACATGCGAGTAACTATTAATAATATATGTATCTCATCAGGTATCGCGGTATCTAACCAATCTTTCATCTATGGTTACTAAATAGTACTTATAAAACAAAGTCGCTGTCGCTGTCTGTCCGTCCCTATGTATGCTTAAATCTTTAAAACTACGCAACGGATTTTGTAGCGGTTTTTTTAATAGAGTGATACCAGAGGAAAGTTTATATGTATAATACATGCATGATATTGTAGAGAAACACCGATAAATCTAGGAGTTTCTAATGTGATGTCGTAAAAAACACATTTTTTGCGCTTACATTGCAAAAGTATTTAATCTAAAAGACATTTGCCTTTTACATGATTTGATTTCAATAAGTATCTTAGAAGATATCTTAGTTTTAAAATAACATTACAGCAAAATTATGATCAAGGCCACAGATTACTAAATAGTTACTACGACAAGGCGACCCGGCTAGTGCACGGCGGCACAGAATAACTATTTTTTCACCTTCTACATAAATGAAGTCGCGTGTTAAAATAATTATTACACGCGAACGAAGTTGAGGGCTAAAGCTAGTATGTTATATATTCTATATTTCAAAGATTAATTAAATATCAAGTAGTCAGTAGGGAGTACTCTATGTATTATTGATAAAACATGACATACAAAATAACCTTTTTCATGGTTTGTTTACATTTTGTCTCACGGCCAAATGAATGCACTAGGTTATTATACTTAGTACTTTGGTTGAGGAACAAATCCTCGTTCTCACAATGACCAGACGGACGCCTTAGCTAGTGGGCTGCTAAATAATATTGTAGAGCGCGTCAATTGTCATAAAGTAGTAAGTAAGTAGGTATATCAAGCTTGTTGCGTTGCACCCTTCCATCTGCTAAGGCTGCGTTTCCACCAGAGATGTGCGATGGAAATGTGTCGTGCGAGGATGTCTAGCTGTGCTGTGAAAATGTGTGGGTGTTTCCACCAAAGCTGTGCGATGATAATGTGCCTACGAGGATGTGTAGCGGAGCTGTGAAAATGCGCATTAATGTGTGGCGCGAGGATGCGTTGCGAAGCTGTGAAATGTGTCGACGGGGGTGCGGTGTAGTGGGAGCGGAGTAACGCGAACGCCTGCCTGCCGCTCACCGCGCTGCGCTCACGTCTCACTTTGCTGTCGTAAGCGCTTGTAGTCGTACGCATGTCGTACGGTTGCGTGGCATAATGGACGAAAAATTAATTGATGCCGTTCAAAAGTTTCCGTGTTTGTGGAACACTTCTTTGTCATTTTACAAATGTAATGAAACTAAGGACGCTGCGTGGGAGGAAATAGTCAAAGAAATACAATATAAAGATGGTAAGTAATAATCATGTATTAAAATCAGGTATATTAAAATACAAGTTACAATATTTGGGTATTTATTGTGTGCGATGAATTCGTGACGAAATACGAGTATCTTGCCATGACACTTTTCCTTGATTATTGAAATAAGAGCAGTATTTCTCTCTTACATCATAACTATCACTTGACACGACGACGGAAATGCTAGGAACCGATACAAGAGTACTTGTATTTGTGTTATCAATGCAATCCAAATAATTACTTTGTCTTTCAATTAAAAAATTATGCATTACACATGTGGCTTTTACGATTTTGTCAACCGTTTCCACTCTGCATTCAAAGTCTTTACGATACACATACCACTTTCGTGCCAATACACCGAATGTAGCTTCTACAATGCGACGTGCCCTCGAAAGTCTATAGTTAAATATACGTTTCTGTTGGTCTAACTGGTCCCGCGGATATGGGCGCATGAAATTTTCCATCAAAGGAAAAGCCTCATCTCCAATGAATACAAATGGTACTGGTTCACCTCCTTCATATAATGGTTCAGGTTCTGGAAGATTCAATCTTTTTTCTTTCAAATATTTTCCAAAAACACTATCATCAAATATTCCAGCATCACTAAATCTTCCCATGGATCCCACATCAACCATTATAATCTTTCTCCTAGCGTCAGCTAAGCACATAAGCACTATAGAAAATCTTTGTTTGTAATTAAAAAAAGAGGACCCAGTGTTTGCAGGACACATTATATAAACATGTTTACCGTCTAGAGCCCCCAAACAATTTTTAAACTGCCATAGCTCTTGAAAATCCTTTGCTATTCGCTTCCAGTCGTCTTTGGTAGGTTTTGGAATAACAAGAGGTTGTAAAACAAGCCAAAGAGCATTACAAACTTCTGCCACAATTCTCGACACACTTGCTACTCCAATCCTAAAATTTTCTGCCAATCGTGTGAACGACGAGCCCGTGGATAAATACCTGCAAAAAAAGGAATGTTTATAATAATAGTAAGAAAAATAATTAACAAATAAAAAAGTACTCTTTACCTGTTACTGATTTTTTGCGATCTGTAAGACAACATGCTTGGTATAAAAATGTTATATTCCTAATCATAATTTTCTATTATTTCAGTGAAAAGCGCTAAGTATCGTTGGAAACAACTACGGGATAGCCATCGGGACGCGCTAAAGAGGCAGAAATCTAAAAAAAGCGGACAGGCTACAACCAAAACACGTGAATGGAAATACCAAAAATTGATGGAATTTCTTTTACCGTACATGGCCAACAGAGATAGAGAGTCAAGTTATAAAGAGGATATTTCGTCACCAAATAATGAAAATGACTCTTCGCAAAGCACTCAATATTCATTAAACCAAGATGACTCTTCGCAGAGCACTCAATATTCATTAAACCAAGATGACTCTTCGCAGAGCACTGAACATACACCAAATCAAGCTGACAATCCCAACAATCTTTACGAAATAGCCTCAACTTCAGGCATTTCAACAGATTCGGTCACCCCGTCATCATCAAAGAAGAAAAAAGGCGATGAATTATCAATTTTAATACAAAAACATATGAAAAATCAAGAAGATTTTCGAAAAGAAAGGCAAGAATTAAGAGAACTTTTAAAACCAACGGACTGCGATGATACTGATCATTTTTTTCTTTCAATGGCGAAAACATTTAAAAAATTACCAGATTACATGCAAGTTCCTTTAAAAAGGAAACTTTTTAATATGATTAGCGAAGCCGAAGAATCTTACGTGCTGACGTGGTATAATCAAAATATTGGTTATTCTTCAAGCTCTGGTAGCAGTATAGCAGTAGGTAGTAATATAGCAGGCCAGATGGATTTGCCGCCCCAGCTGGATCCTGAACAACTTGGTTATTCTTCAAGCTCTGGTAGAAATACAAATAAAACAGTGGGCCAGATGGATTTGCCGCCCCAGCTGGATCCTGAACAACTTGGTTATTCTTCAAGCTCTGGTAGCAGTATAGCAGTAGGTAGTAATATAGCAGGCCAGATGGATTTGCCGCCCCAGCTGGATCCTGAACAACTTGGTTATTCTTCAAGCTCTGGTAGAAATACAAATAAAACAGTGGGCCAGATGGATTTGCCGCCCCAGCTGGATCCTGAACAACTTGGTTATTCTTCAAGCTCTGGTAGAAATACAAATAAAACAGTGGGCCAGATGGATTCATCTTTCCAACTGGAAGCTGTACAACCAGCATCTCCGGGAACACAACATTCAGACCTACAAACGCCAAATACTTCAAACAAAGTAGGAACAGAGCCTAATTTGCCATGAAAAAGAGGAACTTGTTGTCTACTTATTTTGCAGATTATGATTACTTTTCAATTAATATGTTTAATAAAGACAAAATTGATTCAAACTATTTTACTTACTTTAAACATACCGCCAATTTTTCCTTGGTGCTGATGCATTCTCTGTAGTGAGTGTCTTCTTTCTTGATAATGTTCTCAATCAAATTGTGTAACTCATAAAAGTTACTTCTAGATACTCGATAAGAATTTTCGAATATTTCATCATCAGCCGTATGAAAAAAGGTAAAGAATTCTCCATGTAATCGATGATATTTAATATGGTTACGTATCCAAAACCTGTGTGTTCTTGTATTGCTCAAAATTATAGAACTAATAAACTCCGTATCTTCTGCTTCCATTTCTTCATCACAAATTGTTAAATATAAAAGTATTTTCTTTTTCCAATTATCCATATTATTATCTATTTTGCGCACTTCTACTTCCAACAAACTCCGTCTATGGACTGGCTGGTACAGTATGCGCAAACCTCGCAACACATCTTTCTCAACACACATTCCTCGCACACTTCCCTCGTACACATCCCTCGCACACATCCCTCGCACACATCCCTCGCACACATCCCGCGCTTGTTTTGTATGCGCAAAAATCTAGCTCCGCTGAGCCGTTTCCACCAGAGCTGTGCTGACCGAGGCAAGGTAAATGAAGCGATCCTATTGGTTCTTTACAAACACATCCCTCGCTATGCATCCTCGCACATCTCTGGTGGAAACGCAGCCTTAAGGTGCGATTTCATGGAGGCGAATATACTTACTTAGTTATAAAAGCTCCAAGTAATTTAAGTCACATGAAATTTAAGTAAATAAATCGCTCTTTGTTTGATGATTATACCACACGCAAATTGATATTGATATTCAAATTTAATGCAAAACAAAGCTCTCGTTTCCACTTCTTGCTTCGATCATTAGACTAGACTTTGATCTAAACTTAATTGCGGCTTTTCGTTTTATACCTTGTCTTTAATTTCTTAAACCTATACTAGAATTATATAATGATATCATACGTATGAGATCATGCATTTTGACTGTACTCATGCCAATGTTTTAAAGAGATAACATTTAGGTATGTTTTGTTTTTAATTATTGAGTAGGGAAGTACTTAATTTAAGAACTACGGAGTCTACGGGAGACATTTTCACGATTTTGTTTCACTAGTGAAAGGTTGCAAAGTAACTATTACTGAGAAATTATCCTGATTTTTCTTATTGGATAGTACTTACTTGTTTCTTACGACCGCTCACGGCTTTTCAAAAAACTTTTGAGGAAAACCAGTCAAATAATATTGAATATTTGTTTACACTCTCACGTTTCGTTAGTTTGTAACTTGTAAGTAATAATTAGGTACCTCTTTGAAAAGACTAGTGCAATAGGTTGTAATCTGTATCTAAAAACTTTATAAAGATGAAAATATCTGTCTTACTGTTAAGTAGCATTAGCTAACTTTAATCTCAAGCAGCCTAGGCAAACCTTTTACTTATACCTAGGTAGTTAGTGCGGGCCCGGCGTTGGAGTGCCGTGGTAGAAATCCCCCTCGGGATCCTACGGCACCCCAATGTAACGCGGACGGAAGTCGCTGTGTTTTTAGTGGGTAGGCCCAGCCCTTCTGGCTGGGAGAGCCCTACATGCCCCGGAGGCCCTCCCAATTTCGACTCACGGTGGTATGCAGTTCTATGTATTTCCACAGCGTAAAAAAAGTAGTTGGTTGCACAAACGAAGCCAACTAAGCTTTAATTTGGCCAAAAACTTTCATTGAAGCGCTAGAACTTGCTCATCACGCAAACACTTTATTCATAATCCAAATGACCAAGTAGGTAAGTATTATTTATACACCTAGTAACTGTTATTAAATCTGTTGCGTCTTACACAACTCCCCCCTCACCCCGTGGAGGTCGTTTCCTCGATGGAGCGAAAGGCACTTTCACTATTGGAATTCGGCAGTTGGTACTCAAATGACGTCATCTTTGCGCAACCTGATGCAATGTGGTACAGAATTTTGTGCAGTTTCGCACAAAAATATGAACGCCTATTGTCTTTATGTTGGTCAAAACGATGAGATCATAGCAAGGTGTAAAATTAAGTTACTTCATTGCAATCTTACTTAACTTTTGGTGCTTGTTTGTGAAGAGAATAAGCTTCTTTGATTTATAGGTACTTACTTATTACTTACCTAGCTAAATCAATCAAGACGATTCACATGTCTTGTTAGTCGTGCTTATGACAAGAAGGCTTTAAAAATAAATTATATAACAACACTTAGTAAGCGTTTAAGTTATTTTAATTTTAAAGTAACTAAGTTCTTAAATACTTACGATGCTGCAATGTCTTTAAAATTTTCTAAATTGGTAACCGCAACTCGAACGACCGGGAAGTTTTATGCGTAATATGGAATGGAAGTTTTATGCGTATACGTATCAAAATGTATGAATGTTGCTTTGTAGGAAACTATTTGAATGTATTTTAGATAAAATGAATCTTAACTTAAAGAAAAATTCAATGAATCATTTCCTTGCATGTTTAAAGAAATTCTTAACTGTTTCCTAGAAATCACTTTAACTTTATAAATGAATCATAGCTCCTTGAATAATACCTCGCCTACCTAAAGCTTAGTAAGTAATCTAGTATACCTTTTCATCATCAGCTCATATAATGTCCCCAACGAGAGGTTCAAGCCTACCCTGAATTAGGGTGTTTAGGCCTAGTCAACCACGCTGGCCAAGTGCGGGTTAGTCGACTTCACACACAACCTTATAATTTCTTCCCAGGCGTGAGCAGGTTTCCTCTACCATTAAAAAAATCTAAATTATTAATACTGTTTTTTAAGTTTTTGTAATGTGGTCATTCTTGAACTTACAAGTACCTAATATATTTGACTAAGGGCCTATTTCACCATCTTCAAGCTAAGTTCAAAGTAGCTAAGCTACTCAAAGGTAATCTTTGTCACTTGATATAAAGTAAGAAAGAGACAAAACTACTTTTACTTGGTGAGTAACCTTACTTGAAGGTCGTGAAATAGGTCCTAAGTATCCATTGAATCCAAATAAAAGTTATTTTTGAGAGATGGAAAACTGATCATGGCAAAGATCATAAGTAGTTTTTCATTGCTTAGAAGTCTGTATTTTGAAATAAGTTGTATTAAGTTATATAGCGCGTCAGCTTTATACCTAACTAGCTGTGCCCCGTGGTTTCACCCGCGTAGTTCCCGATCCCATGGGCATATCGGGATAAAACGTATCCTATGTTCTTTCCTGGACCATAAACTACCCCTGTACCAAATTTCAAGTCAATCGGTTCAGTAGTTTAGCCGTGAAAAGGTAACAGACAGGACAGACAGAGTTACTTTCGCATTTATAATATTAGTTAGGATTGTCTTAAGAAAGAGACTTTCTTCTTTGAGTAACTGCCCAAATAAATAAAACTATCATTAGTTTCGACCGCTGAAACAATAAAGGAAATCAAATTAAACAAAAATGTAAAATGGCCATTTTATTTTATTGATTATAATAATTATACAATGATTCATGAAATCTACATTAGTTTGGTTGAATAATAAAATATTATTACATTTTTATTAATATTAAGAATGCTAACTGCATTCGACTTAGACATTTAAGTGGTTTACATAAAGTATAAATTTAATTGAATATATTAAAAAACCATCACCTTTTTAAATTATTTCTTAAAATATTATTTACAGTTTCGGCGGGTCTCTAAATAATTTACAAATTTTCAGTTTGACACGTAAAATTTTGTCCCCAATAAAAAACAACGCGCGTATCTAGTCTATTTGGCACAAAATTCTTTTTTTAAATCTCCCAATTGAACACTAATTTACCGCCTTTTAAGTTTATTTTAAAAAATAATATTGCAACTTTGACATTACTTGTCGTAAGTATTTATGTAATTCTAGATCTTAAAAACTATGTATTTTTTACTTTTTCTTTTATCTTAAAGTCTAATTATTAATCTCTTCGTATAATAAAATTATACGACATCGATTTCATATAAAATCGCACTTAAACTAACTTAAATTACTTACTTATTTACAAAATTCTTAACAACCTAAAAGTTCATAGAACGTACTAGAAATATATCATAGATATATGGGATAAACATTACCGATTTTCAACGCAAACGACCTTTAAAAAAATAATTTTTAAAATAAATTAACAAAAATTAAGTCGTTTACATTTAGTCACCGGTAAAAAAAACTTACAAACTAAAACACAGCTAAAATATCCCGTCCGTGATAATTCTGGGGAAAATTACCTTTCCCGAATTAAAAGGAGGGATAAGACGACGCCTAATAATTCCTTTTGGAAAATTCGTACGCGAAACAAAAAATTAAATGACTGAGGAACGTTTTTGGTTAGAAAACGTAGTCAGTCACCGCGCGCTCCGCCTTACCGCGGCTCTCACGCTATTTAAAAACTATTTACATTATATTTACAATAATATAAATAATAAATAATTTTATAAGCAATACGGATGACAGAATTGGTAGACAAGCCGTTGACTCCTTTCTGTTTTCTTCATGATTCCCTTTTTGTAGTACTGTCTGATGCTTCTCGATAGTTTGTCATAGTTCATCGCTGGCCGATTCTTTCTCTTGCCCCAGAGCCTGGCTACACGCACTGAATCCTCAATTTTGAAGACCCCGTTACCTGCAACAACACAACATGAATTAGTCATGTCAATTGATTGTTTTTTCTTTTTGTTTTGCTACGCTATACAGAAAGAATACGAGTATATGCATTAAAATTTAAATGGTTTTGCACTAAAGTAAAATAACGGTTGTTTATTATGTAATTTCCAATTTTAAATAAATATAGGGATCTTTCTTTCAGAGAAATGAAGGATCGCATTTTTCCTTCAACATATTATTGTTTCGTCACTTTGGTAAAGGACACAGTTACTTTTACATTATAAATAAAATAGAGTAGGTAGCAATTTATCTAAATATAAATTCTGCGTTCAAATAATATCCAAGCTAGCAAGAATTTATCAATTAAATTCGTATCCACAGAGCAATGACCTTTGTCGTGATAAATTTCTTTACGTATATCTAATACCGAAATA
Source organism: Timandra comae (assembly GCA_958496195.1). NCBI lineage: Eukaryota > Metazoa > Arthropoda > Insecta > Lepidoptera > Geometridae > Timandra > Timandra comae. The sequence goes on from OY292359.1 coordinate 1,921,446, forward strand.
TCAGACGTGATTTAGAATAGCTCTTTTGAATGCCTACAAAGGAGCTTTAAATTTGAAACAATGCTCAGTCTAGTCGGCCCGTAATGGCATGCAAGTCACGATTTCAGCGTTTAACTAAAGCCACTTGTTTTAGAATTTACAATATAATGTATTTTAATATTCTTTGTTAGGCAGGATATATTAAAGTTGGGGTTTTAAGACAGGGGACAAAGGAACAGCGTGGCATATGATGGTGACTTACATGGTCAAACACAATGCAAATTAGTAGCCATGTCCGAACTATGGATGAGCATAGTTTACTCAACCTTTATCTCTATATTTTCTTTGCTGCAGAGTAAACCTATATGTAAGTACTGGTTTTTATAGTGCTTCTTTGTCATTTCGCAAATATATAGAACAGCGGGATCATAAAAAGATTGGAACCAATGCGGGCCACAGCTGCTTAATAAATCAAATAATCTGATACACATTTAATAAAATCTTAATATAGATTAAAATATAAATCTTGTTATAACAAAGAACAAAGAGGAAAGAGATTCGTGACTTGTGCAATTAAATTAATACCTACATTGAAATGGCGTAAAGTTAAACAGGTTTACATAAAGACTGCTTTTTTGTTCCTACTTGGTTGATAACTTGATACATTTAACTTTGTTAACTGTGCCCTGCAGATTTGCTCGCGTTATTCCCATTGCGTTCAGTAATTTTGGGATACGAAATATCGTTGATATACTTACATATCCTTACTGTAGTTAGAAGTGACTTATTAGGTAGACAGATTATTTATAAATGAATGTTTTAATATTTTTTTAATATAATATTAAGTTGGTGAAGGAAAATACGAAAAAAATGGAATTAAGCGGCAAGCGGAATAAACCCGATGGACACAAGTAATAAATTTATAGAAAAATACATTTAAAAAATGAATCATCACATTACTTATAAAGTATTTGGGCATGATAAGATTAAAATAAATCTTCATAATTTTAAGTTATCATCATATCGGTTTTACGTCTATTATATTAAGATATTTATAATCGGTTTATCAGAAGTTCTTTTACATTGTACCTATTTAATGAATTTTGTATATTTTTTGCAAACTTTAGTATGAAATTTAAAGTATAAAGTGCAAAGATAACGTGGTTTTGTTGTATGTACTTTATGTAAAAAAATGTTATGTTTTGAGTGCATCAAGATTAAAAATTTGTTTTTCTGTCTTTTAATAACAGACTTCATGTCAATATACTTTCATATATAATATTTATTAAAAAACTCATATTATGTAACGAAGTATTTCCCAGTGGGCAGTTTTCTGCAATGAGCCCACACCAAGATAGGGTATATTTTGAATTCTTCTGCTTATGATTACTATTTATTTTACGTACTGGACTATTAATATAGTTTGAAGGAATACATGTAGATTTATTTTTCCTTCCAAACCATTTTAAAACTGTTTCGCGAGCATGACCAAATGTGATAAAATTTATCACATGCTAAAATTAAATATGGCGGGTATTATTATCATATTTTGACAGTTGGTCGATAAATCGCTATATCTATCGCGTTTTTGAAGTCCCGGCTGGGGTCTATTTTAAGTTTATCCAGGAATATGCAGTCAGACTATACTATTAAGAATATCTTAAACCAACAATTATCAATAAACAAACTTACTTCTATCAAGCCACCGTATAGCCGATCCATGGACGTGTGGTGAGGCCAGTAATTCCTTGAGGAACTGCCATAAGTGGATGTGTGTGCTCCCAGTCTTCGCTTTCCCACCTCCAGCTGTCACTACACTCGTGCCGGGGGGTTCTGAGTCTTCGTCTGTTGGAGGAAATATAGGTAAGTGACGTGTTCAAGTATGTTGTAGTTAGGTTGCTTCGAATATTTGCTTTTGGAAAGCTCTTGTTCTTTTTCTTTGAGTGTCGACTCATATTTACGAGGACCAGAACTCGACCACCGATATGGCACTATCAGTGGCCTTGTAAAGGTCCTCGCGTGTGCAGGTGTAGGGAATAAACTGTTAATAAACGATGAATAACAATGGTACTTAGTTAATCCAGAAAAGTTATAATTATGACGCCGAAATAATAATGGATACTGTTACATCAACAAATTAGGTAAATCATAAAATTCAAATTTCAAAATCATTAATTTTTGAACAATAGTCCAATTCAACGAACGCAATCTTGTTCTTTTTAACTATAAACACTAGTAGAAAATAACTGCACAATAGATGAAGAGCAAACATCACTAAGTGGTATAGAATCCTTCCTTGTTTTGAAGTCGATAAAAACTAGATTAATCTAATAATTTTATCAAAACATTAGATAAACTAAGCTCTATAAAGAATTATCAAAGAAATGCGTTAATAAACTGCGCATTATAATTGTAGATAACAATTTCTACGTACAACTTTGTATTTTCTAAAAACGTGACCACTATCTGCAGCCGAGTTTCCAATACATTCTCAAACTACGTAAACAAGTAATTATTACGATATTTACATTATTTTATCATTATTATTTAATGGCGATGCAAAATATGCCTAAGAAATAAACCTCTCCGAAGAAATATTGTAAATGAAAAATAGTTTTCTGTAACTTAAATTTATTTGGAAAAATTATCTCTATCCTTTATATGATTACGATCTGGTTAAAATTAAGAAGATGACCATTTACTTTTTTATATGTATAAATAGGCATGACTTTTTATACTATAAGATAATTTAGTAGATACAAATGAAAACCTTGCCAGTATTAGGAGAAAATATAAAAATTCGCACTTATAAAATGAATACCACTCAACATAATATTCTAAAGCTTTTTATCTACAAATTCTGCAAACCATGCAAAATGTGTGTGTAAAACTCTTCCATAAAACAATTATGGGGTATTAGGTATGCATAATGATACTACTAAACAGAATTAGGACATGCATGGACGCCTAGACATGTTCAGTTTCCCAGAAGGGGACTTATAAAGAAATTATTCTATGAAATGTATTAAAATAATTGATAATATATGGTAGATAATCGATCGAGATTATAAACTGGTTGAATATTAGACCAGCTATTTTGAATCTCGGTTAAATTGTGTTAAGAGTTTAGAAGATTTAGACAGTAAAGTTTATTTTAATATAAAAAATCTGTGAAAATGAACTTTTGAATATTTACTTAAGAAAAGTTAAAGTACTAAAATGTCACGGAAGATGTTTTAATTTCATAAAATATTTTAATAAAAATGTCTTTACAATATCTAGTAAATTGTTAAAAAGATCGCATTTGAATATAACGGTTTATTTGTACTAAAGAGTTAAGTATCAAGCAAAAGCCACAAATATAACCTTTGAAAATCAAATCAAAATTCCAATGTTTTAGCTTTTAAATGTATTTATAAACTGATAATGTAAACTCAAATCCAATTTTACAGCGGCCTTCATTACAAATGTATAAACAAACTGACATCTAAAAGAATCACGTAAACACTCCAACAGTAAAATCCACATTCTATTAAAAGAAAACCATATTGCTATAAACGATGAAGGTTGGTCTGAATACACAATCAATTTTAATATTTAAAACGAGGAAAATAAGGTACAAAACGAAACATAAACCACAGTAGTAGTTCAAGTTATTATAGGTATGTTCGAGCAAAATGACGCTAAATTTTAAAATTGTCAGTAAAAATTAATTTAAAGTTCAGAAATTCAAGTTTATGTTGAGTTTAAGAGGCGTGGAATGATAACGATGCCATTTTTTTGTCCGTTTGGAAAGGAAATATAATGTGGCGACCTTGTGAGTCCAGTAGAACAACCAAACTGTGTCGTTGGGAGATACAAAAACGCGACTTGTCATATAAGGAGGGTCCGCGAGCTATCAAGGGCTGACACGCCAATACAACGTAGAACTTAGATTAACTGTATCCAACCAACATTCCACAACTTGACTAACACTATTCATTTTATTCTAAATTTGTTGGTCATTGATTTCAAAATTTATATCTCAAATACGAACATCAATTTTATAGTGTTCATTAAAATTTTCTTATATTTAATGATCGTTCAGAATATTTGATCATTTAAAATGTTTGATTGATGTTTGAGATTCCATTTTTTGTATTAAATTTTCAACGTATTTAATTGATAACTGGTTGACCTCTATTTCTGTTGTTTTATCACTAGGGCTCGATATAAATCTCTATGTCCAACATGTGTGGACTGACAGCGCGATAGATAATTGTCGATTGCTATTTCCTGTGCCACTATCAGACACTTTTTATATTGATGCGCTAACTGTCCACAGTGCGTAATGTATAAACGCTGCACTTGTTTTAAATTGCTCTATATTTACAGTGTTTTTATAGTTATTGCATTAACCATTATTATTATCATTTCTATCTTCTTAGTCAACATATTTTATATTTTTACGCTTTTCAATTATCTTTGTTTTAATTCTTGCAGGGTAATTTACACATTTAGCTTAATAAAGGTAAACTTTAAGCTTTTAATTTTTCATTAATTCTTATTGCATTAGTAAATGTGTTCACTGCAAATTTTAGGGAATATTCTACAAAACGTTCACAAAATCTTACAGAACTTCAAATCGGCGCTTTTTTGAACTGGGAAATTTCCTTACAGCAATAAAAATAGTACTCATTGCATTGAAATGCATAAAACTTAATTATCTGTATTAATTACACCATGATCATTCGTAGAATTAATATTATATCCTCTGACGTTAATAGCCTATTGTTCTTCAAGTGCGTTGTGAATATTATCAGAAACAGTTCCTTTACCATTATCACGATTAGGTGTCCTCATTGCGTCAAATATATCTTCATTTCCAATAAACCGAAGGAGGTTTGTCGTTGTGTCTTTTGCGACACCTGTCCATATATCATTAACTCGTTTGTCCATTCTATATGTGGGCCGTGCATAGTGGAAGTTAACGGTGATGCACAATGAAACACACTATGTGCCACATCTCACTTCAGTTTTACAAACATAGTTGTCAATTTTATAGGTTTTATTACTTTCTTAACATTAAGATATAACAACTATTTTGTTGTGTCCGTAGTATCAAGATTTACGTTCCTTGTCTTCGTATTTTATCATTTACCTTAGTAAATGTCTTTTCTATTTAAAATACGAAGACAATTTCTTAAAACTATATTTTTTTTATCACTTTTTGTGTTTTATTAAAGTACATTTTATTTCTTGGGTACTGAGCAGTAACTTTTCTTTCTCAGCTACAAAAAAAGCAATGTTTATCCCTGATTTTACCAGGCACAATATCTTTAAGTAAGATATTTGTATTTTATGTGAATTCCTCTTACGACCATCCATACTATTGGAAAGTTTATTCACAGTATTTCTAGCTTTTGAAATACGAAGTGTTTTTTTCTATTCAATTATCTATGGAAAATTTAATTCGTTTGAGATACCATCAATAATTCCGATACAAAATACAGCCATAAAAGCAGTATTAGTCAGATGCAATCATTTTGTTATTAAACTTTATGTTTTAATTGTTATTTGGTCATTGGTAATCGGAAATTGATTTATTTTGCAAGAATAACAGAGTTTTCCTTAACTTTATGTTTTCTTAAAAATATTACTTTATTACGTCATCATCAAATTTAGAAATGGTTTCTTCTCGAGAATATAAAATCACTCACTCATTGTCATAATGCCAAAAATATTTTGAAAATAGCAAATAATGCACTGCTTAATCCAGGAATTAAACTCTACATTATAATCACCGAGTTGATTATACAAATTTAGACTTTATTATGTAGTTCAAAGAGGTGATTTTTAAATAATTTCGAAACGTGGACTGTTATTCCGATCAGTCTACACCACAAATATTTATTAGACCAAGGTGACGTCATTACCAATCTTATCCATATGTTAAAATCTAATCACCGTCACGTGTACGCAATAAATGAAGATATACCTATTATCGAAATTGATACAGCTTTATCCAATTTTTACAATAACGTAAAATGATTATATATTATAGGTAACCTGTATTTTTCCATGTTGTTTTTACTTGAAAACAAATTACTAACAACAAAATATTATGAAACTACAACGTTTAGTCGATTTTATTATGTTTTGGAAGTAAACTTAGGTTTTTTCTTGGAGTAATTAAGTATTGTTATAGATAAAGAAGAGCGATGAACTTTCAAAATAAATATAAATCTCAATTTATCAAAACGCTTACCTTTGGTATGTCAGATAGATACTTTACTTGCATTGGCATAATCTCACTATTTTAACCACTTTAAAAGATAGGAAATGTGGATTAACTGTACCTATGTTATTCCTCGTTTATTAACAAGAATATTTAATTCCACTACACCATCACATAATAATCCATTATAAATCTTCATACATGTACTAAATGTACTTACCATCACTCATATCATCAGCTGACGGTAACGCAGCAGGCGTAGGCGTAGTTGGTGGTTGTTGGTGCTCAGTCCAAGGTGTGGTGGATGTTCTCCAAGCTTCATGTCTCGCTGCCTTCCATATCTCCAACTGGGCGTATAGTGTGCTGCCAGCCTGTGGAAAGAAAGGAGGTTTAGAAACTTCTTACTTGTAACCAGAGGTATAGAAACTCTTTAGTTGTAACCTTTATATAGTGCCACAAATTTATTTGACAGGCCAGATACAATTGGAACTTATACTGTCATTTAATTTAGAATGTCATTCGAATTTCAAATTCAATAAACTGGCCATCATCTGACAACCAAAAACGCGATTACAGCGACGCTCGTCACCAGGTCAGATATTTTTGTGGCACTGTAGTTGATTTTCTATTGTTTTTTTCTGTGGTTAAGAATACCTACGTGGTTTTCTTTTATTGGTATAATATGTTGTGATGAATAGCATTCAGTGAAGTATTTGGATATCCCAGCATTGGGAATGTTAAGCTGAATAGAGAAAATTTTTGTTTTTGATTATTTTGGTAACATTAAAAAACACTTTATTATAAGTACTACAAGGATTATTTTTTCATAAGAGGTTTTTATTTAAAACTAAAAAGTTCGATATTCAAAAGTTTTTTTTATTCTTCTGCAAAGTCATAAAAAAGATAATCCAAAGAGGTTTTTATGCTAATACTAAATTGAATTTTCGATTCTATATTCAAATTAATTTTAGTATTCAGCTTCAAATTTAAAATACCGTACACTAACATTCAATTATTTGAAAACTTTAAAGTCAAATGGAACACCAATAATGTCAATAGGTAATCTAAATCAATGGAACCTCATTTATTTCGGACTTCTTATCTCAAATCTAAAACTTTAAAGTCAAATGGAACATATTTCAAAAATTCAAAAGTTAAATGGAACGTCATCATTCAAACTTATTTTTTCAAACCCAACGAAAATGTTTCATTTGTTTAACTTGCACAACCAAAGTCGTCGATTCAATAAATTTTAGAAACGTGTTAAATATTAGTTCGTTGAACTTGTCGCTTAAAATGGCAGCCGAAGGTCGTATCCCAGTTATGTTGGGTTTGTTTGTATGCAGAAAAGTTGTATAAAGTACGAGAGTTGACTTTCATCGGCCTTGGAGAAAGTTGAGAAGCCAACCGCGCGTGATAACGATAGCTACCCACTAGAACGCAAACCGATTAGACGATTTAGCTCTAGACTATTCTATTTATGTGACTATGTATCACTAGTTACTAAATATATGTAACACTTAATACTAGTTAAGGCTTTTGACTTCTATGCTGAAGGGGTGGAAGGTTGACTTGTATTTGGAAGGCACTGGTTCTATCCCAGCTACGCAGCAATGTACTTATTTTCGATTTTTGAACCGATATGTATGTTTATTCGACGCTCTTGTCAGCGAAAGAAAACATTACAAGAAAATCTAAGGTTGTGAAGTCGACCAACTCGCACTTGGCCAACCTGGTTGCCTAAGGCCTAATCGCACTAACTCAGTGTAGGCTCGAGCGCATCGGCTTAGAATATAAGTATTCGTATACGAGCTAATGATGACTCATGAATTATATTTAACTTACTTACATAATTGGTATCGAATATGGTACGAAACAAACATTCTAAGTAGATACGTCAAATAGAGTTGCAACAGTATTGATGTTGGTAAACAATCCGAGTTGCATAATAATGGTAGTCAACCTGGTTTTAAGTAACGGATTTCCTCGTTGTATTAAGATCGTTGACTAGTTTTGTTACGCTATTTTACTTGTTTTTAAGAAACTTTTTGGAAAAACGAGAAAAGGTGTGGATTAAATATTTGAATGTATATAGAACACTATTTCTAAGTAAACTATTTGAAGGCATATTTGTCAATATGAAATATCCAAATTATATTTAGTCAAAATAATTAAGTAGTGCTTAAGCATTAAGGTTTACTGATAGAGAAACCCTCTAAAAACTGATAAAATAGTTTATCTTTTGAAGTAACTGCTACAAAATTTTGCTACAGATTTTAGTAGTTTAGTATGTATTTAGGCGTCGAAACACATCAACTCTTCAACTTTAAAACAAGTATATACTACTTAGATGGTTATATAAACTACGATACAATTACAAGATAAAAATATAATTAACAGTACTTAAAACTTGAATACTTTGTTATTTTAATCTTAAATACTTTGTTATTTTATTTACTTTAATTTTTACATAAACAAAAAACATAGAGATTACGCCATTTATTGTATAGACATTCAATAATGATAAGAAATATTAACAATGAAATAGATATATACAATTTATACATATTAAACAATAATTAAAAAAGTTCCCACTGCAAAGCAAAATAGGCTTATATTTCTATAATTCTTTTAGAACAGTAAGTGATTAAGTAATATGTTCAATCCCTGAACCGAACCTGGGTCCCTTGAATTGACAGGAAAATGCACACTTACACGTACCAATAGAGGTGCAAGAGAGTAATTTAATGATATTAGTGAGTGTGGGATTTGAAGTGATTTAATTATCAATTCTGACAATAATTCCTGTTTTAAATTTTCTTTTCCTTTATAAATTTCTTTTTCTTGGATTGTGATTCAGCACTAATCCAAACACACTCTCTAAATTACTTAAATCTTATATAAATTAATTAAATATAAATTAAAATACAAATTTTAATGCAAGCTATAAAAATGCGGAATTAAATGAGGTTAAAACTAATCATTGACATCTAAAATCAATTTGTCTACATTTTTAATATTTTATGAATGAATCATCACTCCACCTTGCATGATGTAAGCATTAAAGCACTTGGTAATAACTAAGAAAAATAATAGAGCCTTAGGCTAGTCAGTCGAACTGATCAGTTGAACTGACGTCCATCCAAAAATGGTCGTCAATCACCGGAGTGATTCCAAATTCCGATAGAGAAATCTAGTTGGCCTAAAACTTTTAGAGTGACGCCACAGTTTTATGTCTGGACTGATCAGTTCAACTGACTCACCAATTGACATCTAATAGCGTAATTCAAACAGTCAAGTTCTATATCACAAAATTGCAGTAAGGCCCCTAACATGACTGTGCGTGATAAAATATATAGACACCACGAAATAATATCGATTTCGCGAGCATGACCAAATGTCATAAAATTAAACACGTGGTAAAATTCAATATGGCGGGTATTTTTATCAAATTTTGACAGTTGGATGTCAATAAATCGCTGTATGTATCGCGTTTTCGTAGTCTAGCTGTGTAGGGCAAAATTTAGCACTTTATACATACATGTATGAAGCTTTAAACGCTAAGAATGTGTCAATAAACTTCAATGTAATGTCAGATTAAACTTTCTACGTTGAATAATTTCTAAACTAACATAAGATGCTTGAAAAGATTAAGAAGAATTTTTAGAGTTAAAGAATCACTTTGATTAATTTTAGATTTATAAGATCAAGTTAATTTCAAAATAGTTTCTGATACCCTAGATACGAGTTTCGAACTTAGTTAGGGGTCAGTTTCTATAACGAGATGATGTAGTGAATGATTATTATTATTAAATTGGTCACGTAAAAGATAAGGTTTTGGTTTTCTTGTCCGTTTTTGCGTTTAATTTTAGTGATTACAGAATATTTAATTTAACGCCTCATTATGGCATATGTTAAAATAAATATGTTTATATGAAATACATTATCTTTTTGAACGCGAAAATTAAGTTTTAATTACGTTATTGTTAAGAGTATCTTTAATGTCATGATCATGACTCAATGTAACACGTGCCATCATATTTATAAATATTAAAATAATCTTTGCAACAAAAAAAAACTAAAGTACTATTCACACTAAACTGAAGTTTTTCGAATGGGTCCACTAAATTTACAGTAGACAATATAAGATGAATAACATAAATACAATGAATTATAAACTATGAATAAGAAAAAGTTTCACTTGAACGAAACCTTTTTTCACCAATTAAAATAGTCAATTTCCTGTAATAAGAGTTCATTTACCGCTATTGACTTCCTTACTACGAATATAAGTGAGAATCAAAACTATCACGATACAATTCTTCAATGTTATTTTGAACTTAATTATCAATCAATAGCACTCAATTCCTCACAACATTTAACAACCATCAATAGGTCTCAATTTATTCTATCCACAGCCAAAGTAGTTCCAACGCGTTTGATGTGACTCGTACTTTATTGATAAATATCATTGGAATTCGAAAACAACGTTATCACTTGGTTATGAATCAATACATTGCCCTCGAACTGTCCTCGGCGACCAAGGGTCGATTTAAAATGTTTTAAACTGTATTGCGTATTACAATTAACTTATCTTGTAGTACACTGACTGACTGATAACGTTGCTTTAGTGATTACCTATTGGAGTATGAATTTTTGCATTGTTCTGTTATAATAACTTACTTAAAACTGAAAAACCACCAAAAGCTACCTTTGAGGCCTGTGACACCTTTAAAATAAGGCCTCTCAACAAATAAAGACACATTTGTTATGGTGGCTCTTACTTGCTTGACCATCCCCCTCCCCCTGCGCTTCCCTCAAATTGGCTCTCCATCCCAACCCTCCTTCATACCGCCTACCCCCAACTCTCGTATCTGAATTATAAACTAATGTACGTGACAGTAACAGTGGCACGTACATCACGATAAGTTCGACAAATAAGTAAGTGTTTAACACCTGTGCGTGCGCACATTTTCTATGTATCAAGTGTGAGGCTATGACGTCAATAGTTGTTAATAAATTTAGTAAAGTTTCCAACTGTAAGATCAAAAATCTGACGACAGGGTGAAGACCTCCATTACTGATGATAGTAGTACGGTTAAGCTTAGTAGACTAAACGTTATCAATACGCTTGCCTTAAGTGTAAGTGTGTAAGTGCTTGAAAGTTTCCAAGATTCGATTCCTATTGTCCTAGCAATGCATGGCCAAAGAAAGAATCTTGCAATTCCACTTCATCAGCATTGAACTTGGCACCTCCAATTCAAAATACCTCTAGACCTTCAAGTCTTTAAGACAACTAAAAAATACTCCAACTTACCTCAGGAGCTCGTTGGTTGAAGTCTTCTTCAGTGAGAGCCACAAGTGCAGGTCCGTCCATGGCGAAATATTCCTCAGGAACCATTTGGAGGTGGAAATGTCTTAGTGTGAATGTGACCCACGCTTTCACGTCATCAGGCCTCCAGAGCATTGGATCTGGAAAGGATATGGGAATTTAAGAAATGATATTGGCACTAGTTGGTAGAAAGATTTTTTCACAATTATGTAGTTACTTTCAGAAGAGATTTGGTATCCGATTGCTTTGGGAGTGTCCGAAATATTGTCGTAGACTAAAGAAAACCAGAGCTAAAACGTAGATATTCATAGAATGTTAGTATAAAATCTGATGTGGTACCAAAAATTACGGTATAACAGCAAAATCAAACGCATGATACCGAAGCAAGGCCATTAAACGCGTCTGCAACTCGGTAACCTTTAATTTTAACGATATAAAAACCGGTACTTGTTATACTAATATACTAATTTGTGAAGAAGATACAACTTGTATACGACTCAAGTATGTAGAATTTGAAGAAATACATACTAGACGTCACGGTAAGTGATTATACAAAGTAACCATTGGTGGCGCGGTGCTAACACAAAACTTACGTAATCAACCAATCCGAATGAATTCTAAGAAATCGTTTTATATTAATAATCGCCGTACTTATAGAAACAACATGGAAACGCGTTTTTTCTCTGACTCTACAAGACGAGGTGACGTCATTATTAGTTGTCCAATTAGTAGTACAGATGCAAGACACATACGCGTAAATTGTTCCCATGTCATGACATTGTTGGAATTTATGATTTATGCACTATGATTGTGTACAAGGTATTCACACGTTACACAACTCTAAATTATATGAGTAATAGTGAGGGCAATTCTATTGACTCACCTGGTGATATTCCAAGTACTGTGCAAGTGTTGTCCACATCCCTTCTTGATTGTTCGATAGCCATCGACAGAACCCTGTCGATATCAGGCGCGGCTAGCACGTGGTCACCGCCACTGCTCTCCTCCATCTTTACACTCCCCAGTTCCAAGGGAATAGGTTTCAAATTTAACCGTTTCTGGAATGATGTGTCTTCTAAAGCTGATCTGAGTAGTATGTGATCTCTGGGCTCGTCTATTTCGACTTTGGGTGTGACGTAATTGTGTTGGACGCTCTCCTGCAGTATCTGGTTTTCTTTGAGTAGTTCTTCAATGTCGATGTACTCTTCGTGTTGTGGCACTGGGGAGGAGTATTGGGTGTGGTTGCTGCTGTATGACACGCATGAACCGGACGGAGATAGTGGATAGGGGGATGTGAAGCCTTGGACACCGAGTCTGTTGGGTTCCTCTTTGATTGGCACTGGGGAGTAGTACTGTAGAGAGTTGTATGGGGATGGAGGTTGGAAAGCTACAGTGGGAATGGATCCTTCATCTGAGGAAGGTGAGGGTGTGGGGTATCCTTCGAAGTCATACAAGCGGTCGAGGAAGTTGTTTTCTTCTGGGTAAGGTGGTGGTGGTTTTGTGTGTGTGTGGGGAGAGTGAAGCATGGGTTCTGGAGGGGAGGCAGCGCCCAACAGTCGGAGGAGATGCTGCAGGTCTGCGGGGGAGGCTGGCACGGCCCTCTCGTCCTGTGACGCTGATGGCGGGCTGCACCCCGAGCGGGGCACTGTCTGGGGCATCTGGTGACAAAGAAAATAAGACGTTAGACAAAACATTTAACTATATGTACTCGTCAGTGAACAGTTACAAAGTTGGATCTCTTAGTAAGGGTATTTTGTGCGAGCTCCAATATCTTTTGGTCAGACTTTTAGTGGACCCTAACTTCCTATAGCGATATCATTTAAATTTTGCTTAACAATGTAGTTACGTAATTCAAATTCTTTAACATAATTGATAAAATAAATAACGTAATCTTTACGCACTAAGAACCACAAACATTAGGTCATGATTAACCCATTGCAAACATCGCCAAACGTCTCGCCAGATGTACAAAACATAACAGTGTAACGTGCGTCGGTGTGTACGTCAGATGAGACTAAATTCATTAATAATTATACCTAAAGCATTGTCAAAACAGTTGTTTAATTATTTTATTTGTGTAATTATTTGTATTTTTATTTTATGTTGTCGTCACACTCATAAAAATTATGACTGGCCTGACTTAATACGGTCAAAAATTTAGCGTAAAGTCTTTCTTAGTTAAAGTATACCCAATACTTTGTATACATATTACATATATGTATGTACTGTCTATCTGATAAATATTTTTTCAACACACTTGCTCATAAAGGGGCTCTTATTTGTACTAAAACAGTTGAATAATGACACGCTTGATTCACTAGTGAGTTATAGTTTTTTTTTTAATTATTTAGTTTTAAAAAAGTTTCGATACCAAAAAAAAAATCGTGTCCATACATTTTAAAAACAAACTTCAACTATGTTGCCCTACTTTTAGTAGGTCTATGGTCGATTCCATTCATTCCTTCATTGGATTATTTTTTTAATAAGTATATTCTTTTAATCTATGGCCGATCACCATTGTTGTGTTGGATGCGCGCGAATAGAAAAACTGTTTATTTATTAGCGAAAAATGAAAATTTCTTCGCAAATGTGTTGAAAAACGTTGTATGGTACACGCGAGTATTGATGATTGCTATCCTCGGCTATCTTCTGACCCTCGCCTGACGGCTCGGGCCTCAATAGCGCCTCGGAAGTAATCACCAACTTACCTCGCTTGTACCATAAATAACTATTTTCGAAATAAGACGAGACTTTATTAAGCAAGGTCTTTTGATTTGAACTTTTTAGTCACGCTTGGTTAAAACAGCGCAACAAAGTTCATGTTAAAATAACATTATAAAACTTTTTAGCTTTAAATGTCTACTGATATAACCATTAACCATTCCATCCTTTTTAATCTCAGAGTGAATGAACCTTACCAACTCTGGCTTAGTACTGGTTAGTAAGCCACGGTATCAAATTTTCGATGTATGCATCAACAGTATATCATCAATGTTTCAATATAAGTTAATCAACTTCAAAATTTTTAATTAACTTAGTTCGAGTAACAATTGAAACTACATGCTATATTTTGTATTAAAAAATGATCATTCCATTTGAAATAGATATTCAAATTCAAATAAATGAGGTTTAATTTAATTCGAAATCAATCACTTTGACATTAAGAGAAAACTAAAATATCTTCGCATTTAGAGAAACATTATAAGACCATTAGATTTTGACTTCACTGTTCACTCTACTATATGTATCAAAATAAAAGAACTTTACTCTAACAAAACCTTTTTGGTTTGACTAAAAAAAAACTATGACTAAAAAACTATATGACACACATTCTTTAGAAACACTCACGCGCAACAAAGAAAGACCCATCACCACAGCATCTGTTAACTAACTGAGATACTCTAAAACGAATTGACGCGAAAACCAACAAGTTGAACCGGTCGGTTAACATAATCAAGTGAGCACAGTTTTCTTTATTTCCTACATTTTTTGTCTCTAATACTCGAAGAACAATGTATTATTTACATAAGTTCCCATGCATTCTTGTTTCAATGAAGTTTTTCATATCACTTGCATTTGTTGTTGATGTTAACCATCATTGTTTTATTAATTGAGATCAAAGCTTAAAACCACTTTTTTCATACAAACATTTTATTCGCATCGCACTCATCCTCCTGATGAAGGCCACCGAATGTGGCTGAAACTAGTCGAGGGATTCGACTTAATGGGTATGTACGAACATCCCGTTACAATCATTTAATTTGATATAAGATGTTGGTTTTATGTTTAGAACTCAAATATCTAGCTTTATTAACGTCGAAATTTCATAAATCCGGTTCTAAATTTCAGCTAAGCTTTTCAACCTGTGGTCCCTCGATTGGCTGTAGATTACGTTTTACAAGTTTCAGTTTTTTCTCCAAACTATGTTAAATTATTTTTTTTATATCTGGGTCACTACTAATCCAGTCTTTGTCTTTATTAAAATATTTCTTAATTCGGAAGTCAATAAGCATTTAAATAAGAAATTAAAAGCTCTCAAATATGTCTAGACAACTTAATCTGTATTTAATCATTGCTTTTAATCCCCCACAAACACAGAGCGGGGCTGTTTAATTCTAAGTACGTGACATTTACACATAAAAACAGCTTCTATATATATAAACAGCATTCCAATGATACCTACAATCAAGGCCGAATTATATTACTCTATTTATAAATTCAATCACAATTCAATTTTGAATTACATACCAAAACGAATATACATGAATCCTTTTGCATTTTTTGATTTGGTTGCTCCTAACCATAGCCATGTTTTATTTTTATCCTAAGTCTATTTTCATAAACAATATTTTTTACTATTATCGTATGTTATTATAATTATGAACTAGACAAACTTTATTTGAAGTGTCAAGTGCAGGACAAAACCCATTATCGATATCGATAAAAAACAATCGTGACGCACAAATTTAAGTTCAGGAAGACAGTAAAAGTTAAAAAAAACGTCCCTTTATACGAATAACCGTATCATTACGTTAATAGTTCCATTAATTAGATTGACGCTGATATATTTTGTAGTAAGTAACAATGTACAAAAACGGACAATAGCTGTAGTGACGTCACTCTATTATTATCGATAGTCGATAGATTAGGGACGTGCAACTGTTACATTTTGAAGTAACCTTCGGGGTTTTCCGTTACAACACTAAATACTTGTAATGACAATTGTTATTTAAAAAAGAGACTTGAACACTAGAACTTGGATTGAATGTATAATTCGACAATTTGCATAGATATGCAGAGTTTTTAAACATTTTTGCTGACTTATTAGACCCAGTTTTAATGGCATAGATTTTTATTACATCTTTTTCTTCGATGATAGTCGTCCATCCAGGTTTGTTATTGTTGTCATTATCATTACTAATCAATTTCAAAGTGTTGTAAATAGAGAGATTTGAGAAAAAATATATCTATCAAAATTTTACCTACTTTCATATAAAACATTATTATCATCCCTCCTTCAAGAGGCTCGACTACCCCGCCTGCCCTGAGTCTACTACGTTGGTAGACAATAATTATACACATCGTTTTATGTTTTATATTTTGCTCCCATTTTTAAACCTGTCACACTTTTATATTATTTATACTGCTTAGTAGGATTTCTACAGATACGAGTACCTCTACATAAGTACTAAGTATGTATTATAAGGAATATACTTTATAAATAGCTACACGTTAACTTTAACATAATTCTGTAATAACAACACCACTCGTCCGCGATGCTTCAGTACGATAACAGCTAAATGGTTCATTACATTGAGTTATAACTCGGGAAACCCTAATTTAAACAACGTTTTATTTAAATGCTGTGTTTTATTTATCTTCTAATATATAAAATTCTCGTGTCACAGTTTTCGTTGCCATACTCCTCCAAAACGGCTTGACCGATTCTCATGAAATTTTGTGAGCATATTCAGTAGGTCTGAGAATCGGCCAACATCTATTTTTCATCCCGAAATTCCTACGGGAACGGGAACGGGAACTACGCGTGTGAAACCGCGGGGCGCAGCTAGTAGTATTCTAGATTCTTCAGTTTTCAAAAATGTAAAACTTGTATATGAATATTGAAATAAAAACTTTTTAACGCAGACTGTTGTAAACGAATATCTTACATTACCCCTTAGTATTATGTAATAATGGATTCTGTAAAGCTTAACTTAATTAACAAATATTTTTCACCAATAAAAAAACAATGATTAATGTAAGGAAATGGTCTAGACCTTCAAGGAACTTAAAATCTGTAACCAAAATTCTATTCCAAATGGTAAAATAATTACACTCATTTATAATCTCCCTGAGTTGGTTAAAACATATGTAGGTATTTTTAAATAGAGATGACACATATAAGGTTTTAATGGTATAATAAAATACCCATTAAACACTCTTAAACCGATTAATGATAGAATTATGTTTTTCCAAAGTGACTCATATTAAAATCTGACATACAATGAATGACATTTCAAATGACAGGCTGCAATTTATGGCATAACCATAAATTACGTTTTAGTCTAGCGATTATAACAATACTCATAAATGTAATAAATAATATCATAAATATGCATCCGATTGTAGTTAATCTTTGAAACTTTAACAAAGTAAAAAAAAATCTTCTTAGCGTGTCGACTCATATGTTTGAGGACCAGAACTTGGCCACCGATATGGCACTATCAGTGGCTTTGTAAAGGTCCTCGCGTGTGCAGCTGTAGGGACACAAAAAATAATTAGCTTGTTTCAGATGGTACGTTAAGTTACCGACATTGGCTGTCGTAATTTACAAAATTGATAGTCGTAACGAGCAGTTAGCAGCCTCAAACGTGTAACCAAAGAATCTGAACTGGACAGATGCTTAGCTTTACAGAGTAGTTTTATTACTACTCACACCGGACCTAAACAGGGATATACCGACTTCCCAATAGTGGCAATGAATATAGACTTACAATACTTCATAGAGACATCATATAACCGAGTATAAACGTAGACCATTGTTAGTACTATTATAAAGTTAAAAAATACAGTAACATTAAATGTATAATGATTTGCAATATCCTTGATCAAGTCATGATCACAGATACAGCTCACGATACAAGAAATATTTATATCCAAGTCTATAAATAAGTTATACACCAGTTAAACCATTGTTAGAGACCGATAAATGCGATAGCTCTACCTCCAAATTAGGCGAGCTCGAGGCAATTTTAACGGGCAAAATCTCTTGAAACCACCAACTTTCACCCTCCATATTAAGTCTGGCACAAAACAAAACACACTCACAAAGTCACCTGTCAGCTGTCAAACTCGGGGTTGATGCACCTTTGACGTCGCGTCCATGTCAAAATTTTGAGGTTAGAATTCCGCCGGCCGGCAACTCTTGATACATTTCAAATTATTTAATTTAATATCTTTGTTTTGTTCACTAACAGCGATGGGAACTTAGTAGTATTATTATATATTTTTTTGGTAGATAAGTGCGTGTAGACGCCGGATAGATCACACAACCACTGAGCTCGCCGCGTGCGCACGAAGGCTTGCCTCAATGAGTGACGACGTCATTACGGGAAGTACGCTACTAAACCAATATCGCATTATTAGATCTTACATCGGAACTACAATCTACGTCACCTATTAAGTAATTAGGTTTTGTTGACGTCTATTTATATAATATAAAATTAATAAGCAATTTATTTTGATAATTTCCATATTGGTGATTGCGTTTCTAAGGACGCATGCGACGATTGTATTTTAAATTTGTTTTTAATGTTCAAGTTCTATATACATAATCGAAGTTTTAATTAGTAGAATATATGTATTATACATTTTCTGAGAGCAAGGTCTTTCACTATTTAATTATTATGGTATCTACGTAATATTTTTCCAAAATGTATGTAATTTCTTATTTTACCTATACCTTGATCATTTTCATTAAATCACTTCTATCTTTCATCTTTTTGATGTAGATAGAGTTGAAAGAAAAATATAGAACTTTTTCCCCCTGTCTCTTTCTTTTGATTGTAAGAGCGTATCTCAGAAACTAATGATCCAATTTCAAACAGTCTTAGTTTAATAAGACTTAAACTAAGACTGTTTGAATAAAAGTTAATTAAAGAGTTATACATAATGCTTCAATGCAGGTGAACCCACTAGAAAAAGCTAGTACATTATTACAATGGCAAACTTCAATGAACATTTGGAATGGCCTGTACCTCGACATTAGACGGTGACTCGTGACTCCAGTCTGTCATTACGTCATACCATCCACGCCTTCCGCACTTCATTCATAGACAAGTCAAACAAAAAATAATTAGGTATACTTAACATTAAGGCACGGTTCCACTGCTGTGCATGCTACGCAGGCTGCCCACGACCACGCGGGGTACTGCTATACAGATGAAATTTTAATAATATGGTAGCGCTACATGGCCGTGTAGCGTGTGTACCGTGTGCCCGCGTCTTTACACACA
This sequence comes from Timandra comae, assembly GCA_958496195.1. Classification (NCBI taxonomy): domain Eukaryota; kingdom Metazoa; phylum Arthropoda; class Insecta; order Lepidoptera; family Geometridae; genus Timandra; species Timandra comae. The sequence continues at coordinate 1,940,989 of OY292359.1, forward strand.
CGTGTAATAAAGTGGGGTTTAGTAATGTTTGTCAGTCAGTCATTTATATAATAGTTAAATTGTTTTATGTATAAATTGTTTTATTTTATGGAAAATACACATCTTTTGTGACATGAATGTGGCTGTAAGATTTTCTTGCTTTGGTTGTTAAGTGTGGCAAGCTAACTCAGTTTGTATGTGTATAATGCCAATTTTCTATATAGGTGTATATACATTTTAGCGTAATATCAATATTGAACAATTCCACTACCCAGAAGGTGTGTGCGATGACGTAATGATTTGTTTGTAAAGTTTATACTTTAGACTAATTTAAAAAAAAACCTCATCTGAATTTTATACGTATTTCAATGTCGATGCGCAAAATCTCAAAACCTACTTTAAATTAATTGTATTAAGGTTTAAAATAGATAAAACATTTAGAAATAACATAAACACTATTGCAAAACTATAGAAACTTCGTGAAAGTGGCTCTAAACTATGGTTGATGCATTTCTTCACACAAAAGACATCAACGGGAGTTAAATGATTTATAATGCATTGTGGGTAGAATTGTTTGTATGTGGTATTTTATTATTAATTTTATTAAATCTTTGAAAATAGGGAAAGATTTAGACTAATTTGGCTTCGTCCCAATGGCAATGGATTTAAATTAATACTCGTATTATTCTAATCTTAACTAATATTATAAATGCGAAAGTAACTCTGTCTGTCTGTTGTTACCTTTTCACGGCTAAACTACTGAACCGATTGACTTGAAATTTGGTACAGGGGTAGCTTATGGTCTGGGAAAGAACGTTTTATCCCCAAATTCCCACGGGAACGGGAACTACGCGGGTGAAACCGCGGGGCGCTGCTAGTTTTTTATATTTTAAATATCAGAACACCACTAGTATCGTTATACTAATGTAGTTAGTAGTTAATGCAAAGTTGAAATAACCATGCAAATGTAACAGAACGACTCAATTTCGCACTTATTTCCAATAATAAAAAATGAACCGTATATCTTTTCTATTAAGGTTGATAATACTTACTTTAAATTTTTTTTCCAAAAGACACATCATCAAATGACCTCTAAACTTTACACAATTTTTCAGCCTTGTACACAAGAAAACAAATAATAGTTTTTAGAAGAAATATTTACATGAAAATGTATTTATAAATAAACGTTTTGTTAGTGGAAAAGCCGTATGAGTAAGGCTTTATGTCATACTAGCTGTGCCCCGCGGTTTCACCCGCGTGGTTCCCGTTCCCGTGGGAATACGGGGATAAAATATAGCCTATGTTATTCAGGGTGAATGTAGCTTTCTAATGGTGAAAGAATTATTGAAATCGGTTCAGTAGTTTCGGAGCCTATTCGTTACATACAAACAAACAAACAAACAAATCTTTCCTCTTTATAATATTATTAATAAGTAATATAAGTAATAAGTAATAAGTATAGACAAATACTTGAATACAATACGTGCATCAGCCCACGTATTAAGACATCGATTTGCGAAGCAATTTAATCAATTGTTTGACGATCTAATTGCTTGCAAATAAGCATTGGGAATACCTAGACAAGCGTACGGTCTGGTTCCAAAATAAGCAAAGCGGACAGGTATCAAAAATCATTCAGTTCAAATAATAATAAAAATGTTTAGTCTTTTCCATTCACGGGACTATTAAGGAGTCCCGGTCTTTTGGAAGGCTAGTATGGGGCCAAAGCCAACACAGGGAAGCCCTTTGACATATAGAAAAAAAAATGTTTAGTATTAATATGCATCATTGATTCGTATCATGGTGAATAGATACATAAACATAGATATTTTTGAAATAAAACTACTTAAACAGATTTTTGTCTTGGTTTTAATTTTGTTTTACATTTTTGACCTTTCATATTGTGTTCATGTAAAACAAATAAATCAATAGATATTTTTATAAATTCATAAAATATTTAAGGTCTTTAAAAATAATTCAAACAATAACACGGTACACGTCACAATAAATTACAACTCCAATCAACTGACACTTTCTTATCAATAGAGGGCGCGTTATGAACTGTTAGTGAATGGCGTTCTAAGAATTTGATGATTTATTTTTATTTGTGATTGAATAAATTTTACTTACTAAAGAATTATTTTTCTTTGACTTTATATACTTCAACTTTTAACATATTTGAGTGCACATAAATTTTGCCATTGGACGGGAATCGAACCTACAACTTTTAGATTAACATTTATTATCGTGTTAGCCTCTGTCAGGCACTTTTACTTTATAACTTTATTTTTTAAATCCAGCTTTTTAGAGACAAATCTTTGAAATTGTTTCTTTTTTAAATCATACATAACTACGCAGTTTTTAGACTACTAAGGTAGAGACAAAGATTAAAAGGATCCCTTTAATGAAGTAGAATGATATCATAAAGTCGCACTTTGCCAACTGTCAATATTTTACGAACAAACAACACATACTTGTCGATGACGTAAATCATTGATTGTCCAAGAATCAAAGTACAAATTGATAACAGAGTGATAACACGCTTTATTCTTAACCTACTCCATGATAAACTACGTTTTTAGAACAATATTTTTAAACTTTCATTGTAGAGCGTAATTTTATTGTTAATTAGTTTAAATATTGTGATTTTTAACCTCCGACGCAAAAAGAGAGGTGTTATAAGTTTGACGTGTCTGTGTGTGTATATGTCTGTCTGTGGCATCATAGCTCCCGAACGGATGAACCGATTTTAATTTCGTTTTTTTTTTATTAAAGGGGATTTACGTGTTTGATGAAAATCGTTTGACCCGTTTAAAAGTTATGGGGGTTGGAAAGTAATTGTGTTGGGGTTTTTTTTTTTAATTTTTATTTATAGATAGTTTATTTACGTCCATAGCGCATGTCTTTTTTTAATTTGATACATTATTTTGTTAAAATAAGGACAGACTGAAAATCAGTGCTGTAAGGCCTCGAGCCTTTCAGCGGACACTGAGTCTGCTCCTCTACATTAACTTTTACTGTATTTTAAATTTTGTATTGTTTGCTTATGTAGAAATAAATTTTAATTTATTGCAGGGGTAATTTTGTCGTCCACCGATACTTAAGGGGTGTTCTTAAGGGGTGTTGATTAGGCCTATTCCTGTACACTTCGAGTATTTCTGTTCTCCTGTTACCTGTTCTCTTACTAATGATTGTAAGAGAGAGGCTTTTAGCTAGAGGTCTTTGGGATTTTTGTGTTTACTTTACTCTTTATCAGGACTCAAGCTAGTTAACAGATCTCATAAACACAGACTACATTAATATATACAGACATTCTATATAAATGTATTTTTGTCTAACTTCAACGGTGGTCTATTTGAATCGTCGGAAAATAAAACAATGATAAGTAAATTATTGATGTATAGTTTCATATTACTATAACAATAATGTCATATTCTAAAAATAGAGTTTATCAAATCTTAAATCAACGGAAATAAAAAGAAACTCTTCTCTAAAAATAGCGGTAATTTGCAACAAATTTCTCGGCCTTTCTTATTTAACTAAATATAAATAACTTGAGTATACCTAAAGCAGTATCATAATAATTCATTTATTATTAAAAACAAACTTTTTTTATGAGAAAATTTCTACCTGATAACGCTCCTCTCTGTATCTCATATACATATCCCAATAGGCAACCATTTTGAAAATCCAAAATCAATTTTCCAAATCCACAACACAATTTCTAAACACTACACTATTCAATTATCCTCGTTCACTCCTCAACGTTCAAATATAGAATACTTATTATCGAATAATTTCTATAACTTTATCGTAAATTGTCATATCAGTGTGTTTAGTTGTGTTGCGCGGGAGTTGATGTTTGTGTGACGTAAGTTACATGGCATGTGTGTGTTCGATTAATTTGAAAGATGTGTGTATACAGCACACATGTGTGTACATTTTAATGTGTGTAGTATCTTCACACATACATGTGTAGTATGAGTAGAAATGTTTGGAATAAAACACAGTTTTATCTAAAGACCAAAGGTCGGTTGATAGTGTTTATCTCATGCCCTTAAAAGGTAAACGAGTTTAAAATATAATACAAAAATGTGATTTTATTTTATCTTGATTTTTTGACATTTCAATTTGTGTAACTAAAGATTTAATTATTGGGATTTGATTGGTCTAGACAAGAATTGAGATTAATCATTTCGTTTCAACCGTAACGTGAACCAATTATTAATAATTAAAAGTGTAGATTGTATTTTCTGAATTTTGTTTCTATGATAAATAATCCTAAAAATATTTTTAAGACTTCATCCAAAGATGCCTTAGGATTCAAATACATACTTTTAAAAGGTTGTAATTTAAGTATACAAAGACGCATGCACTTATTAGTTTCTTAACAGAAATTTTAATAGCACCAAAGGTTTGCGAAATCGGTTCTCGTACAATGTCAATATTTTTGTCATCCACCATCGTTGTGTCGGCCTGGGCCCTGATTCTCTAAACTATTAAGCTGTGATAATGCTACTCAAATGCGTTTTAATATCAACATTATGGCCGTTGTTTTTGGCATTTGTTGTCATTTTGGTATTTTCTTAGTGACAACTATTCCGCTGACTCAATGGCTCCATAAAACTTAGATGGTTGTCATGGAAACAGTATTCTGACGTTTATTTGTCAAAATTTTTATATGCAACAAAGACCACTGAGACACCATAGCCATATGAATAAATTTTAGCAGAATACCAAATTTCTGACACTCTCGTTATGGTGCCTCAATATCACCATATTGTCTGATCAATAATGTCAAATTGCAGACTTAGGCCCCTGGGCGTGTTTCATTGGCATAATAGATGCAAGTAATAAAGTTAAGGGTCAGTTGGTAAGATGTTAGAGTGATTGATTGTATTATATCTAAATATCTAATACGCATTATGACTGCGTGACTAAGAACATGTACAACACTTATTATTACTGTAATATTAGGTCAATAACAGTATATTAATTTAATTATAATTTGATATTGATGTACTCATTACGTGACTTTTAGGTGTCACAATAATTTATATTAAGTAAGTATATCAATCCTTTATAACTAAGTGATAATCACGACGCAGTAGGTGCTGAAGGGTTTAAATTTGATACCCAAATTGCTTAAATTTTTATGTAAAGAAAATGATGAGATTAAATCATACAGTCATTTATTTATTTATTTAAATAAAATTTGTTAAATTTTTATGTAAAGAAAATGATGAGATTAAATCATTCTGTCATTGAATAAAGTTACTTTTGGACGAGCTGTGAATGGGTCTATAAATGGGTACTTAGTATGAAAGGACCATATTAAATGGCCCGCGGTCCATTCGGACGTAAACGAAAACCGACTACGTTCGAAAGGACCGGTGTCAATATAGTAAATCTCATAAAACTATTACTAGTACAATCATCATTTCATGATATGTCAAACTAAACATACTAAATAAAGTAAATTTAAAGATTCATATAACTTACTTTATTATCTTTTAAACAGTTTATACATAAATATCAAATAACTAACTTTATTATCTCTAAAACACTAACATAACTAACTTTATAACCCGTAAAACGCCAAAACGGTGTAACAATGCATTTATAAAAGCTAAAGCCAAAATGTAGAGGCGGATTAAAGACACATAACTTGAATATCAAATTGTTTAGGTGTGTACGGTGAACGTAACCGGTTCTCAAGGTCTCCGGTTTTCCCGCTCCAGCGTTGAGAATTGAGATACTGTTGCTAACATGTTTTGCACTATTTTTGTTTTATATTCCTACTAGTTATGCCCCGCGGTTTCTCTCGCGTAGTTCCCGTTTCCGTGGGAATTTCGGGATAAAAAGTATCTTATATCTTTTTCTTGGTTCTAAGCTATCTCCGCACCAATTTTCAGCCAAATCAGTTCAGCCGTTATTGAGTTATAAATAGTGTAAATATTACGACTTTCTTTTATATATATATATATATATATATAGATTTGTGTGTGATACGGTACGGCTATGGTGGTGTATAGGCCTTAAAGATGGGATCTTAAAGAAAAACCGTCATTTTCACTGAAGTTATGTAAAGTTGATGAAAATATGCACCTTCAATTGGACCTATTTTGAAAGGAGCAAACATTGTGTTATTTGAGGCGGAAGCAGAACCCAGGACCTCTGATTTGGCAGACAAGTGCAAGGATAGACTTACTGATGTTATTAGTAAAAGTGGAAATAGGCACATTAAATCGGACCTATATGTTTCGAAAGGAGTTAAATGAAGATAAATAGGAGTTATTTGAGACGGAAATAGAACTCAGCACCTCTAGTTTGACAGGCAACTGCACATAAACCACTATGCTCTTGTACTTTCTTACTACACATTATTGACGAATCTCAACATTTTCTCACTTCGTTCTAGTCTTTGAGGAAACACGTGTACCAACACGTGCTTTCTTAGAAACGGAATTCATTTTCAAGATGTATATCAAACAAAATAATATATATCAAGAAAACCCGAATTCTGCCGGAAGTCATTATTCCACCCGAACGAAGTCGCGGGCAAAAGCTAGCACTAATTAAAATAACAACAGCACATCACACTAATATCATACCAAACAACAAACTAACTAGTATCCATTATTAACCATCTATAAATCAAACACAATATAAAACTATTGTTCACATTTGACATTTAAGTTAACAAGGTGCCCTTTACCAGTTAGTAACTACAAACAGACACACAAACGTCACTTGTGACCAATAGAAACTTATGTTTTATTGTCGGTAGAAACCGCAAAGGAGATAAATTGAAAATTTGTTCCTTTAAAGGTCGTGGTTTGGTGGTTTTTGGGCACGATTTGTAATTACTTCTTTTACTGACCAAAAACAATCATTGCAGCATATATAAACGTCAGGAAACTAAATATGCTTCAAGCTTTAGAGCCAGAAAGCGTGGAAAAACCGACATGTTATCAAAAAGATGAAAGATAGCTTAGCTACACAAAATGTAGATAGATAAATAGATAGATAGATATAACTCTTTATTGCCTTTCACAAATATAACAGGTAAGTATACAAATGTATACAGTAACAATAATAACTAAAATATACCACATAGAAAGAACAATGGGCGGCCTTATCGTTAAAAGCGATTTCTTTATGTAAGTTACGTATAAGTATATTTCGGGAAGCGCTGTATTTCAGTCATCCCAATTTTCTTTAAGCTAGAGTTCAGTAGAGTTGGATTTAATACAAACTAAGTAATGCAAGTTTAGTATATCTACTCGTGTAATGAAAATCTAATTTGTGTGTTATGAAGTACATGCGGTCAAATTACGTATAGTGAGAAAAATTTCGGGACTTAAACATGTTGGACTAAAGGAAAGGACTGTCTGTATAAAGAATGCTAGGGGTTGAGAGGATATAAATATCGCGGCACGCCCAAAAGACCCATACTAGAATGATCTACTTGCGACCTGCCTACTGACAACTAAAATACTCTACATAGGTACAAGTATATAGAAAAAACGCCTCAAAACCAACTTGACAACAACAAAAAATATCCACGAACCTATAAATACCGAGACACACGCCTATAACTAATCATTATTATTACAACCGCGGTCCGAAGTAATTATAACAATAATTTATTGCAAGGTCGTTAATACTGAACAAAGCTACGTTTCCCTTTCACCGATCTGATTGGGCTTTGTATCGATATTAAAATCGATTTTACCTTCGATTATTCGAGTCGTAAAATGAGGATAATTTATAAAATCGGAGCATGGTTTTACTGGGAGTATATATATTATGTTCAATTAAATATATATTATGGGTTTCTTGAGCAATTTACGAACTGGAAAGCTTAACTTCGTCATAAAGTTTTATCCACTTAACTGCATCTTATAGTTTTATCTTTTCTTTCTTTCTTTCTATTTCAATAAAACTACTTTTATTTTGGTTATATTTTCTAGCTTGTATCCCATGTCTCATTATATACAGGGTATCCCGAAATTCAACGTCCAAACGGAAAGGGGGGTAGGTGGGAGCCTCACGGTCCCTATGTATCTTTTCTCTCTCTTTCAACGTAAGATCTATATTACACTTTAAAAGTCCTTTAACAGAGCAAATGGTTATCTAGTAGAAAAATGCTACCCTAGCATTAAGTCCTCCGTGTACATATATTTAAGGTACAGAAGTATATAACATGAGCAAAACCAAGCACAAATGTATTTAATAAACTAATCGAATATTCCTTTGTCTCAGCTTGTTACGTTTAAATATCAAACGTCTGTTAGTTTCTGAGTGTAATACCAGTTACAAGGTTGTTAAATGTCGCTACGTTGATTTAATAGTTATATAGTTTATAATAAGCTTTGTATATGGATTTATTGATCGGTTATTTTATAATCATAATATACGAGTACTACTGAACAAAGTCTAGGGAACAAGAAAACTACTTCAACTTATTCGTGGAAACTCGTAACTAAGTACTGGCCACTAAACTTTATAAATGGTAACAAGAAAAAAAAAACATAAATTCGTATTTTAAATACTTAAATGAAAATAATAACATAGAAATAAATTAGACGTTAATATGAGTGTAAAATAAAAACACTAATTTCAACACATTAAATAAATTTCGTGAAAATTAAAACTAAATATTTGACCTATATGTCCAGGGACCCGATCCCACTAAATGTAACGCTTACATTCGTTTTCCTTTTCACTTCGGCAAGTGTAAAAGCTTCTTCAAGTTTGGATCACATGTTAATCGGTATTCTACAAATAAAAGCTTTTATTTGAGTTTATAGAAACAAATATACAGCGAAAGTTCAAAAGAGACTACTATATAAACTATTAATGCATATTATATCTTAATTAGTATTTAATAAAACAAATATTTTATGTAAATAGCTCATATATTGTATCAAATCTATAGTAAATATATATCTTATTTCATGTATTTTTCCGTTGTTTTATATCTAATTATCATACATACGTCGTTTACATAATGTAAATTGTGTTAATAATACCAAAACTATATTGAAACGTGACAATTTGAAGGTACATTTTCTAAAATGTATGTTTGTTTTTATATATAAGTTTCTATATATGTTAAGGTAAATAAAGAACAGTTTAGTATCTTTTTCTATTTTGTGGGACAAAAGATTTTCTTGTTTACAAGATATTACGAAAATTCCAAACTGATTTGAAAAGCACTTTTGAACGTCAACGGTGTTGAAGACTGAAAACTTATTAAATTTTTAGATGAAATCTGTGTTAAATATTTTTTTATTATTATGTAGTGTTCACATAAGTAAAATCAAGGAAGTTAAAAATCATTTCTTCCAATTACGCACAATTCTAAGAAATCAACAATATTAAAACCCATTTCTTTTTATCTCTACACAAAAAATTTCATCCCACATCGCCACTAAAACCAGCTCGGATAAATTTCCAAATATCGCCAAAAAGAAAAAAATAACTTCTGAGTCACAGTTACCAAACCGCAGCGCATTACAAAAGAACCTTTTAATATTTAGTTACCCGTTACAGAGTTTGTGAGACTTTCGCAATCCTATGAATCACTATTACTTGGCAAGAATTCGATTATAAAAAACTACTGCTTGATTTGTTGAAACACGTAGTTAAGAATTTTGGTGAAAGAGGGGATATTTAAATTCAATAGCTGTGTTGAGACACACAGTTTTACCCACATCAGTAGTTTTCTTTATAATACTGAGATGGAAATGTCACCTATACCTAATACTTAGGGATTATAATATAGGCCCAGCACTTCTGGCTGGGAGCGCCCCACAAAACCACCGTCCTCCCGTCCTTGGCTCTCGGTGGTATGCAGCTCTATGCATTTTCACAGCGAGACAGAAAAAAAAGGGATAATAATATAGCTCAATACCCACTTATAGTTATAGTAGACCTATAGTTTTAGGCCTTAGAAATTGAAGAAACTGAACGGTGATTCATAAATCTTCTTGCAAACATTTGTAATCATTATTTATGGATTGCTTTGGTCTGATTTTTCTATTTACTCAAAGTACCTTTATTTATAGATACATATTTCGGAAAAGGAAATCATCACTACATAGTATAAAACAAAGTCGCTTTCTCTGTCCCTATGTCCCTAAGTAAGCTTATATCTTTAAAGCTACGCAACGGATTTTGATGCGGTTTGTTTTAATAGATAGTGTAATTCAGTAGGAAGGTTATTAGTATAATTTTATCCCCATATTCCTACGGGAACGGGAATCGCGGGGCGCTGCTAGTATACAATAAAATTGACACTTGTGTAGTTTCTTGAACAATCTTTGCTTATTTTCTAACTAGGTGATGATAAGTAGCATAATAAGATGATAAAGCGTATCATTATTAGCTACATTATTAACAAGATTGATCAACAATATGAGGAAAAACAAGCTTTAAAAAGAAATGCAGACGTCAATATGTATTCACGTAACGTCCAGTCACAGAACGACCTCGGCCTCGATAGACAAAAGTGAAAATCGAGCCAAATTATACGGCCTTATTAACGTTTTCTTAGTATTGTTATGAAATATTAACTCAAAATGGACTACATTTAACAATAGATCTAACCAACTAGTAAGAAATTGTGGTAGAATGGTTTAAGTTTAACTGCCAAATGAGTTGCGAGTTTGATTTCCGATGGATGTAATTTTTATATATAAACATTTTTGTATCTGCGAGCTAAACATTAGAAAACATTTGAAAAAAAAAACAGCTTAGTTTGTAATTGTGAACATTTGCTCGTATAATAAACTTAACTATTTGTAAGACAAACAAAATACATAAACTTGAATAAAACAACAGTTTCTTTTGTATTTTAAGAAGCCTATTAATCAAAATAATTGTGCTATTTATCCAGTAATTGAAAAGACACCGCTTACGCTTGGCCGATTTGTTTCGGTCCGGTACGTTCAACCAAATCAATTTATTTATTATTCTCTTTGGATTACAAGAACTATTTATCAACTTTTTTATTTTTACTACTGTGGAAATTCATCAGAAAAGTAGATAAAAATGTGTTGTTCATGTTTATGACGACCTCGATGGCAGAGTGGTCACCATGCCGGACTGCCATCCGTAAGGTTGCGGGTTCGATTCCCGTACGGGGTGGATATGTGTTAACCACAAATGTTTGTCTCGGTCTGGGTGTGTGTGTGTGTGTGTGAATGAGTGTGTGCGTAGTTTCTGATACCCTAGATACAAGTTTCGAACTTAGTTAGGGGTCAATTACTATAATGAGATGATGTAGTGAATGATTATGTTATGTTATAATAATTGACTATCTGACAGTGAACTTTTACTAGACAACAGATAAACATACCACGCTTTCCTGTATAAATACATTACAGGAACATAAAATAGACACAAATATTACATTTTCGCGCATACAAATATTTTTCTTTACCAGAAAATCGAACCCGTATCCTTTAGCATAACAGGTTGAATTACCACCATTTGATAGCCAATTTTCTTTACAAGGTTTGAATGCAGAATTTTGTTTAAAACTACTAGAAAACCAACCAGTTTGAAGCCAAAGCGAGTTGCTAATTCTAGTCATAGAAGTTACTATAATGTTACAAATTAAACAAAATGTAACCTCTTTACGTCGTTCACTCTCACTCAAAACAGGAGTATATAAGCTATGTAAAGTACTCACAAATTAAACTGAATACCAAACAAACAAGTTTTAACATGTTTCAGTTCCTAACTCTTTACGTCATTTAAATGTCTTGGTCCACATGACTAAATTCAGTCCTAAATCGCTTTCTAACTAAAATACTAAATGATAAAGTCAGAGCCGCACTTCTTCCTATTTAGAATGCTAATTAGGATCCTAACTTCCATAAGAATATAATACTTGACTGAATTTAGTTACTAAATAATTTGGAACATATAAAAGTCAGGTCAAATAAGGTTATAAGAATGCGTTGAAATCGAAATACATATGTCGTGACGACTAGTTTCGGAGCTTTTAAATCATTTCCTGTATTTTGTTTAGTTTAGATGTAAAAGATAGCAATTGATATAAAGAGTACTAGCAGCGTCCCGCAGTTTCTCCCGCGTAGTTCCCGAACCCGTGGGAATTTCGGGATAAAACAGCCTATGTCCGTTCCCAGACCATAAGCTATACAGGGGTCTGTACCAAATTTCAAGTCAATCGGTTCAGTAGTTTAGCCGTAAAAAGGTAACAGACAGACAGACAGAGTTACTTTCGCCTTTATAATATTACTAGTATTACTAATAAGGATGTATTGTATACTTGTGTACTCGTATGTTAATAGTTTTCCGAAATTGGATCAAACTTTTAGAGGTCGTTTGGGAGTGCAGTGATATTTTTGGTTACACTTCTGAGGGCTCTAACTACTTGTAATGACTGGCGCACCCTGGGCAATGGTCTGCGGACGGCAAGTCGGTAACGCAGACTAGCCGATCCTTCCACCACGACTCAACAAATAACTTGCCGTGCGTGTCCCTACACCTGCACACGCGAGGTCCTCAAAAATATGAGTCGACACGCAAAGAAGAAGTACCCTTAGAATTAAATTTAGTTTTATAAGACTGTAATATACTTTAATCTTATAATATAAGGCTTCTTATTGAAGGGTTTTTTTTTGGGATTCTATACTCCAAATTGAAGAAACCCCATTCTTAAGAGAACCAAAATAAAAATCCATATAATAATACATTTATAAATTTATACATTTCAAAGTTTACTTCAACTTCAAATAAATTGAAATCGTTTTATCCGTTCGGGAGCTATGATGCCACAGATATACACACACACACACACACACACACACACACACACAAACACACACACACACACAGACACATCAAACTTATAACACCCCTCTTCTTGCGTCGGGGGTTAAAAAGTCTCAGACAGTTTTCTTACTAGTAAGTAACATCTAAATTTAACCGTTAAAAAATACTATCTTCCAATTAAGTCACATAACATTGACAACGTTAATGTCCCAACATTGAAACCCAGTTTTCCCGTCTAATTGCACTTTCCCATATAATTTTCACAATTAACCTTCAATGAGACGCAATTGAAATAGTTGGAGTTGCAGTACTGCAATCAACGTTAGCTATGGACTTGACTACTGATGTATTATGTACTAATATGTAGTTATGCACTATTAAATAAGCAATCCTACAATATTTATATATTTGTTATTAGTTAATTCCGTTCTTAAAAATTGCTCTACCAATCAATTTTTAAAGCCTAAATTGTGTTATTATATCTTAATATTAGTTTAAAAGTTTGCATTTAATAATTTAATTTAATAGAAAAATGTTGGCAACACTTAATTTATCTTGTCATGTTCACATAATAGGATTATCAATCTAGCTTCTATTGTTATGAATTTATATTATTTGTAATTATTATGATTGTAATCTGATTTGTGAATTTAAATAAATAAATAAATTCTACTAATGTGAAGGTGGCCATTAACGAGTCAGTTTAACTGATCAGTCCAGATATAAAACTGTGGCGTCACTCCAAATGTTTTGTGCCAACAAGATTTTCCCACTGGAATCTGGAATCGAATATTTGATATTTGAAAAAAACTGATCAGTTAAACTACTGTCACCTTTATAAATTCGAAAGTTTGGATGGATGGATTGATGTTTGTTACTCATAAACTTAAACAGTACTGAATCTATGAAGGCGAGATTTTCCTTCGTATTGCCAAGAATAAAAAATAGGATACTTTAATCTCTAAATTTCCACGAGATTAGGATTAGGGTCAAAACCGCAAGATGCTACTAGTTTACTTCTAAATAGATAAATAAACATAATCAAATGTCTCTTTAAAATGTCTTTTAAATAGCCATCATCATTAACAACCTAGATATTTATCAATTACTAAAAAAAACCATACAAATTAACCTTAAACAAAAAAATAATAAAATTACATTCTCAATTTAAATCCCATAAAATTAAAAAACAATAATTTAAACAAATTAATGTAAATTAAATTAACGTACTTTATTTGACGTCATTAATAGCATATTTTTCCATGTGCACGATAATTTAATCTTTATTACCAGAGCATTAAAGCCAAATCGGTTTGAATGGTACAAAAAATTGCATTAATCATGAGTTTGTAGTATAGAAATTTGAACTTATAATAATTGTATTAAAGGTTATATTGGCTTGTGTTGATATAATTTTCTGTTCGGCCTTCGCAGGGCTTTGCTTCCGAGTTCTCAAAGCTCTGAAGGTATTATTAACCAATAATTTGTTATCTTGATCATGTTTATTTAATCCCACCAAAAACATTCTGTAAAAAACTAGCCAAGTCTCGATGGAGCTGCTTGTTTAACTCTTAAAAGTAATGAAATCTAGACAGACTCGTGCCAAGTCTAAGGTTCCTTACTGCGATTTCTTTATTATTATAGTTAATGTTGTGTGACTTGGCCGTTGAACATTGTTTAAAAGGTTAGTAGTGGGTACATGTCAATTTTGTTTACACGTAATGTTATAACATTATTAAAATACGCAGCTTTATCAAGCCTACAATTGACTGGATATTGAATCAACATTTTTCAAGTGGCTATAATTAAGCAAATTTTCTATCGTCAATGGATAGCTTCTGGATTTTTTAAGATTGGTGCAATAGCGTCATGGAGCACCTAGTTTTGTACCCTTGTGTACATACATGTGTACCCTTCAACGGCCAAATCACACAACATTAACTATAATAATAAAGAAATCGCAGTAAGGAACCTTAGACTTGGCACGAGTCTGTCTAGATTTCATTACTTTTAAGAGTTAAACAAGCAGCTCCATCGAGACTTGGCTAGTTTTTTACAGAATGTTTTTGGTGGGATTTCATTTCTTTTTGTTAAAACTTGTTTATATTGATTTATTTTATTAGATTTTCTTATTTGACACACTTATTTTTTAGGAGTAGTATTATATTATTAAGCGCCCCGCGGTTTCACCCGCGTAGTTCCCGTTCGCGTTTCCGTGGAATTTCGGGATAAAAAGTATCTATACATAAATAGTTTTAAGCTACCTCCCCACAAATTGTCAGCCAAATCAGTTCAGCTGTTCTAGAATTATAATTCCCGTTCCCATTCCCGTGGGAATTTCGGGATTAAAAGTTTTCTATGTGCTACTCCTGGTTCAAAGCTACCTCCCCACCAATTTTCAGCCAAATCAATTCAGCCGTTCTTGAGTAATAAATTCCCGTTCCCAATCCCGTGGGATTTTCGGGATTAAAGTGTTCTATGTTCTTGTCCTGGTTTTAAGCTACCTCCCCACCAATTTTCAGCCAAATCAATTCAGCCGTTCTTGATTTTTAAATTCCCGTTCCCAATCCCGTGGGAATTTCGGGATTAAAAGTATCGTATTTCCTTTTCCTGGTTCTAAGCTACCTCCCCACCAATTTTCAGCCAAATCAATTCAGCCGTTCTTGATTTTTAAATTCCCGTTCCCAATCCCGTGGGAATTTCGGGATTAAAAGTATCCTATGTCCTTTTCCTGGTTCTAAGCTACCTCCCCACCAATTTTCAGCCAAATCAATTCAGCCGTTCTTGATTTTTAAATTCCCGTTCCCAATCCCGTGGGAATTTCGGGATTAAAAGTATCCTATGTCCTTTTCCTGGTTCTAAGCTACCTCCCCACCAATTTTCAGCCAAATCAGTTCAGCCGTTCTTGATTTTTAAATTCCCGTTCCCAATCCCGTGGGAATTTCGGGATTAAAGTGTTCTATGTTCTTGTCCTGGTTCTAAGCTACCTCCCCACCAATTTTCAGCCAAATCAATTCAGCCGTTCTTGATTTTTAAATTCCCGTTCCCAATCCCGTGGGAATTTCGGGATTAAAAGTATCCTATGTCCTTTTCCTGGTTCTAAGCTACCTCCCCACCAATTTTCAGCCAAATCAGTTCAGCCGTTCTTGAGTTACAATTCCCGTTCCCATTCCCGTATAATTCCCGTTCCCGTTCGATTATTCTAGTTTTTATAGTTTTCCCTTTATGTGGCCATTAAACCCTAACTCTGTACCAAATTTCAGCTCTCTAGGTTTATGGGAAGTACTAGTTCTATTTTGATGATCATGAGTGAGTGAGTGAGTGAGTGAGTGAGTGAGTGAGTGAGTGTCTAAAATGCGAAACTTTGCTTTCGCTTAACTTGGGAACTAAATGACCTACAGACTTGAAATTTTATTTTAAGTATGTGATTGTATAGCTTACTGGATGACGAAAATTTCAGCGTTCTAGTCTTATCCAGAGGTTGTCAAATAGGGGCCTGAAAATGCGGCGAAATGGTTCCTGTAAAGGATGGTACGGCAGTGTTTGCTTCGCGCTCGACTTGGCGGGGGGCACTGCCGTGCCCCCAGATTTAACCATTCAATAAGTATATAGGTTGTTTATCGGTTTGACGCAAGGCAATCATACAAGTATGTTTGTACTCATTTACTGACTGAACGCGGCACGCTCTGTTTTATAGAAAAAGTTTACTTGAAGCAACTCGCCACAAAAGATGTGTGATTTTCTCAAAATTTTCTTTAAGACATATTTTCTTGTTAACAGTTATGAGCACAATAACTTTAGAATTGATTTTAATTTATATAATTTTTGTTAATTAGTACATTTTACACATTTCTCTTTGGTATATTTTCATTTGACTGAAACTTTAATCCGTTTGTAATCTGTTTTAATTATGTAGTTTTGCATATAACATTATAATAAATTAATAATATTTTGGAAATTAAAATTCTAAACTCAAAAATGTATTTTCCTGATTTTTCCAATGACGTCATTTACGTTACAAAAATTACAGTTTATTTTTTATTTAATCATATTTATTCGCACAAACAAACGTACTTATAACAAGAATACAAAGATATTCATTTAACTAATAACAATCCCACGGTTTTCTGTATTTGCATTAACTTATACGCGGAAAGTACGTGGAAATATTTCTTACAGCTGCTGTTATGTGTCGTTAGCAACTGGCTATGAATTACAATTAGATTAATAATATTATTAGAAGGTATATTTATAATAATATTTATATTATACGCCTTAGTAGTCAAGATTCAGATTCAATCAGAGCTAGTTAAACTCAGACTGCCTTATTTGCGTTGCATTTTTAGTCTGGTTTAGCATTAAACCAGGTTTTACAATCAATTTTGAATACTGTCAAAGTGACAGATTTGACTGACAAGGTGTCAAATGCTTACCAGGTTTTGTTAACCCAGACTAAAACTGCAACGCAATTAAGGCAGAGAGGGTTTGATTGGTTTTTTTCTTAATATCATCAGATTTTCCACAATATACAGGGCGACGACGATATATACATAAATGAATCCCCTGGGAATTCTAGTCCATAGTATAAATATACTGATTAAATATATTAAGTTGTTTGTAGAAACTAACACCTTCATCAAAAAAAATGTGAGGCGATTTTTTTTTAATCTGAGGCGTTTTAAGGCAACCTTTACATTAATTTAGTTTCTATGATAGTTTGGTTAAAATAATTTTATAAACTGTTTCTATCAGTTCCGTTAATTTATATACTGTCATCGCTACTCAGTTAAAAATATGAAACTAATCTCATAATTAAATCATAGTTTGTTATAATAATATTCAAATAATAACAAAATTTATCGTTTTAATGAGATTACGTAAACAAAGTCAGTGTATAGAGGTCATTCACTGTTTACTATCTAAACGAGGACGAGACATAAAATCTATTCCTATTTTCCTATAGGATAAATATTTATTTATATAATATGACCTCGGTAATTTTCCCAGTTAGTTTTACAGGAAGTTGTAGGTTCAATTCTTAATTGGAATTTTGAAATATAACTATGTATTAACTTTGATTCTTTGGCCACGCATTTGCAGTAGAAATCAATGTTTAAACACGAAATTCGAGGTTTCAAAAAGAGGAAAATTGCAATGTAAATAATCTTTCAATTAAAAAAATGAATAGCGAAGAGATTTTTTTTTTCAGAAATTATTCACGTTGGGCACATAGTACCTATTATCATCATCAGCTCATATAATGTCCCCACCGAGGGGCACCAGCCTACCTTGAATTAGAGTGATTAGGCCTTAGTCAACCACGCTGGCCAAGAGCGGGTTGGTCGACTTCATACACAACCTTAGAATTTCGTCCCAGGTGTGTGCAGGTTTCCTCACGATGTTTTCCTTCACCGTAAGAGTACCTATTATGATAAGACCGCCTTTGCCCATGTACCAAATGTTTTTGTCTAACTGTTTCTGTAATATGTTCTTGTGTGTGTATGTGCAATAAAGAATATCTATCTGTTTATCTATTATGATGCCTCCAAATTCATCTTTTATCCCCACAGATAGGGCCTAGATTGCTAAAATATTACGGTAGCCTCATTCACTAATCAACATAATTTCCTATATATGTAGTGTTATGTAGGTGTAGCATGAGTGTGAAACATTTACTGAATGAAACAGTAAGCCGCTGTTTAATTAAATTTACGCACTATTAGATATCAATATTGTTTATAATTATGTTCGAACGCTTTCTCGTAGTAACTGTTACAATACGCTTGGTTGGTATTCTGTATGTGAGAAAGTTTATAAGGTTATAATCCTAATTGTTTTTTATCTGGCTATTAGTGTGAGTGTTACGTCTAATTTTGAGTCTGGCTATTATTGTGTCGTGTTTTGAGTCTGGCTCTTATTGTGTCGTGTTTTGAGTCTGGCTATTATTGTGTCGTATTTTGAGTCTGGCTCTTATTGTGTCGTGTTTTGAGTCTGGCTATTATTGTGTCGTGTTTTGAGTCTGGCTCTTATTGTGTCGTGTTTTGAGTCTGGCTATTATTGTGTCGTGTTTTGAGTCTGGCTATTATTTTGTCCTGGATAATTTGATGGTGAAGATGTTCGTTGGGCGTGTCTGACTGAATTAAGTCTTAGTTATTTTTGTAAGGTCAGAAACTGAACTCCTTTTATATTAGGTTCATGTTTTGGGGTAAATTGTCGCTATTTTTTTTACCTTTATTGGGTAAAATGGGGTTGGAAATCTCCCTAAGAAGTACATTATCTACTAAGTATCTACGTTTGATGCTGATCTAGGTATATCAATTTTGTGCGTTTTCCGGAAAATTTTAAAACATGAAAAATAGGATGAAACTTCAGGCTATTGGATTAAAGGCATGGCAGGCAGCAAGAAATCTTATTAAGTAGGAATAAATCAGAAAAGTGCTACATGTATAAAAAGAAAATTTTCTACATCCCAATCTCCTTTGAGTAAATAAAAAAACTAATTACGTCGCCCAAATAGACATAATACGAAGTTACACCAAGGCCGTACTAATATAGGTACCTACACTATATTAGAAAAAAAAGTACTTTGTCCAAACTTGACCAGAGTGACCGGTGTAAAAAAATCTAACCATCGATACACGAATCAAGACAAACTTGATTGTTTATGGGCGGACTGCTTTTGGACGAATAAATTAACTTTGAACGTACATAAAATCAATTTATTGACAACATTTATTTCGGAGATAAGTTACTTTGGTTTAAGGGGTTAAGGGTTCGATTCCCGATTGGTGTTTTTTATAAAAATCTTTTTCTGTTCATTCTTTGATTTTTGTTACAGGTATTGTTTGTCAATGTGTTTTAAATTGTTTATAATAACATATATTTTAACGCTAATATCTTAATTAGTACCTAGGTATCCAACGATATTAATCTCTATACATCATGTTCAAAAATTAACAAAAGAAAACCTAAAATTCTTAAAATACATAATTAATCCAAACACGTATTTAAAGATAAATACCAAAAGCTGATTGACTGGTTAATCAGTAATCACATATCAAATGCAAACCGAAGTCACTAAATGTTAAAAGTCGATAGTAGCGCCATTTCGTTCACCGCAGGTTTCTCAGCTCTCAGATTTAAAATAAAGCTATTCTAAATCCTGTCACACATCAGGTCATGTACCATGCATATTTACAAATTTACCCATCAAATGCTTCCATGTGTTTTATTATGAAAAACTGTTCACGTTTTATGCAAATAACGATGGCTCTCGAGCGAAAACTAGAAAGTTTACACACACACGCACACGTATCTCTCTGTATACGAGTCGAGTATACCTGTGTTTGTGGGCAACCGGCTCGGTTTCATAATTTAAAATTCGAATTTATATTCCATTTGACGTGTACAGTTTTTTATTGTTATTTTAATTTAGTAATTAAAGTTTTTAAATAAAGAACATACCGTATCTGTTTCCTCTGTGAAGCCGGTCTCCCAAATCATAACTCAGAAATAAGTCCAACACAGAACACTTGAGTAAATAAATAAGTAAAAACAATTAATAATTTCTTTGTTTATTTTATTATCAGTCCATTCCGCGCTCGAATAGAAAGCTCACGTTTATTTGTTTTTCAATGGAAAACTTTTCAAATATCGAACGCGTATGCTACCTCGGCGGTGTCTCGGTAGAGTATGCGCGAACGCCGATTGCCGAGAGCTGACGAAGGCGTCCGACTGTTGCCGAAGGTAGCCGACCTACTTTGTACTACTTCGCAACACTGGCCAAGCCGTGTTGTTTTTTTCGCATTTTCCAATGAAAAGGTACCTAAGTATGTACTAGCAGTAAGGTGGTAAATGGCTTTAACAATAAAAACTTGTAAACTTATTTACTTAGTGTGCCTACTGCGCGTGCGCTGAATTTTCATTGGACAATTAAAGCAGTCACACCTTGTTTTATTGTAAAAGATTAAAGTTCATTTGAATAATTTTGTATACATTAATTTGTGCCATTAAGTATTCTTTATTACTTTTGATAAAAATAATATAAGACATTAAACACCTGTCGCCTGTTCGATTTCGATTGTCAACGGAAAATTTGTTGATTGTTTAGGATTTGGATAACGTAATCTTTTGTTTTCTAATTGCTAACATATGGTCACTAATAATCAATATCACACGCCAAACTGTAAGATTCCACAATAATACCAAATTCACACAAGACAAACGACCAATAAGTGTAGGTGATTTCAAACTCGAGACATTTTTTGGGAAATAGCAAACATGAGTCGGCCCAGGTATTTAACCATGGACCCCAAGGATTGCAGGATGTCGCATATTATGTAAAACAAAGCAACTGAGATGTTAAAGCATTAGATAACTATTTCAACTGTATTTAAGTAAAATATAACAAAAGTTGAAGCAAAAAAGCTCTATTTTTAAACGAGTTAAAAACTGTAAGAGACTGTATTCGTCGAAAACTTTTTTAACCATTTAAATGGAACTGAATAAAGAAACTTATTTAAAAAAACAAAGTCACTAACAAAACGGTTTGTTAGAATTAGGATTTTTCGTATTCTTAGAATTAAATAGTTTATTTTATTGAGACAAATCAAAATCCCATATTTTTTCCTCTGGAAAGTCCCTTGCCTATAGTAAAGTTCAAGCCAATCTTGAGATTAAACTATAAGATAAATGTACCGAGAAGAATCGATGGCTGCGATATTATCGTCAATAGGTTTTATAGACACAACGTTTTCCTTTTGTGAACGGGTATTTTTATTAAATTGGATAAAATATTTTTGCTATATTTCGGTTTTTAAAATATACCACCAAACGTCGTGACGTTTTTGGTACTGTTCATACATACTTTATCTTTTCTTTTTGTAAGGCTGAAGATATTGTTTGTTTCGTTGAAGCACTAATCTTAGAAACTTCTAGTGCTAATTAAAAAAAAATAAGTCATTTATCGAGATATTTAGTATACTTCATCTATAACAATCTATACATTTTATAAGGCTGATGAGATTGTTTGTTTGGTTGAATGCACTAATCTCAGGAACTTCTAGGGCTAATTGAAAAATATATAAGTGGATAGCCCAATTTCCGAGATAGCTAGATGCTATAAAACATTACAATAAGAGCAGGAGGGTAAAACCACGAAACAGAACTTAAATGTAGCAATTTTTTATTAATCTTGAATGTAGCATTTTTTGTATAAATATTTCGCCTTATCGACCAATTTACAATTCATACTTGGCATAACATAGTTCATACGTATTATATAAAATGTAATTGCCCATCCATGCAACTGCATCGGTTTTACCAAAGTGAACACCCATTATAACAATTTTAGTTGGAAGATTTTTCGAGATAGCTAAAAGCTTTAAACCATTACAATAAGAACAGAAGCAAACACGGTTAAAACCACGAAGCAAAATAGTGTTTTTCAACTTAATGCACAATTTTTTATATAAATATTTCGTCGGAGGAGAGCTAGTTACTTCTTATTTTTAAATGTGTCTATATTTCGCATAATATTTCATGTACATATTCCCAGTTCATAATTCACATAGTTCATACTTATTGTATAAAATGTAATTGTCCATCCATGCAACTGCATCGGTTTTACCAAAGTGAATACACACTTATATCAATTTTGGTTACACAAACTAAAACAAGTTTAATAATATTTTCCTATTGGAAGACTGGAAAGTGAAAGTACCGGCTATTAATTCCTGTATTACAAGGATGTTACGAACACTAGGGATTCCCAAAGCGAAGGTTCGCAACGGATATTGATATCATATTTGTATGTGTGGTTATTATTTATGTAATAGTGATCCGCCCTCGCTTTGTAACATAAGCCTTTATAATTAAAACCCTAAGTTCTTAGGGATTTATTTTCCAAACAATCTGATGCAATAATAATTTAAAATATTATGTATCAAAATATAAACCAGGCAATAAATTTCACAAATTTTATACAAGTCTATTCGTTTTTGTATAATTATGAAATTCGAAACTAATGACCATAGAACATTATAATATCTACATCTCGTATCTAATATTACAGGAAACATTTGTGTGTATTAACATGTCTGTTTTTCTCGGATCTGTGTGTTATAAGTATCTATTCTAAGTACCTATGTATTTATAATAAAAACATTAAATTAAAAATTTAAAAAACCCCCAACACAATTACTTTCAAACCCCCATAACTTTTAAACGGGTTGACCGATTTTCATCAAACATATCTAAGAACACTCGCACGTAGTCCCCTTTAATACAAAAAAAAAGAAAAAAAAATATATAAATTGTAATAATAAATTGAAATCGGTCCAACCGTTCGGGAGCTAAGATGCCACAGACAGATACACACACACAGACACGTCAAACTTATAACACCACTCTTTTTGCGTCGGGGGTTAATTAAACTCTAGTATAAGTCTTAGCTTTGTTTAGATTTGGACTAAATGGCAATAAAAGATGTGTCCGGATACATAAAATAAAATACCTTGTATTGATGAAAAACTTTTGAACATGTTTCCGCTTTAACCAGTAAACAAATAAAAACAACCAACTACCATATTAAATAATATTCAACAATCATTTTCTTCTAAATGCCATGTTGAATAATACTGTACAAGTCTTTTCTTCGAATTCAACTCATGCGCAATAATAGAATGACCCTAAACTTCTGTCAAAAATGATCGATCGGATCTTAATCTAAGATGGCGTCTCAATGCTGTGACGTCACAAATAAGGAAATGTAACGTATAATGAGTTCTTGTAATTGAATTAGGTAATTTCATCACTTGTTTATGTTTATTAGATTAAACCTTGGTTTATTTAATGTAAACTATCTGTGCCCGCGGTATGGGCGGGGTTAATTAAATAAATACACGTGTATTGTTAATAACAAACATTTCAAATAAACAAAAAAGGTTAAAGGAAATGGCTCAGCTGAAGCTGCCTGATACAATTAAATATTAGTATTTCAGATAGCGCTGATTTTCAGCCACTCCTCACCACCTGTAAAGTGGGGGAGGGTTCTTAATTCCATAGTATCTACTTTTTATCTACTATATAAATATAAGTCGGGTTTTCCTTCCTGACGCTATAACTTGAGAACGGCTAGACCGATTTGGCAATTTTTTTTCTTTTGTAGTTTTCTAATACACCGTAGAAGGTTCTTATGTAAAAAAAATTTGGAAAATCAACGGGAAAATTGGACCCGTGCGAAGCCGGGGCGGGCCGCTAGTTGTTAATAAAAATTACAATGTAAACCACATTAAGCACTTCAAGTCACTGAACTAGCATTATAAATGTTGGATGTTGGGTTCACGTCCGTAAGAATAGATTCTCTACATTACAGTCAAGTGCAACCCATTTTAGGTAAAAAAAATGCCATAAAACTGATCATCAATGAATCTATGTCTCGACTGGTAAGTGACATTAAACCTGACCTATCCAGGAGATGTCCCAGGTTCTATGCACGGCTTGAGCGACGCATTCGTAGTCAAAGATTAAGAGATTAGTACTACGGAGTAGCAGACGAAAATTAAAACATAAAGAAAATAAAATACCCTATATTTTCAGGTCAAATTGGTGTTTGTATTAATTTAAACAGATACATATCATCATCATCATCCATTCACTCCATCATCTCATTATAGTAACGGACCCCTAACTAAGCTCGAAGCTTGTATCTAGGGTATCAGAAACTACGCACACACTCATTCAGACACACACCCAGACCGAGACAAACATTTGTGGTTCACACAAATATTCACCCCGTACGGGAATCGAACCCGCAACCTTACGAATGGCAGTCCGGCATGGTGACCACTCTGCCATTGAGGTCGACAAAGAATAATATATATCAACATATAAGCAGGATTCAGAAATAACAGGTATTTTTACATCCTTACCCACACAATGTTTAATGTAGTCATACGTTTTTCCCGTTCACAACAAAAAATTGTTTCTTCAAACATTTGTAATTCAAAATCTATAATTGCTACACTTACATACATTCTCAAATAAACTTTAACCACAAAACGGATCTTAGATAAAAAAATAAGCATAAATTAATAAATTTTACTTACAAATTATTTATCGGTAATTAATTATTGCTTAGAGAATTCATTACAATTTACGTGGGTTCTACGTAGGCAATTTGTAATTTGTATTTTCGTTATCAATGTGATTTATTTATTTCTTAGCCCTGTACTGTATCCTGCGGTATCCCTATTACAATTTTAGTCTATATTTTGTATTGTTTTGTCTCATAACAAAATATGAATAGGTATAAAATTATATAATATACTTTATAAAATAACGTTACAATTAACAGAGATAAAAAATAATATAAAATATCATATTTCTTTTAATATCAAAAGGTGTTGATATTCAAAAAGGTCCGAGTTACAAACTAGTGCCATTTAAATTAATAACTTAAAACATGATATAATTAGCCGAGTCTGGTCAAACAACATTTAAGAGTATGGTGTATTTTGGTATTATTTTTTACATTAAAGTTTTTTGATCGGGCTCTTTCATTTGTGTAGATTTTTAATTTATCTAGAAAAATAGGTTCATAAAAAATATTATGGTATTTGTTATCATATTTCATGTTGCAATATTTTTAAGACTTTTGAGGACCTACCCACAGCGACTGTCGATTATGTTAGTACAACAATTGAAACCAACAGCAAATTTACATAAAATTTAATAAATATGTCGAAATAGAAAGAAGTACATTAAATGATTTATAAGTTACTTATAAGTTTGTGTCATTGTAAGAAACTATTGAAACATTAGTTATTAATGCATTATTTTAACTATAAATGAAGTTATTTATAATATACCAAATACTTAGTAGCATTTCCTTTCTATTATTACAACTAATCATACAAAATCCAATTATCCCATTAACAACATACCTCAAGACATGATAACATAAAGTTTACCGTACTAAAATTAAAATGGCGCATTAAAAACTATAATTTAGTATGTATATTTTATGAATCCAATTATTTTGCAGTTATTGCTAAATGTCAGCCAAGATTTATGTGTAACAAGTAAAGTTAATGGAATGATATGAAACTGTGATCATTGAGGGTAATGCCACAGATTATTATAGTTGTTATCTACTTAGAACTAGATGTAAGAGGCCGTTTTACTTGCGTAATTTCGTATTCCTGAGATGGACTTTCGGGATAAAATATGTCATGATTTTTTCTTTTAAGCTATTGCATAGCTTCTATCGAGGGCCTTGAGCGCGGGGACCGAATCCAGAAATTCCGTAACGAAAACAAACCTCACGTTTTTATTATGTTTTTATCGAAAACTTTTTTTTTGTAAATTTTCCAAAAAGTTTTTATAGTAATGTAGACAAAGTTTTTATTTTATGAAGTCCCAAGTACGACATCAAAATTTCTGAGGTTAGGATTGCAATACAAAAAATAAAAAAAAACAATTAGTTCATAAAATTGCTATGCAATAGCTTTACCGCGGCAGTCCCCGAGTGCCACACGATTTTTTTATTATATTCTTTTATTTTATATTCAAATATTTTTTTAGGAAGTGTAGGGAGTTGCTCATATTTTTTTAAATTAAATATATAATATGATCAATACATTAACATCATCGACAACCCTCACAGGAGGTCTAATATTCGGTATTACCAGAACCGTCGTAGCGCCTTCAGAGTTGTAGAGATGATAGCAATCGGTTCACGAAACATACTCAATTGATTAACCCAAATCCCAATTAGCCATACTTAGGACAAAGGTTTTAGATAAATGGTTCAGAGCGGTTCAGAGATTTCGTAAGTAATTATTTTAGTTAAAATGAAAATGAAACTTATTTTATACCCAAAATATCGTATTCAAAGGCAAGTTCATTTCAAGAATAATCTGTTTTTCACTATTTATAGAAGTAGGTACCTATTCAGGTATCTACTAGGTACTATTGTACAAAAACTGTGTCTCAAGCAATGTCATGCGAGCCTAATCCAAGGTCTTGATCTAAAAAATCTACTTGAATCAATTGAAGTTTTAGTAAAAAACCTGTTTTATATATCTACTTTTGTATTACAGATTTTATTATACTTATCTACTTAGTTTATTTTTGAATTATTTAATAGATAATATTAAATAAGCTTTGGTGTTTAAAAAAAAACAGAATTTAAGTGAATCAAGGTATCTATCTATATTCGCGAAATAATGCTACGTAGGTATGTCAGATAAAAAGAGAGCGACTTTTTTTAATATTGATATCTTTGATTTACACGAACATTACACATTGAAATAAAACACTTAAACTGATTTTTGTCGTGGTTGTATTTTGATTTACATTTTCTATTCTCTATTTCTCCGAATCTGTGGTAAATTCACAATGTATTTAAAATTATATTCAAAATATTGAAGGTAGTAAACTTTTTACATTACTTGTACAGACGTCTTCCATCTTAGTCTTCTGTGATCACGGGTTCTGTAAAGAATCCGAAACGTCAGAAAATGTAAATCAAAATAGAACTTTTTTTAATTCCTGATAATTATTATTTTAAGGCGTACCTTCATCTTGCAGGCTTAAACTACTACTAATGCATAAATCCTAAGATTGTGCTTTAGGATAATAACTTGTTTCTATTCTGCACGCACAAAAGACAATTAAATAAGTATGATTATGTAAAAGTGCACAATTTCACGTAATACATCGGTGCAAAAATAATAATTTATTATTACTATTACTTTATATTTAAGATCAGTTTTTTTAATGTAATTTGTCCACCAAGCACTTTACCAAATCTTCATTAGAATTTCAAAACTATTTTTCAAAAATCCTTATCAATAACAAATTAGTCTTGGCTAACAAATTGTATCTCAGTCTTAATAATATGAAAACTAGTTGTTATTTAAATATAAATATAAATCGTTGAGGCATTTGAATGTGAATTATTTGCATTTATTAGTAACACCTGGGCGGAGAACATTAATAGTTCTAGTTTTTAGGTCGGTCTGGTTTGATCCGATCTATACCAGTATTACTGATAAATAATAGATTTTTGATAGGTATTTATAGCAAAAATTTATATTTGAATGTTGTTGTCTTCAAAATTAGATTTATTTTTTTCTAATTTCATATAAATCTATGTAAAAAAATCAGTCCAGATTTAAATCCAGAAAAAAGTGAATATTTATATTCTGTCGAAAAAACGCACCCACAGAAAAAAAAACAAAAAGGAGCTCAAATTAAACTGATCTTATTACTCAAATCAGCTTATTTATGCATATAAGTTAAATCCTGTAATTGCAAGTAGAACTCTTCTCATAAATTCAGGCACTTATCTCCAGATTCTCCTTGTATAGTTATTCGGCAAAATTGGTTCAGTAATGTGCTATTGCAATAATTGTAGGCGCTTGTAATATAAATCGCTAGTAGTTTCGTAAACAGCATCAATTCTAGTTTTTTTATAAGTATTTATTTTTATATAGGTTTATATGAGGCTCATTCCTATTAAAGGAACTAAATTAAGCTAAGGGCCTATTTCAAGATCTTGTAATAAAGTTAACTACTCACAAGTATTTGTCTTTGTCACTTGATATAAAGTAACAAAGAGACAAAACTCGCATTTCTTAGTGAGTGACTTTACTTGAAGATCGTGAAATAGGCCCTAAGTATAATTAGAATAACTTGGTGACTATTTGGGTTCTAAATTCTGCAAAATAAAACACAAAAAAATATTTTTACAATTTTATTTTTTGATATAAAAATTACTAAAGCTGTTTATGATAAGTTTATTTATACAATGAAAATATATAACTAACAATGAATATTAAAAAGTCAGTCGGTTTATAAATGTTTAAGTGAATTAGATGATAATTAGGAATCTTTATTTCAGCAGATTTATTACATTTTGTTCATTAAATATAATTTTATAAAACTATAATTTTAATTTGATATATAATTATTAAATTCGAATTATTTGTCACATTTTCTCACGAATTTATTTCTTTTAAAAGAGTTTTACATCAACGTCTACAAAAACAAACCACATCGTTACATAACATGGAATTTCTCAAGAAAATAATAATAATCTATATTGACATTATAATGTATATTCAGCTTAATAATTAGGAAACATTACTATTAATAATACAATTAAATAATAATTAATAACTATATTTTAATAAATTAGAAAGGACGGAGAAGCATACATCGTCACCCACGTGCTAGATGGCACATGTATTATGATCTAATCACAAGAATACAAACGTGAATATTCGCTCTAAATTAATTTATAATAATCTAGGTTTTGCTTGGGTGAAAATAGAAGAAGATTTTTTCACAGAATGACCTTTTTTATATTGATATCTTTGATTAACACGAACACTACACATTGAAATAAAACTCTGAAACGGATTTTTGTCGTGGTTTTAGTCTTCTGTGATCACGGGTTCTGTAAAAAATCCGTTTAGGTGTTTTATTTCAATGACCTTTTTTTTCTCGCTGTGAAAATGCCACCGAGAGCCGAGATCAAATGACCTAGCTAAATCAGTATTGTATTATAAACTGCTGATATGAACATTTTCAGAGGTGTTTTCAAGATATTACCTCTTTTAAAAGTATTTAGAAACTACTGAACAAATTAACTGATACTTTAACATACAAATAATATTACATTGATAGATCTCTTTACAACTATTATCACTTCGGTTGCGGATTTGATTCCGACGCGAGGTACATTATTTACATTATTTGTGTAAACTTATATTTTGATTATATGTATGTTTTCGTTATTCTAGAGTTTATTTTAATAACATTTAATAAACGGTAATATTCGAGCGAATATCGAAGTAAGTAAACATCTTAAAGTCTAGTTTAAATCTTATTAAAATGCACCAGTCTCTAAATTATCTAAAATATTCGTTTATTAACAAAAAGTAAGTTATTTCCAAGTTATTATTATGGGATTATATCAAAATTTTTTCACTGGTAAGTACTTATATTCTACATAATGAACATGAAAGATACATACTGAAATATATATCAACCAATCAAACCTTTTTTACATTAAAAGTCAGTACTTATTTGTACAATTATAACATAAAATATAAGGAGTTATTGATATAAACGAAATAATTTATTTTAAATTAAATTTATAGACTGGTTAACAAAATTGAATGAAATAATATTTAAGAAACGAAGCGAAATACAGAATACAATTTTGTTTTAGTCCACAGTGGGGATTGTTTTGGAAGTAAAGATTAACGTAATAATTACTGAAATGGGGTACAAAATACATCTAACAATAAATATTTCATTTGGTCTAGTAAACAAAACTATAAAAAATCTATGACAAATTGAGTTAAACACAAGCTTTTGAATTATCTATTTTACACAATTCTATAAAAAAGCATTTACTAAATTATTTAGTGCTACAATCACAATGACTATTAAACTACTATTAAAAAAAAAACATAAAAATATATCTACAAAATAAAAATCAGCGTAAATCATTATTTTGTGTTCAAAACCATTTTCTATTTTTTCTTCTGATTATCTTGTGAAACATCTTCATTTCTTCTTATATTAATTAAGTTAAACATTATTGCATTCATATTATATAAGCTAACTATACATACAATACTAAACTAGAAATTAATCGTAATAAAAATTGGTTATGAAAATAGTGCGAAAACTTAGGTGATAATGATAAGCCCCGCCTTGCAAAAAAAGAGAAAAAAAATGAAACTTTGACAAAGTAAAAAAAATACTGTAATTATACTGTTAGGATTAGCTACCATAAAGTTAAGGAAAAAATAACAAGTTTTAATAAATTGTTTTAAAAAAGTACTGAAAAAAAATAGACGCCATTATGGATTTCAAATGACGTCACGTTACTGTGTTACCTTTTAATTTGATATAGATATTTGTAGTAAATGTCGAAAATATGTCTAGTAACATCGTAGGACACTACTTCACTGACAAGTCCAAACCATTATTTAATCACGATTAATTTCCCAGTTAATTCTTAACCGACTATTTTGAGCACAGATTACCGCAACACATAGTGCGTACATTGTCACTTCCGTAAAAGTTTCGAGTCCTATTTACAAGTTCATTATCACTATTAGTCTAGAGCAGAATCACCGGATCAACGAATATACCCAGGTTAACGGATCTACCCGGATCAACTGATCTACCCAGATCAACGGATCAACTCATCTACCCGGGTCAACGGATCAACGGATTTACCCGGGTCAACGGATTTACCCGGATTAACGGATTTACCCGGATCCAGCTGATCCGTTAGTGTAGACGTCCGAAGCCGCCTGTTGACCTGCTCGGAAGACACTTTGGACGGTTTGAGCAGCGCCCTGGAATGTTGAGAAAATGGAATTTGATTTAGTTGGTGTATGAGGTGGTGGCGAACATTTATGATAATAAATTGAACTGCTGGAAGCTTGTGACTATATTGCTAGCTGTTTGAAGCCAGCTTTAGCTTCATTTCTTTTCACACCATAATAATTATGAGCATGTCCGGAATTCAGATATTTTTTGTTATAAAATTAGGATTTGTAATCATTAATTTGAATTGTTTTAGTAAGTTATTGAAAAGCCAATTTATGATTTATTTAATAATATTAGAAGAAAAAATATATAAAGAAAGATAAGAAAAGGAGCATTTAAACCGTAGGAATAATTTCGACTTACGAACACCATCCAATTTCAACCTGAAAAACCTTTAAATTACTTTACTACGACAAATTATAAGGAAGTACAACAAAATAAAAATTAGCAGTAGTTTTGATTTGCTTTTACTTGCTGAATGATGATCTGTCTAATATTAAGTTCCTCTCTTTCAGCGTACAACTCCATTTGAAAGAGACAATTTTGCTTTTTTACATTTGAAAGGTATTAAAATCCTTATTCAGTGTTTTATTAAACCTTTGACTCAATAATTTGTCATATCATCAGCAATAAAAACTGCAACATAACCACTTCAAAGCCGTGAACATCTCAAGAAAACCATAATCCTTTTTTAGGCATACACGACACGCCACTGCAGTAAGTAAAAATGTATGTAATTATACCTGTATAGCCGCTCCTAGGAACTGCGAGAATGCTCTAGTGACATTGATAGCAGCTGACACGAGCTGCCCCCGGCCAGGGGTCTGTCCAGTCGTCACCGCTCTGGGAGGTTCCAGTGGGATCTATATACCACACACGAGGGTTAAGACGACTGATGAAATGGGAAGAAATATGTCAAAACGTTGTGAACGTATCGTTTCTATTTGTTTGGCTTAAACACAACATATTTTTTGCTACCGATTGTGCCGGTTGCAGACCAAAGAGTTGATGTCATAGTCGACGCCCATTTCAAAAAGTTGTGTGCAAACTGTAAACTATGCACACACTAAGGAAAACTGCAATGCCTACTAAGCTAAACTAAGTATTTTGAAGTTATCTTTTGTTCTGCAACAGGCAACTTTTTTTAGACTGATTTCAAACAGAGGAAACAGTCTCAATAAATTTATATTTCAGCGTATTTAAAATTTTATTTGTGTTTTTGTATGACATAAATACACGTTATAAATGATACGTTCAATACGTTTTGACATTAAGCTTTAAAGCAGCAAGTGAATGATAAGAATTAGTAGTGAACTTATCTTTAAAAGTAAGGTATAAGTATAGTTTAGTTAATAAAGTAAAATACTCTATGATACAAATATGTATTAAATTTATATTTGTATTAAGTATGTTAATATATTAATTACTTACTTGATAATGTTAATATATTGTTATTTATTTATTTATGTACAACGTTTTATTACATGTCTTGGCTGACAGATTCAAACGACGACCAATAATAATAATAATAATTCAGAACTCAAACAATTTTTGGTTTTGGAATGAAGTTCTCTTTCGCGCGTTGTTTGCGAAAGGGGGCTAGACGAAAAAAATTAAGACCAAAAGTTGTAACGACACTTTTTTTTTATTTTATTCAAATAACGAACATCGCGTGTCTTTTATAATATTAAAAAGGTAGGTAACCTATGGCTAAAACTATTTCGAGTAAAAACTTCTTTAACTTTTTTTTAAATTCCTTAATACCTTTCAAGTTTTTTTTTCTTTTATTCTACTGGGCTGAATTTTATGTTAATTAGTTGATAAATTTTCTTCGTAATATTTTAATCCGATTTTTCTTCCATGGGAAAAAACGGTTAGTCAAAGTTAATTACTAAGTTCGTTTCAAAGTTTTCATGTATATACATTATGTAGTTAATAATTATTTAATAAAACTGTGTTAGTTACGTCTAATCTACTATTAGTAGTATTGGTTAATTACGTATTTGGTTAATATACTCGTATTAACACTGTTTTATATACATTTCGTTAATTACATAACAATAAGTTATTTACAACATTAAATAAGTATTTTTATTTTGGTTATTCACAAACAATATTGTTAGTCAAAATTAGTAGTAAAATTTATTAGAAGAAGAAATAGTAAAATTAGTTTAAATAAATAATTCTATCATAATTCTTATTTAGATTATTATCAATCTTTTCTTTATAAACAACTAGCGGCGTCTCGCGGTTTCACCCGTGTAGTTCCCGTTCCTGTGGGAATACGGGGATAAAATATAGCCTATGTTACTCAGGGTGAATATAACTTTCTAATGGTGAAAGAATTTTTGAAATCGGTCCAGTACTTTTTGAGTTTATTCGTTACATACAAAAATACAAATCTTTCCTCTTTATAATATTAGTGTAGATTACACACTGTCCCATAATTACACTACAGATATTTTGGTTAGTTCACGACTATATTATTTTAAGTTAGAAACATTAAAACAAGGAATGATAGTTAGTAAATAAACTAGTGAAAATGTACACAAGCATTAATTTACTTGCAACAACAAGTTAATTTTAAACTAATTACTCACCGGATTTTGGAGGGGAGAGGGGTACATGCACTTTACACACTTACACACTTAGGTGCTTGTAGTTATTAGGTTTACACACTTACACATATAAGTATCTACTCGTAGTTAGTAGCGGAAAGTTCGGAATAGACCTCTCTCTAGCTTGGGTAAAGGTCCGAAACTGGAGAAGTTTATATTTGATTGGTAAACAAACACTTTGTTTACACAATTTATTTACATGGACAAGGATTTCATATGGAATATAATTTCCATCTTTTTTTTTCCCGTAATCGAATGTTGCATTGACATTTAATAAATTAGTACTTTTAAAGTTTATATTATGACCTCTATTGAATAAAAATCTAAATTAAATATGTTTTTATTTTACTAAGTAACAGACGCGCATTGAAGCAAGAAAGCATCGCATATTTGCGCTTTCTTTTATTTATTTTTGGAATCGATATCGATTTTATATATCGATTTAAATTATCGCAAACTTTTTAACATATTTTTAAGCAACTTTTATTTATAAAATAAAATTTATCCGTTACAAAATTGGTGTATTCCCCTTCGTCTCACAAGGCTTGTCCCATCAATGAGATAAACGGGAATTCCTTACCCCTACCGTGAACTTTGTTGGTATATACATCAGTTTATTTACACAAAGGTACAATACCGTGCAGGTTAACACAGGTGACAAACACAAAACATTTACAAAAATTTTGTTTATTTTACAAAATTGCTAAGCGTAGGTACGGCACAATGTTTATGTACAAGCCAAAAAAGCCAAACTAAAATAAAAAATAATTTAACTAAAAAAACACACGAAAAATACAAAAGTAAAAACTTAAAGTAATGTTTTTTTTTTACTCTCACTATGTACAGTCCCGATCCACTACCCAATTTCTTTACAATATACACATGCAGGCTTAGATTAAATAGGAACAAGTTACGTTACGAAAAATACATTACAAAATACATCGTTCCGAATTGAAAATTGTATTTAATCTAAGTACCGGCAACCGTCACCTCAACTCCAGTCGCACAGTTTCAATAAAAGAGAAGCGAATCCTACTCTGTTGGTGGGACGGTCGTCCGCGTTGCCCGTGAAGGGCCCGGAGCCGAACCAGCTCACTCGCGTCGAGGAGGCTTCGGAAGGCCTCGCTGCGGACGCCGGCCTCTTCTGCGCCCCCCCTGGCCCGGGCGCTGTGTCTCTCCACTGCTGCCACAGCCACGCCAGCCCGTCCAGTATCGGCCTTCTGGGAGCGGGCGGCGGCGGTGGCGGAGGAGGCGTGGTCGTCCTCCTCGCCTTCGGCGTCACTACCACTTGGTTCAGTAAAGCCTACGAGGTTAGAGTTAAATGCTAGTACAAAATCAGTAGTATTGGAAGCGTAGAAAGAAAATGTGATGAGTTTAGTGAAATTAAATGTGATTGCAGTGATTTAGTGAGAGGCTTTGGATAATTCTAAAGCCTTTATAAAGTAAAAGATGAAAGACTAACAGAGAGTCGAAGTTGCTCGTCCAATGAACTTGCCGTGGTAGGGCCGAAACCTTGCTCCTTGAGTAAGGCAGCGAGCAATGCGTCGTTGCTCTTGCCGTATTCTGTGCTCAGAGATATCGGAGCTCTTGTAGCCTCTGACACCATGCCAGTTGCTTGCTTTTGCTTTTGTAGTAGATTTTTAAGAGCCTCGTCTGACGTTTGGCCTGAAATTTTATAAATAGTAATAAGCTTCATGATTTCAAAAGTGTGACAAAATGTTTATAGCTATTAAAAATATTGTCTCACCATTAATAGCCAGTTTGCTCCGGTATGTAGTTGTCTCCTGTGCGTCCTGTAATTTGATCAAAGTTTTTATCAACTTTCCGTCATCTTGTACAGTCGTAAAGTCGTCTTTAACAACAATTCTAGCACCAAATGGCTTAGTCTTTGTCACGTCAGTCATTGTTATTTGTGATATAGTCGAAGGTTTCGGTGTCATGTGATCGAATGGTGCATTCAGTGGTGATGGTGAAGCGAGTAGATTTGAAAGCAGTTTAAAGTCATCATTGACATTGGGACTCACAGTGGTTGCGATGTTTATGTTCGGTAGTGTTGGTATGTTGAACTTAGATGGGTCTTGACCCGTTGCCTTGATGAGTGCTTGTAATAGTTTCGTGTCTTCTTGAAATTGTTTTATATCATCTTCTATAGAAGGTCCAGCAGCTAGTGTAGTTGTAGGTATTGATGTTGTAGTTGTAGGTCTTGGCGTTGTAGTTGTAGTCGTAGTGGTAGTTGTTGTTGTCGTTGTTGTTGTTGGTAATGTTGTTGTAGGTATGAGATTGTTAGCGCTATTAGCAATAGTTTTTCCAGTACGAACAGAGTTATCTGACTTTCCAGACTGAATTTCATTTAGACTTCTTTCAACAGCTAATGATATAATTCTATTAGCGAGAGCTGCTTCGGGATCTTCATTGTTACCGTTGGTATTCAGAACAGATTTCTGTAAACATAGTTTTTGATTAAATAAATAAAATTTATATTCAAAATATGTATATTATCTATAAAATCTACTCTAGTTTAATATTTAATACATCTTTAATAAGCATTGAAACTATTTTCATGGAACAAATAAATTAAAAACCTACTTACCAAGTTATTCAAGAACGCCAAATCTTCTTCGACCGAAAACGTAGATGTGCTCGGTATCTCCGTGGTTACAGTGAACCTTGAAGGTGCACGACGACCAGTGACTGTCACCGATTCAGGCCTTAGGGTTGTAGTTGGCTGGCGTCTCTGATTAAAAGGTGCAAAAGTAGTTGAAATACCAACATCTTCAGTAGAAGTACTCAAAACAGAGAGTGGCGTTGTAGTCAGTGTTCTAGGCACAAATGTTTTGTATTCTGGTTGTCGTGTTGTGAAAATAGGTCGTACATTCATCGGGGTAGTAGCCTTAGATCCTAAAGACGTAGTCTGAGGATTTGACGATATCCTCACGTTGGATGTAATACCAGATATTTGTGGAATGTTTAGTGCTCCTGTATTTTGACCAGTGGCTTGTAAAAGTGCTTGCAATAACTGAACGTCTTCTCTGTATTGTTTTATATCATCTTCAATGGATTTTGTCGATGGAATATCAGTAGTAGTTGGTGCTGTAGTAGTGGTTGGTCTTGTAGTTGTAGTTTGTCTGGTCGTTGTCGGTACAGTAGTTGTTGTTGGCCTTGTAGTTGTAGTTGGGATGAATGTAGTTGTAGTTGGAGCGAATGTAGTAGTTGCA
Source organism: Timandra comae (assembly GCA_958496195.1). Taxonomy (NCBI): domain Eukaryota; kingdom Metazoa; phylum Arthropoda; class Insecta; order Lepidoptera; family Geometridae; genus Timandra; species Timandra comae. The sequence continues at coordinate 1,977,974 of OY292359.1, forward strand.
AAAGTTGTAGTGGGATTCCGAGTGGTAGCCAATATTCTGTCTAATGAAGGTAAATTAAGGCTATCTGGATTTTGTCCAGTTGCTTGTAAAAGAGCCTTCAACAATTGTGTGTCTTCTTGGAACTGTTTTATGTCATCCTCTAAAGATCGTGTGGTTGCTGCCTGTGTTGTTGTAGTGATCCTTGACGCCAAGTTTCCTATCGACAGCGAGTTTTGACCAGTCGCTGATAGCAAAGCTTGTAATAACGCATTAGGGTCATTTTGTGATAAAGTAGTAAAGGAAGTTGGCACTATTCTTGTTGTTGTAGTTGATTCAGCACCCGTTAAAGAGTTCAAGCTATTTTCAAAATCCAAATTCTTGGAATCACGTGTTGATATATTTGGAATAAATTGATTATTATCTACATTGGTTTTAATTTCATTGTCAAAGTTTGTTGTCCGCGATGCTTCAAATGTTGTCGGAGGCTGGTACGTTGTTGTTGTTTGAGTGGTTGTAAATGTCGTAGGCGCTGAAGTTCTTAGTTGTGCTGTAGTTGGGACTTCCGTTGTAGTTGTAGTTTGTGCTTGTGTTGTTGGAGCTTGCGTAGTTGTAGGCGCTTGTGTAGTTGTAGTTGCTTGCGTAGTTGTAGGTGCTTGTGTAGTTGTAACTATCGTAGTCGGTACTTGGGTAGTTGTTGATGCCTGAGTAGTTGTAGGAACTTGCGTAGTTGTAGGCGCCAATGTTGTAGGAGACGTATAGCTTGTAGTTGATTGTGTAGTCGTTGTTAGACTAAAGGTCGAAGTAACTGTTGTAAGTTCTGTAATAGCCTCAGTTGTTAATGTCCCAATATTTGTTTGTGCGGTTGTGCCTTCAGTATTAGCTGGAGCCATCTTAGTATTTGCTTCCGTCATATCAGGAATGCTACTTATTTGTGACTCCGTTGTGCTCGTTTGTGCTTGTGTCTGTGCCTGTGTGCTCGCTTCACTTTCCATTGCAGTGGTTGCAACTTGTACTTCAGAGGTTTCTGTATTCGTCGTTGTAGGTGTCTTAGTAGCCAACTTCAATACATTTGAATTTTGCGTCGGCACCATAACTTCATCGATTGGTATAAATTTAAATACAGCACTACCATCTTCACCTGGTTTTTCAGTGCGTATTTGTTTTGTCTGGAAGTTATTATTATATGTTTTAAACTCGTTTTTATTCTATGTGTTAATAAATTGTAATTTTGCTGTTCAATGCATAAAATAGCTCATTAATTCTAAAACCATCACCACTTACCTTAACCAAAAGTACTACAAAAGTAATTCATGCAAGAATGATGTTCTATGACAATTCACGGATGAAAATGAAAATAAGAATAAATAAGTATAATATTCGGTGGTTGTTTAGTATTTTAACTCTTGACATATAGTAAATAATATACTTATATAATACATAGTTTTGTATGAATGTAGTTATCAGTATACCTCCGGATCAATATCCAGTGTTAATATTCTTGGTTCGTGAGTAGAACTCGTCATGGATGATATGACCATCTCCTGTTTAGCGGCTGAAGAAATACTATTAAGCAGAATTTCATCAATAGAAGGTAGCATTGTAGTTGTGCGTAAACTCAATACATGCGAGGCAGTGCTTTTTTCAGCAGGTGACTTATTTGTGACGGGGGTTATACCCAATGAACTGCTTTTAATATTAAGTACCGATGAAGAAATCTGCAAGTACGAAATAAAATGTTATGATCTGCATTGTTAGTATAGTAAGCGGTTAAAGTGAAGGAAGCATGCAACTAAAGAAGACCGTAGTTCTCCTGACCCCGACATGCGCCGCTGCGCCAGTCTGCCGCTGCAAGTGAAACAAGCCCCAAGCAAGCGTTTCAAGCTAAACAACTAAAAGTCAATACCATCGTTTGTTGGTTATTTACAGTGTCTGTGGTTAATCGGTTTTCCGTTCCGTTATTTGTGATGTCTGTGGTTGTCACAGTATTAGTGGATACTCGGATGGGGTTAGACTGCGGTCTGACAATGGCCGGAATGTTATGGATGGGGCTGTATGGGTTTCTCAGACTCGATGGGCTGATTGGTAGTATGTCAATTTTTTGCATGATTCGTGGCACTCTAGTTCCATTTGGAAATTTACGGATTACTGTGTTATTGGGTAGTACACCGTAAACGATGTAAGGACTCGCCTCTGTTAATGATTCCAGCACATCATCGTTAGGGTTCTTACGTACCACTGTATTGTTTGGTAATATACCGAAAATTACGTAATCTTTTTTCGGTACCGATGACGGTGTGGCGGCGCTGAGAGGAACAGCCGATGGTGTGGTATCAGTTTGTTCGACAGCTGTGGTTGTGCTAGGTGTAGATGATTCAGTTGTGGTAGTTTCACTGTCACCTTGAGTTGTTGTGTTAAGGTCTAATTGAGTGGTAGTTTCAGTGTTTGACGGCGCAGTGGTTGTCTCTATCATTTCTTGGGTTGTTGATTCTATATCACCTAATGTAGTAGTAGGAATAGTAGTAGTACTAGTACTAGTTGTTGTCGTTGTTGTAGGAGTAGTAGAATCAACCAGATCAACCTCTTGATCTCGTGCTTTTTCTTCTGTTGTTAGAGTTGTGCTAGGAATGCTAATTGTAGTAGTTTCAGATATAAATCCAAAACGAACTGATAGTTCTGAACCTGAGTCAGTAGTTGTTTGGGTAACATCATTAGAAAAATTGACAGTATTTGATGTAGAAGTAGAGCCCACATCTGTTGTACCGCTTGTTGTGACATCAACTTGTGATATTGGACCATTTGTTGAAGGAAGATCAGGAAGAGGAGTTAAGGGAGTAAAAGGAGAAGTCATGTCATTTACCGTACTTGACTCTGTAGTAGAAGTCATGTTGTTCATGATATCCGTTAAACGTTGCGACAAATTAACACTATCACTAGAAGGATTTACAAAATCAATCAGTGTCGGAGCTGTAGCTATTTCATTGTTATGCTGCCTTATTAGATCTTCTATCATTTTAAGCACTCGGGCCTTTTTAGATAATACCCATAGCTGTAAAGGAGATACCTGAGATGGATCTTGGAAGTCAAAGTCAAAGTCATTATTCATTTTAGGTGCTGCTAGAGATCTTGCAGCAGAGGATCTAGGCATATCAGGTGTATTATTGTCATTGTCGTCCATTGATTCACTAGAAGAAAAATCTTTCACTTTGAAATTTGTTAGGAAGGGTAGGGCTACACTGGAATTAGTTGTGGACACAGTGTCATTATTTACATCCGTGGTGTTACTGTCTGAGGCAGAGGACGTCACAGCTTCCATTATACCAGGCACTGATAATAAAAGAGCGTCAGCTGCCCTGTCCTCAGGTGACGTCGTCTGACTAGCAGACAAGAGAAGTGCATTTTGTGTAACATCAACATTATTTACAACCGGTTTTGAAGTTACATCAACACTATCAACGTTATCAACAGAACTATTTACATTTGTATAAAGGGTTGCATTTTGAAGGATATCAGGAGTTTCAGTGTCAATCTCTATATTTTCTGTATCCCTTATATCCTCCAAACTGTAAGGAGTAGTATTCGGTGTAAAATCAGAATTGTCAAGTACAGTCCCAAGTCCATCTAAAGCCCGAGGTATTAAAGTTTTCAAAATATTGGCCATATCTACAGAAATTTTAGATCTACTATCCTCATCCATGTTTTGGATAATATCTTGGATATTATTTGATAGCATGCTAGTTAGTTCAGAGGATACAATATTATTGTTAGATAACAAGAGATCAGACACTGTGTTATATACCGTTGCTGGATTGTCAGTCGTTGGCTGTTTCGAGGTGAGATCAGATGCAGTCGAAGGTTTGTCTGTTGAGGTTTCGCTATCTGTATACAATAGTTTAATAGCAAATGGTTTTCTTGCGGAAATAGGAGTGGAAGGAGTAGGGATGGGTGTAGTCGGTACATTCACAGGAGTTACAACTTTAGTGTTTAGGAACGGTGTAACACTTTCCCCAGCCGACATAATGTTAATCACATTTGGTGTAGTTTGAACAGTGGTCTGTACAGATTGAGTGGTAGTGCTTGAACTGGCGTCGATCGCATCCGGGTTCGGTATGCCTCCAGTACTATTTACATTATCTATGTTACTCACGCCGTTGAGTATTTGTGTTACATCAGTATTAGAGGGTTGGTTTGTCGTTACTTCTGTTGTAGAAGAGATTCGAGGTTTGGGTGTGGATGTGAGAATATCAGCTAGAGCATCAAAGATAGACACTGTAACTGAAGGCGAGTGGTGCGATGCCTCAACGTTCATGATTAGTGACGGTTTCACCAGACTCTCTGACAGTCTCAAGTCTGCTGAGGACAGTGTTCTGCGTGTCGGTGATATGACAATAGCATTTAGGTCTGGCCCTAATTGAATTTCTTCTCCCTCTACCTGAAATAAGAAGTATTCTCACCCATATAAACAGAAACAGGTGTTGTGCTTAAAATGTAGAATAATGTGGAGTTTGTGATAGAAATTTTGATATATTGATGGAAATCGTGCAAAGACCAAAGCCTCTTTATGTTCTTGGGATAATAATAAGGGTACTTTTAGTGTAAGAAAGGGATAGAAAAGTAAAATATTTAGTTGCTTATTAAAACAAATATATATTAAATGTATACAATTTTAATGACCTATTTTATGTTAGTGTAATATTTCTACATATTAAGTAGGTACATTAATTGATTAGGCTTATTTATGATTTAATTATGCATTCTTTTATATGAAGTAGCAAGCTCAATTTGTATATTTCTAATAATGATTATGAGTTTTTTGAGTTTTGTTTCAAAGAGATGCTACAATTCCATCAAATTAAATTCTAATCAAAATAATTTATTCACTAAATGCATTTACATCTACATCTCTTTAAAACTAAACCACAACCTTTTATATTACAACAGAATGTGGAGTGAAATGAATGATGGATCGTGTTGTTACAACTAAATGATTCCATTAACCAGTTCTATGGATGGTTCATGATTCAATGGCGCTGTGACGTTTGGCTCAGATATCATTTCAAAATCCTGCGCATCAAACCAGTTTGATTCTTCAAAGGACTTTGTCTGGTGATCAGTCACGAAGAATTTCAGCCAAGCCTTCAGCAATAAGAAAATGTATAAATGACGATGATAATATACAATACATGAATATGATGATGATGATCGTGCAACGATTAATGCCAATTTCATAAAGGGGCTTTGTTCTTAACGAGTATTTGATATGAGAATGTCAAAATTTTGGAAAGTTGCACTGTATGTATATATTGTTTGTATGTTTTGTTATGTTAGAGTATTGTGTACTTACAGTCGATGATGTAACAGAGGGTACTGTGGGTTTGTAAAACGATTTATTGAGTAAAGAGGCTCGGTATTTAGAACTGAATCTACTTTTAGATTTCTCTGGTTCACCAATAATCTGAAATATTTTCAACATTTACCTAATAACACATTTCATTTTGAAAGCTTTTCTTTACAACTTACTTGCAAAAATAATTTCTTTAACAGTTATGTATAGCTTGGTCAAAAATAAATATTAAAATACTTACACCATTGTTAGAAGCCTCAGTTGTTTTCGAGTACGTTTCACTAAACTTCCTTACGTTTCTGTCACGTGACCTAACTGTAGATGTATCGGGAGAATCTTCAATTTTCTCCTTTGGTCTAGTTCTTTGCCTTCCATATTTCCTCGACTGGATATTTCTTACAGGAGGAACTACTGTCGAAGATGAATGCGTATTGTCTTCAATAGTATTAGGATTTTCGTCTTTATAATTAGCATGATATTTAAGTCTATCATCTTGTTTCATTGAAACACTAGATTGTACTGTGACAATGGGTTGCCTTTCGGTGACTTCGTTGTTTGTTATAAGCTCTTTTGATTCTGTACTGCTGATTGAGATTAAAAATGGTTCTTTTTCAATTTTGTTATCGTTGCTGACAACCAAAGATTCACTAACGATAGGTTTATCATTGTCTTTTAAGAGAGTGAAAATGATTGGCATGTCAGCAGTGTCCTCGGCTTTCTTCTGAGCAGTTATTTCTTTGCCGGATTCAGTCGTAGTAGGAATTTCAATTTTTGTTTGATTTCTATTACGAGCATAGTACGATGTTCTTGGAAGCGTTACTTTAGGTTTTACTGAAGCTTCTTCGTTCTTTTCATTATCTGCTACGTTTTTTCTGGCATAAAACGTCGGTCGTACGAATGTTCTTTTGGTGACATTTTGTACGTCTTTGTCTTCATTATTTACAAGTTTTGGTGCCTTTGTTGTAGTCGAAAATTTAAATTTACTAGTGTATTTGAATCCATGTTTGTTGGTAGAACCACTGCTAGGGGTGGTAGACGATTGAGAAATTTTCATACTACTGGCTGAGAATTTTCCTCTTGACCTGAAGTCTGTGAGTTTTGAGGACGGTTCAGCTGGAGTGGTTGTTTCTTCTGACTTTTCATCTTCTTCTTTTTCGTCTCCCTTATTGAGTTCTGCTTTCTGCTTGCGTAGCTGTAATGTTATAGTTGGATATTATGTTAAAATGATTTTATTAAAAAGCTTAATATTTATTCTTTACTTAAACAACTCTATGTGTAAAAAAGTAATTTATACGTCAACATTCTCAAACATTCTTAAGTAGTTCAAATGAATAAAATAAAACAAAAGTAAAAGTACTCCTTCCAGACTTGATTGAAGTTTTGATAATATGAATACTTACACATGAAGTGTATCTATAAAAAAACAGACTTAAGTTTTCAAAGTTACAATATTGAATATGAAACAAGACAGTGAAACAGAATAGAAATTGAACATGCTTATATACAGAAACAATTGAGTATAACTACGTGTTATTGATGTTAAAATTCAAATTAATTGTTTTAATATCCGAGAAGTTAATGAACCCATTATTACCCTCGAATATTTATTCACAGCTGGCCCGTTTTGAGTAGATTGTGGTGATGAAGAGTAAGTTTTGTATACTTTCTCAGATGCTGTCAATGACATACTCTCCTGTGGTGGAGAGCTATCTGGCGTCTGAAATTGTTTTATGATTCATGAATTATGTACAAATGATTTCCATGTCATTAAATGTTCACATTAATGCTAATTTTTATTTCATGTAAATGATCTATTACATAATGAAGAAAGATAATTAGCGACATGCACGATACATTCAATTGGTTTTTAAAATGAAACATGCAAAGAGATAGTTACTTTGATAAGTGAATAAAAGACTAAGTACTATGAAATAGAAATGTGAAGGATCAAGAGTGTTAGAAGCATGCACTTACCGAAGCATTTTTTGCTTGAATCAAAGCTTTGAAACTTTCTGGATAATTATCGTCTTCATCGATGTCTTCAGTCTTCGGAGGTGCTGACTGTACTTTCGAACTAGTTTTACCTCTCGTCAAGGGTCTCCGAACAACTTTCATACGCTTAACTGTTGTTGTCCTCATTTTGTTTGCTTCAGTGCTCCCTTGAATTGTCTTCTGAACGACGACTGGAGCTGGTGTTTGAATTTCGGGTTGACTAGTAGTACTTTCATTTTGACTAGATTTAACTTCATTAAAAGTTTTAAGTCCTTCGCCGGTTAAATTTGTATCAGTTTCCGAAAATCTTGTCTTATATCTGAGTTTTCTTGCATTCCTTAAATCTGGTGACGTTCTAGCGGTCGTAGGAGCTTTTTCTACTAAAATATTGTTGGTCGACCCTGATCCGTCTAAGTCAAGGGACCTAGCATTGGTTCTTGAGCTGATACGTCCGCGTTTTCTTGGAGTAACGTCCGTAGCTTGAGTTGTCGAGCTTCTCCGTTTAAATTGGGAATTAGTTGTGGTGTAATCATTTGATGTTTTAGTAATGTCATCTATGTTAGTGTTAATAACTTCGATTTTGGTCTCGTCGATGGTCGGTGAAGTCACTTCTACGGGAGCTTGAGTGGAGCTTGATCCTCTGGTTGGTGGTCGAGATCTGCTCCTGATGATACTCTCTCTAGAAGGAGAAACACGAGGTGTTTCTGTTTTCACTTGAGCATTGAATTGACCACGAGTTCGAGTTCTTCTTGCATCAAATCGTTCGTTTGCAGGTTTTCGTTCAGTTTCTGTTGCTGGTACAGGTCTTTCGGAAGGCCTACTCCGAGTCCTCGTCCGTGTGGTATCCCGAGGGGATTCATTTCGTCGAGTACTGCCTCTAGGCCTGAACAAAGGCGCATCTTCGACCGCACCTTCGCTGATACCATTGTCTGCAGCTGATGGCGCTGACGGAGCTGGTAATCTTCGACTTGTCCGCGATAATCCGTCCACCTGTAATAACAGATTAAGGTTCATTAGTCTCAGCCCAAGAATCATTACTAAAGACTTATGAATTCGCTTTCACTCTTAAAATATAAGCCTAGTCATCAACCACTACAAAAATAATGGAAAAATCCTACACAAAATCTAGATCAGATGTCATACGGAATCTATACGGGTATTGCAACAAATAATTTCTAAACCCCATTTACGTAACACCTCACGAGTGAACAAAGAAAGTGCATTCATTACATTAAGTGCAAACAATGCGTGGACAGCTTAGCGGCGGTCATTGGAACCGTATTGTTACCGAATGTGACATAACTGAGACAAATACTTTTACATAAATGAAACAATTTTGTGTGTTCATACCGAAACAAAGAAAAATACTATAAGGGAAAACATCTATGTTGCAAAAATATAAACTACTTGTGATTTTGTTTTCGGCTCATTTTTAACCCCCGACGCAATAAGAGGGGTGTTATAAGTTTGACGTGTCTCTGTGTGTGTGTGTGTGTATCTGTCATGAATAAAAAAAACTTTTTTAAAACAAGCTTTTTTTAGTCTTTATTGCATTGTCATGTGACTTACATAAGTATACCAAATAGCTCAATCGGATATCCAGAAGTGTTCGAAAAATGTCTTGCAAGATTTGATTACAAACAACGGGACAGGTGAAACTAAATAAAAGCTTGTAATATATTAGATCAAATCGAAGTCGTTCAATTATTCAAAAGTGAGTGGTCTGTTTGACCCTTAATCCTGCTAAGGGCGTGTGCACACGTGCACCTTACCACACACGAGTACATAGTTCACATAACGTTATACATATTGTCACTGTTATCTACCAGACCAGGTCAATAGGTGTTGTAAAATATTATTAGATTGTTTGCAATATATATTATGTTGATAACTTAAATGATAAGTAGTATAACAAGTAATATTTATGTTAAAAGGTTTTTTGTTCCAATTCAAATTATTTTTTGCGTAGTTACATGACAGGAACTGTTTAGACTTTAACAATACGTTTAGATATGGTACATAAACAATAATATATTTTGAAATAGATTTTTTATTTACATTGGTAATATCCATTATGATAATATTTTTTCCAAATTTTCACCTCAATTGGGATATGAATATTGAAAATCTTAATTGCTAGATTGGATGCTGCTACGTATGTATATCTGTGGAGATAACTTTAATATCTAACCTCGTACGGGAATCAAACCCACAAGCCCACATAACATGTAATACATTGCAAAATAAAACATTGCAGTGCTTGTAAAATAAGATACTGAATCATTCAATAATAATTATCCCTGAGATTACTTTCCAAATTCAAATATAACCTTAGGTACTTAAACGTATAACCTGTATATACTTGATATAGAGGTAGTATAATCTATTAACTTTTATGCATGTCATTTCCTTCTCGCAAATATATAGTTGTGCTGAAATCTAAAGTTTAGATCTGCTGTCAAACCAAATGGGTCACATACGAGTACAATCAACTACTAAAACATGTTCGATACATTTACAGCGACCAGTTAGGTGCGTATAGCTCCGGGGGCGGATTGAGGACAATACTAATAAAGGTAACAATCATATACAGATTAGAAATTATAGATAAACGTATCAATTTACGTATATGAGTCATGTAAATACTAAAAATTAAGTGTCAAATTATTTTCATCAATCTAATACTGTGCTAGGTAAGACGTTATCGCGAGTTCATCTCACTCCTCCTGATAAAAACCACCTCACGTTATACATATACGTTATGTATAATAAATGAATCAAGATAAATCACAATCTATATACTTATTACTCAATTTGTTTGTGCTTCAAGAAGCTCTAAACTTTGGAGAATTTGAAAACTTAAGAATAACTTAAGTAATAATAAACACAACTTCTGTGCCACCAGGCTTATGTTTAGCAGTGGACTGAGGTAGGCAGATGATGTTACGCCATTTTTTTTAAATTATTTATAAAGACTATAGAGAAATATTTTACAACTAAAAATAACGCTTAAAATATTAAAATACTTAATATGTAAGTAAACCAAAAATGCTTCATATTTCGAATCCGCCCCTGTGATTATTGCAATATGAGATAGTCAGTGCACCTTGGGTAAAACCAACGACCGCATTTGTGTCTGAAATATCTACTTGTTCGTAATCTGCAGTTTATCCGGTGCATTTATATCAACTGATAATGACTCATTTTATTCATTACTTGATTTACTTGTACCCATTTTAAGTCCGGATAATATTAATAAATATGGAAGGTCAGGCGGATTTTTTTTTAATTACTATAGACATAAAATCGAAACGTAGAGCTAATGTTTAAGCTTGGTTCTAAAGTTCAAAATAGTGTTAAAAGAAGGTAGGGATTTTTATATGTTCTTGGTTTGATAAGGCTTTTTCGGAATGATGGTCTTGTTCGTGTTTTATATTTTAAATGTTCAAAAAAATAAACAAAAAATTGAAACTTTTATAAAAGTTACTAGCGGCGCCCCGCGGTTTCACTCACGTAGTTCCCATTCCCGTAGGAATATGGGGATAAAATTTCCACTGAATCACTCTATCTATTAAAACATACTGCATCAAAATCCGTTGCGTAGTTTTAAAGATCTAAGCATACATAGGGACATAGAGACAGAGAAAGCGACTTTGTTTTATACTAATTTTCACCAAGATTTTGTATAAAATATTCACGCAAACCCTTCAACTTCACAAAATCACATCCAACAAAAAAATAGCTATTTATTGGTTTAATCGTTCTAAGTTTTGTTATGTACATAGATTTGTGTAATTAACTACAAATTAGCTAAATATAATGTTAACACCTAATTGTAAACGGTGATAAGTAGTCACTCATTGTCACCTTGCCTTTCTTTCAAATTGTCACGACTGGTAAACTTATGTTCTTGACCGCTAATGAATCATAAAAACTGACGAAACTAAATGATAATAATCTTACTTCATAATACACTTGAATAAATATACAAAAATGTATTATTCAACACACTTGCTCATAAAGGGGCTCTTATTTGTGCAAAAACAGTTGAATACTATCCTCGGCTATCTTCAGACCCTCGCCTGACGGCTCGGGCCCCAATAGCGCCTCGGAAGTACTTAATCGCCAACTTACCTCGCTTGTACCATAAATAACTATTGTCCAAAACTCGAAGGGTAAAAGTTGCGTGTAATAAGTTGTTGTTAGCCTAAAAGTTACTAAACTTTATTTAAACTGTATACAATAATAAGTTCCAAGTATTGTTATAAGAATAAAATATATCTGTTTTGTGTAACATTGATTAAAATTTACACTAAGATTTCCACGGTTCTCTCACTAAAGATAATTACTGTGAGAGGCGTAAATACAACGCGACTTCATTATCTTAAACCAGAACCATGTTTGAAAAACAGCTAACATGCATCACTAAATTATTATTTTTATAAGTATCTGGTATTAATTTTGTGATATTGTCAGACAAATCACACATAAATTACAAATTAGTTCAATCAAACAAATATTATGTTTCGATGAACTAAAAAACGTTAACAGAAAATTCCAATGACCATATTTTGAGATTTATATGTCTGAGAATTCGAATAACTAGAATAAGCTTTTAGTAATTTTTGAACATAGATTAGAGTGTAGTTTGTGATACAATGTATGAAACTCATTAGTTGCCTATATGTATAATACCTATACATTTTGTAATTTATTCAGGGGTATGAACGTTTAACTTATAAGAGAAAGAGAGAATTAATAATAACTAGTATCTATAAATGTGAAAGTTTATGAGAATTCATTGAATGGGTGGATGTCTGTTACTGTTACTCTTCATCGCAAAAAAACTGGTCAAGTTTTGATGAAATTTGGAACTTTTATCACTAAGTACATAGTATAAAACAAAGTCGCTTTCTCTGTCCCTATGTTCCTATGTATGCTTAGATCTTTAAAACTACGCAACGGATTTTGATACGGTTTGTTTAAATAGATAGAGTGATTCATTGGGAAGGTTTTTAGCATAACTTTATCCCCATATTCCTACGAGAACGGGAACTACGCGGGTGAAACCTACTTATGGGTTCTAATAGCCCATGATACTGATTCTTTCTTTTCTTATTTAATGAGGTAAACAAACTTTGCAACTTAGCGATGTACCCTCTCACCGTCAGCACTAACTCTTGAAAGAAAGCTTGGAGTTAAAAACCTTAGTGCACAGTAAGTGCAGATAAGATAACTTTATCTAGACAAATTAACAAACGATTAATAAAACTATAGCTACAGTAAATAGAGCACAACAACATATTATATCAAACTCGAAACGCCCCGCCCTTAACATCCGCCACTATCGCTAGTTAACTTTCTATGATTTCTAACTGGAGCAAATTATTAATGTTACTTACTCATGTATAGACCTTATGATTTACTTTATATCTGACCAGTATTTTTATTCCCATCTGACCTGCGGTTTATATACGTATAAACCTTCATATTGAATGAGTCTTTTTGTTTCGCTGAAAACTGATTTATACTACTATGACAATACTTACTAGTCCTTACTAATATTATAAATACGAAAGTAACTAAAAAAAACAGTTTATCTGTCTGTTACTTGATGAACAAGTAACAGACAGACAAACTGTTTTTTTGGCTGGCTAAACTACTAAACCAATTGACTTAAAATTTGGTACATTGTTAGTTTATTGTCCGGGGAAGGACTTAGGTATGTTTTATCCCGAAATTTCTACTGGATCGGGAACTATACTAGTGCACAGAAGTATGACAATAAATCAAAGAGCTTAAAGTAGAAATGCCACAAAATATGTTTTTGTTATATCATAATACACCAACCGTAGATCTATAAATAAGATCGGAGCCAGTTATTTTGGTCTAGATAATATGTCCCTTACTATTTATACTTTCACTGTAACTACACCAAATACAGCACACATTAATACTTAATACTAATACAAACAAATTAATGTCAAGGTGAGTTAGATAACTGAAAAATTATGCAATATTTCAGCGTTTCACGTTCACTTTTTATTATCTAATTTGGTCTATTAGATTCTCAATGACATTATCTCAATATTAATGTTTCATCGCCGCTCTAATTCGTGACTTATGCTGACCACTTCACATGCATGATGCATTGTATTATGTGTTGAGAAATCAATTAGATTGAACTTATATCGACACTTCGATTTTGATCTCTTTTGTGAGGTTTAGTAACTTTATTATGCATAACTTCATAGAAAAGAGGGTAATAATAATGCAGTCGTGTGCAGTAATGGATTGTTTTGAAATGGGCTTAGTAGATAATTTCATCAAAAAGTATATTTTGTATTTTAAAGAATATAATCAACCTCGCGTGCACAACTCAGACACACGTGTGTGACCCACGAACCCACGTAGGTAACGAAGATAACATGCAAAGCATGAACTACAGTAATTATGATATTTGTCAACGTAAACCTAATTACTGGTTGTGGTTTGAATTGCATTTATTTAAATATATTAGTTCTGTCTTAAAAGATGCCATTAAAAGGGAACTAGTCGTCAAACTAGATTGACAGTTTGGAGATAGTTGGAGAGTGACATAGGCTAAGGAACATGTTATTTATTTTTCTATATATTTCTTCGCCATTGACACACGATAGAAGAAGGAACTTCTTAAAGTTTCATAAACATATCACTTTTTATTACGGATGTAAGTCTAGTATTAAGTAATGAATGATGTAAAAAATTCAATGTATGCACACGTCACTGATCAGCATCCATTTTCTTAATACGAATTTAAGCGAAAGTCAACCAGTTCACTTTCGTGCGAAACCTGTTGGCTTTCTTTGGTAATGTAATATTGCAGGCTTAATGGGAGGCGGCATAAGTTAGGAGAGTTAGGTAGAATACAGTCTAAAGCACGGGTAACTATAAGTATGAGTGTACAGTTAAATACTAGCCGATATACTTGTAAGTATGAGTAGCTGTACTTAATTACTTGGTGAGTAACTTGTTTTTTACCAAAATAAAGTTAAAATGCATTTGACCCTACTAAATAGCAAGATTGTAATCTCGTTTAAACTGTTACTTCGAGACTAAGATGTAATATAAAAGTCTGCACCATTTTGCTCGTATTTCAGTTATATTTTTTAATTGTAACGATGTACTGGTATAATATAAAAAGATACTATGTTTAAAAAAACATATTCACGAAATTGGCATAAGTAAAACAACTGACTATTGAAACGCTTCCCACGATAACATATAATTATGTAAATTTTTAAAAGTAATTTAGAAGGGAATAAGAACGTACCTACATACATGTCAGTCAAAAGCATAACCCTCATTGCCAGGTAAAAAAGAGAATAACTTTTTTTTTTAAATAAGTAAAGTCTAATAAAAATAAAACTAATTAAAACCGCTCATCCTCTACCTTGCACCAGACCGTAACTCGCCGTGAGCGTTCAAGGTTGCGCATGCACCGAAAGTGACAAAGCCTTGCGCTTGGGCCCCGAACTCTGTAATACCTTTCCGGAATCCAATATAAATATGATAAATATTTGTACTGTAACTACTGGGTTTATTTAAAAATAAAGTCTATTTTTAAATAATTACTGTATTTAATTGTGATTTGTTTTAGAAAGTAAATATTCTACACCAGTAATAAATATTGGCTACACATGTTTTTGCAAGCAATGAACGCATATTAAGCTGTCTGCTTCGCTTAACATACAAGATTCATATCTTTTACACTTGTACTACTTTTATGCATAGTTAGCCCATAGAAGTATCCACTAAATACATAAAGGACAATATAAGCGTTGAATTTTTCAACATTACAAGCGCCAAAGCCAACAAACAGTATAACACACCTAATTAAACAAGAACACAGTTCATTAGCATTAAACAATTCTTAATTATTTTCAAAGTTTTTTCTATCAAAATTTACATACACAATTTGCATAATAATCATTATCTTTTCTAATAAATCAAAACGTTTAAATGAAAGGAAAATTGTTTGCGTGCAAATAACTATGTAAACACCAGTTAAAATTATTTATTTGTTAATACATCGTAAGATTGTGCGTGATTTGAGATCGGTATCGTGTTGAAATGGATGTTATAATATAGATTGATGACATAAATCAATTACGTTCTTTAAACTTTTATAAATTGGTTCGCTAGTTTATAATTTCAACAATTCTTTAATGGTAAACACCCAGGTGTTAATTTTTTATGCAATCGAGTGACGAGATGAGCTAGGTGTTCACCTGCTGGTAAGCAACACGTCAGCCCATAACAGACACAGTGTACAACACTGTACTGCACTCATCACCCCGAGACATCAGTTGGTGAGTCTCGCGTGCCCAGTAATTTCACTGACTACAAACTGGAACACAGTAATATTAATGAACTACTGTTTCGCAGCAGCATATCTAAAAATTAATGTTTGTCTAAAACGTGAATCAAATTAGCAAAAAGAGACACGTTACTACGTACGTAGGCACAGCAGACAGAGACACGTTACTACAACGACATTTGACTGTCAAATTGGTTAATTAAAATGTAACTTTAGCATTGTCAAAAACTTATCCAACAAAAAAAGCTATTTTAAACCTTGTTCTTAATAATATAAATACAAGCGTCTAGCCTAACACACATAGTGACTAGTGACCACAAACATACCTTATCTAGAATCGAATCGCTTACACTTTAGTAAATGGATTTCAAAGGATACAAACACATATCAAGGCCTTTTAAAGTGTATTTAAGCTGAGAACACAAATCAACTTTAATGGCAGTTGACGAAGGTTTTTTTAAATAATAAGTAACAATAACAAAGTTGTTTTTTTTTGTAAAATTTAATTTATTTTTAAGTGAATTACATAATATATTTTAAAGAACCCGTATTAATATATTCTAAATGTGATGACGAAAAATTGCACTATGGTCACCATGCTACACTACCAGGCAGAGGGTCGCGGGTTCAATTTACCCATATTTTTTTTTTTCAAATTAAATTAAACCTAGGTGTTAGTTGCTATATGAAGATGATTAAGTTAATATAAAGGGATCAACACCAATAATGTGTAACTCGTATTAATTTTACAAGATTTTATTTTACGAGTTTTCACAAGAAATTTGAAGTATCTACTATGCTTGTTCCCCAGACTTTGTTGAGTACCTAGTTTAATCTACACTAATATTATAAAGAAAAAAGATTTGATGAAAAAATCTTTCACTATTAAATAGTTTACTTTTCAGGAAGCGCATAGGTTACATTTTATCCCTGTATACCCACGGAAAGAGACCAACGCGCTGCTAGTTCTTCAATCTAAATATTGATCATATCGCACGTCTTAACTCAGCCGTTTTCTTCTCAAGTGTAAAAAAGGCTTACAAAACCTTGTTCAGAACATATTATGAATAATCAGGTGGCAACTATCTACTGACATTTAGGATAATTGGGGCTCACTCAATAAAAACTTAGTTGTAATCAAATGAAAATCTAGATATTAATTGTCTATACTTGTATGTACGAGTATGTACTAATAAACATATCTGAGAACTAATAAGCCTTGATTGCTTGTGTAATTTATAAAGCTTTAAGTCTAGCATAAGGTTATATTTAAGACTTAGTTCTTTAAAGTATTTAGGCTTCTGTAGTTGGATGGTTGAGTGTTTGTATATGGTCTCAGCCTGCCTAGCATGACTGTGCGTGATAAAATATATAGACACCATGAAATAATATCGTTTTCGCGAGCATGATGAATTATGGCGTGGTACGATATGATAAAATTAAATATGGCGGCTATATTTATTATATTTTGACAGTTGAATGTCGGTATATAGCTATATCGATTTCGCGAGCATGACCATATGTCATAAAATTTATTACGTGGTAAAATTAAATATGGTGGGTATTTTCATCATATTTTGACAGTTGGATGTTGATAAATTGCTTTATCTATCGCGTTTTCGAAATCACGCTAGCCCGGCTGGTTTGATTTATTTTGTAGTCGTATATATTATTGTTTTTATAAATATTTTTGTATCTGATTGTAATTGCAGTTAGAACATATTGTAGGTAATCTTAAACCCGAGATAGTGTTAAAAAAACATACATTGCTCGTCTCGAGGATTGAACGCAAAACCCCAAGTCAAATATAAATGTAGTTTAGATATACTTTCTTTCCCGTCTCTTACTTTGTATTAAATTATAAACAGTAATTTCTCAACATTCACTTAACCGCAAACATAAAATTTCTCACAGACAAATTGGTTAAAACATGACAGATTTAATCTTTGAAACGTTGAGTTAGCGAACAGTGAATCACGTTCATGAGCTCTCAATGACAAGTGGAACGTACATCTCTAAGTTATAACGATTTGATGGCAAATACTTTGTTTTTAACCCCCGACGCAAAAAGTGGGGTGTTATAAGTTTGACGTGGCTGTGTGTGTGAGTATGGGTGTGTGTGTATCTGTCTGTCTGTGTCATCATAGCTCCCGAAAGGATGAACCGATTTCAGTTTAGTTTTGATTGTATTAAAAGGGACTTACGTGCAAGTGTTCTTTGACATATTTGATGAAAATCGGTGTACCCGTTTATAAGTTATGGGGGTTTGAAAGTTATTGTTTTGGGGGCTTTTTATATTTTTAATTTTTACTACATTAAAACGTATCAAAAAATGCCTTATTTGCAATGGACTTTGCCTTATTTACACAGCTTACGGGGTAAAATTGAAGGTAAGTTTGTAAAGGAGATTAGGCGTTTATAATTTTGTTTGACTTATTGATAACATGTTAGTAAGGCACAAAAAATAATGCATCACAGTTACATCAAAAATCACATGATATCAAAATGTGACATCTACATACGCCATAGGTACAGAGTCACCAAGTTTTCTGTGCCGGCGGCCAAAAGTGGAAGCTACTATTTTTTTTTTAGACTTTAATGTCATTTGGATACATTTTCATTAAACCGACAACCAAAAGATGCGACTACAGCGACGCTGTCACCGGCACGGAAAAGATGGTGACTCTATACATACGTATTTCATATAACTTTTAAAAAATGCTCTTTTTAAAATACACCAAAAAGTATGCATAGAAATAGAATAGAAAAGATATTGTGCCTTGTGTAATTTAACAAACAGTGAAACGAAAACACGTCAAAGATTAGTCACATTTTGACACCATTTAACTTGAACCAAAAAAAATTGCAATATTTTACATAATTTAAGTTAAGAACTACGAGTATTCAAGTCACACTAAGCCATTACAAAAACCCTTTGTTATTTCTGACAAAATTCCATATTGTTATCACAATCCGTGACTGTTTTCAAGATACGTACGTACGGGGCTGAAACACGCAAACGAAATTTGCAATTAGTTTTACTTATGTAATAATGCGTCTAGACTATATGTAAGTATGATACATAATAAAATGTGGGTCGTAATTAAGTGCTTTGTACTCACAATTGGCAAGTGGATGATGTATTAGTATTGTATTTGATTTTGTAATTGATGTTGAAATTTATTGGATAGCTTATTCTTAAGGCTCAACTATGAGACCTCAGTCTTAGTTTCTAAACTGTGTTGATAAATTATATTAGACCTTTAGTTTAGACTCTAGACTTATCTTAGGAACTTTTGTATGGTCGGAGGACCAACAAAGCACGTAAAAGTCCATTGGGAAATAGTACTGACTATAAGCAACAATAAATAAAGTACTTATGCTAACACTTTAACCAGTAAAGTTTCCACTGATATTATTAAAAGCTAACAGTACTTCAGTAACAATTCTTCATTATTATAAATTCCAGACATTGCTAAGTATCTATTTAAACCTTTATACATTAATTTATATCTAGATTTCCAGGAAGATATAGCCTTATAGTAAAAATTAAATACTTCACTTAGGTAGTAAAATGTTGCTCATTAGTCGTGACATTTCACGCCCTGCTATAAATTTTAATAAAAACATACTTCATGTCATTAAATGTGTTTTTATTTACTTAATTTTTGACAGTTTCATTCGATTAAATATCAACTTTTATGGCTGTAGTAAATCTTGGTAATAAAATAAGTAGATTCTGATGTTTTTATTTTAGCCTAGTCCAAGGTCTGCTCCCACAAAAATACAATATGGTAGAGTACTAAATTGGATTTGCGGCTTTAAACTTATAACTAAGCTACCAACCACACAGATAACATAATCATTCACTACATCATCTCATTATAGTAACTGACCCCTAACAATATTCGAAACTTGTATCTAGGGTATCAGAAACTAAGCACACACTCACTCACACACACACACCCAGACCGAGACAAACATTTGTGGTTGACACAAATATTCACCCCGCACGGGAGTCGAACCCACAACCTCACGGATGGCAGTTCGGCATGGTGACCACTCTGCCATCGAGGTCGTCAAAGAATAGATATCCAGTTATTTTGAATGCTGTAAATGTCATTTGTAATTCAAATTGATCTCCCCGATAACATTCGTGTGTGATATGACAATCCAAACCCAAGTCAGATTCGTGACTGGCCACTTAGCAACCTCAACATGTTCTAGATATTAAAAGTGAATGTGTTACATTAAATGAAGACGCACTAACATGCAATAATAAATTGTTTGCAATTATTATTGTACAATGTATTTAAAATTGTTTTGTTTAGTTGAAATGTTCGTGGTCAAATCGTTTGAACGGTACTTTGGGTGCTAATGGTATTAGATACAGTCTTTGCCTGTGTAATGTATTGCTAAGTTGACAGCAAAGCAACCATAGTTAATCACTATCACTACATAGTATAAAACGAAGTCGTATTCTCTGTCCTTATGTCCCTTTGTGCTTAGATCTTTAAAACTACGCAACGTATTTTGATGCGGTTTATTTAAATAGATAGAGTGATTCAGTGGGACGGATTTTAATATAATTTTATCTCCATATTCCTACAGGAACAGGAACTACGCGGGCACCGCTAGTGAACTATAAACTACTTATTATGATTTAGAGTGTGATGCTTGACTTGTAGGTATTCAATCTGAATTCGAAAAGCAAAAATGTTTTTGTTTTTTTAATTTGGACCTTTAGTTCCTAGATTAGCGCGTTCAAGTAATCCAATTTCACAGCTTTATAATATTTGTATAGATTGCACAAGTAAGTGGGCAGTTTACGGCAATTAAACTTCTCTTTGAAATCTCTTGGCAATTTGGGTTCTTGGACATACTACCTTATATTTTGGTTAAACCAACTTTTATTTATTTATTATTATTAGATGCACAAAACACATTACAACCTAATACAACATTTAGTACAAAAATAACAAGTTTCGATCTGGACCGTAACGCAACAACATGTGCATTCAGCAACAATTTAAAGGAAATTACTAAAATAATCATGGATATTTTTAAGCAAAAAAGTAAAAATAAAATATTTGCGGGCTATAACTCTAATAACGACTGTTGATCATGTTGGTATGATAACCAGAAACGATGGCTCAACAAACTCTCCGAATTACTTCACGCTTATGAAATTAATAGCCACCTCGGTAACAGCCACTCATCATACAAACAACTATTTTAGTCACATTGACCCATGACTCAGTTTATTAGAATAAAACTAAGATTTTAGGTTAAAAAAACATATTTTTGTATAAAAATTCACGATGACTCAGTTATGTGTAACCATAATACATTTTAATTTATAGTTTAACTATTTTGGTCAATCGTGGGAGAACCTCTAATCTTTATAATGCCAATAATATTTTGTAAGAAGACATCGCCTTAGTAGTCAATAGGTCATCTTTACTTGTTTCAAGGTGTAGCCTAAATTGAGAAGATTCTTCAATAAAAATTAATAAAATTTAAGTATGTCTTTGAGTAATCTCCTCTTAGTCCCTAAGTTGACCTTAAACAATTTCCAAAATTTGATCATTATTAGCGATAGATTGTGATATAACATTGTGTGTGATTTGTTAAATCTACTCTTACAAAATACTGATTTTTCAAAAATTCAGCTCTAATCATTCATGAAAATTTTTAAAGCATTTTTCTCCTTACTTGTTGCGATCTACTGCCTACTTAAAAGTAGGCTGTTTATTTTCTTACATATTATCAATGCAGGTGTGTAACTAAATAAATAAATGATAATCCAAAATCTTTTGCAATCCAAACAAAACAGTCGACAATAAGGTCCAAAATTGCGTGGGCAGTACCTCTTAATGTCCTCACGTAGAGGTATATCCTACGCACAGTATTAGCCTAATTTAATACAAAAGAAATGGAAGAGTGATATCGTACTTTTACTTTTAATGTAAAACGTGAAGTAACACTAACGATGATTAGAATTAATTTGATTGGAAATTAGGTTGGTTACAAAATGAACAGTATTTATGTATTTGGTTCAGAAAAATAAACTTTATGTCTTTCTAGTAAAGTTTACTCTTAAATTCTTTATTTACATCATAAATCCTGCAGTTGTAGATGCGTAGATATTTATAAGCTGTATGCAAATATGCTCCAATATTATACAGAATCAGGTTTGATTTTGTAAACAAGGTTTCTGAAATAGTTTTAGGATTACAGCACATTGAGTGGGGGAGGCTATTAAGCTATACAGTATTTATTTTACTTTATTTTTTTAATTCTTCTTCTTCTTTCGTGTCAATGGCCACAAAAGGATAAACCTATAACTAAATTTTCCCGGACCAGAATCCAGCTACGCCTACACCAGCGCTAGTTGCCTTCATCAGATCTTCTCGTGTGCAGGTGTAAGGGCACAATGGGCACGACAGTAAGTGGGACATATCCTGCTCTGGAGCACCACAGTCACAATTAGACTCCCTGGAATAGCCCCATTTCACATTCAATTTTATAAAACCCTTTTAACACTCCTTAATCTAAACAATAGCCGATCCACGAAAACCTCGTAGGGTTTATGGATATCGGCGAGTATACGAGTAAGTATACTCTAACTAATGTTGTACAAGGGATACCTTCCTTACCTATATATCTTATTGATAAGTAATGTGGGTTACATACACTGAGAGCTCAGATTGTTATGGATAATTGCATAGATTTAGGTACATTAACAAACAAAAACTCCCTTTAAGTTAACTACTTAGCTAAAGTGCCATATTACGAAGAAACTACTAAAACTAATCAAAATTCAGCGACTTCCTTTACAAGGGCTCAATTAAAACCATTTTCTCTTACATAACAACATTTCGTAATAACTTGATCGAACTAAATTTGGAGCATGAGAAAAATATTCACGTTTAACGTCTGATCGGCCATATTGGAATATAAATATCATCGTCACTACATAGTATAAAACAACGTCGCTTCCCGCTGTCTGTCCCTATGTATGCTTAGATCTTGAAAACTACGCAACGGATTTTGATGCGGTTTTCTTTAATAGAGAGAGTGATTCAAGAAGAAGGTTTTTAGCATAATTTTATCTCCACATTCTCACGGCAGCGGAAACTTTGCGGGTAAAACCACGAGGCGCTACTAGTTATTAATTAACAAGACTGACCTCGGTTTTGAAAGCAACATCTTCAAGTGAAGAAGGACTGCGCCATTTTTGAAAGTGTTATTTAAATGAAATAGTTTCGTGACAGGTTTTAATTGATATGTTTATTATTAGTAGGCTAGGATGATGTGTGAGGTCATATTTAATGAAGACGAACCTTGTGATAGTGGCTATTTAGGATAATATTAATTGTTACACTGTCAAGTCTTAATACACAATTGATTGTAAAACAATTTTACATACAGCTTGTCATTATCTGCCTTATTTGCGTTGCATTTTTAGTCTGGTTTAGCACTAAACCAGGTTTTACAATCAATTTTGGATACTGTCAAAGTGACAGATTTAACTGACAAGGTGTCAAATGATTACCAGGTTTTGTTAAACCGGACTAAAAATGCAACGCAAATAAGGCAGTATAAGTTTGAAATTCTATTTCACTGTACTCATCCGATCAGTGAGTTTATAAGATAAGTTTTCCTTTTCATAATACTCATGTCATCAGCTGGAGAAATGCTTTTGTCAGAGACACAGCAAAGGTTAAGGTAACTCTAATACGTACATATAAGTAAACTTAATACTATGATAAGTAAGAGGATTTCATTAAAAATATCGGCAGCAAAACAAAATGAACAGAGCAAATATACGTTGCATAAATTAATTAAAATAAAGCTTTAATTATACACATTATTATTTTAATTAAGTTCAATTATAATTCGCATCGACACTTTGTTTTTTAAGAACAAATGTTCAAAAACAACAACAATTTCAATATAAAAGACGATAATTGCAATCAACAAGCAATTTTATAAAAAATAATTGTATTTCAATGTTAATTTCCTGATGTATCAAGTTTCTTATAAAAATAAACTGAAAAGTTAATCAGGTATTCGTAACGTATTCCCAGCCTTTGAAAATGTCAAGGTCAAAATATAGTCCAATAAACTGGATGTCAATATAAAGTCCGTTTAAAAAATAAACTGGATTTGAAGGGCTTTGACCCAGGAAAACGTTTAACTTGTTTTTAGACGAATGACCCTATTGTACTATTTGTAAATAAAAGAAGTAAACAACTTATTTTCAAGATTAACTGGTAATTAACAAGTGCAATCTATCTCAAGTTAACGAATAAAAAAAAATATAATGTTTTTAAACTGTTAATTTGACAGTTCTTTTTTATTTCAAGTAAGTAATTATTTAAAAAAGGTGTTAATTTACGTTGAATTAATAATTATAAAATTGTTTAGTTCAAGATATATCATTATTATATACTCTCCATATTAAACCTGAAAGAAAATCTTCGGTGTAACGCGTAACTTACAAAGTGTTCTTAGTATTCAAATGCAATTTGTCTGGTTAAGTCATTTGTATATTATATACTACGAATTTTAATATAAGAAATACGAAAATATTTGAGAAGACATGTTTCAAGAATTTTCCTTAAATGCATCGATAAATAGATTTATCTTTAGCCTTGTTATATAACAATATCACAATATTCTTGTTGTCAAGAGTCAAATGGAGTGAAAGATACTCAGAATTGATAAATATCATCTAAGATCAAGATAAAATTATTAATAAACAACAATTTGTTTATGATAAGATTATATTTTGCTTTTAAATATGTTTATATCACATGATAATTTAACATTTCGAATAGGAATAACTATGACATTTGCTTCTAATTTAATAGTGTAAGTCCTGCTCTTGAGCAAAGACCTTCTTTCAATATCTCCACATAAAAACTTCAACTTCTTAATAATCCTCAACACGAGTAATCAAAACACCAATCTTCTCAACTTCGCTTACTATAACATCACCAGCTCTAAGAAACTCAGGTGGGTTTCTGTATACTCCAACTCCGCCTGGAGTACCAGTCAGAATTATATCACCAGGCAACAATGTCATTACTTTGGACAGTCTAGCTACTACATCAGGAATCTTATGTATGAACTGATCAGTGTTGCTATTCTGTTTCTGCACTCCGTTTACAATACATCTAATGTTTAGTTTTTGAGGGTCTCCTACTTCGTCAGCAGTGACCACACACGGTCCAACAGGACAAAAAGTATCCATAGCTTTACCAAGCAGTAGCTGTCCCATTTGATCGTTCTTTTCCCAATCTGTAGCACCTATATCTTGAGCGATAGTGTACCCAAAGATATAATTGTGTGCTTCTTCTGGTTTAATGTTACTTGCTTCTTTACCAATAACTAAAGTGAATTCAACTTCGCAAACAACTTTGGTGCTGACGTCATTTCTCAATTTAACAGGTTTATTGGCTCCTATAACTGTGCTTGGGAATTTGTTAAATATAAAAGGAATGGCAGGTGGAGGGAAATTTTGTTCTTCACAGTGGTCTTTATAGTTTAATCCGACACATAGAACTTTATCCATTCCGTGGATAGGTGTAGTCATTACGACTGCATCTTGTGGTACTCTCGAATTGTTAGTTACTTTAATGCTTTTAACTTTATCAACATCTCCATTCTTGATGATTTCAATCAAAGTCTTTGGAAGACTTGGATCCGCTTTATTAATATCAATAACATCGTCACCGTCTAGAAATCCAACACGAATATCATTTAAATTATTTTTATAGTAAAACTGCACAAATTTCATGGCTCCTTTGTTATTACTTCGGCAAAGTAAACGAGATAACTGATTCTGTTTACAGGTGGTATAAAGGTGTATCTTGGTGAATTTATTATCTTTGAAATGCTTGAGATAACGATATCGCAATCGATAAAACATCTCGAAATGTAGCATGTAGGTGTAAGAAATATCAAAATTTGCGAATGTAATTCAATAGATATATTGAAATGCAATTTGATTAAATTTAGTTTTATATTGATACAAAATAACGCAAGAGATTACATTATTTAAGAAAAATCTTTCAAAATCACAGCCATAAAAACCAAAACGAAAATATCAAGTTAAACAATTTCTTTTCAGAAATCATCTCACACCAATTAACTCCTTATAAAGAAGACTGTCTTTAAATATTTCGTAATATTACCGACATCTTTGATGTACACTGAATATACCTGTTGAACTTTTATTTTTACCGAAATGGCAACTAGTGACTTCTTATTGTCATCATTTTTTTTAAGGTCAACACTTATATCTTCATTCTTGAACTTATTTACTTCGGTAATGCACTTTTAAACACTATTTAATTGTTTATCTGTAAGGACTTATGGATCAATTATTTGTATTCATTTTGCAATGTCACTTGAACATTTAAGAATGCTGTCTTTTGTTGAAAGGACTTTTTAAGTGTCTGTTAATTTGTTTAATTGGTGAGACCTACATCCGTAAGTTAGTATAATGTTTGTGTCTTTAAAATAACGAGGACTTTAGTTTCAGTTACAAGACTTTCATCAAGAATTGACTAAATGAATTTTTATAACAACTATAGATGTTTTTTTACACTGTAAAGGTAGCCATTGGCGAGTTAGTTGAGCTGATCATTCCGGACATAAAACTGAGAAGTCACCCCAAAAGTTTTAGGCCAACTAGATTTCGCCAATAGAATCTGGAATCGCTCCGGTGATTGACGACCATTGGATGGACGCCAGTTAAACAAAATTAAACTGACTCGTCAATTCCCTCCTTTAAATATGCAAAGATGTGTCTCAAATATTGATATTAGACCTTTTTTAATGGCTTCTATTAGGCAGAAAAACTGTAGTCTGTAATTTCAATAACTAATAATGGTGGTATTAAAAGCTATATGCCAATTACAGGACATTTAATATTTTGTCATAAATCTACTTAACTCTTAACATTATGTTTTATTAGTGTTTATATAAAAACACTTGACATTTCCTTATCTCTGTGTTTATATTACATGTGTACCTGTAAGTAATTACTGATTAAAATCTTGAACTATTTTTTGTAACAAATTCAAAGATTCTGATTAAACTCGTCGACCTTTCGACAAACTCACAGTTGATAGAAGTATATTAAATAGGTTTTTAATATATAATGTAATGTTTCCTGTTTCATTGATAATTGAAAAATAATATTATTAGTCTATAGAAAATTGATTGGTTTTTGTAATTTATTACCGTTCATTTATTTAGTTACCCATAATTATAGTGTTAGACGTTCATATTTTTAATTACAAATTAATTGTTTGTCATATGTTTATCAACTTTGGAATAAGAATCACTAAGTTTTTTTAACATTCATGTATTAAAAGTAAAAAAGGTACCGGCCACTATTTATATCCACTGCTGTATAAAATCCTCTCTCTTTTGGATGACAAAAGAAATGTGAGACGATTAGATGCAATCACTAAAGATTACATTTTTTAATTACTCACGCATCATCTTCATAGAAACCTAAGATGAAACTCAAATATTTAATTTAGTACTTACAACTTATTAAAAAAGACCATACTGTGTAAAAAATAAATAAAAAATCAACGTAGCAAATTGCAATTCAAAAAACCGTACGTCAGTAAATTAATACCCCGTAATATCATCCGCTCTAGTTTTCATCCTGGAAGTCCAAGGTGGTAAATCAAGTGATATTTAAACCAACACAAGGGCAACCACTCGTCTTTTTGCATATAATTGACCAAAACATTGGCCGATCTCTTTACTGTGTGTAAATACAGGTATTAAACATATATACCCGTACATACTTGAGTATGTACTTAGGTATACGAGTACTATGTTTGAGTTCCTAGTAATAAAGATTTTTTGTTTGTTTTGTAGTTGTTAACGTCAAGTTTATGTTATAGTTTTGTTTATTTTGTTATGTGTGCAGTCAGATGTAATTGTAGCCAGGCTAGCCTAAATAAAAAAATATAAGTATGATAACTACATACTAAAATAATTTGTATTGAAAATCATTTATCAAAGTTAGTAAGTTATGATGATCATGATGCTTTCTTAACCGATTTCAGCCTCAGCGACAAATCGGGAAACAACATCTCTCGAGTTACTCGTCACCTCCGAGTTTTGTCGTCTTGGCTGCACCATTAGCAGTCCACCACCGGTGGCAAGACACTTGGGCAACCGTAGGAATGCCTCAAGGTAGTAAGTTTTATATGAATTATGAATATGAAAAAAACGTCTGTTTTTTTATTTTCATACATAAACCGCTTTACATTTGATACTGAATTACATATAATACAGAAAGTTAAAGAATATAGTTATAGTATTAACATTATAATAAAACTTAACCTTAATTAATTCATCTGAAATACTGCGACTACAAATTGAAAAGGTGATAAATTCTAATATCACTTACATGATAAAATAAAGGTTACTAACTTCACAAGTAATTGCTCCGGTTACAAAATTATATATCCTTAAATCTCAATGGTATTCTCTTGACATTTAAACTAAATTAATTGAAAAATTATGAAGATTTTTTAAGGTTGTAAATCATTTAAGTTAATGTGAGATTATGTGATTTTTATTACATACATTATCTTGCGATGAGATTTCACTCGCGTAAAATGTATTATACAAGCAGCGCCCCGCGGTTTCATCCGCGTAATTTTCAATTAACCTCTTTTTTCCCTTTAGGGGGGAAATTTTCAAAAATCCTCTCTTAGTGGTAGCCTACTCCCCCCAAAAAAAACACGCGCCAAATTTCAGCTCTCTACAACCAGTAGTTTGGGCTGTACGTTGTCTGTCAGTCAGTCAGTACATCACTCAGTAACGTCAGAGTTTTATATATATATATATACTCGTAGATAGATGAATACTATAAACTTTCCTTTTATATCAATTTTCGTATTGATAAAATCTGCGTAGCTTAAAAGATCTAAGTATTATAGAGGGATTGGAAGCGACTATATTCTTACTATTCAAACTTAAGGATTTTAGTGAAATCATCCACCTAACTATGTTTTTATTAAGGTTTAAAATTTTTGTATCAACAAACAAGTATCAATAAATTAAACGCAAGTAAAACCTTGAAGCACATTAAAACTGTTTATGAGTACTAAATACAAGTTGACATATTCACCAGTTTCCTCATTCCAAGTAACGATTACACTTCAATTGAGAACAGGTATACCTACTATTAGATAGACCATAAAATCAAGTACATCTACTTAAATTAATGGTTCGGCTACATTAACAAATAGGTTATGTAGTTACAGTATGTCGAAAGACGTTAAAACAAAGTCAAATTTGTATTACATTACAGGGAATACTAATATTACCTTTAAAAGTAATTTATTCCATCTTTTAATACGTTTTTTAGCTTCAATCCTTACTAATGTTATAAAACTTAAAACTAATATTATAAATGCGAAAGTAACTCTGTCTGTCTGTCTGGAGTGTGTTACCTTTCCACGGCTAAACTACTGAACCGATTGACTTGAAATTTGGTACAGGGGTAACTTATGGTCCGGGAAAGAACATAGGCTACGTTTTATCCCAAAATTCCCACGGGATCGGGAACTACGCGGGTGAAACCGTGGGGCACCGCTAGTTACACATAAAGGTTTCAAAAATAATATTTTTAAGATTTATTTTGTCTGTTAATTTAAGTATTAAGAATAATAAAGCTCTCTATTACCGAAGCTAAGACGATCTATCCTGCTACGACGACTATCAAATTCCAATAAGTAATGAAAGATTTGAAACTCCGGAACTCTTCAACTTATTTTTAACTCCCGACGCAAAAAGAGGGGTGTTATAAGTTTGACGTGTCTGTGTGTGTGTGTATCTGTCTGTCTATGGCATCATAGCTCCCGAACGCATGAACCGATTTTAATTAAGCTTTTTTTGTATTAAAGGGGACTCACGTGCGAGTGTTCTTAAACATGTTTGATGAGAATCAGTTGACCCGTTTAAAAGTTATGGGGGTTTGAAAGTAATTGTGTTGGGGGTTTTTAATTTTTTTTATTTAATGTTATGTCATAATCATAGCTTAGCTCTACAAATTACTACTGCGTTAAAAAAACTCAACTCAATATCATTAGTACTATTAGTTAAACTCAACAAAATAACCACTATGATTGCATTCCGTTCCACCATACGTACTTACTAATTAATATTTCGTATTGAATTTGTATTGCAATGACATCGTTTATAGAGCGTAGCACTAAGTCTAGACCGCCGTACATCAACACCATAATTATTGATCGGTAACAGAACGTACAAATAACTATGAAATGACATACAAACATAAGTGACTGCACTTAGTTATATAACTTGTTTCACAGTCTTTCTGTATTTATTTCTATTCTATTGGAAAGTAAGGATATAATAAAAATGTTAGCGTTGGAAAAAGATAATGTCTTTTGATTTACGATAGCAAAATTGAAATGGTAAAGGGCCTGTAACATCTTTCTGTAGTAGCAAATATTTTAAACCATTTATTTTTACATCCATACCAAATATAAAATTGACAAAATAATCCTAACTAATATTATAAATGCGAAAGTAACTCTGTCTCTCTCTGTTAACTTTTCACGGCTAAACTACTGAACCGATTGACTTGAAATTTGGTATAGGGGTAGCTTATGGTCCGGGAAAGAACATAGGATACTTTTTATCCCGAAATTCCCACGGGAACGGGAACTACGTGGGTGCAACCGCGGGGCGCTGCTAGTGTAATAATATAAATAAAAATTACGATGTAGTGGAGCAGACTCAGTGTCCGCTGTGACGCCCCGCCTAGTGCAACAAAGCACCAGCACTGGTTTTCAGTCTGTCCGTCAACAAAACAAGTATTTCTTCAAATTATACGAGTATGTCTCTCTCTTACTGATCATATTAGTACAGTGAAGAGGAATAAGCGTAAATAATGCGCTTGCCCAAGGCGGGCTAGTGATTTCAAACCTATTCTAAACTATCAAAAGCATGGTTTATGTAGAGTATCAAATTAATTTAAAATGCTACGTTTTTTACTTACTGTTTCATCTCATAAATTGTCGTAACTTCTCGCTTACACTTACACCATAAACTTTCAAAACGAAGAAATTACCTGTAAAAAATACAAACATAATATTAATTTTCAACATGGCAACATTATTGATAAAATCAACAAAACTAAACTAGAATGTCGAAAAGCGGCGCGTGCGCTCCATTTAACATCAAGATAATTTAAACGGGTGTCATAATTTGCCTTGTTATTGTTAACTCACACAATATTACTTTACATCCATTACATTATAGGAAATTGGTTAAAAGCTTGTAATACTCAATATTTTCCATTATTATATTATGTAGCAAATTGATTAACACCTTTTAATACTCAATACTCAATATTTTTAACCCCCGACGCAAAAAAAGGGGTGTTATAAGTTTGACGTGTCTGGGTGTGTATGTGTATGTATGTATGTGTGTGTGTGTGTGTGTATCGGTCTGTTCGTGGCATCATAGCTCCCGAACGGATAAACCGATTTAGTTTTTTTTTGTATTAATGTGGAAGTCCCCGTGCGAGTGTTCTTAGACGTTTGATGATAAAAGTTATGGAGGTTTGAAAGTAATTGTGTTGGAGGTTTTTTAATTTTAAATTTAATGTTTACTAAAAATACGGAAAAGGATTTAGGAATACGAGTTCAACTAGCCCCGCGATTTTACTCACTTAAATCCCATGGGAATTTGAGATAAAATGTACCTTATATGTTATTTATGGGTATAAAGCAAAACAAAATCAAAACATCTGTACCAAATTACATCCAAATCGGTTCAGATTTTTTTGCCTAAAAGCCTAACAGACATCCATCCAAACTTTCATGTTTTTATATAAATAGGATAGGATGTAAGATTATATAATATTAGTAGGATTGATCTTTAAGCTTACAACATTTAGCATAAACTTTTACGATAAGTCGTTTAATATAAGAGAGTTTATGAGCATAAATTATCTGAAGTAATGACGGATTAGAAAGGACTTTCCGATTGGTTATAAATATTTTCTTGCGTACTGTAGGTACTAACATTATGGTGAGTTAAGGGTTTGCCTTGCAGTATGATCTAACATTAAAAAATGAAAATGAAAAGATATTTATTAATTAAACTTCACATTAGAATACGATTTCTTGTGGTCCTTACTCTAGACTCACGTCTGTATTGTGAGTCCGATATACGATTAACAATCTATACTAATATTATAAAGAAGTAAAGTTTGTGTGTTTGTTAAATTGTAAGGGGTAATCTCGGGATCTACTGAACCGATTTCAAAAATTATTTCACTAATGGGAAACTATATTGTCAACGAGTGACATAGGATATAGTTTATCCCTGTATTCCCACGGGGATGTGAACTACGCGAGTGAAACCGCGTGGCGCTGCTAGCGTAAAATATGCTCGGTAAAACAAAAGTGATACTTATGTACGAGTAAACATGATGAGTAAATATTTGACTAAATGCAAAGCAACCGTGTTTTACAGATGTTCCTACTCTGAGATCTTAGTGATCGGTTTAGAAATACATAGTATAAATATCCCTTCTCAATATCTTATCATTACTTAAAGCCTCATTAAAACGGCTTTTAAATTTCAAAATGGATGTATGAAACATTGTATATTAATATGCATATTGACTTACAGTGTAAGCAAATGATCTAGACCAGACTATATAATATTGTAGATCTAAAATATGTTTCACAAGCAAGGAGAACAGGTAATGAATGACCTACCGTTTCTATACTGTACGCCTACAGATAATACGAATGTTCTAATCTTCAACATTCTTTTCGATCTAGGCTAGGTATTACAATTTTTTATGCGGGAAAATGGGTGTAGAAACCACTGTACAGAGAAAATTAACTGAAATGGTTGAACTTGCAAATCTTAGGAATGATTGGTCAGTTATAAAAGTACAAGAAAATAAGTAACGACGAATTAAAATAATAAGAAACGTAAACGCACGTAAAATATTGACACGCAGGTTTATCTATAGGCCCTACATGCCCCGGGGGTCCTCCCAATATCGGCTCACGGTGGTATGCAGTTCTATGCATTATCACAGCGTTAAAAAATATCTATAGGTAGATATTGTAAATGTAGCGTTAACATCAATTATATAAATAAATTAACAATTCAACAATATTCTTAACAGTAGTCGATTCGAACACCGTAAAGAATGAATGCGAACCATGAACGAAATTATTTGTTACGTAATCACAATCAGCTGTCGACGTAAAATTTCAAAGTTACGCGTGGCCGGTTTTGGTATTGGTTTGGCGGATGACGTTTACTGCAATTGTATTTTTAAACTTAAGTTAAAGTTACTCGTAGTATCCTACTAATATTATAAATGCGAAAGTTTGTATGTTTGTGAGTTTGGATGTTTGTTACTCTTTCACGCAAAAACTACTGTATCGATTTAGATTAATTTTGGTACAGATGTTCCTTAGAACTAGGAATAACACAAAGGATACATTTTATCCCGAAAGTCCTATGGGATTGGTATTTGGACGCAGGTAAAACCGCGGCCCGCAGCTAGCTTTTTACTTATAGACAAACTGCAATTGTATTTTTGACTTAAGATAAAAGTTAAAAAGATTATTAAGTTATTCTTGGATAGATATAATTTTAAATATGGCTTAATTAGAAAGCTTTACATATATGGAATAACGATTAATCCTAGCCAAAGAAAGTTCGAATGTTTAAAGAGATTATTAAGTCAAAATGGTAAATATTAGCTAAAATATAAATAAACGAAATAATATAAGTCTTTTTAGCCTATACGCAATCTGTTTTTAAACTAAATGGGTTCACTTTTTTTAAAAGGATTATGTTTTTCGTAAACCGAATTTGGCGAAATATTAATATTTTACACGTACATGGAGCGACTCTCATCAGGCGTAAACAAGTATTTTATCAGTTTTACGATAATTTTAGTATGACAACCGAGACTGATGGTTTAATTCGAGAAGCATCGATAAAATAATGTTTTTATTTAAGGTATTAAAACTACGTTCTGTTATTTAAAGAAGTGTTCATTTATTGTGTAACATAAAATAAAATATTTGGCCTCACTATTGTTTTTTACTGCCTAGATTTCTAGCTAAGCTAGTCCTAAATTGATGGTTACAATGGTAACATTAAGCCTATTATCACTATTGTTTTAGTATAGACGTAAGTCAAAAATCTATAGATACAGTGTTGTATTTTCTCACAGTTCAAAATCTAATAAAATCTAAGCATTAGCAAATCGTAAAATTAAGAAACAAACACCCATCCATTACAGGTTCATTTCAGAACTCGAAATATCTAGAATCGTGACTGATCTGAGAAAAAAATGATATTTCTATTACTGGTTGTGATTTAGCAATTTGATATTTAGCGATTAGCGTAATATCTTGTCATTGAAGTTGGTTTTACAAGGATTTTTCTGCTAAAATATTTAATTGATTTAAAAGGGTGAAATAATAATATACGAATGTTTTCGGTATAGTCATTTTTGGAGCTCTACGCAGTTATATCCGCGTTAATTATTACGACGGTTAATAAAGAAGTTAGCATGAATCATGATAATCCATATAGTCTATCCAATCCAATATAATATCGTCTTATCTAAAAGGGTTATAAATATATAACCTTTCCTCAAAGGTTAAAGTTTTTACGATTATCGCGTTTAACCAACACTGTCTAATAATATTAGTTTCTAAATTAAAAATCTAATCTACTTTATATTTGAAAACCTATTGAATATAATTAATATCTTTTTAAGGGATATTTATAAGCAAACTATATAACTATAACAATGACTTACGTTTCGTTTAATAATAAAACCTATTGAATACCTCACCTATAGTATTTTTTTAAGACTACGATTGAAACTATATTTGTAACTCATGATCTGTTTATGATCTTAACAATATATAAAACGATAGTCAATTTTCTATTAAATTGATAGTTTGTAAAAATAAGTATTATCCTTGCACAAAATATATCGTCCAATTGATTATGATATTAAAAGTTTCGCAAAACAGTAATCTTGCGAATTTAATAACATTTTTGTAACATTACCTTTCACTGTTCTGTTCACAAAGTAACTTATGAAATAGTGTTTATACAATTTTAGAAGGAATAAATGTATCGACAAATTGTAGGTTTACGAAGTAAAGGGTAGATACTTTATTAGTTAATAATAGGAGTTTCTATTGAACGAAACTACAACATCTAATACATATTTCAGTCAATCGTTCACTTCTCTTACACATAACAAGCCATTTTACGAACTACCGAGGCCGTATTTGAACTGTTGAGTATGGTAGATTTACTTTACATCAATTAGCAATCTATACTAGTCTATACTAATATTATAAAGAAGTAAAGTTTGTGTTTGTTAAATTGTAAGGGGTACTCTCAGGATCTAC
This sequence comes from Timandra comae, assembly GCA_958496195.1. Lineage (NCBI taxonomy): Eukaryota > Metazoa > Arthropoda > Insecta > Lepidoptera > Geometridae > Timandra > Timandra comae. The sequence continues at coordinate 2,013,141 of OY292359.1, forward strand.
GGAACCGATTTCAAAAATTCTTTCACTAATGGGAAGCTATATTGTTAGCGAGTGACATAGGCTATAGTTTCTCTGTATTCCCACGGGAATGGGAACTACGCGAGTGAAAACGCGGGCGCTGCTAGTTATGTATAAATAGCATCAGAAAAAAGGTACCTCCCCTCTCCCCTTGGTAATATGTAAAGCTCACTTTGGTATGCCAACTAGACTTGGGAGACCTTTCCTCTGAGACGCTGACTGTACTTAAATAACAATCGGTTGACTAGTCACCCGAATAATATCGCAAATACATAATTATTAATACTCAAACCTTTTTTGCATTCATCCTTTACACAATCCATCCAGCCTTTCATAAGTCTCCCTCCTCACATGTCCACAATCATATCTGTACTATGTACATTTTAGTAGTAACCTTATAATTACAATAAGTTTTGAGAACTTATTTCAATTCAAACAATATTTTACGTAATTCTATCACAATGTCCATTGTTTCATAATGCGGTGTTAAATTGTTATTTAACAGTGAATGAAAACATTTCTTAAGAAAGGTTTCCCACTGTTTTACTTTCTCTGCGCCGTATCCTCTCGTTTGCAAAAAAACTGCTATCTTTATAATAAGATCTTTTAAGTTAAACTTTCTTTGCCGCTAAGTTTTGGGAGCAGTAAAAAAATTATCACCCAATTTTTGAAAGGCCGACAAATATCAGATAACAAGTTTTAAATGTCATGATAAGTACAAATTGAGTTGAAGAAAGGAAAGATTTAATTTATTATCATTATCAATGACTACAATTTCATCAGAAGATCTCTCAAAAACATCGTGTTGTAAATATTTTAGAATTACCTATACTACGACATTAAATGAACCACTTAGAATCGCTAGCTAGCTATATTTTTTTGCAATATTGTTATAAAGATGTTGAAATTATTGAATTTTAGTAATTTTAATTTACTGATAAATATGTGACATTCTTTATCTAAAACCGAAGCGCTCATGGCCCAGTGCTACCCACGGATCACTTGTGATCTGTGCGGTTAAGCAACGTCTGGCACCGTCATCACTGTGATGGGTCATTACTAAAATGACTTTTAATTTCATGAGCGTTTCCGTACTAACATCATCGACAATCGTACGGGTAATTGAAGCCCTCAAAAGTCTAACATTTGGTTTAACCAATTAATGTCGTATATAGCCGTCTGGGTTGTGAAGGTCTGATGGCAGTCGGTTCACGTAAAATACTGACATTCCGCTAAATCTGGTTAAACTGAAAACCGACCCCAAATAGACATGGGATAAAGGTTCGGAAAAGAGAAGAGATTCTTTATCGAAAACCCTTGGGGCAGTAACTTAATAAAACATTTCTCATGCTCATCAAACTTTTAAAATCATTGCAAAATATCAAGACATTTGACACATCGATGTAATACGAACATTATTAGATATAGGTATAGTTATTATGTTATTCATTCTCTTTGATCTACCAAATGATTGCATAACAAATTCTTTAAACTGAGCAATTAGTTTATATCAGACTGCAAATTGCACTTCTTAAAGGTCAAGTTCCTTTTAAATTGAATCTTCGAAATAGAAAGGATGTTTATATAATGTATGTAGGTCAGCTAATAAATACCTCAATTGGCCAGTAAATATGTGCTGTTATAGGTTTTAGCTACTTGGGACAGACTGGTTAGAAAGGAAATTATAAATATCAATAGTTTCTGTACAGACCAAACTCATTTGTTTTTTTTTACGACCTCGATGGCAGAGTGGTCACCATGCCGGACTGCCATCCGTTGGGGGTTCGTTTCCCGTGCGGGGTAAATATTTGTGTCAACCACAAATGTTTATCTCGGCCTTGGTGTGTGTGTGTGAATGAGTGTGTGCGTAGTTTCTGATACCCTAGATACAAGTTTCGAACTTAGTTAGGGGTCAGTTACTATAATGAGATGATGTAGTCAATGATTATGTTATGTTATTTGGCTAGAATTTTGATCATGGGAAAGTGTTTGTTACAAATTTATTTTCTTAGATGTTTGCGATAATTTCTGCAATATCTTCAATCTATATGAGTATTTTTAGAATACTACGCTTATAAATAACCTTATTTAGACTAATAAACAACAAAATTGCCTTACAATGTACTAACAAACCAATTAATTTGAAGTGGTAATAAAATTGCGTAAATAAAACTTCTAAACGCAGTAGTTCAAGCAGTTCAATAGTTCAATATTAGTAGTTTCTGTACTTTTTGAGGCTGACTTATAACATAACCCTGGCACGGAGTCATGAGGTCAAAATGTTAAGATTCCAATCATGAGAGTTGATGGGTCTTCAAGTTATAATTACGAAGTGTATAACTCTGAAAGGGGAGATCGATCGATTGTGATAACATTTTGGAGCTTTAAAGTGATGAGTTTATTAGGACAGGAATTTGTTTGATGTGATATTTGTATTAAGTTAATCCTCACTAATATTATAAATGCGAAAGTAACTCTGTCTGTCTGTCTGTCTGTTACCTTTTCACGGCTAAACTACTGAACCGATTGACTTGAAATTTGGAACAGGGGTAGCTTATGATCCGGGAAAGAACATAGGCTATGTTTTATCCCGAAATTCCCACGGGAACGGGAACTACGCGGGTGAAACCGCGGGGCACTGCTAGTTTTAATATAAAGATTGATTCATTGATGGACACGGCTCTATCCCTCCTGATAGATTAAGGTAGTAATTCATTTGACATTAAATATGTACTCCATCAATTTCTTAATAGAGTTATATGGAAGAGGCTCTATCCCTGTTTTAATAACCAGGATTAGATTGATGGTAAAGTTATTCCACGTTTTGTATCATTCTTTATTAAAAAAAAAATACTTTTATATTAAAAGATATTTGGATTAAAGTCAACTATACCGTGGCTTTTCTTCAGTTAACATAGAAACAGTTAATAACAGGGTCAAAGACTAGATTAACATTATTATTATTTTCTCATGTAACATTACCTAAATAAAACACATAAATCAATCACTGCATCATCTTCATGTAGCAACTGACCCCTAACTAGGTTAATTACTTATATCTAGATTACCGAAGACTACGCACAAAATTCACATTTGTGAAACACACATACGTCATATATGTTTTTTGTAATTGATCACAAAAATAGAACCCGATCCTACTTGAAACATTCTGTCATTGTGACCACTATGCCTATAATAAATCGTTAAGCATTTGTGGAACACGTATATCTTGATATTGATCCCAGAAATCGAATCCGCTACTCTTTGAGGTAGTCCGTCAATGAGTCATAGTGACCACTATGCCACTTGCATTGTTGAACATAAATAAGCCCGTTGTTTACAACTAACAGATTACTTTTTAATTACCTACATATAATAGTTCATGATTCATACAAATTGATCTACAAATCTAACAATTAACGGCCATTATTTTTCAAAACATACCATTTAGATTTACAAAAGACATTCACTTATATTTTTTCTTTAGCCCATTACATTATGACCTATTAGATCATTGAATTGCGCAAACTAGTGGTGAATGCACTTCCTAATATTACATATAAAATGGATTAACTTTGCTTCTTTTATTTTATTGGTCTGTATGGAGATCTATTTGTGATGTAATTATGACAGGTCAATAAATAATTTTAGATGTCTTAGTTAAAGATGTTTTTATTTAACTTCTGACCTACTAACCAATCTTAAAAGCAATCTTACTTCTAAGATTTAAAATGAAACCTGAGAATGTCTAATTGAAAAAGGACACGTCTTTTCATAAAATTTGGTAGAAAGATTTTGGATTTATTTCTCGTTTCAAAACTAATGTTCTTTTTACCTTTCTTCGTTCGTTTTGAAATCAAAAGCTTTTAATACATATACATATTTATAATGTACGTACAAATATAACTGTAGGCGTAAAGTACCTTTTTAAATACAAGTTTTTTTTATTTAAAAGGTTCTAAGAAGAGTTGCAACTGTTTCAAATTCAACCTCTAGAACTCTTTATCCAAAATATACCTTTCAACTTTAAACGTAAATAAACAATTATTGCACAAAAGTTCTATAAAAAAGTGCAGACAAACAGCGAAAGAACCGGGTCAAGCGTGTTATGAGTCGCAAGCGCACTCACCCGCAGTGACTCGTACAGTCATACAAACACATTACATGTAATATATTATTGTATTATAAAGATATAAGATTTGATTGTTTGTTTGTAACGAATAGGTCGATTGAAATTCAGACATAATAACATCCTTACTAATATTATAAATGCGAAAGTAATTTTGTCTGTCTGCCTGTCCGTCTGTTACCTTTCACGGCTAAGCTAACCGATTGATTTGAAATTTGGTACAGGGATAGCTTGTTGTTTTATCCCGAAATTCTCACGGGATAATGTTACACGTGGGTAAAACCGTGGGGCAGTAGGCTTATTTTATCCCAGTAAGCCCACGGGAGATACAACTACGCGGGTGAAACCGCAAGACACTCCTAGTGTTGTAATAATATGTGTTATCATTCACGGTATGTGAATACCAAATGCGATGATTACTTTCACACTCGAGAATTTAAATATCGCAAGAGATTGTAAGACAATTTGATATTATTTTTAAAGTACTCATTTTTATTTTATTTGTAAAAGTATGTTTTTATTTTAGTGTAATTTATAGTAATGTTATTTATTATTTACCTTGATTTACTGTTGTTAGCATTTGAAAGTTTTAAATACATAATAAAATTATATTACTTGCATTGTTTCTTAGATGATGTTTGTTAAGAGGGTTGATCTGGCGCGCGACAACTCAAATTTTCACTCACACAGACGCGCACGCGTGTCCGCATGCACACTGTCTATGTAGTGACGGCGCGCTCGCTCTGAATACTCCGGCCGAATGGTTTTGATCCATTGGAAATTATAAATTGTGTAAAAGTTATTGACAAAAGTAAAAATACGAGTATATTTTTTTTTACGATTCGTAGTAGGTAGTATATGATTAGATATAATTTACGTAATAACTTTCGATTCGATATTCCATTATTCACAACAAGGAATAATGAATAAAACAAATAAATGCCTACATTAGTAATGTGGGTAAATGCCTACATTAGTAATGTGGGTAAATGCCTACATTACTAATGTGGGTAAATGCCTACATTAGTAATGTGGGTAAATGCCTACATTAGTAATGTGGGTAAATGCCTACATTAGTAATGTGGGTAAATGCCTACATTACTAATGTGGGTAAATGCCTACATTACTAATGTGGGTAAATGCCTACATTAGTAATGTGGGTAAATGCCTACATTAGTAATGTGGGTAAATGCCTACATTACTAATGTGGGTAAATGCCTACATTAGTAATGTGGGTAAATGCCTGCATTCTAAAACATTATTTGTTATCATAAATGTTAATATTTTTTTTTAATAAATAATTCAAATTATAAAACAAAAATTATTATCGAGTATCAAAACATGTTGATGAGTTATCGTATAAAATTCGTACGCGCCGCAAAGGTCAAACGCTCGGTAGGAGCGATACGTCCTCTCTCTAAAAAGCCTCGCGGCAGACTGATTTGAATTGTTTCGTGCGTCCGATTTTATAGTAGTTTTATGATGATTTTAAAATATTTGTAGAAAAAAAGACAATTTGTTTTAGAGAATTTTTTTTAGTATAATTGTTGTAGAAAATATTCTTTTATTATTTGAGGTAATTTTAATAACGTTTTGAGCATCATTTATCAACGTAAATTACGATTTTCTTGAGTGTGATTTTTACAAATTCTAACTTTATATTTTTTTCGATTTCAATAATAATTATAATAACAATTAAATTTTCCTATGAGTATTTCCTTAATAAGGATCTGGACTTTAAGTTTGTTTAATTTTTAGTGCTAAATTGGTCGAATTACTAGAATCCGAAGGCATGGAAGTTAATGCTAAAAGTGAAATTCAGAAAACATATGTTCAGTTTTCTTGATATATTTTTTAAGTTTTCTGTATAATATTGTTTTTCTCTGAGTATTTTTTAGATGACAATATTTCCTTTAATTATTACCTAAAAGCATGTTTATAAAATACGCTTTTCATATAATATGACTAGATCAAAAAGTACAAAAACCGTCAATTATCGAGTTTTGGGGTCTTAATACTTTATGTATATATCTATTACTATTGTTTGAAGTAAACAAATTCTATAAGATATTATGTTTGCGAAACTGCTTAGCAGTAGCTAACAAAAAGCTTAGTAAAATAAACTTCCAAATACATCATTATCAACTAAAGTCTGGTTAATTTATCGTTTCTCAGAAAAAAAGTACGACTCTATCAAGAAAAACCACCAGAAAACCGCATTAATTTCTGTTGCGTTGTTTAAATAAAACGCTCCGGTTTTTTGTACGCCTCTCTCAAAAGATCTGTAATGTATTGATATCTTTGATTTACACGAACACTACACATTGAAATAAAACACTTAAACAGATTTTTGTCGTGGTTGCATTTTGTTTTACATTTTCTGACGTTTCAGTAAACTTTTTACATTACTTTGTACAGACGTCTTCCATCTTAGTCTTCTGTGATCACGGGTTCTGTAAAGAATCCGAAAAGGAGAAAAAAAAGCGACTTTGTTTTATACTCCTAATATGAAGTAGATAATACTTACGAAGTATGTAAGATGTCATTACGATACAGAACGTGTACTGCAAGGTGTTAAACTTTCTTGTCATATTGACCCTAATTATATGAGCTGTGAGATACATATAAATTTTCACCAACATGTGTAGTTGTTTATTACGTATGTATGTACTTAAATAAATGGCATAAGTATGCGGATAGTTAAGCTTTTCTCATTTATTTAGTAATCATATAAAGAGTAATTTAGTCGAGTTTACGTGTTTACGCTTTAAATAGGGGCCTATTTCACGATCTTCAAGTAAAGTTAGTTTTGTCTCTTTCTTACTTTATATCAAGTGACAAAGACAAAACTTGTGAGTAACTACTTTACTTGAAGATCTGGATGACGGAAGTGAAATAGGCCCTAATTCTTGTTGGTTCTAATGATTTGGGATAAAATTTTACAGTTAAAATTCCTTTTTGTTTCATTTATAATGTATTTGTATTTATAGATTTAACCCCAAAGAAGCGCATATTATAAACGTTGTAGAGCTTTTAAGCTTACAAAATAATGTAATAATAGTTGTAAGTTGAATAGTTTCCTTGAGAGACCTTGGAAGGGATATAGAATTAATAGAAATTGTGAATCATTTTGGTGAAGAAATTGTGAATCACGATAATTCACTCAAAAAGAGTCGCGCTTTTACTCTTTCATTATTAAAATACATATATTACAAAACAGTAAGTGTTAGTCACATCCGCATAAACGTTTGGCCACAACACATTGTCCTTGATATGGTAACACTGTATAATTAAATAAGAGTCATCACATCAAATTGTTATACTACTTTCACTTGCGCGATCTAGACAACAAGTGACGTCATTAGACCTTATGTAGACGAGAAATTATACGAGTTTGATTGTGTTTTGTTTATGATTTGTTAGGTTTGAAAAAGGACTTATTTTTGACTGGCTTTAAAGGAGGAGGTTTTCAATATGGCTGGTTCTTATATTTTATTGTTTGTGTTATTATTATATAATTAGTTAGTACCTATTAGAGAAAAATAACAAAATATTAGGACAAGTTCTCGCGACTGACCCGTGGTCCAACAGCTTTGTTCAACAGTTGGACCACGAGGAAGCAATTTTGACTCGTGGTACAACCAGTTGGACCACGGGTAAAATAGTTTCCCCGAAATCCAACTAGTTCTACAAAGATTTTCGTTGGACCACGGGTCATATTTTTTCCCCGTGGTCCAACGGACAACAAAGCTGTTGGACAACGGGTCAGTCGCCCAAATTCTTTGAAATTATTTCCAGTTATAATAAAACAACTGTGACTTTTATCATGTTTGTTGAAATGTCTGCCTATAAATATTTGATGTAAACATAGCATAATGCAATCTAAGTTTATTACATTAAATTAGAATTAAGTTCATCTACGGCTATAAATTCTATTACGATTAGTCTCATAAATAACAAATCGAAATAGCTATAAAAAAATAGTATGAACAGTAATAAACTTATTATTGTTACATTTTGTTCACCACATCAACTTCTCAACTATCATATTATTTTCCTACAAGATACATATCTAATCAGTTCGACCAAAGTTTATTTATTTATAGACCAATAATAAATCTAAATCAATATTCATAGTATAAAACAAAGTCGCTTTAATCACTACATACTATAAAACAAAGTCGCTCCTTCCCGTCCGTATGTATGCCTATATCTTTAAAAATACATAACGGATTTGAAAGCAGTTTTCTTTAATAGATAGAGTGATTCAAGAGGAAGGTTTTTGATATAATTTTATTGCCACAATCTTATGGGACCGGGAACTACGCGGGTGAAACTGCGGGGCGCTGCTAGTACATAAATAAATTGAAGTTAAGTTCTAGGTCAAGTTTTCACAATCATTTGACAAAGAGTAATCAAGTATATTTAATACTAGCTGTGTCCCGCGGTTTCACCCGCGTGGTTCCCGTTCCCGTGGGAATACGGGGATAAAATATAGCCTATGTTATTCAGGGTGAATGTAGCTTTCTAATGGTGAAAGAATTATTGAAATCGGTTCAGTAGTTTCAGAGCCTATTCGTTACATACAAACAAACAAACAAACAAACAAATCTTTCCTCTTTATAATATTAGTATAGATGTACTTAGAATGTCGTTAAGGTAAAGAGCTTTAGCAGAAAATGTCTAACACTTAGTGCTAAGTTAGTAAGTCTAGTCGTGTTATAGAAATAGCACATTCAACTTCAAAAAGATCAAAATTAAATTTTAGATATTCAAAACAATGTAATCCTAACTTGAGATTAATTGAATCAAATGCGATATTGTTTTCTTCAACTACAGTTTTTTCAAAACAAAGTCTAAAATCTATATTAGTATATAAAAATGAAACCCGTTGTCACGCCATAACTTGAGAACGGCTAGACCGATTTGGCTAATTATTTGTTTGCTGTGTTTTTTATTGTCAGGAGAAGGTTCATATGTAAAAAAAATGGAAAAGCATACGGGGAAACTTAGACCCGTGCGAAGCCGGGGCGGGCCACAAGTAAAAGTTTTTTTTTTTTTTTTGGAAATTCCACTATGAAATTCGGACCCGTGCTAATCCGGGTGGGGTCGCTAGTTACCATATGCGTCATAATCACATAAAAGTTTAATATAAAAATAAGTGGTAATAAATAAAGTGGGCCGCAGTTTAGACCTTGAGGTATACTTAAATAATATCAACAAATCGCATGATTAGTTCAAAGCTGGTAATTATTACCAGTTTTTACCTTCCGCCGACCTTAGTTCCGCCTTTTCATTTTATCAATATGGTAGCTAAAACACACTTGATCAAATGTAAAGGTCTTTATTGATTTATTGGGTCTGCTGCAGCTTTTAATCTATCCAAAACTCATATGTTCGCTTCTCAAGTAAAACTTGGCATAAACCTTTTAAACCACTTTCACGTTTTTATAACCACTAGTTCATGCTCACATATGAATAGGAATATTAAAATTTTAGCTTGAAGAGCTTTCGAAGCGTCCCGCTTTGTAATTGTATGTATATGTATAGCAGTATGTCCGTTTGCTTCGCACCCAAAACAATTTGAAAGAGGACATGCTAGAAAGAAGATGTATTTTAAAATGGTCTTCAAGAAGAAGATTTTTTCATTTATATTTTTAGCCAACAAATAAAAAAGTATACCTACTTAATCCTAACTAATATTATAAATAACTAACTCTATCTGTCTGTTTGTTACCTTTTCACGGCTAAACTACTGAACTGATTGACTTGAAATTTGGTATAGGGGTAGCTTATGGTCCGGGAAAGAACATAGGATACTTTTTATCCCGAAATTCCCACGGAAACGGGAACTACTCGGGTGAAACTGCGGGGCACAGCTAGTAATGTTATAACTTAATTATATAACAACACTTATTAAGTAATATATACGTAAAACACAGTCGAAAGGGAACGTCTAAGCCAAGTGTTTTGACACGGCAAACGCGATGGGAATCCAAATGGTTTTATTACTTGTATTTACTTTCAATTGGCGGTCTCGCCAATCTATGTATATATATCTATGTAGTTGTGTGTAAAAGTGAACGGTACATAACCTATGATAAGGAAAGTGAACTTGTTTGTAAATAGTTATTAGGCTTCTGAGTTACTCGAGAATGTGTTTATTTGTTGGTCGAGTATTAATGTGAAGTGCGGGTTCGATTCCCCTTTGAGGCAATGATGTATCATATGATATACGAGTAGACATGTCGTAAATATACTTATGCGCGTGAACAAAGGAAAAGAAAATAAGCCAACTCTCTATTTAAGAAAACTTTTAAAATACTAAAACTGTTTAGTCAAGGTTTGTTTAATCCTTTTTATGCGTTGGAGTTAAACAAAACAACTCAATCCTCTTTACTTAGATTAGAGATATTCGTATTTGGTATTCATGCTAAAATTTACTCTGTCCGTCGCTTTGAACGACTGCAAACTCCATTTAGGTCTTAATGAAGTTAGACTATAATATACATAAATCTACCTTTTGTCCCAAACATAATCGTTTTTGATTAAATTAGCAACGGATCTATCCGTAGTAAATTAAAACGAGACAGTTTTACTTGTTTGTTCATACGATATTCATTACAACAAAGAATCCGATTAGAAAAAAATATTTGTGCGTTAGATAAAAATATTGTCGTTTATTGAGAAATACTACAGTTTATCACCTTGGGTGAAACAGCTAGCAGTTTGATCAGTCACATACTATTTATCTTAATTTAACTCGTTCGAAAGCAACAACATACCTAATGTAAAGAAAGAAAAAAGATATAATCACATAGAGCCGTAGGCAGTCATATCCTCAGACCAGAAGCTTATAAATAACTAGCTGCGCCCCGCGGTTTCACACGCGTAGTTCCCGTTCCCGTTCCCGTAGGAATTTCGGGATGAAAAATAGATGTTGGCCGATTCTCAGACCTACTGAATATGCTCACAAAATTTCATGAGAATCAGTCAAGCCGTTTCGGAGGAGTATGGCAACGAAAACTGTGACACGAGATTTTTATATATTAGAGATATATCAGATTTGACCTTAAAAACTAAAAAGAAAATAGTCAACAATAAATTACCCAATATAACAAAACTATGAACAATTTAATTAATACTTAACATTGACACAAAACAAAATGTTACTTAAAGAAAACGGGTGTAATATTACAATTGGAGTTCCGATTAGTTACGAATGATTCGAACTATCGATTTGGTTGATCGATTCCGTTTGATCTTATTCGGATAAAATAAACGAATTTTGTTGTAACTGAACGTGATATTGGTTTTGCGAAGTAACGGTTTGTTTTAATGTGTTTTAATAGTTAATTAACTTGTGTTATATTTATCACAAAATCTCTTTCGCATAAATACATCTAAATGAAATTTATTGTCTTCTGACGAATGCATGATAAGCACTGTTAGGAAAATAAACGTAGTCCATTCCATATATTGAATATAAAGACTGTTATGCTATGCTGTATCCGGCGGTTTTGTACACCTTAAATTGCATCACACAACCTTCCTCTTATATAATTCTATGAAAACTGCATTCAAATCCGGATCTAACCATACACACATACAAAAATACAGAGAGACAGAAACCTTATTACTTGCATCTGTTATCAAAACATACGCACACAAAATTAATAACCGGAACCGTCAACACAAGGATAAGAAACGAATCTACGAAAGAACAAATAAGACAATAAAGACCCTCACATCCGAGTGCCAACACATTTTATCAAGACTTCTTAATCACAAAAAAACTTGTCAATCTGTGATTGGGTTACAATGAGCACATTAGGGTCATTACTGGCGTGAGGTCACAGTATCATTGTCACGCGACATACAATAGCTGGTTGTATGACGACAAGCCTTGGAGATGCGTGAGAATTAATGCCAGAATACTTTAAACGCCAAGTTTTGAGACAATGGGTTTGTGGTCTCGGTCAATGTAAAGTTCCTCTACAGACGAAAACGAGTGTTCACTGATAAATTTAGTATTTGGAAAATAGGAAGTTTAAATCGCTCGACCCAGTAATTCAACCCGGAACAAGCAGGTGCAAATATCATTCAAAGTCAAAGTCAAAAATCATTTATTCAGTTAAGGCCTCAATGAGGAACTTGTGAACGTCGAAATTGATTCTACCACCGATTCATTAAACCCTCGATTCCCTTGGGTCTCATAATTATATTTGGTATTTTTTAAATATGTGCCGACTTTGAAATCTACACCCAAGAGTAGTGCTTGAGCTCATTCCTCCACAGCCACACTACATTATTAATATCAGTGAGTGAGAGGTCTTTGCACATATATAACATTATAATACTAATAGAAGTAGCTACCTGCCAATCAATCAAATACTTCCAACTGTCGCGTACCATCAATATGAGTTCGTGTCTCATCGAGGACGTATTACAAAATTGGTAAACGATATAATTTGATAGTTTACCGCATAAGGGAACTCTGACTAAATTACATATTCGTACGTAGAGATTACGAACGCCATGTTGGAGATGATCGGTGTTGAGGTGTGTTTACAATTGTGGTGATAAGTTTTGGGAATAATAGTAAATTTATAAGGATTACATTTATATGTTTTGTTAATGTTTACGTTAAAAAATTCAGTTCAATTGGATTTGAAACAAGGTAACTTAAGGAAAGGCGTAATGGCTGCAAAAATCATCTCTATTTAGAGAACAAATGCCAGCTAAAGTGAAATATTTTTAGAGTTGCTTAAATAAAAAAAAGAAATTTATTGAGTATGCCAGTAATTTTCATAATTCTTTCTCAACTTGCTAATACAAAATCAAATCAAATGACAAATCTGTTTGTTTTAAAGTAAATATTACTTAGTTCTTTTTGGAAATGAATGATACATTCCAAAGTTTATTATGCCCACAGGTTAACTTTGATTTCAAGCAATATGAACTTAAACCGCAGTCACGGTGTTATTAACTGCAATATTGATCGTAAATCATATATTTTATAATAACAAATCCAATGTATAGTATTGGTTATTATTTCATACATTTACAGATAAATGTTTGACGGTACCTGTAGCCAAAGGCGTATTATCCATAAGGCAAAAACGGCAGAAAAAATGATTTTCGTTACTATTGGATCCTACAGCACCCCAATGTAACGCAGACGGAAGTCGCTGTGTTTTTAGTGGGTAGGCCCAGCCCTTCTGGCTGGGAGAGCCCCACATAAGCACGGTGGGTTCTCCAGTTCTCGGCTCTCGGTGGTATGCAGCTCTATGCATTTTCACAGCGTTAAAAAAGGGGCGCCAGATATGGCTGACCAAAAAAAGGTCATCAGAGGCGGCAACAATTGATCTGCCTACGAGCCAAATTTGTTTATCCATCTCTGCCTGTAGACAAACGGTAACAATACCAGCTTGGAATCAATAAGTAGGGTGTTCAATAAGAGCTCAGACAATAGTGTAAAAACAAATATTGTTCTCAAGTCTTCGATGTTTCTGTTGTATGATTGATTTTTTATTGTTCATGGCCTATTAATCAAAACTCAATGGATGGTTATTGAAGCATTATAATATTGATTATTTATTATAAAAGAACAAGGATATTTAATTGAATTATAATCATAAAATTATGTATTGTATATCTAGACTAGAAAACACCTAGATGTGAATGGTATCTAAACAACAAACAATAAAACAAGTACCAAACATAAAATCTAATGTATAAATAACACAAAACAATCTAAATTAAAGTAATTCGTAAACTTTCGCTGCGGTAAACACCACAATGTTATAATTCGCGTTCATCTTCAGATATTTATCTGTGTATGGAATTTGAGACCAGTTGCGTGATACGAGTAATATATTGAGATTACACGTGAATTATGAGATATTATGTGAATGTGTATGTAGAAAGTGAGTTAGCCGATCTCTTATAGCACTAATTATTAACACTGAGTCATTATTTTTTTGTAGATAAACAAATAAGAGGTATTAAAGATTACATTCTTTGGAAATTAGTGTTGAGTGATTTATACTGACTTTGCCTAGTTTCAGATCTTAATCAGTCATTAGACATTTAATGTACCTATGGTCGTACACGTACTCTTTTTTGTAAGCTAGTTTTTTCTTGGAAATTCTAACATTGAAAATACGAAAGTGAGTATTTTTAACTACGTTTTATGTCATCATTCCTAATCAGCATGAAATTTTACATATATTTTTTGGGAGTACAAACAATTATAATACATATAAGTACGACGGAGGTACAAAAAATAATAATATACTCGTATAAATTATCTGGAATCAAACCTATATAACATAACATACTTCACTACATCATCTCATTACAGTAACTGACCCCTAACTTAGTCCGTAACTTGTATCTAGGGTATCAGAAACTACGGACACACTCATTCAACATACACCCAGACCGAGACAAACATTTGTGGTATATATTATATCCCTCAGTATTTCGGCAATTGAACTCCCAGACTTTAACCAAGGTCATAATAAGACTTATCTAAAACTAATTACAATTTCTTTATACAAAACTAGAGTGCTACTTAGAAAGTTTAAGCATTAAAATTAATTTACCCACAATTTAACTCCGCTAAGTTGTAATCGATGTTACTTATTATTATGTCATTGAATTATACTTTCAAATTTTTATAACTTTGTCATTATCGGTTTGGAGTGTACGTGAGAGAAAATTGTAGTTTTCTATTCAACATTTTATTTGCTGTTTGTAGTTTTGTAGAATCATGTTATTTAAAATGTGTGTTGTCATTTTGTTAATTATATTTTAATGTCTGTCTAGGCATCTTTAGCTGCATTAATAATAGAATTTTTCAAAAGCTCAGACATTTATATGCTTGATAGTTCAGTTAGCTTAAAGACATCCAGTTAAGTTTCTGATATACCGTTTATTTCTCAACAGAAGAGTGAAGTAGTAGTAATAGAATTGACCTATAAGATCCCTCTGCAGAGCAAAGGCTGTGTTGGTACATCAAGTAATGATAGGATTTGTTAGACTTATTTTACGATTAGTCTGATATTCTTATAAAACAAATAAAGAATGTTTTTATCCCTTTTCGTTTTTTGTTACTGTACTCTACCCGAAATCATATCCGAGACTTCAAGTTTGGTCTCTAAAACGCAGTGGCTTATAAAATGGGCACGAAAGATTCAATTTCAGATACACCGCAAGTCTGACATTGGCTACAAAAATAAACTAGACGAATCATTAAAAACTTCAATAGTAAAATAATAAACAACTACATCTAGACTACAAATTAATATCCACAAATGACTCAAGACACGGACAAAATAAACTCTCTAAAATTATAAATTATTTATCTGCTCAAATTACGTATTGAACCAGTTACTGAAGGCAAGTGAGGTTCAGTGTTATTTTATAGTTTACGTTAGACCTTTATCTGCAGTAATAGGAGTACATTATAGAGCAGGCGTATATGGCCGAACTAAGCTCTTAGTAAATTTTATTAGTGAGATATTCGTAGACAGAATTGAGAGAGGTTGTCAGCTTTTGGGTGATTTTCTTAGGGCCGATTTTTCCATCGCCAGATAACTTTTATTCAACGAATAAAACTGATGTTTGACAGTTTTTGTATGGAATAACTGTCAAAATTTTCAAAATTATTCCTCGAATAAAGTTATCTGACGATTGAAAAATCGGCCCTTAGTCTTTTATCACTTTTTAACACATAAACAATAGTCAATTACCATCTTGCTAAGATTACCAAGATCTTAGTTCAGCTAAACGCCCAATATCTCATCGTGTATCGTGCTTTTATACCATAGACTACCTATTTTTATACTCATTCATCAATTTTACGGGTTAATAAGATTGTTTGAACGCGTAAACACATAAACAACTAGATTAGTCCATATTCTTTAAAATAACTCTTCTAAAAGTTTTCCAATCTCCTGCAAACAACCGCTAAATAAAGAAACGTTACGATAATTATAATAATAAAAGGAAGGGTTTCAATAGCGGCACTGGTAAAAGCCGTGATCCGAAATAATCGTATCTTAATATAGACTCCATCAGATACAAATTAATCTTTATTCCCTTATAATGTAAGTGGATAAATATTTTCGTCAATATTAAGAAACTTTTGTGCAATCAGACCGGTTTAATCAGTGTTATTTTTGCCATTTATTGGTTCAACATTATTTTGTTTACAAGTAAATGAGGAAGTTAATAATGACATAAATGAAAGCTGTTTTGAGACATTAAAGTTCAATTATAATTTAAGTTGTTTACACAGTTAATAGAATGTTTCCTTTGATCATATAATTAAGATAAATAATTTTGTTTATCTCGTTTTCACGGCTAATGATTTTGCTGAAATTAAACCTTATTTATAAAGAGGAATGTATGAAGAGGTACTTTAAATAATTGTAACGATGTAAGTGAACCTTGTCAATAATTGAGATAAAGAATGTTGAAATAAATATTAAGAATTATTACTTTGAACTCAGAATTAAAAATAGAGCATTGCGATATCTTTTTCGTTAAACCGACTCTTAGCAATTTTAATATCAAAGACGGATGATACGATGGTAAAAATCTCATTATTTGTGTGTCAATATCGGTCTATAAGATATCCCTGCAAAGCAGAGGCCTCTCTCTCACTCGTTCCCTAATCAGAGTATAGTATAATGAAGCGTACCACTGAATAAACATATAAAATCTTATTTGAATACTGACAAAATGTTGTCAGTGAAGTCGTAAATTACCATGATTTTACATAATGCGTTACTAATATTCATAACTCAGATTTGTAACAGAAACTCAATTTATCATAATTCAATTTATTGTATAAATTATCAATTATAATGATCTATTAAATAACTAAATATTTTCCTATTGTATTGAACTTACACGTGGACAGTTATCGTAATAAAGTTTTGCTTTTGCCGCATTTTTAGTCAAACTACTGGACTGATTTCCAAAATTATTTTACAAATTAAAAGCTATTATTACTGAGTAACATAATCTAATATTTTCCTAATTTTTTTTTTGGGTTTGTGGATAATATCACATCATAGATTTTTCTACTGGATCGCAGAGCACAGTCACAAAAATAACTCCACAAAGTTATTTAAGAAAGACATCTTGCGAAATTGATTTAATTTTGAGATACAACCAAGGCAATGTCCAGTTGTTAAACTGTATTAAGTATTAACATTGTTCAACCTTCATTGTTGTCCACAATCGGCAAGTTTATATTACGAAATCAGTATAATAACTAACTATACATAGAATAAAGTGTAGTGCAAGTGATATCTGGTTTGAACAAACAGTAAAAGTGTAGACATTTTTATATGTTTTTTGATACATACAACGTAGATAAATACTTCTATAGTTACTAGTCACAGGTTCGGTAATGATTCCTAGGTTCGATTACTGCTCAAAACAAAAAATATGTCTTGGACTAGATGTTTTCTGTTAATTCTTAGATTCATTAAAAGTATTTAAATACGTTGTTTAGTATCAATACACTGACCTGCCGGGCTAGCATGACTTCGAAAACGTGATATGATATAGCGATTTATCGACATCCAACTGTCAAAATATGATAAAATAACTGCCATATTAGATACCATATCATAGTACGCCATAATTCATTTGGTCATGCTCGCGAAATTGATAATATATCGTGGTGTCGTTATATTTTATCACGCACAGTGTTGCTAGGGGGATGACCATTGCCACTTTGCTGGCTTATTCTCTAGACAATATTTAAATAAATGGTCTTGCTTCAACTGGTGTCAAAATTGTTGTTGGCACAATACAATCTACTGAACTATACTTGTAACATTAAGTATAACATTAAATTCTCAACATTTTCTCTAGTATTAACAAAGACCTATCAAATAAGCTTCATAACGCAAACTCGAAGTGAAAGTTAAAGAAGTTAAAGTATTTATAGAGACTATCCATCAATATTCTAATTGACTCTCACTTACAAACTTTGAGTAAACCATATATCTTTATTAATGAAATCTACTGCCATGATTTTTAGTTTCACAAAAACTAGTAGGTAAGTAGTTATTTGCTTATTTTTTATTCGACTCTTCACTGCATGGTTTAAAAAACGAATGATATATAATTTGATTTTACACCTGTATATGTACGTTTTCTGAACTATATTAAATAAATAAACTACGGGCTATGTAGTATTATAATTTGATTCAAGGCAGTATTTAATTCAATATATTTATATTAAAATAAAACACATATAAAATTAAATTTTATAAAAATATGTCTCCATTTGCAAGTGTAAGTCTAGTCTATGTAACACTGTGTGTTAATTACCCTGAGACTTCATTTATTTTAATGAAATTATTACATAATTAAATTGTTACTATTTTTATTTAAAACTAGCGGTCCGCCCCGGCTTCGCACGGGTCCAATTTTCCCATTGATTTTCCTGGTTTTTTTTACATAAAAACCTTCTCCTGACAATAACAAACGTAACAAAAAAAGAATTACCGAAATTGGTCCAGGCGTTGTTGAGTTATGCGCTTACCAACACATTTTGCGATTCATTTTTATATTATAGATTTATTATTGTCTTAGTGTATATAAGCTGTCATAATCTATGTAAGCTGTTGATCCTTTCCCACAATAATAAAGACTTGCCCTGGAAGTATCTTAATTGGGTTTGTGGGTCTAGTTTCTATAATTATTAAAGTACTCGTAGTAGTTAATCAAAGTTAGTTTTTTGACAATACATTTTTATAAGACGTTATTTTGTTTCCTGTTTTAAAAAAGTTTCATAAAAGTCAATCTTGACAATATAAAAATTATCACTTGAGCTTCATTAGATCACGGTATGGTCCGAGGTTCAAACCCTAGCTGGTGTCGTGGTAGAAATCCCGCGGGATCCAGCGGTACACAAATGAGTAACGCGGCTGGAATTCGGTATGTTTTTAGGCCCAGCCCGTCTGGCTGGGGGAGCCCCATATAACCACAGTGAGTCCTCCCGTTCTCGGCTTACGGTGGAATGCAGCTCTATACATTTTCTCAGCGGAAAAAAGTTTAAAACCCAGATATTATTTTTTAAAATATACTTATTTAAAATCGTACCTGCGTGTTTCGTAAGGCGTTGGTCACAGCAAGTAGTGTGAGCGCGACCACGCCCAACACCAATCCGAATCGCATCCTCATTCACTGAAACAAACAAACAGTTTATTCATCTAAAAGATACATCAACAGTATACATATTCAAAGTAAGTAAAACAATCAAAAGTAACAATTTATGTGTACACCAAATAACAGGTACAAACAAACAATTTGACAACAAACAATTCATTATATTAAACATCCACTATCTACTATATTTCAATGTCGGTGATATATGTACATATAAACAAACAAATCAAATTTGAAAAGGAATTTGTTTTTCCCAAGTATTTTGTTTGCAGTTCCGTTCGATAATCGCATTATTAACTTTTGTATCATTAAAATGTAAATATTTGTGAAAAAAAAACAAAAGTAAAACAAATTTCAATAAATTCAAGTATCAGATTGTAAGATTGCGCTGTAAGAAAAAGACCTCTATCTCTTTCACAGATGATATTAGTAGAAAAAGGTATTGGCCCATGCGTGTTAGGAACCTCAGACCAGATTCATGTTTTAAAAATAAATATTTTATAAAAAAGCATACTACATAATAAAATTCCATAATACTGCTAGGACTATCTTTGAAAAATAAGTATTTTTACTAATACTAATAAAATGTAATTACCACATCATAACATTATTTATAACTTTATACATATATAAAGAAGTGCTATAAATCTGTCCGTTTGTCATCAACAACTTTCTCCGTTTTCTTCAAAACTTTCGTACAAAGGTTGTAAAACTAACAAACGACAGGTTTGTCATAAAATCTAATGAAATACGCGTTGTTTCATAATAATATTAATTAGGTAAATAAATGGCAATTGTTCGAAACTATTTATTACTTTACTACGCGCTTGAGTACGATTGTTTCTTACATATACTTGTAGGATAAGGAGTTTTTTTCCTTGAGGGGTAATATATCGTACGGCTATTTTAGCTACTCCTTTTTAATACAACGATAAAAATAAAACTCAGGTAAACCTACAACGGGCAACTGGTAGTACAAATGAAGCAACAAAATAAGTTATAATGGTGTAGTACTAACTACATTCTCTTAATTTTTTACTTTAATATACTAAGAGGAATCCTAAAACTTATTAAAACCGTTTCTAAATACATATTCTGTAGCTTGCGTTCTAACCCAGGAGTCACTTTTGAGAAACAGAACATTTTCTGATACGACAGGTCCGGAGACCACATAACATAACATAACATAATGTATCTAGGGTATCAGAAACTACGCACACACTCATTCACACACACACCCAGACCGAGACAAACATTTGTGGTTCACACATATATTTACCCTGCACGGGAATCGAACCCGCAACCTTACGGATGGCAGTCCGGCATGGTGACCACTCTGCCATCGAGGTCGTCTCAAATGAAAATAATTGGTAAGCTCTGTTCTAAATTCCATACAGGACACAATACCCAGTATAATCCTAAAACAATAATTATATAATAAACATTACCCAGTATAATACTAAAACAATAATTTAAAGGCACACACAGGTAACGCACCATTTCCTTACCACTAAGTAACAGTGAGTATTGTCGCAACACTTTCTCGGCCGACGCGCCTTACATACTATATGGAGCGCTATATTAAGTAATCTAATTGTATCAATTACCTAGTTTTAATAGGTTTCTGATCGACAGATAGGTGAAGAAAGGTGTAATCTTCTGTCTAGTTATAATAGTTAATGAGTGTGCGTAAGTGTGATAGTCTAGTCTAGATAGAGGTGATACAGTTTGAAGAACAGTTGGTGTAGTATGATAGACACTTTACTTTTTTATCAGAGCTTACTTAAAACAAGCTTTAATTAATATTAGTTTTTATTATATTCTATTACAATACTTATCGATGTATTCCTTTGTCCCCACCAAATCTGGCCTCACAGTGGCCTCAGTGGGGCCAACGGGAATCCATAAAAATATTATTTTTATTCCCGTTGTCCCCACCAAGCTTCACGATGGGGACAACGAGAATACATCTACTTATCTTATTGTGCGCAACTCTTAAATGAACCTAAACTGAATTAGTATGAATGTGTTGACGTGACAAGAAGCATGACTACGACTGGCTACCGAGATAGCGGATTTTTTTGAGTGTAGACAATGCTTTAATAAATGTTTATAAAACTCTCTGTTAATAATTTTAACTTCTACCTTTTTTAGTACAATTTATTTTATATAATTAATTGAACTCAATCTAACACTTTTACAATAACACATTACATAACTCTAAATTACATAGATACACACATAATTCTTACTTTTATCCGTCAAAATATCTATAACAGCATCATTTAACCGGCGTACGTAGAAATTAACTACCAAAAGCGTACCAATAAAATGTAATGTGTTCGTAATTGGAGACATTAGTTGTACACTTTCACTGCACTAACCTCCGATGAACATAATATAAATACTTCTACGTCACTCAATTAGAGACGGCTGCGTCTAACAAATGTGTTTTAAAGAGGTTTGCGTGGTTCTTATTCTTTTCAAATAGAACGTTTATTTTATTTAAATACGTTTATCCGTAAGGTTGCGGGTTCGATTCCCGTGCGGGGTGAATATTTGTGTGAACCACAAATGTTTGTCTCGGTCTGGGTGTGTGTGTGAATGAGCGTGAGCGTAGTTTCTGATACCCTAGACACAAGTTTCGAACTTAGTTAGGGGTCAGTTACTATAATGAGATGATGTAGTGAATGATTATGTTATGTTATGTTATTTACATTTATCTGGAGATTTCTATAAAGTTATCTTATAAATGAAATAATTATACAAGCTTCATAGACAAAAGTTAAAATGGTAGAAGTACCGATACGACGCGACGTACGATTTCTTCCAAAAATTCAAATTGATCTTTGTGGTTTATCACAAAAGAACATTGTTTTAATACACAATTAAATCCATCCGACGACGACCGCTATTAGACTTAGGTCAAACGTTCGGACAAAAATCTATTAAAAACAATACTTTATTTAATTAGCAACAGGTTCAAAGGAAACGTAAAACACTTGTTGAAATAATAAGATGAATGTTTGATTAATGTTACAAATATAACCAAAAACATCACATATTCCGACAAAAACTTCCGTGAAAAACGTACATATTATTCTCGCATGAAACGTTATAATTAATGGCCGTTACGTAACGTTATTGTGCAAAATTCAGTAATGTGTTATGTTCCAGTTTATTCATATTAATACCGTTTCGGTCACCGCTTTATGTTTTCGTTTCAATCTACTTTTTAATTTTTATTGAACTGTGTTTTTCTAATTCACTTGGTATGCCCTGCGGCTTGAAGTAAGTCCTTCTTGAATTTGGATAAGAGTCAAATTGAATTTGAGATTGATAAATGCTCTTTTTTATAGGAGAAAAAGCAATACTTAATATTAAAAAAAGGTATTTTTAAAACACCAAAAAAAAACAAAAGTTATTTTGAAATTATCGAAAACATTAGCTTGAATAGTTAATTGTTTTCATTATTTTTTGCATTAAAAACATCATCAAAAATGATTTAGCTTTGAATTTTATAAACACATATAAAAAAACAATTAAATTAACTAAGCATGCCTCATAGGAATGTGTAGGTGTGTCGATAGTCCTTTAAATGAAACTGTCACCAAATTAAAAACATTAAATGTCAAGACCTATCCAAATGTCAACTGATCATAACAAATACTATGAGGATATACAGAAGCAAATAGCTGTATATTAACTTTGTTATTAGTTTTATTATTAACTTTTAGTGTACGATTTAGTGTTATCCATTTAACTTTATACTCATCCTGCAGTATTTCTAAGATATTCAAAGTAATACTATATAAGTACCAAGTATTAAGTATAATTTATTATATTAATGCGTCGCTGTTAGTTATATCATAATATTATCATTCACTACATCATCTTATTATAGTGACTGACCCCTAACTAAGTACGAAACTTGTATGTAGGGTATCAGAAACTACACACACACTCACACACCCAGACCGAGACAAACATTTGTGGTTCACACAAATATTCTTCCCGGGAATCAAACCCGCAACCTTATGGATGGCAGTTATTGAAATAGTCCCGTTTTTTGGGGTATCAAAACCCCAAAAAACGGGAGATATAGGTTACGGGCCTATGTAGAGGCAAGGTTTTATTCAGCAGACTTAGATTATGATATTATTTATGTATAGAAATTAGATCACCGATACCATCAAATAATAACACCTAACCAATAATTGGACGCATGACATTTAATTGTCAAACGTTACTATATTGTTATTATAAAAAGTTTCCGATAACCGGTAGTAAAAATGTCATGGACGAAAAATAATATAATTGTACGGTGTGAGTAATAATTAATGTATAGAGGTATTTAGGAGTTTGTGTCAGTAGCTATTGGTACTTATAGTGCACGCAACTTAGTGTAATGGCTGGTTTACATTGGGCGAATAAGTTTATTTTGCAATAGTATATATCCTATAGTGACCGACCAAAACTATTCTTAACCGACTTCCATATCTTTAATACATATTTACAATTTATCATTAGTTACTTTTGGAGTCGGTGACAGCCAAAGCCTTCATTAATATTATAGGCGCGTCTCGTGCTATCTTATAAGGTAAAAAAAACTATCCTGGGCTGGCACTGACTCCAAAAGTTACTAATGATAAATTGTAAATATGTATTAAAGATATCGTTTATTTAAAATATTTTTTTACTTTTTAGTGCTGAAGTCGGTTTCTTATTTTTTTTAATGAACTTTATTTAACCGAAACCGATTTCGACTGGGTTCTCAGTTTTGGCTGAAGCCGAAAGTTCGCTCGGTATTGTTGTACGGTAACTTAATGTTTTGCATTTTTCTTTATAATAATGCTGTCATAATCGCAATGAACTACAAGTCTAAAAATATACAAGAAGATATATTGGTAGACTAGCAGCGCCCCGCGGTTTTACCCGCGTAGTACCCGCTCCCGTGAGAATGCGTAGCTCGTAGTATCATACAATCTCGGCACAATTCACCTACGATTACTTATACACAGTCCCATTGGAATTTTGAGATAAAAAGTATCCTATATGTTACTCCTAATTATAAGGAACATCTGTACCAAATTTAATCAAAATCGATACAGTAGTTTTTGCGTGAAAGTGGAACAAACATCCAAACTCACAAACATCCAAACATAAAAATTTTCGCATTTATAATATTAGTAGGATTCAGTGACCTTCATAAGTGCCTCATTTATGCCTTAATTGATTTGATTTCAATGTGTAATGTTAATTAAAATAAAGAACATTATATACTGAGTAATTTAAAAAAAATATTTAAAATAAAATTGTGATTCAATATTGAATATTTTGTATTTATGTACGTAAGTACATTAAGTTGATCGCAAATTAAAACCTCCCGTTTGCCTGTATTAGTTAATGCCATTATTATATCGTTCTTGTAATTAATTACAAAAATTACTTAATAATTATATTCGATTTCCTTCACTGAAATTACTAATTATACAATTAAAATTATTGTATGACAACTGTAGAGAAAATAGCGAAGTATTTAAAAACACGCAACTATTCGTACTTACGTTACTTTGTACAATAAGTAAATGACTTCTATGAGTTTAGCGACAATCATGCCAGGCTTCAAGTGCAAACATTTTAGGTTAAATTCTTAACTAGATCAAAAACGATTCACGTGCAAAGGTTTTAGGTTTAATTCCCGATTAGATTAACTATTTTTTATAAATATCACATAATATATTATTGATTTCTTTGATTTTTTTATTTTCGCAAACGCAACAATAATATACACGAGACATACTTATATACTTCTTTTGTACACAAATATTTGTCTTGAGTAGAAATCGAACCTGTAGCCGTATCATCAAAATTTTGGAACATTTTTTTCTCGCAAATATTTATTGAGCAAGAATCGAACCTAAAGACTCACTTAGAATCAAAATAAATAACAATAAGAATACAATTCAAATATATACAACAATAAAACAAACTGTTACATAATAATATAAATTAATTCATTATTATCAGAGTGTTAAATATTAGATAACTGAACGTTCTACTTCCGAACTAACTTTACATTTATTTGAATAACTAAACAGTTATTTTATTAAACGAGTTTTTAAACATTATTTTCTTTACGATTTCTTTTAATGATGCGCCTTATTGACATAAGTTATTTATAGTTGAATTGATAAATTACTATTAAAATATATTTTGCCTCAATCGGGACTCAAAACCTTAATAAAACTTCACACAAACCTCTATAATATTAGTACCTATGATATTAAGGTTGAAACAATCTTCTAAAACCTACCATCAATAATCCTTTATCTATTTGAAAGGAAGGAAGGATCACCCTTGGCCGTATTCCTAAATACACTTCCCGAGATAAGCATTGAAATTAATACTGCGAAATATGGACATCCGTTCATTAAGAATAATCTCCTAACAATAGATTAACAATATAATTGACCTCTTAGCGATGATAACATCACGCATCGCGTTAGTCTATTAGTGCTTCTAATTAGTAGCACAGATTAAATGTATAACACTTCACACTCCAGTACTTCACATATTTACCTAATCTAGTTTAGATTTTACAGAATTTATGTTTTAAATGTGAAGTGGTAATGATTTAGAAAGCGGTATTATAAAGGAAGGAAAGTTACAGCTTAATCACAAAAAAGTCCTAAAATATAAATAGTCCAACTATTTATATTTTAGGACTTTTTAGTGTTTCTCATTCTTAATTTGAAAATATAAATACATTCATTCAAAAATTATTATTACTGTATGTTTAATTTTCTTTTTTTGTGTAAGTAAGCAATAAATGATTTTTTATTTATTTATTTATTATTTATTTAAAATCTTTAACTGAAATTCAAACCTAGATCGTGGTGAACCCCATTGCCGCAACGATTCTCTAAATTTTGTGCTACCATGGTCCACTAACTGTAGCAGGTACTTATGTGTAGTAGACTCTAACAGAGACTTCAATAAAGCTTAAAAATGTTGAATGATAAATTAAGTATTGAAGAGCGAATGAAAAGAAGATATTTAGACGCATGCTAAACAAAAATTCAACAGACAAAAAATGCAATCAAAATTCGGACGCGACCTTAATCCCTATTCAAATATTACATTGTTCTAATTTTGAACAAGTCCAAGTCAGATACATTTTGGCAGGTGACGGTTGCGTATCCAAATGATGATAGTTTGATAGCTCAATCATACAATGGACCGACATACAGGTGTGGTACCGCGGCTTTGTATGCTAATGTTTGTGTTAGGAAGTTATCGTGTGTTATGGATCCTGACCTTTGTAATGTTTTGAGCTATTTTGTGTAATAGGGTGTGTTGTTAGTGAGGGTGTGTGTCTGTTTGATCATGTGGGCGTGTCATGGATGTTTAATCGATTATTTTTTACGCCTTCAACTGGCTAAAAAAGGAGGTTCTCAGTTGGTTCTATATTTCTTTTCTATTTTTAATGACGTTTACACTATTATTGGGGCAAAAAATGATGGATACGATAATGCGATTCGTACTTTAATTAATTTAAGTTTAAAAAAATACAATATAATTATATTTTAATATTAAAAATAATTGTTTTCGTAATTTTAATCTCTATTTATTCATCTCTAAAAACTTTTCCCAAGTCCAAACCTCTTCAATCACAAACCAGTTACACATTACAACTTGATATGATAAATTACAAAAAACAGATTCACTATCACTTCGAAATTCGGTTTAGGCATCAAACCGGAATAAATATAATAATCCGTATCTGCAAGTGTAAGGAGATTACTTTCTAAAAGACCAAACAGATTGCTCTTTATAATGGTAGCCATTAACGAGTCTGTTTAACTGATCAGTTGAACTGGCGTCCATCCAAAAATGATCGTCAATCACCGGGGATCACCCCGGAGTCTGGAATCATCCAGACTCTAGTAAGGTGGCCATTAACGAGTCAGTTTAACTGGCGTCCATCCAAAAATGGTCGTCAAACGATTCCAGATTCCAATGGGGAAATCTAGTTGGCCTAAAATTTTTGGAGTGACGCACAATTTTATGTCTGGACTGATCAGTTTATCTGACTCGTCAATGGCCACCTTTTTACAGTTTTAACATATCAATGACACTTTCCCTCACCGTAATACGGACGTAATGTAACGTTATGCGGTGACGGACGCCGAAACGGTGAGCGGTCGATGAACTTTGAATTGTGAATTAATTAGTTTATAGTATTGTTGAGGAGTAATGTAGTTCTTTTCGTGTTGCTTGGGTTAACCTTGGTTGTATTTATTTATAGTAATAGAAAAATAAATAATCAACATGTTATGTTATGTTATCTACGAGTATATTGTCGTTTTTCTAAATCAAATGTTATTATATATATTTTTTTAAAATAAATTGTTTTAGATGAAATTTGAACATAAAATTACACACGCTTACTTGCATTGCCTTACACCAAGATTTCTTTTAAAAGTAAAATGCTGTTAACGAGTTAGTGCATTTTTATTATCACATATGTTGTCCAAAATAATTGTTAGTAACGTGTTTTTGTATATTGTAATTATAATCTCTAAGAACACATAACATAATCATTCACAACATCATCTCATTATAGTAACTGACCCCTTACTAAGCTCGAAGCTTGTATCTAGGGTATCAGAAACTACACACACACTCATTCACACACACACACCCAGACCGAGACAAACATTGTGGTTCACACAAATATTCACCCCGCACGGGGTTACAAAAATAGTTGAATGTAATTAAACTACAGCCTATAAACTTTAGGTTTCTAGACCACTGGTTACACAAATACTTAGAAGATCAATAAATTCTAAATGTCTTCATGTTACATTAGCAATAAACGTATTATATTATGTATTTGATGGTCAGTAATGTAATAAAATTAATTATATTTCGACATCATTTTATGGCCTCAATCACTGAACTAGTACGTAACTTACCTAAATGATAGGGAATCTGTATTGAGCACGATTTTAATTAACTTTAGTGTATTTAAAATATTACATTATTTAAATGTTTTTGACATAGATATTTTGATGATTATTTTATTTCATTACCAAATGAAAAATTACATTAAATTGATTAAAATCCTTCATACATATAATTATTGGATAACGCAGTATCCAAACCGTACAATATTTAAACGTACCCTTAGTCTAACTGTTGAACTCAACTGTTGGACTACGGTCAGTTGCCGTAAAATTTGAAATATATTTAAAAAACAGTAACTCTAAAATCGTATTTTTTTTTTGATAAATATGTGAAACATAGCTTAAAGATTAAATATATTCTGTGGCATACCGCTACAAACATAATTACTTAACAAACCAGTCAGCTATTAGAACATAAAACACGTATTTCTTAACATTTTTTAACCTAAAAAAACAAAAATAATTGATCATTAACGTGTTAAAATTATAGTATTTTTCTGTATTGTAATTATAGTTTCTATAATATCCTGTAACGGATGGAAATGACGTGAAAATATAAGGATTAGAGTGAGGTGTGGCGGGTGTTAGTTAACAACCGTTTAATAAAGCAATTATTGTAATTTTCTTAAATTATTTATAGACTAACTATACTCGCGATTTCACCCACCCCAGGGATGAAATACATAGGGACAAACAGCGCGAAGCGACTTTGTTTTATAGTATGTAGTGATAGTGATGACAAACTGTGCCCTAGTTCCCGTCTCCATGTGAATATGGAGATAAAAGATGAGCCTCTGAAGTATTTTATTCAAATTGGACCACTAATACTTGAGATAAGTGCGTTGAACAAACAAACAAACTCTTAAGCTTTATAATATTAGTATAGATTTAAAAGAACTTATGTCGGAAATGTCAAAGTCAGAAGTTAATATAGATATCTCGCCCTAAATGTACTGACAGGATAATTTGGTGTAATACAGTTTACAGTTTTACTTTTGAAAACATTTATTTTGTTTTTAAACTAGCTATGTCTTGCGGGTTTTTCGCTTTAATACTACACAAAAATTATATTTGAATAAATATTTATTAAGTAACTACTGTACAATATTTAAGATAAAAAAAAAACCTGTCGTGTAACTATCAAATATCTTATATATAAAATTCTCGTGTCACAATGTTCGTTCCCGTACTCCTCCGAAACGGCTTGACCGATGAAATTTTGTGAGCATA
Organism: Timandra comae; assembly: GCA_958496195.1. Lineage (NCBI taxonomy): Eukaryota > Metazoa > Arthropoda > Insecta > Lepidoptera > Geometridae > Timandra > Timandra comae. Next base: position 2,042,691 of record OY292359.1, read on the forward strand.
TTCAGTAGGTGTGAGAATCGGCCAAGATCTATTTTTCATCCCGAAATTCCCACGGGAACGGGAACTACGCGTGTGGCACGCGGGGCACAGCTAGATTAATTATATAATTAAGGTTTTTTATAAATAATATTATTAAGTTTTTAATAACTTCACAACTAAAGGTTAACAACTTTTATCATTAATTTAACTTAAAAAACATTTCAATTAAAGAACTCGCAGATTTTCTAAAAATCTTAATTAAAACATTTACTTTTAAACTTTCATGACATCTTGTATCTTATTTGAATATTAAATTTGTTAACATTTCATATACATGGATATAAAATTAAACCTGTCTGATTACGATACAACTATTTCTAAATACACTCTAATATTAAAGATGAGATTATTTGATTGCTATATTTTTTTAAACTATTCATCTGATTCTCAACAATATTTATTATGTAAGAATAATTTTGAGTGCTTGAATTTTGTCTCAATATAACTCTGAATGCTCAAGTAGATTTTTTTTATTTAAAAAAAATATATTTTCTAAAGCGTTAGGTCCTAGAATTTCTAGATGATACAAATCGACTCCACGTATTGTCTTTATGGTTAGTAAGATATTTATTATTCTGTGACATACCTATACATCAATATAAGTATAAACATTGATTATAATTATTCTTGAATGATTGTAGGACTATTATAGTATTTAAACCCTATTGTTGTACCTGTACAATGGTTTGTATACTCTACCAGTCCTACCGAATAGGTATGTATGTATATACTATACAAGTAATCCACTAAACACATATTTTATCTATAAATAGGCGTATTATGTAAAAAGAAAGTCGTAAAACTTGTTATGTTGACCTTGGCTCATCATTATTTATATAAATAGATAGGCTTTGTTATTTTTGAATATTTTAATATTTAACTTCATAGTTTAAATGCGTGCCAAACAAATTAGGATCAACTTGACATGCTAAATAAGAATAGATTTAGATCCAGTCTCAAAATTAAGCTATTTTTATACAAAAAACAATAATTATAGTATCTTTATACAACAAATATAGCAGAAAATATTTAAATAAATTGATTTAGAAGATATAAATCATACAATTCACGCATCTTTTGGAAGTAACCGAGTATAATACGTTAATGATGTATGTGAACTTCGCCACGCGCCACTATTCATACAAAAGACATCAACGAGCGCGATTTGTGTTCCGACACAGAATACGTGATAGTTTCTAAGAGCTAATCTCAAATTGTTTAACCGCGCTATAGAAATTGGATAATACTCGTATTTAACGCGTATTTGTGAATAAGCTAAAGTTAATATATTGTTTTGTTAAGTTTAGAAACTTTTAGAGTTCTTTTTTTTTGGAGGTTTTCATTGAAAAAAATGCGAAAGTTACGATGTTTTGAATAGACGTTGTTTACAGATTGGAGAGTATTGTGAAATATTGATAATTGATGTTTTTTCTACTATAAAATCAATAATATGAATGACAATATAGGTTAAAAAAAAAAAAAAAAAACAACAACAATAAGGATAAACATTGAAGAATGTGTTAGTTTCAAAAAGAGATCATTTTCGTTGTATTGATATAAAAGATGTTGTATTATAAAAAAATGTGTATCTTCAACACGACTCTCATGATTTAGATCGAACTTTTATGGTTCAAGTATATTATATGGGTTTATCGTGATAAACACGATTCAATTTTACTAGCGGTGCCCCGCGGTTTCACTCGCGTAATACCCATTCCCGTAGGAATATAGGGATAAATTCACCTCCTTCCTTCCCACTGAATCACTCTATCTTTTAAAATAAACCGCATCAAAATCCGTTGCGTAGTTTTAAAGATCTAAGCATACATAGGGACAGAGAAAACGACTTAGTTTTATACTATGTAGTGATGCTCTAGAACTACATCATTTAGAACTTAATAATAAAAAGACATCCGCAAAAAATCTATTGTTTTATTTCCTAAAAATCATGAATTTCTAGTCAATGCCTTAATTTTGTACGTAATTATGTTTGTCTATTGTTCAAAAGTCCGCGACAGTGATTTACCGGAATAATGTTTGTATTGTTCACTTGTTATGTAATGTTTTTACAATATTATGTCAAGTGTAAACAGTTCCGGTAGGATTTCGTAAGTTTTAGGAAAAATAGATTATGTGGAGTTAAAATGTGTTCTTTATGTTATAGGCTAAGAGAAAGACCAATGTGGGATCTTTATTAGAGCAACAAACAAAACGAACGAGACATTTTAGTTACTTGATATAGGTACGTAACGATGTTACGACTAGTTTTGGCACAACCGGAGCCTTAATCAGGAGGAGTGAGATGAGAGAGCGATAGTGACTCGCGGCAAACGTTTTAAATATAGAATTATAAATTATACATGCATCAAAGAACTACAAGAATTCAATATCTAATATATAAAATTCTCGTGTCACAGTTTTCGTTGCCATATTCCTCTGAAACGGCTTGACCGATTCTCATGAAATTTTGTGAGCATATTCAGTAGGTCTGAGAATCGGCCAACATCTATTTTTCATCCCGAAATTCCTACGGGAACGGGAACGGAAACTACGCGTGTGAAACCGCGGGACGCAGCTAGTAGTTTTTATATAATTTGAGTACAAGAATTTAGACAAAATAAGCCTCATAAAATTAATATAATACGCTTCTTATAAGAACCTGTTATAATATATCTATCTTTTTATTTACTCAAGGTAATTTCCACGTAATAAAAAAGATGAAACACCTAATTAGACAAAACAAATTAAACTAACCAAACAAAAGTAAAACCAATCGCATGTTGTGTCGACATGCTATGCATATCGGGTGACGGACTCGCGCTCGCGATCGCACGCATTCACTTTCTATATCGATACGAACTCATTGGAATGTCGCTACTTTTACATCATATTATGTATATCATTTGTAAGATGAATTATTTTATTTTTAAATTAATTAGTCAGTGAAATGAATTACTTAGTAAAAGATAATTTTAGTCAGTTTCTGATAGTTTTTTGGGGATATGTTCTGATTTTATAGTCGTTTTATAAATTAACGACCTCGATGGCAGAGTGGTCACCATGCCGGACTGCCATCCGTAAGGTTGCGGGTTTGATTCCCGTGCGGGGTGAATATTTGTATGAGCCACAAATGTTTATCTCGGTCTGGGTGTGTGTGTGTGTGAATGAGTGTGTGCGTAGTTTCTGATACCCTAGATACAAGCTCCGAGCTTAGTTAGGGGTCAGTTACTATAATGAGAATATCTTGTGAACGATTATGTTAATTCTGCCGATTTCGTTTGTACTTACAAGTCTGTGCAAGCGAATTTTAATTTAATGAATGGAAAATTTTGGTTATTGGCTGAATGAGTCAATAATGTTACATTTACATTTAAGTATTGCTGTGGCCTTTGAGGTTTTAGCTTAATTTAATTAATAATTTTATTATTAAAATTGTAAAAGGTTAAAGTTCTTATGCATAAATTAATCTTGTAATAATATTTTGTTTTTCTAAACCTCGGCATAAAAACTGCAAGCTATAGCTAAAAAAATCAAAAGTATAAATTTATCATTTTAATTTTATTGGTTAATGTGACACTACTTGAAACATTAGAAATAAGAAACCAAAATTAGCCGCAACTTAAATACGTTTAAAGTATCTATTACCGCGCTGTTTTATTAAACTTTAAAATTGAAGTTTAAATTATTTATAACTTAAACTTCAATTTTAAAGTTTCAAGTATTGTAAATATGTTTTTATTTTTTAAGTATTAGTTATATTTATTTAAGTAAGGCACTTTTCATTTAAGTTTTGTTTTATTAACTAAAACTTTAAATGACCCTTTTCACTACCCATAAACCGTTTAAAGTTCAATTCTTTTCAAGTTTCAAGTTAAGTTTTTTTTAAGTAATTAAAAGGCACTTTTCATTTAAGGTTTATTTTATTAACTTAAACTTTAAATGACACTTTTTCACTACCCATAAACCATACATTTTATTTTTATATTACCTTAAGAGACACCATTATAACAGCACTATATGAGTACAAAGTTACAAATAATTATTTTCATAACTGTCAAGTAAAACCAGCGCTTGTCAAGGTCCAATCGAGTTGGTCTCGATGTCAGTGAGTAACAAAGAACCGGAGATACTTTGTACAAGTTAACAGCTGGGACAGTTTGTAACACAATTGACAACTATTAGCTTTAATATGTATAGAGATAGGGTTGAAAGTTATTTGGCGAAAACAGGTAGGAGTAATTAAAAGACATTTCGTATTGTTAACAGTTTGTTTAAATTATTATTTTATATTAATAATGCTACATAATTTTCACCGATATTAATTCTAATGCCATAATAATATTGAAATAAAAAGTATTGTATGAGATTACAAACTATTTGTGTTCTAAATTGCATTACATTGCGTATGCATAGATCATTTTTTTTACGTTCAGGTTATTAACCAGCTTACGGCAAAACAATAAATCTAAAATAACAAACAAATATAAATGTTTGAAAAGCTACTTTGAAAGCTAGGTATCATATAAATCAAAATTTCAATAATATTTTGAGTTCTATCATTCAAAATTATTGAACCTGTAATGGTTTTTGTAATTACCTATTATTTCTTTATATATTATATATTTACGTGTGCTCTATTTGATTTGAAATTGTAAATTATCAAATTCAAAATTGAGATTAATTAAAAATACAGATCTACAAAATATACTAATGAACAAATTAAAATTATTCCTAAAAGAACTCAACTACCTATACTACATTTTCCTCATCTGTATCGAAGCTTAACAAACGACAAACTTTCTTAGCTTTTAAATTAATAAACTTACATAATAAATGCACTTCCTTCATTAATCGGTAAGTAATTTTTATTTATAAATCTGTACCGAAACAAGTATTGAATTAATTATCTGAGCCGGATATAAGTCCAAAAATGGACGCGGTTTCCCCGTAACACAATCAGCGTAAATCGTAGCCAATATTACTTAACTTTGTACCTCGATAATATCCAGTAGTTTTGGAGTTAATTCATCAAAACAAAATTCCAAAATTTGGTTTTACGACATTTATTTAGTAAACACAGATATTGCATGATGTCGAATACGAAATGTGTAAAATCTAGATGTTTTGTATAAATGATTGGCGAGTTGCCGGCTCGTACCACAAACCTATTTGTTATCGGTTAGTTGAGTAATTTCATTCGATTAGACAAAAATGATTCAATTTTACTCTCTCGAGTGAAATGTCGCAACTTGGTGCGACTCGCCGGCAGCTGGCTTCGACTGTTTTACTTTCATAAAACAAGTTTTTACACAAGTCGCTCGACTTAACAAAATGCAATTCACAGATATAATTAACTGTTAAAATGTTTTCTTGGTGCAAAATTATCGAAGCCGTCGTGACCGCCCCAACACTCATGGCCGGGCCTTTAGAAAGCGAAACATTTATCATTGACTCTAACGCTCTATAATAATACCGAATTTCAAACTCACCTTGTTTTGTAATAATCGATTATCAAACTGAAATTTACAACAAAAAAACACTAGTATCCTTCGGATATGTTCACCATCGTTGTATCACTAGAATTCACAATAACACGTTCACTGTACAAACAAAAAATATAAACTTTATTAGCTCACGTAACTCACGCTTCGCGCTGAAGTCCTACATAGTAGAAACAAAAAGTCCGAATCGATATTTTGGTGTTTCGATCGATCGATGTCAACGTCCACGATGCAATCCGGACACTAACGGCGGTGTCGCCGTCGATTCGGAGTTTTTACGCGCTGTTGCACTCGTGCGCAATAAAGAAATATTTTGTTTTCTTATTTAAAATTTGAATGTTGGCGGGAAGCGTGCGTTACGTATTGAGCGTGTGTCGGAGAGCGTGTACGCGGGGGTCGGTCGGTGTGCGCGCTGCGACTGCGCGGTCAGCGGCGCTCTCGACACTCTCTGCCCACACCGGCCGCGTGTGCCAATGTTAATCCGCAATGCCGAACACATCCTACCACCCTTCACTGACCCTTCGCTGCCCCTACGACGCACCACCGACACGTCCACACGACGCTGGCCACTCGCTGTAAAACTGGTTGCGTACGCGACAATAGACCTCTTTCAGAATCAATTTTTCAGTCTGATTTCAAAAAAGAAATGCTTACATAAAACAATGTTTTGGCGTTTACGCTTTGACCGCTTCCCTAGATCCATAAATACAATAGTTTTGCATGTAATTACGTTTCGAGGTAAATGGATAACGCAATGTGCGAGTTGTTTAGTATTACCTAAATATGTAGAACTGATTGCATAACTAACTTCGTGAAGGATCATTAGTTCCTGTCTAAACAATTAGTGTGGAAAAAGCACCGTGATGAATTATTAAAAAAACTTTCAGAATATGTGAGATAACAAATGAATTCATGTGGTACATTTTCTCTCTTCATCAATTCATTTGTAGAGTCTAACCTGAATTAGAAATTTTGCGCTCTCGGCCTATTTATTTGACAGCGGATTTGTCCAACCTTAGAATTTCTTCGCAGGATGTTTTCCTACATCATAAGAGCGTCAAATGAACGTCCATTATGAATTCGAAAATGGAAAACGCTTTATGACACGTGACAGGAATCGAACTGGAGCACCTTCTCGAATGGAAGTCAAAGTTCTCATAGGACCCTGTAACTAGGTAACTAACTACGCACACACTCATATTTTTTTTCAGAGAAAAATATTACCGCCCACGGCGCCCACAGAAATCAAACCAGCAACTCTCTGTTTGGCAGCCCAGCTTAATGCTATAGTACTGTGGCTATAGGTTGAGTTAGCAGTTGGTGTCTAATAAATAATGAGTACTTATCTGTTATATCTAACACAAGTAGGAGGTTCAAATGTAAAGAACAAGAGTTGGCATATATGTATTTTCAATATCACTACATACTCGTAGTACTTAGTATAAAACAAAGTCGTTTCCCGCTGTCTCCCTATGAAAGTACGAGTATGCTTAGATATTTAAAACTACGCAACGTATTTTGATACGGTTTTCTTTAATAGATAAAGTGATCCAAGAGGAAGTTGAAGTTTTAAGTAAGTACTTATAATTTTATCCCCGCATTCTCACGGGAGCGGGAACTACGTGGGTGAAACCGCGGGGCGATACTATGAGTAGTTATGATATATACAACTAACGCGCGGTTTTACTCGTGTTAGTTCCCACGTCTTCTGATTCCATAGGAATCTCGAATGGTATCCTCAAATACCTACTCCATTAAAGAAGTTAATTTCTTCAGACGATATTTTATTAAAATCCATCCAGGTTGTTTCAGAAAAGGCCCAAAACAAACAAACAACTTTTTGATTTATGTTGTTTTGGTTTATCTGCGGTGTAAATTACATTGTAAGTATGTTTATTTACATTGGTAAAGGTTGTTATTTTGACATTACAAACAAACACTTTTATTTTTATAAACTAGATCCATTTTCTGAACTTTAAAGGTGAACTGCCTAAGTACACAAAGCATACTTACTTCTGAAAATCGACTTTGTTTTTTGATTCTGACCACAATAAATTAAAAAACTATTTTTTCAAAAAGTGAATTGAGGAAGTAATTTAAAACTAGCCATAATAATTATGTTTCTTAAAAATAAATTATTAACTTAATGATTTGTTTACCCTTTAAGAATTTCAATCACAGTAGCTAATATAAACTAATTATTGCGTTAGATAGTTATTGAAATTTCAATTCTTAAAATCATGGCCTAGTGCTACCCGCGTCTCACTTGTGATCTGTGCGGTTAGGCAAGGTTTGGCACCATTATGCCTGTGATGGGTCATTACTAAAAATGACTTTTAATTTCATGAGCGTTTCCGTGCTTCGGAGGGCACGTAAAGCCGTCGGTCCCGGCTGTCGTACTAACATCGTCGACAATCGTTATGGGTAGTTAGAGCCCTCAAAAGTCTAACATTTGGTTTAACCAAAAAATTACGTATATAACCCTCTGGTCTGATGGCAGTCGCTTCGCGTAAAATACTGGCATCCCGCCCAAATCTGGGTTAAACTGAAAACCGACCCCAATTAGAAATGTGATAAAGGTTCGGAAAAGAGAAAATCATAGAGTGCGTTTTGTAACTACTACCACGGATCATAAAATGCTACTACTAACTGATCAACCAACTTAGGGTCAGCTTCGTTCTACTCCACACATCTCCGCGTTATTGGAAAACCACCCTTATTCATGCTGGACAATTTGACTTACCTGGAACTCTCCCTCTACAAAAACATAACGATTATTTCCAACGATAAAAAAGGACCAGGGTCCATCCAGGGTCCTACATGTAACTAATGTAAGCCCGTAGAACCTCCACGGAGTAAAAGGAAAATAATAATAACACGACCCAAATGACACAGTGATCACTATTCTCGGTTGCCAAGCAAAGGGTTGTAGATTCGATTCCCATGCGAAATAAGTATGTGATCCATAAATGTTTATGTTTTCTGTATTAGTTGCCTAAGCTATTGTCTAATATCAGAAATCATCACCTAATACATATCAGGCAGTTTCGTCAGAACTGATTCATCATTTTGGGATTTACTGAAACGAACAAGCAGAGAAAAAAATGAAAGTGCCTACTTTCTTTTTGAAAAAAAATGTAGAAAACTGTTATTATTACATTCTCAAAAGGGTCATTTTTAACCCCCGACGCAAAAAGAGGGGTGTTATAAGTTTGACGTGTCTCTGGGTGTGTGTGTATCTGTCTGTCTGTGGCATTATGATAGCTCCCTAGTCTGATTTCAATTTAGTTTTTTTTTGTATTCATGTTTGATGAAAATCAGTCCCGTTTAAAAGTTATGAGGGTTTGAAAGTAATTGTGTTGGGGTTTTTTTTTTAAATTTTTAACTTATTTCTTTTATTTTATGTAATAAAAAATCCGACTTTATAGGTGAACCACCTTAGTACCTTTACCGCATTGTCAAAAATCGTCTTTGATTTTTAATTCTGTCTGTAATAAATCTCAAAAAACTTTGTTTTCAAAATATCACTAAAGTGAATTGAGGAAGAATATAAATAACCATATTATGTTTCCTTCACAGGTTAAAAAAGAAGCATAACTTAATAAGGTTATCTATACTTTCAAAATAAGAACTATTAAAGAAGCTAAAAGAAACTATATTAATTACATTCTGGACATTGAATTTTCGATCTTAATATGTGGTAGGCATGGTTGTAGTTTCATATTTTTCTTGGTGACATTTATCGAAATCTCGACTTGTATCTTATTTCTTGTTTATCACAGTACCTGGACGACCTAGCTTGTCCCTTTCAGGAAATAGGTATACCTTATTTCACAGACGACAGACAGAAATATTCTCTCTCTCTTTTTCTTATTCGTGCTTTATTTAGTCAAAACAACTTAATTATACTTAATATAATAACAACAATTTAATATTTGAAAATAAATCCCCAAATGTATTCGCGTAACTGAGTTTTTTTCATTGCTAGGGATTGTTTAAAAGAAAATTGTGGAAAATTTGCACCCGTGCGTAGTGTCGCTTGGATGCAATTTTTCCGCTACTGATATCTAGTCAGTAGACTATGTTATAGGACATTATGAGTCTGTAGCGGATTTACCAGCTAACTGAATATGCTAGAGCCTAGAGTGCTAGATTTTAGTGAAGCATGTAATAAGGACGTGTGTAGAGAATAAGGGCCTAATTCACGACCTTCAAGTAAAACCAAGTAAAGTTAGTTCTGTCTCTTTCTTACTTTATATCACGTGACAAAGACAAAACAAGTGAGTGGCTACTCGCGACGTTACTTGAAGATGGTGAAATAGGCCCTAAGAATCATGAAAATACAATATTACTGATAATTTTTATTTTAGTAATTTGAGGTGATGAACGTCTCAAATACGATTATTAATGAAGAAAAGTTATACAAACTAACATTTGTATCTATACAACTGGCCTACTGGCAAATATTCCTCCAGTGATAAAGAACCAATTTCCAGTTCAAAAAACTTCGTCTTCAAATAAAGATGGCAACTTCAAATCAAACCAGGAACAGTAGAAACGCGAACGTGCGCAGATGTCCGTAAGTTATTACTTACGGACATCTGCGCATGTACAGGCGATTGCCTGTATTTTATTTGTAACGCCTTCGATAATAGTGTTAGCAACATCTATACAACGCTGCCTTAACGCCTAATAAAAAGAATACAGTAATAATTAAGTAACAATAATACAGCAAAAATATTAGGTGTTTTGTGTTTTTCATTATCAATCTATGAAAAATTAGCATAAGTAAACCACAAAGTAACGTAGGATTTAAATTAATAAATCCGGTGTTACGTAAAATATCGTAGTACGTAAGTACACAAATAAATAATTTACCGAGTAATTTAGTCAATCATAGGTATTTATAACTGTTACGATATAAGAGGTTTTACTATTTCAATCCAAAAATGGGTCTTAAAAGCCTTTTGGGTGGGTATATTGCAAATAGGGAGGGTAGATAGAACCTAGGCTAAGTCTAACGATAAACCACAGTTTTTGGACGAAATCTTTTTCTCTTGACATGATTTTGGGATTAGTTATCATGACTTTGACGTTGGTAAAACGTCAAAGTCATGCTATCTTTGCGTCCCTTTCTATCTTGCCCCCATTCCTTTCCTTTTCGTTCAAGTCAAGATGATGACAGCCCGGATGCAGGTTTTGTAAAACTTTTTCCATTTCCTATTTTATACATACTTATAAACATATCCCTTTTCCTATTTTTAATCTATATTAAAAATAGGAATATGTGTGTGTGTAATTTTGATTCATCCTACTAATATTATAAAGGCGAAAGTTTGTATGTATGGATGTTTGTTACTCTTTCACGCAAAAACTACTGAATGGATTTTAATGAAACTTTACAATAATCTTGCTTATACATCAGAATAACACATAGGATACTTTTTATCCCAAAATTCCCACGGGAACGGGAACTACGCGGGTGAAGCCGCGGGGCGCTGCTAGTAGATTATAATCTATAATTATAGCTATAAATGAGTAGAGTAGCTTTGTGGAGGCTCTTATGATTTATTGAATACATGCCATGCTTTTTACATAAGTAATAACTTTTCTAAATATCATTTTGTAGGTGTTGTACTTTTCCGTAAAATGTACCACAAACCTGTATGAATTGTTGAGTTATCGCGCTAATTAATTTAAATTATTTTTTCTAACCTAATGGTCGTTCGTTATAGTTCGTTACGTACGTTACGTTTCATTTTCTAGAAAAGTACTCTTTGGTACGTTACCGTACGTACCGTACCATCCATTCCATACCAATTAGGCAATTACCAACCTCGACTAGGCAGGCACCGTGGCGAGCAGCGCGTCACCGACACTGATATGATTTCTTTTTATAGATTTTCGATTTTCTTTAAAAATATTAGTGATTATTTACTGTTGATCATAAGTTTTGCTATTGAAGAATAATAAGTCAATTTAATGTTATTTGTTTTTGCATTATTTATCAATCAGAGTCAGATTTCCAAAATGTTTTTGACCACTGCCTTTCTTTAAATGGAATTAGAACCATGATAACCTTTACGTCATCGTTTCAAACAAAACATTTTTTATTTAGATAAATCCTTGAGTTAAACTCGGTTGGTTGTTTTTATAGACTCACATCGATGAATCGATTCACACATCACATGAAGTCATAATCTAACCGAGCAATTAACTAGCGGCCATTCGCTTTGTTTCATTGAACACCATGAAGCCGTGAGGAATATCAATAAAAAAAGCAGAAATTAGTAAGTTCTACTCAATTGTGACATTGTAAAAATTAAGTTAAAGGTCTTGTTCAGCGATGCGAGACCGGGGAATTTGTTTATTCCGAGTTCTTCGGCAATAAAATGTGTACTTTGAAGATAGCACTTGTATCTACTGAATATATATTGTGATTTTATCATTGGACCTTATCTATATAGATTGTGTACACAGGTGTAAAGTGTAGCGAAATGGGCATTACGCGCCAACACGCTGAATAAATCCGCGTTCGTAACAAGGAAATAATTACATAAAACATATGGAAAGAAAGGAACTTACATTGAGTTTCCTCAACTTAATTAAAAGAGGTATTCTAGTACTATTCGGATTCTATTTCTATATTTTGTATTATCAGTGATAAAGTTTTATTAGATAAATGGATTACAGTGCAGTGTTTGAGTAGTGAAACTTTAAATTGAATCGGATTGTTGGGTATTCGTAATGTTGATGCAATCTATAATTATTCCGTTGAATAGTTTTCAATATAATCTTCCTTCTATAATATCTTTAATTTGCCTCATTTTAGATTATTATTTTTCTTTAAGTAGTTAATTCTTGAAGTCCTCTAGTGTTTGTTGACGACTTGCAGCTCCTATGTTGTTATTTGGTTAAAGTATCAGTTAGACTTAAGGGCTCTTATAATTTAACCCTTGATAAATACATTTTTAGAGATTCATTTCTCTTCTTCTTCGTGTCGACTCACATTTTTGAGGACCAAAACTTGGCCACTGATATTCTATCGCACATATAGTACATAAGGTCCTCGCATGTGCAGGTGTAGGGACACACACGGCAAGTTATTGGCCGTTGAGCCGTCTCTAATGATTTCTTGTTTCACTTACTAGGTACTTTTCTGGCCAATATAGTTGATATAGCAGACTAGTCTATACTGTATATTGTCTCTGTCTCTCATAATGTTCAATCAACTTATTACCAAGTTTTTATCATCATTATGCAATGGATTGATTGAACAATATACTTACTATTATTTATAGGTACTTAAAAATCTTCCTACAAAAGGTTCAATACCCCCAACGCTGAGATAAGACACTCTTATTGTAATCATCAATTCTTATAGCCTGATTTGTTTATCTTTTGATGTACAACATGTTTCCATCCAAATGTACTGTTATTATAATAAAGTTATCAATTTTAAGTTACTTGAATTATTTGTAACATTTACACTTCAAAAAACTTGTTTTAAGTACTTACCTATAAACTTTATCCATGTCAAATTCAGTTGTATTCTTCTCTAATAATCAACATTTAATGTATGTTTGTACTTCTTCACATTAAATATTTGAGACATTAAGTTGTTGATAGATTTGGATGATATTTGGTACCTACATGTATTGTTTACGGCATTGAATTTTATGTTCTAAAATCCATGTAAAGTTAATATAGACTAAAAATAACAATATTTTCCCAGATGACCAGTTATACGGCTACACTAACTACGCGATGGAGCCCCAAACGCCCACCACGCCCGGGGACTGCCTCCCTGGATTCATTCAGGCCATGGACTCCCTGAGTCCCACCCTGGACTCGGACTTTGATGAGAGTCTAGCAGTGCCTGAATCTCTCTCTGTGATAGACTGTGAGAAGAACTGTAATAATGAAGAGGTTGATTGTGGTATGTGTTTAAGAAATGTTATATTTATAGAAATTATTTTTTTAATAACACTTAAATTAGAATTTTACCCTCTGGGTTGTGAAGGTGTGATAGTAGTTACTATTTTGTCCTCTATAAGTTTCAATGAACGGTAATTCATTTCTATGATTTTTCTAGCATACTTTGACTTAACCCATAAGAAATGATACACCCTAAATAGAAGTATATCTGTATAATATTTTGATCTATACTCATATTATAAAGAAGTAAAGTTTGTGTGTTTGTTAAATTGTAAGAGGTAATCTCGGGATCTACTGAACCGATTTCAAAAATTGTTTCACTCATGGGAAGCTATATTGTCAGCGAGTGACATAGGCTATAGTTTATCCCTGTATTCCCATGGGAATAGGAACTACGCAAGTGAAACCGCGGGGCGCTGCTAGTATTAAATAATATGATGATTACCTGGTATGAAATCAAAATAAGAAAGAAAAATAACAAGGTTTTTTTTCATTTGTACTGAATAATGGACTCCGAAACCTGCAATATAAGATCTAATATTGAAAATCTATTTGTTTTGATGTTTTACATTCATAGTTAAGTATTTATAATGATACTTTATTATCAGATAATTATGTTGATTTATTTTCATAATTTCACAATATCCATTGAGTACTGATAATAATAAGGGTAATTAATCATCAACTAAAAATATAATTGGTATTTTATGTCCCGTTTTCTAAAGATTACTTATCTGTGTTTCGCCCATTGAGAAAGAACTGCCTTGATCAGTGAAATTTACATATCCACTACCATTTACTAACATATAATTTCATATCCAAAACCAGTATGTTTGTATATTCATATACTCATCCGATTTTATTACTGACTAGCTGTACCCCGCGGTTTCACCCGCGTAGTTCCCGATCCCGTGGTAATTTCGAGACAAATCATAGCCTATGTTCTTTCCCGGATCATAAGCTACCCCTGTACAAAATTTCAAGTCAATCGGTTCAGTAGTTTAGCCGTGAAAAGGTAACAGGCAGACAGACTGAGTTACTTTCGCATTTATAATATTAGTAGGGATTAGATGTCATATCCATTAGACTAGGTTCTAAATGGACATTGTGAACTGAAATCCAGATGGCAACAAATATTATAAACAATCTGTTCAATAAATCAGATATCCTCGTAATTAGAACATCTCAACCTGTATTATTATACTCTTTGGTACATCTGGATCCTACTTAAACACTAATTTCACAAAGTGGATTGCTATGTTTCACTTTTACTATAGTTATAGATAACAAAGGCACAAAGATATACTTTACTACATAGTGTAAAACAAAATCGCTGTCTGTCCGTCCCTATGTACCTATACTTAGACCTTTAAAACTACGCAACGGATTTTGATGCGGTTTTCTTTGATATGTGTTTTTGGTGTAATTTTATCCCCTCTTTCTTACGGGAGCGGGAACTACACGGGTCAAACCGCGGGGCGCTGCTAGTATGATAATAAAGGTACAAAGGTGTATAAAATAAAGTACCATTATCTATACCATGACATTCTCACCCACATGCTACTAAGTTACTATCATCATGGTTTAATTAACTTGTGAAGATAATTTATCAGTATCACGCTGGACAAATGTGTCATGGATAATGGTGTACAACATTTACTCGTACATATCTATTTGTAAAGATGATTTTTGGAGGTCATTTTGATCGATTTCGGAAACAAATTATAGCAACATAAAGAACAGATATAAAAAACATAATATGAATATTGTTTGGAATCCAATCCATATTCTTAAATATTAACATTTAAAATTCAAACTTAGTATCACTGTAGTATACATAGATTAGATATTAATGCTAAAATCCCTAAAACAGACAGTGACTCACCAGTAATGTCTGCTTATATTAAAAAAAAGCCTGTTTAAGATATCCTTACTTAATATTATAAATGCGTAAGTAACTCTGTCTGCCTGTTACCTTTTCACGGCTAAACTACTGAATCGATTAACTTGAAATTTGGTACAGGGGTAGCTTATGGTCCGGGAAAGAACATAGGCTATGTTTTATCCCGAAATTCCCACAGGATCGGGAAATACGCGGGTGAAACCGCAGGGCGCTGCTAGTAGATAATTTATTGAATATAGATAGATTGATGATGATGTCCAATCACTTTTCCTACAGAGATAATAATTACAGTCATATTCAGTGACTTGAGCCTAAAACGAATTAACAATAATTTTCTATTTTATTTCTCAGGGTCACACAGCCGATCAATGCCATTCAGTGTTGTCCATAACCCGCCGATAAAGTTCAATTCGGTGAACAGGAAAGTGTTCATTCCAGGCGTTGAAATAAAGGTCAAATTGCTAGAGCCGCAGAGGAGCTTCACAACACATCTACTTAATCCGTACTTGTAAGTACCTTTTTATTTTAGTTCAACGTTTTTGATAAGAGATGGCGTTAGTGAGATTTTCAAAATGCAAAAATTAGTAATTTCTTAGTAATTTAAGATCAAATAATGATATTATCACTATTACAATACCATAAATATAATGTGGAGTGGTTAATGGATAAATAAAATGCATAGAGTTGATCAAGTCATATAAAAAATGATCTTCTGAACTTCATGTTTGCTAAACTTAATTTGTATGGTAGCAGTCAGTTTAATGAATTAGAAGATTGGTCTAATAGTGTAATTGTTTGAATTAGGTTGACCTCACTCACATTACAACTGAAATGAGATACCATAACAATTATCTTGTTAAGACTACCGCAATAGAGTCGAAACGAGAAATTGTAACGAGATATCGCGTAACAGATATATAAGATCTCACACAGTGTATTACTTTGTGTGTAAGTAAGGTATTTTCCCTTTTTTATCAAGATTTTATTGAAGGGCATACAATGTATGTGATTAATATGTGACGTATCATACCCCTGCAATATTACGTTCAGGCCCGGAATGTTGAATTTGGCAAAATGTTGTATTCTTATAATGTTGACTATACCAAAACGTTGAGTCCTAAAATGTTGACATGGCAAAAAAGTTGAGTCCCAAAACGTTGAATTCTCATAACGTTAAATATAACCAAACGTTGAATCCTAAAATGTTGACATGGCAAAATGTTTCAATATGTTTCAGTACCTACTCAGAGGAAAGTACCCACGCTAGAGTTTCAACATTCTAATATTAATAGTATCTCAAACGAATCCGTAAAAATTCTAGGTGATTTTGCGCTAATCCTGGAAATGTATAAAAACAAATGACAAATATGTATTGTATGATATGAAAACCCGATGTGTAATAAAATAGGCTATATATTTTATTGGATTTTCCGTTTTATTGTATTACAATAATGCAAAATAATAAATTAGGTAGATAAAGTATTACTCATTGTTATACATTGTCTACCTACAATATGACTGTCGTGGTAATTTACGTCACACGTCATTATGACGTATGATACCTTTTTTGATAAGAAGTGTCACTTTATATTATCTTTTACTTCCTACTACAGATTACACTAAGATTTATAAAAATAGAGTTATTTTGTAGCCTTTATTTTTTATTCAGGGTCGCTAGCTAGTTTAAAAACAGTACATAATAGTAAAACATTGTTTAATTTTATTTAAGTTATGATATTACCCGGAAAGAAATTCTGGGGTTGTGTGTGAAGTCGACCAACCCGCACTTGGCCAGCGTGGTTGACTAAGGCCTAATCACTCTAATTCAGGGTAGGCTCGTGCCCCTCGGTGGGGACATTATAATGAGCTGATGATGATGATGATATTAGGTAGTGAATGTCCTTTCGCAAGCTACTCTATATCTATGTACCGTCAGGTAAAAGATACCGCCATTGGTTGGCAATACCAAACATGGCCAGGGGGGAGGGAGGGGTACCTTTTATCTGACGCTGACTGTACCAAAATCCATCAAAATTGGTTCAGTGTTTTAGAGTAACAGAGACAGTTGTAATATTTGTAAGAATATATTTCTACAATTAAACAAACAATATATTAATTTCAGATACACAATATCCCTCCAACATGGCGACTTTTCGTGGACAATAAAGAAGCGGTACAAACACATACTATACCTCCATCAGCAGCTGACATTGTACCGGGCTACCCTCAATATTCCGTTTCCAACTAAAACGCACAAAT
Source organism: Timandra comae (assembly GCA_958496195.1). Taxonomy (NCBI): domain Eukaryota; kingdom Metazoa; phylum Arthropoda; class Insecta; order Lepidoptera; family Geometridae; genus Timandra; species Timandra comae. The sequence goes on from OY292359.1 coordinate 2,060,331, forward strand.
CAAGGAGAGCTAGCTTTAAGAATACTGTAAATACTGAGGAGAAAGCAGAAAGAGTGGCCTTGGATGCCGTGGCTAGGAGTAACTCGAAGAGAAGGGACGGAAGGCCTAGGAAGAGGAAGGGGGCGTTACCTAGGTAATTCTTGGATGACTGGTTGATAGAAAATAATGGTTTAGATATGATGGTTATCTTTTATATTATTATAAAAGAGTTTTGGTAGTGGTAAAACTTATGGTTATGAAGCGTCGCTACTTTGGCGCGTTAGGAAAAAAACAGATTGAGTATTGTAATATTTTTATAAATACACGGCTGAATAAAAATATAGGGGTATGTTTTAAATGGAAGATGAAGAATTAATATAAATAAGTAACTTTTTTCTCGGTTTAACTTTGCAGGTTTCCAAAGAAACCAGAAGTAATGATCACATTTGAAGGCATCCAGTTAAGAATGAAGCAACTAGAAGATTATCTTTACAACTTATTGAACATATCTATTTATAGAAATCATCATGAAACTGTAAGTTTGATGTATTAATCTAAAACTAAGGTTCAAGTACACACTCAGTATATCATCAGGTCGTTTAAATCGGAGAATGATTGTGTTACCATAGTTCGATGGACTGATGATTGTAAATAGACAATTTTCGCAATTATACCTTTCTGATTAGGGTCACTTTTTCGATAACAACCACCCATCACTATACTAGTACACGATGATCACTACATCACTATAAGATAAATATGTTTGAATATTCACAGGTGAAGTTCCTAGAAGTATCCCACTTGTCTTTCATAGCGGAGTTGGGCAGTAAAGGCAAGGAGGGCATGATACAGAAGCGCACCGGGTCCACGCAGCCCGGACAGGCCGGCTGCAACTGCTTCGGCTGTCTCGGGGCCATGGTCTGTGTCAGGTGGGTGTGTGGACTAGTGTGGTCCAGAGGTTGCCTATTTATATATCGCTTTTTATAGATTTTACACTTATTATACATATCGTATTCCAAGAATAAGCCACTGCGTAACTACCCGCGCTTTGTAGTTTTATCGACGATAAATCCCTATCCCGTGAGACGTGTATCAAATATAATGTTGCACCAATTGAGTATATGCGGCAATGAAGACGGTTCCCCGAAGGAAGAAAACGATTTTTATTTCTGCATAGTTGATAGACATTTTGTTTGAATTATTTGTAGAGGATTCTAATGTCATAATTTTGAAAAAAATTTGTGTATATTTGTTACAGATGCAATTATTTCTGTACGGGTCTGGTGTGCGCTAAATGGCAAGAGAGATGGTTGTTCGTCAAGGACACTTTCTTTGGATACATTCGACCGAGAGATGGCGTTGTTAAAGCTGTTATGCTTTTTGATCAAGGGTAAGTTTTGTTAATTTTTTTGAAAAAAAGTTCACAATTAGTTAGATAAGATTTTACTATAGTTAAATTAAAACACAGAGTATTACATTTTTATTTATTTATTCATATTATTTTTATTTCACGCAGCACGATTGAAAGTGAGTATGAGAATAAAAATAGTGATTTAGAAATTCAGTGAATAATATTCAGACCATATCCTAATATTGTGTGGTGTTTTTAATAAAATTATATCTATCACTTAATAAATACATACCAATTCGTGGTAGTGTTAGTTCACACATGCACGCTACGAGACACAAATTACATGCTAATTGAAACATAAACATTAACTGTCATATAATTTAGGTCCAAAATACAATGCACTAATTTTGTGGGAAGTTATTTGTAGCCATGTATTTATCAACGGAAGCTAACATTACATATCTATCGCTGTATATCAACATTTTACTTATAGATAGATAGATAGATAGATAGATAAAAAATTTATTTTGCCAATACTGTACACAACATACACATGAATACCATAGAATACTTAGTTACTATAAATTAAATACTAACTTACAATTACATTAATAGTAGCCTAAAAAATCTAATATAATATATATTATAATAAGCAATGAGATTCCACTAATGAGGTTTGCTGTTTGGAAAAGAAACAAACACTTATGTAATTTGGCACAAATGTTTAGAAACCAGCTTCTGTATTAACTTAATTATGCAAAAGCTATTCCTCACAAACACAGGCCGGTTCAGGCACTGGTAATAATCTCAAATTATTATAATTAACGGGATATTTACTATGTATATTATTTGTTTCGAGTTTCCGATATTTCGACGCTGTTGCAACAAATAATATACATGGTAAATATCCCGTTAATTATAATAATTTGAGTGCTAATAACCATGATAACTATAAAAATTATACTGGTGATAATATATAAACCTTTTACTTTTTAAGATTTAACCTATGGACAAAGTGAATCTTTTTAATTTTAGCTATATATTTATTTAATTTTGACAAAATTACTCACATACAGGTCGAACCTCCTTGTTTTGAAGTCGGCAATATTACGAGGTTATATTAACATTAATAACTTAATATTAATCCAGGTTCGAAGTATCAAGCGGTATGTACTCGACGGGGTTGAACCACGGCCTGCACATACTGAACCACAGCAGGCAGATGGTCATCAAATGTTGGACGAAACGCAAGAGTAAGGAGTGGATGCAGTATCTGAGGACTGTTGCTAATCGGACTGGTGAGTTCATTATAACTAAACGTTATTTTAATTATTTCTTAGTTTTTTTAAATTGCCAGATATATTTTAATCGAGGAATAAAATTGACGTTTGACAGTTTTTGTGTGAAATAACTGTCAAAATTGCAAAATTATTCCTCGAATAAAGTTGTCAGACGATTGAAAAACCAGCCCTTATATATGTGGAATATTGTATGATATATGGTGCAGTTTGAATGTAGTTGACACTACTGCAATAGAATTGCGCGCAGTCCTAGGTTTTTCAAGCCAATTCTCACCACCTTCCTTCTGTGCCCCAGCCCGAGAGTTCACGTCGCCCAACGTGCACCACTCGTTCGCGCCGGCGCGCGAGTGCACGCTGGCGGCGGCGCTGGTGGACGGCGCCGAGTACCTGCGGCGCGCCGCCGACCTCATGGACGCCGCGCGCCACGAGATATACATCGCCGACTGGTGGCTCAGCCCCGAGATACACCTCAAGCGGCCGAGAAAGGAGGGCGATTACTGGCGGCTTGATCATCTCTTGAAGAGGAAAGCGGTGGGTAGAATTAATGTTTTTATAGGCCCATCTTTTTTTGTGTGTATTTTTAACGTATTTCTAATTATCATATTGTATGGCTCGGCTCCTAGTAATCTTGTATAGACTTTTTGGAGCTAAAATTTTGATCTAGACTTTTTATATAGATTCGGCATGCTTTTCTTGTGTTTCTTAGTCTTCCAGAATAGTTCTAAAGGTTTTTTTTACCTCCCAAGAAGCTTATGGAACAGCAAATATTGATTTCTATTAATATCTAGATCTTAAATTTTATCGACGCATATTGAACATTCGTTCCATTTCCAGGCTCAAGGTGTGAAAATATTCATAATGCTGTACAAAGAAGTCGAAATGGCACTCGGCATCAATAGTTTCTACAGCAAGAGCAAATTGGCTAGCGAAAATATTAAGGTAAGCTCTCTTAATTTTTTTTTTCAGCTTAAAAAACATAATTACCTACTATAATATTGTAGATGTCACTTGTGCATATCTTCTATTTGTAAGTGAAATGTGAAAGCGGCGCAAATTGAACGAATCGATACAATCAAATCACTCACACTGGTTGCTTTGATTTATCGCCCGCCCCACGCGTAAACCACTTAAAGCAACTGCACACGTTTGATTTTATCGCGCGTCGCCATTCAGGATCTCTTGCGATCATGCTGGAACTAAATTGTTTTTTAATAAACCCTTATACCGGAAGGGTTTTGGTTTTAGTAATTCTAAGACTATTGGACCCGAATGAGTGCGGAAACAACGCGCTTTCATTCTCCTGTCACAAATACTGCCGAACCGATGCTCAGGTTTTGTAAATGTGTCCATATATAACGCATTGACAAACCGCGTTGACATTGAACTCGTTAGTGCCGCGTCAAATTTCAACGCGGATTGCCACGGGCGACTGCCGCGCTATCTGTGTCGTCCCTTATGGTACTCACCTAGCCGTGTAGCATGTAATGTACCTGATACTGTATCAAGTGAGTACGTGTACACGAGCCTGCTACGAGCCAAGTAGCAAGAGAGAGAGCTACAAACAAGCTACAACATAGCTTGAATACAAAGGCACGAGCACCACGAGTCCAGAAGCTCGTAGCTCGTAGCAATGACCATGAAAGAGCTCACTTCCATGTTGATACAGTATCAGCTACGTGCCATGCTACCCGGCTACGTGTCTGCGCCCTAACGCGTTGTGTAACCGTTAGGTTTTCCGTCACCCAGACCACGCGCGCGCCGGCGTGCTGCTGTGGGCGCACCACGAGAAGCTGGTGGTGGTGGACCAGCACGCCGCGCTGCTCGGCGGCATCGACCTCTGCTACGGCCGCTGGGACGACCACACGCACCGGTAACGCCAACACTACTCTATACAATACTTACTAAGGTAGAGATTGAATTGTAGGAGATGGATTGACAGATGTTATGGATCAAGCGATATGGTTCCACCATCGGTGCCACTTATATTTTGAACTCTATTCTGAAGCTCGTAAAGTATACATTCCTATAGCATATGTCACTTAATTGGATCCAGTGATGTGGTTCTACTATCAATGTCACTTATATTACTAACTTTGGTCTCTAGATGATAAAGTATAGATTCCTGTGGTAGATGTTGGGTACCAGTTACTACTATTTTATACTCTATTCTCCATCTCGTAACGTATAGAATCTTTGACTGATGTTTAATACTCCCATACGTTTACGTCATTCATACTATCAAACAGACCTTAAACTACAAATCCCCATAACATCGTTACAGGCTGACAGACTTAGGAAATGGGACTGACCAAAAGTTCTCAATTCGGACTAAGAAGCGTACGTCCAATTCTCCCGGAGGGGGGGTGTATTTGTCACAAAACGGAACGCAGGCCGCCATTGAACTAGCTAAGAGTTCTAAGGATATCGTTATTGGGTTTAATGAGTGAGTATTTAGTATTTCTATTCAACCAATAACTTTTGAAACTTATGGCTGAGGCGCCGGCCTGACGATCGATGATGCCGTAAGTTCGATCCCCATCCATTGTTTCTTTTGATGTAAATAAATCTACACCAGCTAGACCTATAAGCATACTTACCTTAAAAGGGGTTAACAAGACTACTAGTAATGTCCAACCCACATTGTAAATAAGCTTTGAAAATCATCATGCGTAAATTACTATCATTTAACTTTTAAAAATATCCCAACAGACTCTCAGTCAACAGAATAGAAGAAGAAAACGAATCAGAAATCACAGACGCTGACACAGAGAACATTCCCAAACCTGACCTCCCAGTCTTAGAACCTGGAGACCAGCTACTAATCAACTCAGTACCACACCATCAAGACTCGAAAGACTCACCAGACGTCAAAAAGAACGTTCTAGATAAAATAACTGATAGAGGAAAAGATATAATAGGGATAATATACCCACCATTCGAAGAAGAGAGAATTGAACAGAAATTTGATGATTCTGAAAGGAAAAAAGCTGAGAAATACGCTTTGTCTACTGATCAAGTATTGTTAACTGATGTCAGTGGGACTAAAGTTGATAGGAGTGATAAAGAGAAAAGCACTCCGCTAGCAGAAGTGGTTGAAGGTAGAGTTGTAACGGAAACGAGTCATGATGGAGATAAAACAGAAGATACGTCGAAACTGTGGATTGGGAAGGATTATACCAATTTTATAGTGAAAGATTTTAATAATTTGGATTTGCCTTTTGTTGGTGAGTACATTGTTTATAACTTATTAATTGGCCGCGGAAGTCGATGGACCTATTTCCTATGCTTTTACGTCCACTACTAAAGTGGACGTAAAATCGAGGCTGATATGATGATAATCCCACTATATACAGGGTGTCCCGTAAGTAGTGGACCAACGGGATGTGGGGGATAGGGGAAACCGTTACCTACCAGAATCACCAAAATTTATTGTCCTAGGCCTCGTAGTTTTGAAGTTATAACGTTTTTTAGTAAGTAGGTGAAATTATCGTACTATGTGCACATTTTTCTTAATTCTACAAAATCTATTACGTATTTTGATGTTATTTTTATTCAAAGGCGTTAAGAGTACATAGGTTTTTCTAATTTAAATCATATTTTAGTGTAATTATCATTAACATTAAAATTAATCAACAAAACAAGTGCAATTGTTAAATTTCAAAAAACTCTAAGTGGTATTTGAGCTGAGCTGGTGTAAAAAAAATGTATGGTAGCCTTGTGGCACTTTATTTTAAAAACATCTACATATCATAAGGATTAGAAAAAAGTATAACATTGTGGTTTCAAATGAGTAGTTTTTTATTTTAACTAATATCAAAGTAAAAGGAAATTTTTGAGACAAAACAAAAATTAATTGCTAATTATAGAAATTCGTTTATTACTCAATTTATTTTTACATTAAAGGCTTTAAATGCTTTTCTTTAGCTCTTGTGCATAACAACATCTTCGTATAAAGTTTTTTTGTAAACTTTTTTGGGCTCTTTGATGATTTTTTATCAATTCAGAATCATGGTTGAATTTTTGTCATAACTCTCGTTTATCATGAATATTTGTCTTATTAACGGCTTCTTTGAGGTAACCCCATAGAAAATAATCCAAAGGATTCAAGTCGGGAGATCATGCTGGCCATGAAATAGTACCTTCGCGTCCAATCCATTGATTTGGGAACTTCTCATTCCAAAATTCAGTCACTTACCGTGAATAGTGGGCAGGTGCACCGTCGTACTGCAACCACATTCGTACTTACTTCTTAACTTTAACTTAACGAAAATGTTGGTTATGCATAAGGCCTGAAACTGCGCGGAACCATATTCTCTCGCGTACTTCTTAACTTTATACGAAGATGTTCGTTATTCATAAGGCCTGAAACTGCGCGGGAGAGAATGTGGTTGTAGTACGACGGTGCACCTCCCCACAATTCACGGTAAGTGACTGAATTTTGGAATGAGAAGTTCCCAAATCAATGGATTGGACGCGAAGGTACTATTTCATGGCCATGACTTGAATCCTTTGGATTATTTTCTATGGGGTTACCTTAAGGAAGCAGTTAATGAGACAAATATTCATGATAAACGAGAGTTATGACAAAAATTCAACCATGTTTCTGAATTGATAAAAAATCATCAAAGAGCCCAAAAAAGTTTACAAAAAAACTTTATACGAAGATATTGTTATGCACAAGAGCTAAAGAAAAGCATTTAGAGCCTTTAATGTAAAAATAAATTGAGTAATAAACGAATTTCCATAATTAGCAATGAATTTTTGTTTTGTCTCAAAAATTTCCTTTTACTTTGATATTAGTTAAAATAAAAAACTACTCATTTGAAACCACAATGTTATACTTTTTTCTAATCCTTATGATATGTAGATGTTTTTAAAATAAAGTGCCACAAGGCTACCATACATTTTTTTTACACCAGCTCAGCTCAAATACCACTTAGAGTTTTTGAAATTTAACAATTGCACTTGTTTTGTTGATTAATTTTAATGTTAATGATAATTACACTAAAATATGATTTAAATTAGAAAAACCTATGTACTCTTAACGCCTTTGAATAAAAATAACATCAAAATATGTAATAGATTTTGTAGAATTAAGAAAAATGTGCACATAGTACGATAATTTCACCTACTTACTAAAAAACGTTATAACTTCAAAACTACGAGGCCTAGGACAATAAATTTTGGTGATTCTGGTAGGTAACGGTTTCCCCTATCCCCCACATTCCGTTGGTCCACTACTTACGGGACAACCGGTATATTTTAGCTTTGTATGTTCTCTTTTAACGTCCCAAAAGCAAAATTGGTTTGAATGTTGTTTAAAATTTGTCCGGCAACATACTTGCTTAAATCTTCAGATGTCCATGAGCGACAGTAGTTACTTATCATCACGTGACCTCGTAATACTCGTCAACCTCCTATCTCTATCATAAAAACCAATAAAGAGAAGAACATTAAATGCAGAGCGCATAGACAGCAAATTAAGATTATATGGTCATTATGGTCAGCAGTAGACATCAAATCGCGACTGATATGATAATGATGATGCAGTATGTATCTTTGTAAAGTCCAATTATTCCTGTTCTCCCCCAGACCTGGTGGACCGTCACTCGACGCCCCGCATGCCGTGGCACGACGTGGGCGTGTGCGTGCGCGGCGCCGCCGCACGCGACGCCGCGCGACACTTCATACAGAGGTGGAACGCTATCAAGCTGGAGAAGGCTAGGTGAATATACTTGTAGACCTTTGAATATTTGAGTGTGTGCGTCGGATACCCTAGATACAAGTTTCGAACTTAGTTAGGGGTCAGTTAATATAATGAGATGATGTAGTGAATGATTAATTGATTAGATACAGAAATGCCTAAAGTGAGAAGCACTATAAAATTCTAATACTTAATACTTTTTGACCACATTCTCCGCCTGACCACATTCCCCGTCTGACCAACTTCCCCAACTGACCAACTACCCCGTCTGACCAATAGACCAACTTCCCCGTCTGACCACATTCTCCGCCTGACCACATTCCCCGTCTGACCACATTCTCCGACTGACCACATTCCCCGTCTGACCAACTTCCACAACTGACCAACAGACCCACGTCCCCAACTGACCAACTTCCCCAACTGACCCACGTCCCCACCTGACCGACTTCTCCAACTGACCAACTTCCCCATCTGACGAACTTCCCTAACTGACGAACTTCCCTAACTGACCAACTTCCCCGTCTGATCAACTTCCCCGTCTGATCAACTTCCCCGTCTGACCAACTTACCAACTTCCCCGTCTGACCAACTTCCCTATCTGACCAACTTCCCCATCTGACCAACTTCCCCAACTGACCAACTTCCCCGTCTGACCAACTTCCCCATCTGACAAACTTCCCCATCTGACCAACTTCCCCGTCTGACGAACTTCCCCGTCTGACCAACTTCCCTATCTGACCAACTTCCCCATCTGACGAACTTCCCCGTCTGACCAACTTCCCCGTCTGATCAACTTCCCCAACTGACCAACTTCCCCATCTGACGAACTTCCCCATCTGAAGAACTTCCCCGTTTGACCAACTTCCCCAACTGACCAATTTCCCCATCTGACCAACTGACCGACTTCCCCGTCTGACCAACTTCCCCATCTGACCAACTGACTGACTTCCCCGTCTGACCAACTTCCCCATTTGACCAACTTCCCCGTCTGACCAACTTCCCCAACTGACTAACTTCCCCGTCTGACCGCATTTTCCGCCTGACCAACTTCCCCGTTCGACCACATTCCCCGTCTGACTCACTTCCCCAACTGATGAACTTCCCCGTCTGACCAACTTCCCCAACTGATGAACTTCTGACCAACTTCCCCAACTGACCAAGTTCCCCAACTGACCAACTTCCCCGACTGACCAACTTCCCCGACTGACCAACTTCCCCAACTGATGAACTTCCCCGTCTGACCAACTTCCCCAACTGATGAACTTCTGACCAACTTCCCCAACTGACCAACTTCCCCGACTGACCAACTTCCCCCACTGACCAACTTCCCCGTCTGACCAACTTCCCCCATTGACCAACTTCCCCGTCTGACTAACTTCACCGTCTGACCAACTTCCCCAACTGACCGACTTCCTTATCTGACCGACTTTGTGTCTGACCGATTCATTCGAAGACCAACCTCAAGACTTGCAGTGTTCAGTTCTTGGAGCATTCCTTGCAGTTCATGTGCTGTTGGGCCAAAAAGGACGATGTCATCCGTAATTCGTCAATTTGTCAGGCGTTTGCTTCCGACGACGACACCCTGTAAAATATCAATCTTATTTCTTTCCATTTTTTAAATTTTCATTCATAGAATATTCAAATACTCTATCGTAGAAAGAAAAGAACATAAAAATAACAGAACAAATCCGATTTTTTTTACAAATGAACTAACGTTCCTCTAATTTTTCCGGTGTGTGTACTTCAAATAGATATAAATATATAACTCCATTAAGTATATCGCTTTCCAAAAGGGTTCCGTTACCGAAAAAGATTGAGAACCGCTGCTCTAACATGACTGATGAATTAAATATATAGGTATACAAAATATTAATGTACATTGTTTATGTTTTCAGACAAAATCCGAATTACCCATACCTATTGCCGAAATCGTACACAGATTTTAAAGCAGTGCCAGAGTTGGATAAAGTATTAGCTGATGTTGATTTCAACAATGTTACTTGTCAGGTAAATATTACGATATTTAGTTTTAAGATATTACTGTAATTCAATCAGACATGGCACAAATGTGTCGACTATTCGTAAATATGGTCCAGAAAGATGAAAAATGATTTATTAACGAACCAAAGCACATATTCAAATTATTTTCTTTATTACGAACGACGACGAAATTTTACCATCTCAAAACAAAAAAATAGCCAGTGGCAAAATTTCTCCCATATTCCGTATATACTTTAATAATGGCATAAATTTCCCCAACTCGAAACTTGCTGTCTTCATAATGGATGGTTTCATCGTTGGAGACCTTAGCCCAGCAAGGGATGGTAAAGGTTAAAAAAACTTATTAAATCGGAATTTTCGCCATCGAAAATTTCCATAACAAGAAATTTCCCAAACCGGAATTTTCCCCAATGAGAAATTTCCCAAACCGGAGTTTCCCCCTACCGGAATTTCCCCCAACCGGAATTTTTCCATTTCTCATAATCTAAAATTTCCCCAATCGATAATTTTCCCCAACCAGAATTTTCCCTAATTGGAAATTTCCCCTACCGGAATTTTCCCCAACTTGAAATTTCCCCAACCGGATTTTTCTCTAATCGGATTTTTGCTCAAATGGTATTTTCCCTAATCGAATTTTTCCCCAACCGCAATTTTCCTCAACCAGAAATACCCCAAACCGGAATTTTCCCCAATGAGAAATTTCCCAAACCGGAGTTTCCCCCTACCGGAATTTCCCCCAACCGAAATTTTTATCAAGCGGATATTTTCCCCTATCAAAATTTTCCCCAATCAGAAATTTCCTCAACCGGATTTTTCCCAATCGGAATTTTCGCCAACCGGAGTTTTCACCAATCGGAATTTTCCCCAACCGGAAATTTTCCCTAACTGGAAATTTTCTCAAACGGTAATTTTTCATGCGGATTTTTTCGCAATCGGAAATTTCTCCAACCAGAATTTTCCGCAACCGGTATTTTCCCCAATCGGAATTTACCCCAACCGGAAGACTTCTCAACCGGAAATTTCCCAATCAGAAATTTCCTCAACCTGTTTTTTTTCCAATCGGAATTTTCCCCAACCGGAAATTTTCTCATACGGTAATTTCCCCACCCGGAAATTTTCTCATACGGTAATTTCCCCACCCGGAAATTTTCTCATACGGTAATTTCCCCAACCGGTTTTTTTCATAAGCGGCATTTTCTTCAACCGGAATTTTCCCCAACCAGAATTTTCTTCAGTCGGAAACTACCCCTTCCAGAATTTTACTTGACTGGAATTTTCCCTAATCGGAAATTTTCTTCAACTGGAATTTTCCCTATTCAGTATTTTCCTTAATCAGAAATTTCCCCAACCGGAATTTACTACAACCGATTTCTTTCTCTCTTTCTAGATGGTATGGTGCTACTGAGTATCTGGCTCCCTAGCTATAGATAAATCTTCGTTCATTCTAATATTATTTTACCCCATTTTGCAGGTACTACGCAGTGTATCGAGTTGGTCCTGTGGATTTTTAGACCCGGATACATTAGAACAGAGTATTCACGAAGCGTACGTCGATACAATCACACGCGCCCAACACTACTTGTATATTGAGAACCAGTTCTTTATAACTCTCTCTGGAGCGAGTCAGACTGTTAAGAATCAGGTGAGAGATTATTTTAATTATTAATTAGAAATTGATTAAAAAAAAGAAACAATGGAACCGTTTTGACATATTATTGAGAATCCTTTTATCATTTTTCGACAACGCTTGTTTGTATAATATAGTAAGATATAAAAACTGTGAAACCTAGGAATTCAAGGCTAGTCGATGGATCTTAACAAAGTTTCTCGCTGACTTCGTCAAACCGCTGCTCATAGGAATGCTACCACCGTCAAATCCATCTCTTTACCTCCACGTGAACTTAGCCTAAGTGATAAATAACTATGTAGTAAATTAATAAAAAATGGGTATTGTATAACAAATTTGTGATTATAAATTGATTAATATTATCATTTTCCCCCTCAGATCGGCGAGGCCCTGTTCACGCGCATCATGCGCGCCCACCGCTCCAACCAAACGTTCCGCGTGGTGGTGGTGCTGCCGCTGCTGCCGGGGTTCGAGGGTGAGGTGGGCGCGCCCTCCGGCACCTCGCTGCACGCCATCACGCACTGGAACTACCAGAGCATCTGCAGGTACACACGCCAGGCTTATTAAAGTCAGGACAACACGTACACCGGCCATGTTTCATGAAAATGCTTTACACATTTCTTGGAGAAAGTCTGAGGTTCTTAGTCTTATCGTAAGAGATTGAGTGACTTTGTGGGGCTCCCGACACGAAGGGACAAAAAGTCAATACTGGTCCTTCCACGTTTCTTCGTCGAGCGTTGTGAAATCACGATAACACTCCAGAGCTTACCCTTGCCAGGCTAATGAGCAACTGACCAAGTTGATGTTTTTAATGACTTACTGACTTCAACAGAACCCGCAACTGCGTGGTACAATAGCGAGGTCGTCCCTATTCCTTATCATAAAAATACGACTAAACCACCAACCACAACCCACAGAAGCCGCGAAGCCATCCTCACCCGACTCTACGAATCCGGTGTAGAAGATCCCTCCAAATACATCACCTTCCACGGTCTCCGTACTCACGCGACGCTCGGCGGCGAGCCGGTATCGGAGCTGGTGTACGTGCACTCCAAGCTGCTGCTGGCCGATGACCGCATCCTCATCTGCGGCAGCGCCAACATCAACGACCGTTCCATGCTCGGGACCAGGGATTCGGAGATTGCTGTGTTTGTGCAGGTTTGATGATGCTTTATTTAGTAGTAGACCAAAGAACTGACTCAACCTAATAACACAGGCACAGGGTGAAATGGTAGCTCAAAGGTCCAGAACCCAAACCTCTCGCTCCTTTAAATGTCCTGTTATCTCTTAATTGTAGACTACTGAGTTGTAGTGTCCCTAGGCAAGTCAACCCCATTCTGCTCAAAAGTCAACCCCATTCTGCTCAAAGGTCTTTGACAATCGATTGTCAGTCCATTAATTTTGTACTGTCACGATATCTCACCAATCCTTTAAGTTGAACAACACCAAGAATTCACTGCAAATCCAAGCCATAAAAAAATAACAAACACATATTCTTTTTTTTTTTCGACTTTCTTTCACTCATCAAACCTATTTCTTACCAACAATATGCTCATTTCCATAGGACGAAGAATTCATAGACGGCACAATGAATGGTGAGAAGTTCCCATGCGGGCGGTTCGCCGGCGGACTTCGCAAGAGACTATTCAGAGAACATCTAGGACTCATGAACGAAGACTTGGAGCGGATAGGACTGTCGTTAGACGACCCGTGTTGTGATCAGTTCTATCATAATGTATGGAAGGCTACTTCGACTAGGAATACGGAGATTTATGAGGAAGTGAGTATAAATTGTTAAACAAATATGAAAGCATTATAATATTTATTTGTATAAGCATAAATCAAAGAGTTTGGACGAATACAATACGACTACTTAAAACGCATTTTGTTGCGGTATAATTTCAGAAATGTTAAGTTAATCAATCAGGAAAAAAAGATCAGAAATGTAATCATTTTTTTAAATGCTTTGGAATATGTTACCGGGTCCATTCTCCGGTATTTATTCAAAAAATAACCGACGCCATTCCATACCTACCCCATTCATAACCGACCCCATTCATAACCGACCCCATTTTCCATACTGACCCCATTCCTAACCGACCTCATTTTTCATACTGACCACATTCCTAACCGTCCCCATTCCTAACTGTCCCCAATTTCCATACCGACCCCATTCCTAACCGTCCCCATTTTCCATACCGACCCCATTCCTAACCGACCCCATTCCTAACAGACCCCATTCCTAACCGACCCAATTCCTAACCGACCCCATTCTTAAACGACCCCCTTCCTTGCCGAACCCACTCGTAATCGACCCCATTGCTAACCGACCCCATTCCTAACCGACCTCATTCCTAACTGACCCCATTCCTAACCGACCCTATTCCTAACTGTCCCCAATTTCCATGCCGACCCCATTCCTAACCGTCCCGTTTTTCCATACCGACCCCATTCCTAACCGACCCCATTCCTAACAGAACCCATTCCTAACCGACCCCATTTTCCATACTGACCCCATTCCTAACCGACCCCATTCCTGACCGTCCCCTTTTCTAACCGACCCCATTCCAAACTGACCCCTTTCCTAACCGACCCCATTCCTAACGGACCCCATTGCTAACTGACCCCATTCCTAACCGAACCCACTCGTAATCGACCCCATTCCTAACCGACCCCATTCCTAACAGACCCCATTTTCCATACCGACCCCATTCCTAACCGACCCCATTCCAATCTGACCCCTTTCCTAACCGACCCCATTCCTAACGGACCCCACTGCTAACTGAACCCATTCCTAAACGAACCCACTCGTAATCGACCCCATTCCTAACCGACCCCATTCCTAACAGACCCCATTTTCCATACCGACCCCATTCCTAACCGTCCCCATTCCTAACCGACCCCATTCCTTACAGACCCCATTCCTAACCGACCCAATTCCTAACCGACCCCATTCTTAAACGACCCCCTTCCTTACCGAACCCACTCGTAATCGACCCCATTCCTAACCGACCCCATTCCTAACGGACCCCACTGCTAACTGAACCCATTCCTAAACGAACCCACTCGTATTCGACCCCATTCCTAACAGACCCCATTTTCCATACCGACCCCATTCCTAACCGTCCCCATTCCTAACCGACCCCATTCCTTACAGACCCCATTCCTAACCGATCCCATTCCTAACTGACCCCATTCCTAACAGACCCCATTTTCCATACCGACCCCATTCCTAACCGTCCCCATTCCTAACCGACCCCATTCCTAACCGACCCCATTCCTAACCGTCCCCGTTCCTAACCGACCCCATTCCTAACCGTCCCCATTCCTAACCGACCCCATTCCTAACCGACCCCATTCCTAACCGTCCCCATTCCTAACCGACCCCATTCCTTACAGACCCCATTCCTAACCGACCCAATTCCTAACCGACCCCATTCTTAAACGACCCCCTTCCTTACCGAACCCACTCGTAATCGACCCCATTCCTAACCGACCTCTTTCCTAACCGACCCCATTCCTAACCGACCCCATTTTCCATACAGACCCCATTCCTAACCGACCCCATTCCTGACCGTCCCCTTTTCTAACCGACCCCATTCCAAACTGACCCCTTTTCTAACCGACCCCATTCCTAACCGACCCTATTCCTAACGGACCCCATTCCTAAACGTCCCCATTTTCCATACCGACCCCATTCCTAACCGAACCCATTCCTAACAGACCCCATTCCTAACTGACCCAATTCCTAACCGACCCCATTGCTAACCGACCCCATTCTTAAACGACCCCCTTCCTTACGAACCCATTCGTAATCGACCCCATTCCTAACCGACCCCATTTCCCATACTGACCCTATTCTTAACCGACCCCATTCCTGACCGTCCCCTTTTCTAACCGACCCCATTCCAAACTGACCCCTTTTCTAACCGACCCCATTCCTAACCGACCCCATTCCTAATCGACCCCATTCCTAACCGACCTCATACTTAACCGAACCCACTCGTAATCGACCCCATTCCTAACCGACCCCATTTTCCATACTGACCCCTTTCCTAACCGACCCCATTCCTAACAGACCCCATTGCTAACCGGCCCATTCCTAACCGACCCCATTCCTAACCGACCTCATACCTAACCGACCCCAATCGTAATTGACCCCATTCCTAACCGACCCCACTCGTAATCGACCCTATTCCTAACCGACCCTATTTTCCATACTGACCTATACTGACTCCATTCCTGACCGTCCCCTTTTCTAACCGACCCCATTCCAAACTGACCCCATTCTTAACCGACCCCATTTTCCATACTGATCCCATTCCTAACAGACCCCATTCCTAACTGATCCCATTCCTACCCGTCCCCATTGCTAACCGACCCCATTTTCCATACCCCATTCCTAACCGAACCCATTCCTAACCGACACCATTCCTAACCGACCCCACTCGTAATTGACCCTATTCCTAACCGACTTAATTCTAAAACGTTCCATAACTTCCAGGTATTCCACGTAATCCCAACAGACGCAGTACATAACTTCGAAGAACTTAAGAAGTACCAAGCCACCCATTGCCAATCCCTATGGCATACAGACCCGGCGCTCGCTAATAGGAAAATAGACCTTATACAAGGGTATTTGGTAGACTTTCCGCTCAACTTCCTTTGCAATGAGGTGCTTACACCCAAGACTACTACCATGGAAGGAATGATGCCTATATCTTTGTGGACTTAGATTTAAGGAAGAAGAAAAGATTTATACAATGTGGGCAAGTCGATTCTCCTATATATATGTTTTTGTGATCCATAAAGCGTTTTTTCGGTAAAGGTGTTAAAAGTCTGTTTGGTGAAGAAATAGAATGAATAAAAATAAAAATAGAAACTATATTTTCGGATTGAAATTTAATAAGTTACTTGTTACTAATTAGAAACCTAAGCTTAGCAGTTGGCTAAAAACTTGTCGAACTAGACATTATTCATATTTTTTTAATAAAAAAACTTTTTCCATTTATGCTACAAAACTTTCAAATAAAATCTTCGTTTAAAAATTCGTTCATTCCTGAATTTGTGTTCATTCTTTGTCTATATGTCTCTGTCCTGTGTTGAATGATTTAAAATTAATTCTTGTTTTATAAAATGAGAGAACAGGTGCAATCACCATGCTTGCTACTAATATTACTTGCCACTAGCTACATTTTAGAATAATTAATGAATAACATTTTTTGAATGTTGTATTTTAATATAAATGTTTATTAATTAAGTATTAAATGAGATTATTTAGAAATATGTTTTATATCATTATTCTACTTATTGACCGTATACATAGTTAGTAAATAAACTAAGCATAGATGCGTAACATTCATTTTCTAATAATTATGAACAAATCAGCTTGTCTACAATTAATATTTTTACGGGATATTAACACGTACCTATAAGTCGAGTCCCTCGACTAGTTTCAAAATATTAATTGTAAACAATGACGTACGTTTCGTTTAATAATAAAAAAAACAGCTTGTCACTTCTATATTATTTAATATCAACGTAAAATATAAAATGTGAGCTAAAGATCAAATTTTCCGCTAGTCCTGGCTAGCGTCTTTGTTTCCCTTTATTCTATTATCAATATAATTCATTAAAAAAAATATCAGAAAATACATTTGATTGAAAATGGGTGACTTTCATCTAACTATAAAGCCGGATTTCATTTCATTTCCCTTTTTTAAATTAAATATTTCACAGTCAATAAATTGTTCGTTACACTGAAATGTGTTATTTGAAATAATGAGACAAAGCCTCTTTTTCCTATTTTAAATATTGTTGCTAACATAATTTCTATGAATGTTATGTTATTAATAATATGAAATCTTATTAATATATTATTAGCTTGTTACCTGAAATTATTTATTATAAATTGTGCTACTAATATATTTTTTAATCTTTAGTGTATTTTTTAATATTTTGACGATTTCTATAACTAACCTAACATAAATTAATAAATATTCTAAAAATATATTAAAAACTAAAATATTTTTAGCCTTAAGAATGAAATCTGTGTACCTCGTAATTAATTTTAAGACTTTATTATATTTTTCTATGCAATGATAGTTTATGTAAAAATATTTAGTACAATAAAAAAATTACCAACTTAACTTCGGTCTATAGAACAATCTTTAGACGCCACGCGAAAACGAGATGGCATTATATGACATCTGAGAGTGGGAAAGAGACAGATATCCCTCTCAAGTTTTAATGTTGGTGCTAAATTAGTTGGAACAATTAATCTTTCTACAACTTTTTACATAAAATATCGTTGCTTTTTAATGTGTGATTTTTGAGATCTTAATTATTTTATACCAGTGACAATGATTGTGACCATATTGTATTCATTTTCTTTATATTTTTGGTATTAGTTTTTCTATTAAGTCCTTCCAATTGAAAATTCTGGTTTTATGTCAATTTAGGGCTGATTTTTCCGTCGCCAGATAACTTTTTTCGACGAGTAATTTTGAATTTTTGACAGTTATTTCATACAAAACCTGTCAAACGTCAATTTTATTCGTCGAATAAAGGTTTTTTGGCGATGGAAAAATCTGGCCTTAGTAAAATTATATTCATATTCTTCTTCTTTGCTTTGCGTATCGACTCAAATTTTTGAGGACCAAAACTCGGCCACCGATTTCATATTATTCATATTGACTTACATATATTTGATGCCGACTGTATCTATAGCATTTTATTCAATTGTTTTTATTATGAATATTGTACCTGTCTTATTATATTTTATCATTCCAATGCAACTAAACCACCGTATAAAACCGTGTAAACATTGATAATTACTATAAAAATGTTATTACTTTAATTTAAACTAATTCATGTTTTTTCTTACTTTCTTTCGTTTTAAAGATAATAATATACCTATAACATTCAACGGAATCTTTGTATTAACTTCTTTTATACAATATTGTCTGTTGTTTTTGATCCAACATTTATCATTATAGAAAGAGAAACATGTTTTACAGCTCTTTTTTATTTAAGTAAGTATATTTTATTAAACTCAATAGGTTCATTGTATAAAAAAATGGAACCCCTACTTATGTTTATTTCCGAGCCAAAAGTAGCTAAGCAATATTGTTGGTCGTACATACGAAATGTTTATTATTATTATTTAAATAAATGTATTTTTTATTAATTTGTATTTTATTTCTGTAAGGAAGCATAGTCCTTTTTATGTTTTGTCTTTGTCACTTGATATAAAGTAAGAAAGAGACAAAACTAACTTTACTTGAAGGTAGTGAAATAGGCCCTAAAACAACTTCTTTGTGAGTAAAAATAAGTCTTTTACGGTAATAAAACTTACAAGACAGTGGAATATTAAAAACTAATATAATTTAACGAGATTATTTTAAGAAATTAGTAGTGTAGTGACAGAAATGCGCCATCTGCAGTATTTTCAATGAAACATTTGAGTGAAACAAGTGAATACTTGGGTTGCGTAAAATGAAACGGAAAACGGAACCCAACTAAAGCTTTGAATTTATTTTTTCCTATCCTCAACAGATGGCGCTAATGTCACTAAGTATATATCAGGCAAAGTAAATTAAGAAAAAAAAATGTAAGAGATCTATGTATTTTACCGAATTGATTTGATCCTTATAAGTTAATTTATCATAATACCTAATGCTAAATTCTTTAATAGGCATGTGTGAATATTATTTAAATACCTACTTGCATATTTTGTTCTCCAGTAGGCTTAGGACAACAGGTAGTTGCTCTATCTGTTACAAAAAGAATTTATTGAAATTCAATAAGACGTTCCTATATAAAGTAGGTAATTTTCATCACAATTCAAAATCTTCCTTCCCAGAAAAAGGTAGAAAATTATCCCATAGAATGTCTCCCTCTATCTTTCCATCAAATTGAAGGGAGAGTAAAAGAGACAAATATAAAAGAGGTTTTGCCAAACTTTGTTACAGGATAAAGTTCCTTATTTCATACCCTCCCCTTTTCTAATGTTTATATTGGATTATCAGAATTTATTGAATACTTTTATGCTATAAATACCTAGTAGATATGTAATGTGACTACCTACCCAATCTCTTTTTTTACAGTGAACATTATATTAGTATTGTACCTTCTTAATTTTGTCCTAGATAATAAAACCTGCCTTTATACCTAGATAGTAGGTTTATACCTATCTTTGAGTTGAGTAGGATACTACTTATGTAAGTGTACTTATTTGGTAAGTATAAATTTTTAGACTAGATTTGTAGTTAGATAATAAAAAGGTAGATATCTCAAGCTCAACTAAGTTTGGTTAAGTACCTACTTGCTGATAGTAATTTTGATTCATAAATAGCAGGTTAAGTAGGTATATTATAAATATAGGTAAGTAGTTTATACCTAGATAGGTAAATACTTACTTGTGCTTAGGTACTTATTTTAATGGGTGATTTTTTTGAGGTTAGGATTTTCATGCATTAGTATTTGCTCAGATTTTTTGAGGTTATGATTTTCATGCATTATTATTTGCTCAGTATGCTTTGACATTTCATCATGAATAGACTTACTAACGAGCAACGCTTGCAAATCATTGAATTTTATTACCAAAATCAGTGTTCGGTTCGAAATGTGTTTCGCGCTTTACGCCCGATTTATGGTCTACATAATCGACCAAGTGAGCAAACAATTAATGCGATTGTGACCAAGTTTCGCACTCAGTTTACTTTATTGGACATTGAACACTTAGTAATGCAAATAAAGTTTATGATTTATGATTTATGATTTAAACCAACCACACGAATGCGTACAGTGCGTACAGAAGAGAATATTGCGTCTGTTTCTGAGAGTGTTGCTGAAGACCGTGAAATGTCTATTCGTCGCCGTTCGCAGCAATTGGGTTTGTGTTATTCGACCACATGGAAGATTTTACGCAAAGATCTTGGTGTAAAACCGTATAAAATACAGCTCCTGCAAGAACTGAAGCCGAACGATCTGCCACAACGTCGAATTTTCAGTGAATGGGCCCTAGAAAAGTTGGCAGAAAATCCGCTTTTTTATCGACAAATTTTGTTCAGCGATGAGGCTCATTTCTGGTTGAATGGCTACGTAAATAAGCAAAATTGCCGCATTTGGAGTGAAGAGCAACCAGAAGCCGTTCAAGAACTGCCCATGCATCCCGAAAAATGCACTGTTTGGTGTGGTTTGTACGCTGGTGGAATCATTGGACCGTATTTTTTCAAAGATGCTGTTGGACGCAACGTTACAGTGAATGGCGATCGCTATCGTTCGATGCTAACAAACTTTTTGTTGCCAAAAATGGAAGAACTGAACTTGGTTGACATGTGGTTTCAACAAGATGGCGCTACATGCCACACAGCTCGCGATTCTATGGCCATTTTGAGGGAAAACTTCGGAGAACAATTCATCTCAAGAAATGGACCGGTAAGTTGGCCACCAAGATCATGCGATTTGACGCCTTTAGACTATTTTTTGTGGGGCTACGTCAAGTCTAAAGTCTACAGAAATAAGCCAGTAACTATTCCAGCTTTGGAAGACAACATTTCCGAAGAAATTCGGGCTATTCCGGCCGAAATGCTCGAAAAAGTTGCCCAAAATTGGACTTTCCGAATGGACCACCTAAGACGCAGCCGCGGTCAACATTTAAATGAAATTATCTTCAAAAAGTAAATGTCATGTACCAATCTAACGTTTAAAATAAAGAACCGATGAGATTTTGCAAATTTTATGCGTTTTATTGTTTAAAAAAGTTCTCAAGCTCTTAAAAAATCACCCGTTATTAACTAAGTACCTACATTTTTTTTTGTGAATTGATGAATGACATTTACTGTTCAAAGTTAAGAAGGTCATTGAACTTCTGAATGTGTTTAGGTATGAGTATTAGTTGGGTAGTACCTATAGGTACAGACTGGCATTGACAGATTGTTATTAAGTACGTAATTAGGTAAGTACCTACGTTAGGTTAGGTAGGTAGGTACTAAGATAGGTAAGTAGGTATACCTAAGTACTTACTTATTTTTATTCTAATCAGATGATTAGAATAAAAATAAGTAAGTACTTAGGTATTTACTTGGCATTGATTTACTGTGAGATTGTTCGATTACCTATAATGTGTTATCATTACCTATCACACTAGGTATTTACCTATTACGTGTACTATCAGGAATGTATTGGTACGTAAGTACCTAGGTACTTTAGACAGGTGTTCTCATCATATCAATAATCACATTTCCAAAGTCCCTAAGTAAAGGAACTTCGATTTAATTATCATCAAATTAAAGATGGTGAGGGTGAAAAATGTCATTAATTAATGGATGCACTTGTTTTGTTGTTGTTGAGTATGGTATGTTCAGGTACCCGTATCGCGTAGCACACTGGTCGGCGTTGGCATGGCATAGCATTATGATGGTGTGGTCATTAGGCTGCATTATTTGTGGCGTTAGGGCTGGGATGGGCTTGCGATGCGAGTCCTACGGTCCCTTGAGCGGGCCGCGCCGAGCGCGTTTGAATAGGCTCGCGGGTTGCGTAACGCGCGGCCAATGACGGAGCCCCTGCACATGCACGGGGCGGAGCCCTTACGTCACCGCGGTCTGCCCCCGCGGCCGCGCAGCCGCCGTGACGTCACCCCCCCGCACCTGCAGCGCGACCGCAGCGCCAGGGCCGCCCGTGGCGCCGCACCGAAATACGCGACAAAACACTCGTGCGCTCAAAGATGGCGGATGGGTCGCCCGGACGCCGTGCCGGCTCGAAACAATTGAACGATATAACTTTTTCCGCGCCCGTTAAAACAATTTGTGACACAAAAAAGTGCAGTGACTTAACGAATAACGGCAATAGTTTGAAGTTATCGTTCTACAGGGAACTGGATGCGAGCGATTCTTATGAGAACAGTGAGGAGCGCAGCGTGGCCACCAGCGCGGTACTCACTCAGCTCGCTAACGATTCCCGAAAAACATCAGATGCTACTGTCGTCGGGGCTACGGACGGGGAAGACAGAAAGAAACGATGCATCGACAGATACGACAGCTCCGAATCATCTGACAGGTAAGAGTAAACTATGTTCTGTTTTCGTGTGTTTAAAAACAGTGGGAGTCTGTTTGTTTCTGTAGCGATACTCGGAGTCAATGCTCTAGTGACCGGAGGCTGTTCGATTTCGATGTCATGGTCGTTGTAAAAAGATTTGGTGTTGCTAAGCTGAACGGTTCGGTTGAACGCCCTCGGAATAGATCGGTGGGCCGTAGCCGTAGACGCAGCGCGAACGCGATCATTTGACTTGAACTAATCGCCGTGAATCGTAATGTTACGTACGAGATGTCTGCTGTTACCACAGCCCGATGACATTGTTCGATAACGCTATGACTCGTAGATAACGCATCTCTGAATGTATCACTCGTTTTACATACGACGTCTCTTATTATCTAAATTTCTTCGAAGTTGATAATCGGCCGCAACGTTCTATTACGAGTATTATCATAATCGTTAATTTCGTAACCTTCCTAATTTGTACATAAACATAATATCAATTGTTTACCAACAATACTGAACTGAAACTCTGTCAAACTTGAATTAAACTTCGCTTGTTTGTAATCAGGAGAGTAGGTTTGTATTCAAACATCTTAATCAAATGCTTGTTTATCAATATGCTCTATTAGATAATATACTTTAGGTACCTACTTGCGTTTGTGGATAAAAAACTTACTTATTAAATATCTCTACCTACTTTCAACTTATTAATTTGTAAGAAATCTAAGAAACCCTGTTTTATTAACATGCTTTGAAATAATAAAACCTCTTTGATAAACAATTGTTTTTACCTATGCTAAGTTTAAAAAAAGAACTGTGATTAATTTTTATTCAAACAAAATGTACCTATAGTTCTTTTGAACTTGACTTCATAACTTATTTCAAGGTAACACGATTTTTAAACATTCTGTTACAATGATAAAATAAAAATAATCTTTATTTTATTGTTATATCAACATTTATTATCAAATCAGTTTTGTTCTTATCAATGTCTTATCTGTCAATGACATGTAGGCCTAAAGTATGTAGGTATCCAGCACACCAACGCATGACACTGCACCTACTAGGTAGTACTCAGTTGATTAGATACCTGTTTTAAGTAATAATTACACAGGTGTACTTTGGTTGAAGTTATACTAACTAACTGCTCTGTTGTGGTTTTATCTAGGTACTTTTTTGTATAGATTAGTTTTAGGCTTTGAGTAAAATTAGTTAAGTAAATGCTTGATAATATATTATTTCAATTTTTTTTAATTTCAAACAAGTAAGTTTATCATCTTCCAGCCTACATAGCCAGTATCTTTTATAATTAACTAGCTGCGCCCCGCGGTTTCACACGCGTAGTTCCCGTTCCCGTTCCTGTGGGAATTTCGGGATATAAAGTATCCTATGTCCTTTTCCTGGTTCTTAGCTACCTCCCCACCAATTTTCAGCCAAATCGGTCCAGCCGTTCTTGAGTTATAAGTGGCGTAACTAACACGACTTTCTTTTATATATATAGATTTTCACAAATTAGTTGAAGTAGTCTGCTTATTCTCTAGACTTTAATGAGTACCTTACCCTAGAACAAATCTAGAACATTCTAAACAATTTGGTTCCAACTGACTACTAGGTAGGTAGACTTTAGTAAACTGATATCAAAGCTAGATAATGTCAGTTAAGTGGGCATATGTGGGTCACCCATTATTTCAGATAACAAGCTGTGTTAGATTGTATGTACAACATATACCAACAGCACGGGGTGTGGTAAGTTAGTCTGCAAATTCTGAAATGTAACTTGTTGAATAGGTTTTATTGTTTAAATTAGCTTGAACCAACATTTAATTTAACAATAATAAACATATTATTGTTAAATTAAATGTTGGTACCTATTATTAATATAAAAAATAAGGGGAAACTATTTTTTGCAAAATATGTTTTACAGATAACTAGAAATATTTAAATTGTAATTTTAAATAATTACCATATATCCTGCCACATGTTAAATTTTATTAGGAAATAGGTACTTAAGTACTTGTGTCATATAAGGATAATATTTGGGGTTTACCATTAAGGAATATTATTTTTAAGTTCTATTATAAAGGCTATATTCCCTTGTACATTTAACCCATAAGAGTATTTTTTATCCTCTTGAATTTTAAAATGAATTTCCTGTGCCTAGTTTAAGGGGTCGTACGTTACTTATCCTCTTTAAAATAAATGAGGAATAATGCAGTTATATGTAGTTAGTCCGCGTTTTCTCTCTTTCATACACTTTTAATTACTCATGAGTGAAAGAGAAAAACCATGGATTAACTATATCACTGTTATTCTTCATTTATTAGTAAGAGGTTAAATGTACGACGTAATGTAGGACGGCGATAATGAAACGCAGTAGCGACACAATGTTTAGGAGGCATTTTGTTGTCCACTTTACGGTCTAGGAAACATCGTCAGCAAACCACCTCCAAGAAATTCTCAGGTTGTGAGTGAAGACGACCAATTCGCACTTGGCCAGCGTGATTGACTAAGGCCTGCCGGGCTAGCATGACTTCGAAAACACGTTATGATAGAGCGATTTATTAACATCCAACAGTCAAAATACGATGAAAATAGCCGCCATGTTTAATTTTTATCGGACTGCGAGCATGACGTCACGTGTTATGTTTGATACGCTGATCGCCCTAATCCAGGGTAGGCTCGAGACTGGAGGAGTGCCCCTCATGGGACAACGAGCGGAGACAGTTGGTCTCCGTGATTGGTCGAGACCTGACATTGCCGACTGTCGTGAGACGAATGGTCGGCGATGAGGACGCGTGGACGGGTGTGGCCTCCTTCTGTGAGTCCATCTTAACGCAGAAGGAGGCAGCGGAAAGAGAGCGGGAAGCGACCTCTCTCGACGCTCTCCGAAGCCGCAGAGGGGGACGGAGGAGAAGGGGTTTTCACGCTCTACAACCTCCTTAACCAGGGCCGCGACAGCGAGCCCCGAGACTCTGAGCGGGCTTGCTGTCGCCTTAACAAGGCCTCGAGATGGTGCGTGTGGTGACTCCACGCGCCATTCTTGAAAGTGGGAAAGACGGGCGGGTCTTTTCCCAGGGTGTCTTAGCACCCCGAGATGGAGCCCTTCACAGGGCTAAGGTACTGGCCGGGCCGCGGAAGACTGCAACCGCGCGCTCGTGGTCCCGGCCATAAGTACGGTGATGTCACATTGGGGTTTTAGTCGGTAGGGCCGCCATCCGTCTGCTCCTTGATGGCGGCGAGTCCGACATACCCCGTCGCTCCCTTTACAAGCGGCGGGGACCCGTCAAAAGGGTTTCCCCAATTAAAAAAAAAAAAAAAAAAAAAGGTAGGCTCGAGCCCCTAGCTAGGGATATACTATATGAGCTGATGATGATATTTATAACCCATAGTCGCAAACTATATTTAAAGATAGAGAAATCAGTATCGGATTGACTTCTGACTTTTAATATTACCATACCACCTGCATTTTGACCTGCCTGACATCACACGCCTTATCTTCTCAGCTGATCTTTTGCTGAACTTTACACTCTTACCTAATTGATTGGTAGTACCCACTAGTGATTTATCTACACTAATATTATAAAGTGAAAAGATTTGTTTGTTTGTAACGAATAGGCTCCGAAACTACTGAACCGATTACAAAAATTCTTTCACCATTAATTAGAAAGCTACATTCACCCTGAATAACATATATATATTTTATCCCCGTATTCCCTCGAGAACGAGAATCACGCGGGTGAAACCGCGAGACTCCGCTAATACTTTTATATTTTACGTATGTATTAGAAAATGTTTAGCTTTATTTTTTGCCATATTTCTTCATGTCTAGACTTGTAATCGGCTTTACGTTTCAAAGTAAATGAACAGAAAATATTAGTCATTTATTGCAAGTACCTAACATAAAAATGGTTACGTCTCTATTGCTCATATTTTAGTTATTTTAGATTAGAAAATATTAGAACTTTGGACCGAATACTTATCTTTGAAGTATGGTACAATACTACAGTTCACACTATCTCGATAACGGACGGTTTGGAGTACTTGCCTTTTGATAATTGAAGCATTTTCAATATACGGAAAAGTAGAAATAACATATATCTTTTTCATCTACATAATTTCAATTGCCCTAAACTGGGTTCATTATCCGGACACCACCAATTGAATCACAAATATTTGTCTCTTATGGGAATCAAAGAATCCCTTTCCGTAGTATCCAGCCAGGGTAAACCACTACCTTAAAGCCATCAAAAACATAGACCAACATAATTCTTTTAATTTTCACGTGCCAGCCAAAAACAGGCGCGAAACTTTAAACTGTAAGCACAAAAGAAATGGTTGAACTTAGATCGGTAGTACACGCGAGACTAAGCCACAGATTGCTAAACAGTTACTACTGAAGGGTAAGCAGTAAAGTAAAATAAAAAGTTAGAAGTTAGACCGGGCGCGGCGGGGGACTGAACGGGTTCTCGGATGCAGTGTGGTAACATACTGCGTTGGTATAACGTGCCGATTT
This sequence comes from Timandra comae, assembly GCA_958496195.1. Lineage (NCBI taxonomy): Eukaryota > Metazoa > Arthropoda > Insecta > Lepidoptera > Geometridae > Timandra > Timandra comae. The sequence continues at coordinate 2,087,847 of OY292359.1, forward strand.
AAATGAGCAAATAAGTCTGATATTTTATGAGTAAATTAGTGAGTTATTTTACTCACTAATGAGCAAATAGGCTACACAATTTCTCGTTCACTTGTCATAGATTTTGAACTATAAAGTAATTTTGCCAGCAGTTTAATATTCTAGCCGAATGTTTTTCTTACTGTTTCTCTTAGATTTTGAAGAAGAATGTCTATTTTGCGCGTATTTTATGATACTTTTGAATGGTGCTTCAATTTATCTTTGCAATTAACTAACAAAGACTACTTTGTAACAACGCTGTATTGTCGTTTCACTTTCGTTGGTTGCAGTTTGTTTCTCAGTCCTGATTGTCAGTCGATGCAATGTCTTTAACGTTCGACTTAGGTATATTATTATTAAAAATATTTTCCATAAGCAAGAGGTTCCGTGTTAAACTGAATAAAAATCTCAAATCTATACTAATATAGGTATAAAGCTGAAGAGTTTGTTTGGTTGAACGCGCTAATTAGGAACTACTGGTCCGATTTGAAAAATTCTTTCGGTTTTAGATAGCCCATTTATCAAGGAAGGCTATATAGGCTATATTTTATCCCCGTATACCCACGGGAATGGGAACTACCGGGGTAAAACCGCGGGGCGCTGCTAGTCTATACTAATATTATAAAGAGGAAAGATTTGTTTTTTTGTTTGTAATGAATAGGCTCCGAAACTACTGGACCGATTTCAAAAATTCTTTCACCTTTGGAAAGCTACATTATCCCCGAGTAACATAGGCTATATTATATTTTAAAAAAAAATAGGGATCCTTACTAAAACTCCAATAATGTAACATAAGGTGTAAAAAAAAGACCTGAAAAATTCCTTACGTCGCGTGCGCTGCGAAAACTATTGATGATAGAACAAAATCATTCACTACGACTTTGCAGAACTCATCATTATCTACAAAAAGTGTCGCGACAGCATATGTCTAAATATTATAGTTGTCACAGTAAGCAGTTTTTTTATTCTAAAATATTAATTTATATATGCCGCCTCTTGAAAAGGCTCTTCATTTGTACCTTGGTATTAATCCTTATCAAAATAAATTACTTTATATTCAAGACGGCTTTAATACCTTTTTATAACTTTTTGAATTATTCAATTCGGACATTTCATTCGGAAGATATCACGAGTTTAAAAATACAAGTATTAGAAAAAAGTCGCGTGGTTGTCGCTCACCGCGCTCAGCTAGGCAGCATGCGATGTAGGCTCCATGTAAGCGTCACTGGGGTACGGGGGGGGAGTGATCATATGATTTTATCTTGAAAAAAATTTGAATTCGCTTTAAATTCGTTTCGTAGGTAAATAAGTATCTGATAATAAATACCTATTATATTTTAATGTAACTATTCAAACTGCTTATTAGTAGTATTTTATTTCCTGTTCAAAATTTAAGCAAAAAATTAGTAAAAGGTAGTTTTCTAAACCCATATTTTTAATTTTCTTTCAATAAGTACCTACTACTTACCTGATAATAAATATTATATTTTAATTATTCAAAAAGCTTAGTACTTCATATAGTATAGTATACTTCATATAGTTGAGATCAAGATCTCAACTTTCTAAACATAGTTAAAACAAAGTTATAAAAAGGTATTAAAGCCGTCGTGAATATAAAGTAATTTATTTTGATAAGGATTAATACCAAGGTACAAATGAAGAGCCTTTCAAGAGGCGGCATATATAAATTAATATTTTAGAATAAAAAACTGCTTACTGTGACAATTTAAAAATAAAAAAATACAAAAAAACATTAACAAAAAATATGAATAAAAAATTCATAAAAAAAATTCAAACTTCCTTTATAATTTTACAATTTTTTTGAAACCTGATGCAAAAAAAAAGGGTGTATGTGTGTGTGTATGTACCCGTGCGAAGCAGGGGCGGGCCGCTAGTAGATTATAAGTAGGTATGTATAAGGTGCAAAATATAAATTTATTTCTATTCGACTACTTACCTATAAAGGTACGATACACACAACTTTATAGAAAAAGGGACTGATAATATAAATTGGAGTGTTTGACCTGTTTGAGGTTTTGACCGCAATACACGTGGTTACGTTCTACTTTTTGTGTTTGGACAGAATACTAGATAACAAGTTGTTGCAAAAAAGTTGACGTTTACTTTTTATCAATAAAGAAAGTCACTTTTTTATCAATAAAAACTAAAAGGATAGTATAGAAGTACGGTAGTTAATACTACAGTATTAATGATAATAAGACTGTGGTAGTACCTACCTAGGTGGTGGCAGTTTCTTTCACATTCACGTAAAGTTTTTTAACACATGATATTATAATCACTTTTTATCAATAAAAAAACTACCAGAGTAGTATAGTAATATCTAGTAGCCAGTTCCTTTGACGTAAACTTTAGCTTTTGCTAAAGAGTTTAACAATAAAAAACTCGTCAAGCAAGAGACGGCTACATACCTCGCCGGGTCCACGCGACCGGTCCCTCCCCGCTCCCAGGCCCCTGTCATTAGAATCGTGCGCGGGCGCATTGGCCCTCGACCGCTGCGCATGCCCTGACTTAACTCCAGAACCATCGCTGCACAGATTTGATTTAAATTCATAACTTGCTATAATTGGTTTTGAAGTAATATTGCACCTGTTTGTTAGAGCATGACCTGTTTTATGGTCTATGTCAGGATCATGAGTGTGGGAAGTGTGAAGTATTATTGCATTTGAAAGCTAAAACTACTAAAAGTATAATCCTACTAATATTATAAATGCGAAAGTTTGTGAGTGTGTGTATGTTTGTTACTTCTTCACGTCTAAGCGGCTGGAGCGATTTACCTATAAGTTTGGTACAGATGTCCCTTATAACTAGGAATAACACATAGGGATACTTTTTACAGTATTTAATACTTCGTAAATAACTCCCAGGCTGATAGATGAGCGTATCGCAACGCTATACAGGATTTCGCAACACGAAGCTATTGATTGCGGTGTATTTGTTTTAGACGGGCGCGGCGGTTATCATCAGGTGAACGTCCTGCTCATTTTGTTGCTTCGTACTAATGTAAACTAGAATAATATGTATTTCTATTTTACGTTAAAATTTCTAAGTCAAATACGTATCGATCTGTCTGGTCCTACTGCAGGGCGAAAGCCTCTCTCAATGATGATATTGGTGCAATGAAGAGGAATTAGTATATTCTCCATGCTTGCTTCATACGTTTTGCTGATTTTAAACTTTATTCGAAAAAAGTAAACCAAGTGCAATAAGGTATAGGTAGATCTCAAAGGCAAACGTCTCACTGATGATATTAGCATCTACAGTGAGAAGGAAATGAAGAAATAGGCATAATCACCACGATAGCCCTACGCACGTTGGTGATCTTAAACCCTAGCCATGTTTGAAGAGTAAAGTTTCAAAAACATTTATTTAGTACAATAGCTAATAACTTGGTAAGTAGGCATAACAAAACGCTCTCCAAGATCCTTGACTTATTGTGTTACTCGTAAGTCATTCTTCCATTAGTGATGATCACAGCCGAGCAAGTAATAAAATCTCTCGCAGTCAGGTAGACATTGAGTCATCACCGGTCCTGGTCATTCAACTTTCATTATTTATTTATATTTTTTATTGTTGAGCCCTTGACGCGTGCTTTGAGAACTTGTAAACCAATCTGACTTCAGCTTTACTTGGCTATAACCTAAATATGTGCTAGCGAACAAAGGAATATTTACGGTTGTGAAGTAAAGACTTATTTGTTGGAACGACGGTGTTTTGATTACTGTGTATTGACTTGGTATACGATCTAAAGTTGAACTTGAAGTTTTGGATACCTCTAAATGTTTGAATTAGTAAGCTAACCATTTGATTTCAAGCGTTGAAGAGTTCTTGAGGGTAAAGAAGTCTTCGAATATTAATCATTGAATCACCGTCATCTTTGTTACAGAATTGAATCCTAATAATCTAGGTATAAATTTTATCGAAGATTACATTACGCATAAACTCATGAGTGCAGATATTTCAATCATTAAATGTCTTGATAATAAAGATGTCTCATTAGTAGTTAAAAAGTACTTACCTTTAAATAATAAAATTATTTCGTTCAATAGTTCATTATCAACGTGTTCAAACAGCATGATATCACTCAAGTAATCTGACTCCACTATCAATCGAGATTTCCGTATACGTCATACATTATCATAATCAGGGCCTAGAAACATTAAAAATGTCTATATTTTATCTAACGTTCTCGATAACAGCCGCACCTTTGAGAGAGATACCGGATTCAGTAAATTTATTACCCTATTGAGTACTGCAAAAGTCCTACGATGTCCTAACAATTTCGTTAACGGTAATCGAATACAGTAAATGCGAGATCTAATATATCTAAGTTGTGCCGAGCCGGGTCACGCAAGTCGAGGCCTGGTGAATGTGGAATGTGCACAACCTTGGGAAACTTGAGTATTTACCTATAGATTGTATTTATTGCTGACTGGCTCAGGACGAGTTTGCTCTACCGCCAATTACTTCGATATATTCAATACAAATTGAATACTAATTGGATCAGATTATGTTGCCTTTGATACTTTATGTTTCTATAATTAGAGTTAACGTTAAAATAGCTAACCATTATGAAGCCGAGTCATGTGCCGATATTTGTTTTGTAATATCATTAAGGTCTTAATAATAAAATTAACAAAGTATGGTAGTTGGGATCTTTTGGTGAAGATGTTGTCTGTTCGTAAGGGTAAAAGAAACGACGATGAACTTAAAAAATATTATTTTTTAAGGTTTACCAATAAGGTTTTTATTTTGCGGTTCAATATAAGGTCATTGAATTTATCTAACAGGAAACCACTTCCTTACTCTAATTCAATTTAATTTTAAATAAGTAAATTTATGCAGTAGAACTCGTTTTTTATACAGCATTATGTAAATTTTCTCATACATAAAAAGTAATATGTTAGTTAGTTATAAACAGCAAATCCTCTGTTAATCTTTGAACTTGAAAAAATCAAAATCGATAGCAATAAAATATTCAATATTTGTTAAATTTGTACATTATTATAGAAAGGTTGTAAAATTTAAGTGTCAATAAAATTAATCAGAACATAAATATATGTTTAAGGTCGGTCGTGTGAGGTTAATCCTCTTCACACTAGCGCAGATGACCAGTCCGTCAGAAAGAATCAGTGTAGACAAAGGGCATGAAATGGTCAAACTGGTTTCTAGCTAATGCAATTATCGGTTGGCTCGGCCGGGCTGCTCACAGCGACTGGGAACCTTCGAGGAGAACATATTTTATGGTTATAGGGTTACCAAATAACCTACACTTTATCGTCTTTTCGTTTTAGTGGGAAACTCTTCAATTGTGTCTATAGGTCGATAATCTTTCCAATCTTAAAGATAAAAATGCTTTTAAGTATCATACCTTTTTATGAGATCTTAAATGTTAACTTTTTCTGCAATGCCCTTCAAAGAAAACGAATGTTATTCATCAGTATTTTAAACCTGTATAGCACTTCTTATCCTGCATTTAGCAATTCAAAGATAATTTCCAGGAAACATTTCTTATGCTCGGGCCAGTAATCCGTAAAAATGTTCAGTTTCCATAGAATCGATATCCTACAAATATATAATGGTTGTTCATCCGAAACGGTCAGAATTATTATCATTGGTTAGGGCTAACACGAGATTCTCGGAAATCGATTGTTTTGTTGCCATTAGTTAATTAACGCTTGTATCACATTAATATTCTGTTAAAGTGTTGTATTGTAAAATGTAATTACGATATTTACGATGTTATACAATTCACGATCATATTTTTTTATTGTTGCATATTTCTTTGAAAGGTTTTTAATAAAGTGTCTTGCAGCTGCTCCAAGTCCACCTGCATTGGTCACATTTGACATTTGACAAAATTTTATATGGACTGCTTCATTATATGTACGTATCCACTATTATTATACCCACTTCGTTTTACTAGCTAAGTTAAGTATAGTTACCGTTTCGTTTTACTATTTTGTTTATGAAGCAAGTTTCTAATCGAATCTATAGATAATTACTAAGGTTATCTAGTTGGTATCTCGGCGTAACTATATTATTTTACGGTATATAATTTAGCGATGGGCTAGTGATGTGATATGTGTAATTAGCGAGCGAGCGGGTGATTTCGCTTGACTCGTCCGAACCGAAGCCCCAACCCTTTGTTATTATCCAAATTGTGAACGATTAAATGACTATACCCTGCAGGCAACGCGTGCGCATTTGCGTCATCATACAACATGCATTTTGTAAGTTTTTTGTTGAACGCAATTTAAGCAGGATTAAAATGCTTATTATTTTATTGTTTGCCGTAACAGTTTCTTTGTGCCAACTCAAGATAATTGTTGGTACGCTTCTGCGTTATCAAATCTCTAGAGTTCGTCTCGAGTATTTGTCAAGCATTCTAAGATGAGTATCTGCACCTATATCATTAATTACAGACATTGTGAACGTCTTCCGAATTCCATATCGAGTATTCCGTTGGGAAATAGTTCCTAGACGACATACTTGTCTGGTACTTAATGCATATCTCATAGTGATTTTAGAGTCGTATTTGTAATAACTAAAACGTCTGGTTGAAATAGACGAGACTGCGATATGTCTCTCAATTCCAGAAATTGGGATTCCCATGACAATTAAAGATTGAAATATCCGTAACTGTTACCCAGCGAACTGGAAAAGTATTACGGAGGAAGGTATCATTTCGGATTGCATTTTTTGTTAATAATTTGAGAACGAAGTAGTTTCAACATCTTTCTATTTGATACGACTCTGCTAAGAATCTTAGTTATCTGAGGCTGGAGAACCAAGGAGAATTACTGAACAATTTATTGGATCCCATCTATCAACACGGATGTCGGCTTATAAGTCGTATTGTCCAATTGCATTCCTCGTGTTTGGTCGGGGCTATTGAGAATTTACTACACAATTCGACCGCCTCAAATTTATTAATCGCTCCTAAATTCTTCCATATTAATGATCACATTTTAATTAAGACCTTTAAGCGTTATCAGTATCAAGATTTATTACAATTTATTTCAATTTAATGTGGTGATTAACGATAAGATGCTCGATTTATATAAACATTTGTATATTTATAATGAATGATTCATTGATATCGAATTTAATTTCGAACATGTGTTTGTAACTACCATCAATCATAGCTGTTGGCTTACCAATTTCCCGCACAGGAAACCCGGATACTTTACATCATTAGTATTATTTCAAGATGCCCTTAATTTAACCACAAAATTGTACCTCCAGTTGCTATGACTGGGTATTATTAATTTGGCATCACAACCGTCGCTAATTTCGCGTGATATAATTCGAGAATATTTGCCCGAGGCCTGGGGTAAACACCAATTAATCCTGGCCACACGATACGTTTCTAAGGGACCCTGGTGGGGGGTTGCTCTTACGGCAGATTGCTGCATTATCCTGCATTTCTACCGCTTCCGATGCGATCGCCTAGGAGAGGGCGTGATGAGGGGAAACATTGAAAGGACGTCACGCCATGCGAGGGCTAATGTATATTTTTATTTTACTTTATTTGTTCGGTATCGATCCCTTAGCTCCTACCTCCCACTGCTGCCTAATGGTCACGAGAAACAATTGCTTTTTCAAATCGAGAGGTCATTTGTAGAGCGAAATGAAGAAACATAAGTATTAGGTTTCCTTATTTTTTTGGATTGGATTGTTAAATGCATGTGTTAAATCCTAATGCACAAGTAAAATAATAGCACATAACATATTGTTTTCGAAATATCGAATAAGAATCGATAAAATATTATATGCAATAATCGCACATACGTTCGAAAACTATTCCTATGAAATATCGAAGGGGAATACGATTGGGGACCCGAACTAATGGCTTTATATTTTTTTCCAAATTCCCCTATTCGGTGATCACGTAACATTGTTTAATTTTGCTTCTTCACGCTCATTGTCATTTGTTGAACTGACTTGACATTTCCTATCTAATGGTTTCTACTTTACGGCAAAGTAACGAGGTGGAACTGGAGTTTTCCAAACTTTACGATTACCATCAAGTTTTACTCCCCTTTCTACCGGCCAAGGAACACTTCAAAGGTATTTCGTAATTACTCCAACAGAATACCGTTAGACGTAAACTTAAAACTAAAGAAATGGCCGCTTGTTTCATATCTTTATGTGTACCAACTACTTGGAACAGACAGATTTCGCATATAATTAGTGTCTTTGAATAAATATTGGATATTTAAATACGTAGTTCGGCATAACTAGATTATGTATTTGTTTATTGAAATGAAATTTAGCGTGGTAATGTGAACAATAATGTTCCTCACGTGTGATTTAGATAACTTGAAAAACTGAACTAAGAGCATGCAAATTTCTAACGATCCGAATGTATTCCGTTTAAAATAAGATAAATATAACCCGTTGATTGACCTGAAAATTATGGGCTTTTTGAAATTCAAGATGCTTAATTCGTGTTTCTAGTCAAAAACAAAATTATGTAAAGAAGCCTTTGTTTTTCCCAAAAATGTTAAGTTTCGTGATGACGGCTGCATTTCTAGTAGCCATAAATAAAGTTGTATGTATTATTCAGAGGCGACACGTGTTAGTTGGTTATTTGGTCTGAAACGCTTCTATATCAATATTTTATACTTTTGAGACCTGATTTGGACGCGTGCTACCTAAATGTTATGATAATTGGTTTTTAACAGCTTTGCCTTTACGCGCTCTTTCATTTTGAACAAGTTAGTATTGGTTGTTAATATCCATGCTTGTAAGAAAAAGAGGAATATGTCTGTAGAAATATTACCACGTTGTTAACAATGTTTAAAACAAACAATACTCTATCAACCTTTTGGCAAAAGTAGTTCTATAGGTATATACATATAGAGAGTTTTAAATGCATGTATTGCTATAAGTGAAGGGGTTAAAATTAGACAATATCCTACAAAAATACTTGAAATAACCGGAACGTATCGAATAAATGTATACCGACAAATAAATCAGTGGGATGCCTCGGTAGAGTTGACCGTTTTATTAAATTCCGCGTTTAAATACCCTTCGGTGGCGATAAACGAAAACGTTCCGATATTATCGCGATGTCTCCACACCTCACCTCGTCCTGTTTATAATTATAAGTTCGATCCCCTCGTTTAAGGTACGTTTATACTGGATATTAAATCTGCCAAAAAATATGCTACATTTTTCATCTCAGCTGTGATTTGCCTTGGATAATATTGAACTGCGGCGCTGCTCTAATCAACTGAGGTTTATGGAGGTCCTTAACTTAGCTGTTTAAAATCTTGAATGATGGCTTGCTTTCGCGGGAAATCGTTAACCTATTTATTTACCATGTTACAAGACAAGACTATTGAACGAGACTGGCGGAAAGATTCACAATTCGAAGATATTTCAATTAAAACTTGGATAAGTCAGCGTGTTGAATTTTCATAGTACCTTAGGGAGTCAGCGCGGGTGTAAACGTTGCTTTACCCTCGATATACAGAGTCAGAGTACAGTTTACTTTAGTCGAGACTCTCCTCGTTCGAACTTCATCAGCGTAATTGAATCTTGTCTGTTAGTGTCTAAGGTTTGCGACATTGTACTTCGTAATAAAATGGTCTGTGCTCGCGCTGTCCGCACGTAACATCATTATTGTACACGATAAAAATTGCATTATAACGGCTCCACTTCATAGCTCCATTAAACATCCCTATTAACCTTAGAAGAATTCCATCAATTTCCCATAAAATTACTTGCCACTAAATTTATATAACAGGATTTTTTATTCGGACTTCAATGTGTACAAATTCAAGTTGTAACCAAGTTTGATTTATGAACAAGTTCCAATATTTTAACAAGCATTCAAAGGAATTTCGGGTCCCCTTAGTAGAGGCAGGTGTTGCAGCCGGTTTAGGAAGCCAACATCGTCCCAATAAACGTGGAAAATTACGAGACCTGTTTCACTAATGGGCCCTTCTTTCCCCTGCTGCGAATCGCCATAAATACGAATTACTGCCTAGTGTGCTCATTACATGACGATTGCTAGATGAATATTGTATGCATATGATGTAGACACATAAAACTAGCCTTGCACAGATCTTTATTGCCGTAGAAAGGCATTTTGCAGCTAACAAAACCTAGATGCTATCGGATTTTAGATTGTGCCTTGTGGCGTGTCATGTTTTCTTCTTAGGCTTTAGATATTTTAGATTCATCTTTTAATAAAAATAACATCAATATAATACACTGCACATGTAACTTCATTAGCATGATATAGCAGCTGTAACCACAATCGTCAGCCATTATCACAAACGTCTAGATATTTAAATGGTTGCGAGGTGACCGCTAAAACAATGTGTCGATTTCAAGCTGGTCGTTAAAGGCGGCTGCCCACGGCTAATGTACGAGTATATCCACTAAACATTAATAATGGCATGTGCTGGGCACGCGACAACACATAGAAAGGTCCAACGTCGATGACCTTTAACATCTGCTGCTTTGCATCATTCGAGAAAATTGAACGTTTATCGAAGAAACGCCGATGCTAATACTTGTTGATTCACATTACAACCTATTCATTACCCTGTATTACGAATGGAACGGAGCATTTAGCAAACGTGATAATTCTCTTATACGTGTACTTAGATATTTTCAAAGCTGTTTTATTTTTAAACCGTTAACTGGTTCTTAATGTTGGCAATTAAGTAATTTGTTGGAGTATTCGTAATTTTAGATAGATTAAAAATAACTAGGCATATTTTTTGTTAGTTATTTTTACCAATAAATAGTCACTTTAACTAAATTAAATAAAGTTAAAAACCGAGATCGTGTACTGATTGATTAATTTCAGCATTTTACGACTCAATTAAGCCGACAAAATTAAATTGCAATCGATTAAAATAATGTGGTCCAATTAATGATGGAAGGAATTTTAATTAAACACTTATTTTTACAGTTTACTTTGTATTTATGTTGCAGTAAACAGTCTTGGCAGATATAATTTACAAGTTCCTAAATAAACAATGACGTTTTTCGACCCAATATTGATTTTTGATTTGAGTGAACATAAAAAGCAGTAGTGATTTTTTTATGACTGTTGGCTGCGAAAAAAATATAATTTTCTTCTAAATAATCATGACACAGACTTTGGCTAGTCAAATTTTAATTACCCACTTACCCCTTAAAATACCCATTAAAAGCGATGTTTTTGTTTGTGCCATTGGCAATAGTAATGAGCGAAGCAGCTGCGAACGCCGCGGGGGAAAATGTCATGACTACCGACATTCGAATAGGACAGATCCCTTCGATGAGTTCATTGTGTACTACAATCCATTATTGACAAACAACCGCTGCGAAAACATTACAACATCTGAATATTGATTCAAAGCCTTTATTTGTATAAAGAACTTTACTTACATGTAAACTTATACTTCTACAAACTACATTTACTATGATTAGGTTTTATTTACATTTAAATAAAGACGTAAGTACTGTATTTCTCGTATTACCGAACCGGATATAGTAATGCCACCTACAAATAAATGTATTAATCGACTCTAAAAAGAATATTCAAATTATAAAATTGAAAAAATGCTTCTTAAGGTTTATTAGAAAAAACAAATTGGTTTCACAAAATATGATCGTCTGGAGTGTGATTTATTAGTTTAATTTACACTTCGATTGCGTAACTGAGGCGCCTGATTTTAAACTGGATCGATATTTCATAGTTAACATTTCGATTTTATAGGTGTTTTTTGCCCGTATGCGACATAAATATGCATTGGAGGCGCGTGCCTCAGCGGCGGTCAGCTGTTTCTTCTATGCGGTCGCAAGCTGCGCGTTCCATAAATGGAAACAAGACTCGTGGATGGATTACGGCGATTACATCGTAATTATCCGTGCGAGCCGAGAGCTGCCTACGTAACGTCGGAGCACTTTCGCGATATTTGTTCAGAGCGACATTGACCTTGCCTTGTGTTTCGCAGAACTTATGTAATCTTTTTGGCGGTGCCGGTGTCCGTGTTCTTGCCATTGAACTTGGTACTCGTACGATATGCGTAAACACGTCGCATTGATATCGCTTTGTCGATCTGATTATCGCGTTTAGCTGTGACACGAGAATCGGTTACGTTATACGACTTGCGTTGCTCGGTAGATTTACTTACATGCGCTGAAACTTGTTCCGTGAGATAATCGAAAAAAAAACCTATAGGAACGCCAAAATCAGTTCAGTTGTTTAGGTGCGAAAAAGTAACAGATAGAAAATTGCTTTCGCATATATAATATTAGTAGAGCTATGTATTGTGCACTGGTGTGGCATCAGTATGTCCGTGGGCCTGTGTTCGCATGCGCGATGCGATTGTTTTTATCGTCCTCCCAAGTCCTGATGACTTCTGCAGATGGCATTCACGATGCAAGCTTGAAGTTTTTACTGTCGCATCGCGGAGCTACACTTGGACAGTTATGTCGTCGATTCCACAGGAATTTTAAATTTTTCTTTTGCTATGCCTGCGGTGATACTAATCAAGTGTCCGTACATAGTCATAAATCTGCAAGGATCCGGTTTGTATGGTAATATATGTTTTTACATTCCTAACTACTTAATAGAAACAGCGAAGTACATTTACACAAGTTAGCAGAAATTAATCGTTTTGATAACGTTCTATTGTTGCAATATCACCATTAGCTGTAAACAGGTGATCGTTTACAATTCCACTAGTAATTGTCCCATTGTCTAAGCGTCACTTAAATTGTAATATATTACGTGTGCTTATGTAATGGACGTAAAGGTGCAAATATAAAACAAAAGTTCATTGTTAAGCCTCTTATGGTGCAACGAGGCATGTTTTCAAGAACTGATGGTATCGATTCCACTACATTATTATCCAATACCTTCTATGTCTACTTCGTTATTACTGGTTATATGTTTTTGGTGTCATATTTCTGCAGCCTGTGTGCAGGTATTGGTTGGACGATAAATATATAAAAAATAAAGTATCGGAACAAGAGCAATGCGGCAATTAATTAAGGAATTAGGGGCGTTGTAGTAATTTTCCTTTATTTTATTGGCAATATTGTTAAGTTGTCCATGAACGGATTCGTTTGTTTTGGTTTGGGTATTTCTATCAGGTTTATTCTTTTATAAAATAACTTAAATCTCTATTTTTTTCTGCATCCAAATCTTAATAATAAAGCCACCCATTTGACTCATTGTACAGCTTTATTGTACTTATACTTTTTTAGTTCCCTCCATTTTTTGTCACATTTCTTTTCAAACAACTGGTGTTTTTATGCAATAAAGTATTCCCTATATTTAATGAACAGTTCGCTATCAATATGTTTATTACAGTGTAATCAAGTGGGGTACAGGTAGCTGATACTTGAGACGTCTCACCTCCCGTGAACTCCTGTCGTATTACGATACGCCCGCGGTATTCCCTCCATCTTCGAAGCAATATTTTAGCAATACAAATTCTATTAGCGACGGATGAAAAATTGCACCAAAAAATATTTCTTTTTGAGAGTTATAATTTATGTATTAAGCTGCCTTATGGATGATTTCTATATCAGCATCATCATCGCGCCTCAATTCACTGCAATATGCTTTCCCAATAAACGCATAGAAAATTCGAGAATGTCATGTTTATATGCAGTCTCGGTGTGATTTTAAACTTACCATAAATCAATCACTGCGTCATCTCCACATAGTAAGCGACCTTTTACGAAGTAGGATTTAGTTATTTTTGCCGTGTTTAAGTAAAAAAACTTTGTGTATCTATGCATCTATTCGTTTCTCTATTGTTTTAAATAATGTTTCTCCATTGTTTTCTTCAAGTCAACTTCAAAACCATTTTGTCTTTTCTATGATCAGCAATTCACAGTTAATGATCCCAGCGGTTGCCTAATTACTAAGTTAACTTAATCTGTCCCTTAAACTTAAACAAAGAATACAAAAGTAACCCAACTCGGTAATTAGCCTATCCATCTACTAACTTCACAAATTAATTTGGTTTGTTTGTTACCCTAAATCACAAACTCGACTTGTTTTTGTTTAAATGTGTTGAAACAAATAGGGAAGTACATTTTGGACTGCCGCCAAAATCAACTGGAGGCATGCTCTTCGAATAAATACTACTTGATATACTGTTTAAGTCCAGTGAATTATTTTGATTAACATTGATATTATAATGAGATTAAGTTATTTGACATAATCTATGATCTTTCTAATTTAGAAACTACGCACATACTTGTTCATACAAAGACCAAGACTAAGTTTTAAGTTCAAACATGTGTGGTTCCTACAAATACAAACTTTATGTATAAAGCTTCTATTTAAGAGTAAACACCTAAAATTTTATCAAAGGATTTTTTGTTTGATAACACTAATTTAAGTTCAATTTAACTGAAGTTCTTATAACAAACTCCGACATTTTCAAATGCTCATTGCTATTGCATAAACCCCATAAACCTAAACAGCGTGTAAATTAACGCAACAGTTACCGGTTCAACAAGCAATCATGATATTAGCAATGATCAATACAAATGTTATTATGTTACAGTATCTCACACCTGCCCTCAACCGAATCATTCTCCCGAATCAAAGCGTCCCGTGAGCTTTGGCGGCACGATATAATCAATCACACAAACAACTCAAGCCAAGCAACAATCAACCATCTGTACCAACAACAACGTCCAAAACACCATAACATCATCATCAAATTAGCAGTTGCAAAAAATCGTTGTTACTTCCCGATAACGTACCGATTAATTATTCGATAATTAACAGTCTCCGCCATTCGGAACAATTTAATCGGATGTTGATAATCACGCGAGATCCACTTTCCTCTCGAGATTACGTAATAATTTCATCCTTATAATCTTACCCATAGATGTCTGATTCGCTACGTTATTTTGTAATTGAAATTGATAGTCGAGCAGCATTGTATCACGCGATTGCTAAGTTGGCTCACATCAGGACAAAAACACATCCAGAACACAAAACCGTGGGAAGATTTATGTCGATACAACCTTGTGTCTAGCTTCTATGTATTGTGTTATGTGGCCGTAGATGTCTAATCACAACTATTGGCATTAACGATTGTAATGCAATCATAAATTTGCATTAATCAAAGGTGCATGCCACAGAAACGACACATTTTCTTCCCACAAAGACGAAGTTTTTTTGCACTAATTTTATTTAACATGGTTATTTCAATAACTACGCCGAAAAACGAGCGGTTCTAAACGATAAGTGCCGGTAATTTTATTGTGATATGCATCAGTAATGCCCTAAGTTTATGGGAGTGATTTGGACTGACAGGCTGAACTTGATCAAAGTGTTATTCGAACTGCGGGGAGCTGCTGAGCCTTAGGGCTGCAGCACCCCACACCCGGCTGGACTCAAACCTCATTTGCATAAGCCCAGAGACGTCGTGATTGTATGGGGGAGCTTAGGAAATTTTGGTAATTTAGAATTTTACGTCTTCCTAATGTTGTTGTTCGTATGCGCTATAATCCATCAGTTTTCTTAACTTTATCGTTTATATTTAAAGTTGCTCAGCAATGTTTTACGTTAACTACAGTAGCGCTCATTCAACTCGTAGTAAATAATATAAGTAGTCTCGAAACAAAGTTCAACGAAATTGCATGTCCGTGTAACACAACAATCTTTTCCACAATTTTGTTCACGCAAAGAAAGTTTTCGTTGCAATGTTTTGTCCGAAGACGAGCTGAATTTAGTATCTCCCTTTTGGATAACATTTAGATGGAATTAAGTGTTCCTAATAGCCGGCCATATTAAGTGCCGCGGGAGCCGCAGTGTGAGCCATGAGCGCGGAACCCGCATACATTAAACGTCTATAGTTTTTTTATGATATTTTCCCTCGAAATTCTGTTAGTCTGGCGGGTCTTACCGCAATTCTGCCGCACCGGAACTCGGTAATGCTTTTAAAAGTATCAAGATATAAAAAACGTTTTGTAGTCGGAAATTATTCTACAAGGAGTGGATGAATACGCGTAAAACCCTGATTCGGGCAGATAAGAAAAAATAAAACATTGTTTTGGTATACAATTCTAAAAATAAATGTTATATTTAAATACGTAACCTCGTTAAACATTTGCCAAGTGCAACAATATTGTTAATATTGTGTGCAGTAAGCTCATTCCAGAAATCATAACAAAGCGTTCAACGTATTGCAAAAACGTAGAGCTTTATATAGGCGCCATTTTTAATTTGACTCTTGAATATTCTCTTTGAATTTAAATATACAGTTGATGAACTACAAAACCGATGTATGTAAATTGCAACCAAAAATATTCCAGCAGCTAGTGGTTTCATTAAAGCACGAGCTGGTGTTTATTTTCAATAACACTTAACGAACCACGTATGTCATAACAGTTGCATTGCATCGACTTTCTCATTTCCGACAGCGTCGACGCCCACCTTTTAGGCTTGGGGGCTTCTGTTATTTTTTCTTATAAAATACAAACCCAACGCCGAAGTGCGTGTTCTTTTGTGGATGTTTTCCTCACAATAGGCCGGTTTTATTATGCAGGGCGAGTGAAAAAGGAACGAAACAGATGTACGGCGGTGGTGCATTCGCTCCTTGAACAATAGTCACGAACGTCGGCCACCGATCGATCGCTCTCGTCTTTTGTGTGAACACTGAAGACTCCACTGACACGTTGATCACTACAGCTGCTTTCGAATTTGATTTGGTTTTACACCATATTTTAATATCCTAATAGTTAGTGACAAATCCAACGATTGTACTAATTGATTACAGTCCAAAATTTAATGATCCAATTTAGTGGGTATATAAAAACAAATATAATATTTCTTTAATATTATGTAAAAGTAACGACTCCCGACAGACGCGCATCGCGCAGGTCGCGTGCGTGCGCGCCCGCAGCTAAATACGCGGTGAAATTACGTGCATTTATCCGCAGGTTCCACAAACTGGCTATTAGCCTGTTTCGCGTGCTCTGTCATGGCCCAACAGTTCGGTTCCGGGCTCAACAACATCAATTTGTTAATTCCAAAATACAAAATCGACTCACCAAAAACGGGTTCTTGATAATATGCAACTGTTCTGTTAATACACAACATTTAAAATTACTTTTTTGTATCATTTAGCCCTCCGATCGTAACTTACTAAAAAGGTAGTTAAAGTACAGCCTTTAGAACTTCTAGAAAAGTAGCCAAGTTTAAATTAAAGCAAACAAGTGGAACACCCGTAAAATGAAAAGCCCATAAATGATAGACCGCTTGGAAATGAAGGAACTGAAATAATATTGCGAAGTGCACTCTACAAGTCAATCTTTTCCTTACAAATACATTATACTGCTCAGTTTCGACTGCAACCGACGATTTTAATTAAAACATTCACCGTTATCGGAAAGAAAATTCTCCATTCGAAGAAAAAGACTTACTGAAAACGATTTAAAGAAAAAAATACTTTGCGCCCTCTTTTTCATCCTTAATCTGGTAATTGTCGGTGGATTTTTTGTTGCTTCAAAAAACCTACCCTTTGTGGATTTATACCCTCGCACGTGCATCGACGAATCTTTTTAACCAATCGCAAACATGAACTCCGGACCCGGACTGTGAATTGTATATGACGAAATATTGTTATCTCGACATTCGATCGCTGCTTACATGCTCGAAAATCACTCAGCCATTATCTGCCTCGATCTGGGTGATGAATAATGAATACAAATGCTAAATAATACACTGCAGGAAGTTTGGATGGCCAAATATTTATTCTTGCGATCGTAAGCCTAGCAATTGAGGATGAAAATCAAGGCGATTGCTTTAATAGGATTGTAATTAAGTCAAATAGGGGCGAAGTGATAATTGCGGGAGGGGTATGCAGGTGCAAAGATAAGGGCGTAACCTTTATAACAGCTGTTCGATTTGAATAGGAAATGGCTACACGCCTAATCCACCCGTTGAAAAATAAGAAGTAATCTATTTCTATGTCTAAACAATAAATTAACCAGGAGGAGCAGATGCTTCTTTATTATCGTAATCATTTTAAAACATAAAATTAGTACTAAGTCGGCAGCTGGTTATGGTACGATACAATATGGTGAATTTATTATTATTATTTCATAAAGTAAACCTGCAGTGGCCGGCAGAATGTTTACACAACAAGTCGTAAGTAGGACCGGCAAGCCGCAATGTTAATAGAACTGATACCATGGGATCTCGAGCAATGCTCTCTAAAGCCTATTTGAATATTAATAGCCCGCTCGTATTCGTTTACGTATACATACACAAGCTACTCATATACATTACCTGTTGGGGGCTTATTAATAAAATGCTTTAATGGCAAATGACCACAGAAATTTGTTAAATTTATTAATGGTTCCGTTATTTTGAGTATTTTAATTTCCAATATGCTTTTGAGATAATTTTCGTAACTGTATTTCATGCAATCAATAGAGCCATCGACTAAATCCCTCCTTATTTCAACGGGATGAACAAAAGCCAATTCTGTTCAATAATTCAAAAATGCCTATTGTTTTCCGTAAACTTTTTCTTTCACAGGTATCCGAAATTACGGATTCCGAAGATTCGACTGTAGGTTAACGATAAAAGACCAACCATCCTTCACTTCCGCTCCTTGGGACTTCAAAATCCTTTGATAAATTACAATTTCATCTCTGGATTTCGAATTTTGTGCGAACTTAGAATTTCACCCTTCGATTTTTGGAGTCCTTGGGGTTCTGAATACATCCCCAGTAGCGGTAATCTAGGGGCCAGGGCCGGACATTTTGTGTCAGGGGTTTTTTAATTTAGAGGCCGCCTGCTGCGAACGGATTATCAGGCAGGGAGACTCGTAATTAGTCGTCGCGTTGAGGTAGCTCCCATCCTCGGCTTTGTCGACTTTTCGAAGATTAACCGCCTGTTGTGTACAAAATCATACATTTTGTTAAAATGTGCTTGACATTGTAATGTTACTTTGAACACCTCTCTTCTACTTTTATCACCACACTTTTCTTCTTTGGTTAAACCTTACTGAATAATAACTTGCTGACAGGATAAAAAAATAACTTCCTGTTTAAAATGTTAATAAAAACTTAACATTTATGGAACAATTTCGTAAAAATGAATTCATAATTGAATACAAACAATATCGAAATGCACAAACACCTAAAAACAATAACCATTATTGAACAAGTTTCCCGCTCACCAGCCCTGCCTCGGGGTGAAAATAGTGTTGTGTAATCGTGGTGGAGCGATATCGATGTATTTTTCAATGAGGTTTTAACTTCGTCAAAGAGAACACGGTGGAGAATTATAAGTGAATTTGTCCTTACAAACTGGGGTTTAAATGGGTTTATTTTGTTGTGTTAATTTCTAAAACTTATGTTAAAAAACAAAACATTGTTATATTACTTTTGAACCCTTTCTCTGCTTTCTTTTTTAAAGTGAATTATACGATTTTTTCAAAGTATTCATATTAATTACATCACTAGTCCCTGGCTATGGCTTCAAATTCACGAGCCGTCATGAATTTGTGGAACATCAAAGCTAATGTCGCCTCGTGGGAAAGCAGAGGCAGGTTAAACTCGTTTTATTTTTTTGTTTGTTTTGTGTCTGTTTGCGACGGTTGCCGCCGGATTATGTGATTATCCAATGCACTCTCCTATTATTGTTTTCTTCAATTGCAAACGGCGACGGTTTATTTAATGATTAATCACTTTCTACCTTGTTAATTTTTAAGTGATCGTTATTTTTAATGTATTTTTTGAAGTTCAATATTTATTAACTCGTATATCAGTAGGATAGTAGTGAAATGGACCTGTAAGCTTCCTCAGGGCAAAGGCTTTCTTTTATCTCCAGCAAAGGCTTCGTCTTATCATCAGTTCATAATATACATACATATACGTGCTTGATATAATTTAATATTACTAACCCAATATTTTAACATAGAGAACGTACAGCCCATACAATTTTACAACAAATCCCAACCAGACCAGTTATTAAAACTGTTTATAATAATAGTCTTAACGTAAATACTAGTGAACAGTTAACACATTTTTTCTCTCATAGCATACGTCACTCATTCATGCAACGATAACATGTGTAGTAATAGTGCGTGGTACACAATGGATATGGTAATCGCGAGCTGAGATTGCGATTAACAATAATAGGCCTGGCCAGCCATGCGTACAGCTGATCGATACTCAGCCATCTGGTGTGTTCTCGCACTATGAAAAATGATTCAGTATCTAAATTTGAATTTCGTATGAGGTTTTTTCTCTTCTTGTATAAGCTTATTTGATGTATCGAGTTACTGCCTTCCTACGTCTACAAATTTGCATTGACCAGGGACTTCAAAACAGTGCGTCACTGCATGAATTTTGGATGTATTTGGGTTGGATATGTTATTTTTTTCGCTAGAATCGTCAACACATTTTCTATTCTGATGTTTTGAATTGTAAAGTATAAGATATATTCTATGTGTCTCATCACCTATAAATATTTAGTTACCTGAATATATTTAGTTTGATTTGCTGTCTGAATGGTTACAAATTAAGTCTAATTTTTCGCAAACAACTGTTATCCCCTGATGTGTGATCAGGTCTCTCACTAGACCTCAACATTGCATTAATGAGGTACACCAACAATGGTATTTAATTCCAAACTAAAAGATCCAATATTCCAAAGAATGATTTTCAGAATATTTCCACCCTTATTCCCAAATCATAAGTTACAAATTCCAATTTCTGCTCATTAAGTAAACTTCTGATAAACATGCTGCTGCCCTTAAATCTTATTGCTTAGCTAATAAAGTCCATTATTGTGCTAAACGTTAACAAAAGATAGGGGAAGCTTCGAAGACGGGGGTGTATTTTTGACACGTGCACTCGCATTTTGCGTATTACCTAAATAAATAGAAGCTCTTTCCTTGTCATGTTTGCGTTTTGAGGTTCCCATCTCACCTATTTTTCATTTCTTAATTTTTATTAAGAGCTTATAAAAGTTAGATTTTATCCCCTGTTCTTTTTTATGCGCAAGTTCATTTTTCTGGGGCAAAATAGGGATGAACAGACATGAATGGTAGAGGCTTATGTTCAGTATTGGACATCCATACAAAAATTTGCTCTTTTCATAAATGTTTAATCAAGCATACACATTTACTTTGATTCATGTATCTAAAATTTGATCCCCTAATACTGAGTCCTATGTAGTACATACACTTTAATCCTCTAGATGCCTAGTGCTTAGCTGTTGACCATATACAGTGTGTACTAATATGCATAAATTAGCATAATCCTCTATTTGTGTGAGCACGTGTACAAATCGCCACGCGACTCATTCAGAGCAACCCTTTGTGATGCCATTGTCGAGATACTGATGTAATGAATTTGATTTCATTCATTCAACTTTCTTTTTTTTTATTTGCAAATGTCGGTCGCTGGATGATAGGGTTGGACAGAATCGATAGTGCATTGTACTTTAAAATGTGGGACGTTGTCTGATATTGTGAGGGTAGCTTAAATTATTTATTTCGCTGACCTGCGGCTTTGGTCTTTCTGGCCCCTTCTTATTTAACCCCTTGAAATACTTTATGCCCTAAATAATTTCAAAATGAAGTGCTTTCAATGTGCTTACCTACTAAATAAAACGCCAATTTTATAGGTTTCATAGTCTAGAACGTGATTAAGTAATATTTCGCAGTTGATACGGAATAATTTACTTTTTATCTAAAACAGTAAATTGATATAACTTGTTAAACTCAAGTTGACCCAGTTTTCTTTAACGATTTTACCGTGACTGGCATTCGTATCAGGCATGCATAGTATGCCGAAAGCTATTTTTTGTATTTCATGCATTTAAACTCAGGTAATTTGTTAATTTACGTTATGTATATTTTTACTTAGTAACTAATAATGAATTCTTCAGTAAAATTATTCCTTTACCTAATACAGTAGTCTTAATATAGTATTACTATAGAAAGAGCACACTGCCCAGAAAATGAAAATTTGTAGTAACTCACTCCAACTTTCTAATTCTAAGTGACAATTTAACCCATATCTCAAGTGACTTAAACAAATTAAATTCTCACGGCTGTTAAAACATAGAGTATTAGAAGTTAGGGAAATAGCAACAAGTTGACCGATGCAATAATACAATGTTGCGTAAATCGTGATGTCCTTGTTGGACGTTTCGTAATGTTCCCGAGCAATCGCCCGTAGCGGTTGACGGGTACGTGAGACCCCACCCGGTTCGTTCACACACCGCCCCTTGGACGCCCTTGTTTCAACACTCCCTGTGCCTACACTGGATCGTCTATTTTTGGGATCTGTCTAAAATTGGAACTATTTGTCACTGATTTTGGAACAAATGTTCTTACTAACTCAATTACTTTTTGGAAATCTTTATTGATCACGTTAAGTACTTACCTAGCGAATTGAACATTTTCATTCTGTATGGGCTATTTTGTCGGTCCGTGTGTGCTATTGTCTGTATTTTTTGTCTTCATAGTATTAATTTTATCTTGATGATGGCATTGTATTTTACCATGATCACGAAAAAACTTACAAATCATGATAATTCTCGTAAAATCGTAATCAAACCATGACAGTTTTAATTAGTCAAATTTAATTATCCTTTCTTATAAAACACTAGACAGGACATCTCCAATTAAGTTGTTTGGCGCCAGTTCGTCATTAGAATATCGAATAAATACAATTTGAGTGTTATTGTGAGTAACGGGAGTTTTGAAATGAGTCTCATGTCGCAACAGCCAACTGATATCAAAACAACACAGATGATGACTCTTTTTGATGTGAATTTTATTACCATTATCGTTTAGAACTATAATTTGTATGGAGACATGATTTTGTTTATTACTCATTTAGATTTGGAAAAACTTTATTGATCATGTATCTGTTGTGTGTAGGTTGATTTACATTAATTTGTTATTTATGTATTAGTTCAGTTTGCTATGAAATATTGTTAATTAACACTATCTATTTTCCGTTTTTCTTTCGTGAGAATTTTGGGATAAAAAGTATCCTATGTGATATTTCCGGCTAAAGCATGTGTGCTTATCAATTTCGTATAAATTTATCTACTTACTAGATATTGTGAAAACTGTTGTTTTGGTTACTGTTGCTGTAATAAAAATTACTTATGAGTTTTTCTTCCATATCTTTAATGCACAGACTCGTTACAAATTTGATGTGTGTAGATTAAAAGTGAAAGTAGGTATGTTCCCATGATTTTTCTCTTGAATCGTTCTATTACTTTATCCAAACGAAAAAAATATGATGGTAAATTTTCCCATCCAGTATACCATATTATGTCTTTGTAAGCCAACCCTCGTACTTGTATATTGGGTTACCAGGGCCAGAGTGTCGCAGGGGAAGCCGGGTGGGCGGGGCAGCTGATATCGACTTTGCTCCTTCTATTGATCATTTGCCGTTTGATTGATAGTTTTTAATTAAACTGATAACGCACTCCCCGCGCGTTAATATGTTGACATATGCAAACATAAATTATGATAAAAAATACAGGATATCCTCAATATTGTATCTTTCATTTTTTTAGGGTGACGAGGAAAATGGTGATTTGTTTAGTGAAACTAGGACAAGTCTGATTATAATCTATTAGAATTGTATTCGTAAGTGGTAATTTTTCCGCAAATTAGATTTTACTAATTTGGTGCCTTCTACAGGGATTTTTTGGATGAACGTCTAATTAAAACGAATGTAGATGAAACCGTGGGCTAGCTACTTTACTATACGATAAACCAAAAGTAATCCTAAGGTCAGTTATCACTTGTCCATCGCCCCTTGCGCTATAACAATATAATACTTCTCAGTAAGTTTCCTGCTTCAATTATTGTAATAACCATTTGTTTTGGGGGGTGTGCCAAATACGTAAGTACTTTTATCGATTCGTTTTTTGTATTGCAATGGGAACTAGAAGCTGTAGGGCTTAGGTATGTAATTATTATGTTAGTCGTAATTGAAAATTGTAAATTTGTGAAGGGGACGCAGAAATATTGTATGTGGAGATTATAATGTGCGATATTTTTGCCAATGCAGAAAACTTGTAGAACCCAAACGTATTTTTCTCTCTTTCTCACTCTCTGATATATATTCGTGCACGGTGACGCCTATTTCTATAAGAAACCATAGTTCATAGGTAAGTACTAAAACTTATCACAAAAACATAATAAAATTATTAAAATAGAAAGACATAAACAACTTAATATGTCGTCTCCTCCCTGTTTATACATATTTTTTGTCCAAAGCTAATAATTCACCGTCACATTCATATACATATAAATTTACAAGTTTAATTAGTATGAAAATATGCAAAGACATGCCTCATCTGGTCGATTCTCCATTTCATATGTGCGAGTCTTGTATAAATTGGTTATTTTAACCAGTTGTCTAAGGTTTCAAATTAATTGACATTACTCCCTTGGGGGAATACAGAAGTTCCTGTGGGAAAGTGGTGGTTTATAAAAGTTAAAATTTGAGGACAGCTGAATTTTCTGCATTAAAGATTGTGAAAAATAGTCCTGTCATAATCAATTAGAAACTCAGTTATTCTTCATTTAAAACTGGCATTAATCACTTAAGACCTCAGCTGTTGAAGGGAATCCCTCAGAAAGACACTCTCTCGTCTAAGCAACGGCACAATGACACGACTTTCTATACTCTAGGTATCAACAAACACTAAATCTTATGTCAAGGTGATAAAGCAGAGAATCGACTGATAAATCATAAAATTGCCACTGAAATACAGTGGCTCAAATTCAGGGATGTCATAAAGAAATTCTCTTAAATCATTGTTCATACTTACGTATTTAAATTATTTTTTAAACAATATAAACACTTGATGGCTCATAAAATTCTCGCAAATAAAATGAGTATTCACATAAAATCCAATCGCCGTTAAAACTGGTACTCCATTCGGTACGCATTTAGGTATAAGTCCCAAAATTAACTCGATCTTGATTTACTACTTCGAAAAATCGAAAAGGTTCAAATGAGAATTGGAGGCTGGGAAGTCGTTGCCTTTTGGAATATTTGATGTAAAAGGAACAAGAGTGGCAACTGGCAACCCTAATCCGAGGAGCAAGGGTCTGATTGCTCATTAATCACGGACGGGTGTAATTACCGCGCCGGCGCACGGCCCAGCCTAACGTAATTTGATTTTAGAACTTAGAAATAATGCATCGCGACGAAAATAGCTTTATAAACACCTAATTCTTATTCCAATTAGTGGTTTCGTGTCGTGGATGTCTGAGCAGTGAGCAGACGACGCACGATGTCTGCCTTTCAACTAATAATAACATTACCAGCGTTGAATAATTAACTGTACTAACAAGTTATTTGAAACCGAACTTTGCTAACTATCGAGATGCTAACAACCCTTCATATTAAAGTTATATTGTTAGAAAACTGAGATCGGTGCAAACTTTGATTGTTATTAGATTTACTAGCTTCAATTAATAGATTTCGTCTTATTTTTACAAACTCTTGTGTGATTAATCAAGTCTCGAATTGTTATTTTCTGAAGTTCTTTGATAGCACTCTCTAGTTTCATTTTGTATGCGATTATTTTATAAATGAATGAACATCATAGATGATATATAGCTTTTAATGTTTGACCATGGTGTACCTTTCAGCCATTGTCTACCACCTGCCCCAAAAACCGGATACAATAAATAACAAGAAAACAATACTTTGATCCAACCCTCTTACGGAGATACGAGTGGGTCTCGTGCCATAAAATAAAAATACCAGACGACACCCCTTTCCTTCATAAGAATACGAAAAATTCACATTTTATTTTTTAATAATAAACTAAACGGATATTTAACCAGGAATTTAATATTAAACGTGATTTATAGACAAAACTCAACGCATGCCATATAAAAGATTCTTTCACGCTCAGTTTGTAGAATTCACAAATAAATGACTTCCTTCCAGAAACGTTTGAAAGTTAAAACCGTCACAAAATTAGCTCAACAACTAATAAAGTATTTACAATCGTATATCACTAGGGAGGTGCGGTATTTGATCACGTGGATACGAATAGTTAGACCATAAATCGCTGCCTACAAAGACACGGTACAAGACAAATGCGAGGTGTTAGCTTGCGGCGTGTTCTAACTGGCTTGTTGACTGGAAATACTACAACAGGAAACGATCTTACTATCTGAACTAGCGAGAATAAAGTGGATTAACGGCCAACGGGAGATCGGGTCCTACTCTTTGTTTATGTGGGTTTATGGACTAAATCCGTTGAAAGAGCCTGCCTTGTTTGGTCTCATAATACTCCTATTGTGTAAACGACAAGTCTCGCGCCTTTTATTTCATGAACGTTCACTTGTTTTATTGAATATGTTTTTCCGTCTTTCAATTACTCGTTCCGAGTTTATTCTGTTCGGCATTCCAGTGGTTACATTTTTTTCTTGCGCGTATATGTTACTTTATGTGTTATGTCAACGTATTGATTCGAGTTTTGATTGCTCGCTACCAATCAGGGTGTACGCGACAAGCATATTGAAATAATGTAGTCAGAATTTACTTGAAACAGGCTGATTTATTCGTACAACGTTACTCCCGTTTATTTGCATCATTTGTCTTTAGAGTATGCATCATTTATCCACTGCTATTAAACTAAAGCATCATAGAATTCCAAGTAGTCATGTCTTCGCAATTAGAAATCCCACAGTAATATAATATTAATATCTTTAGTTGAATCGTTGAATCTATTATTCAGTAAAATTAGAATAAATTAAAGCATGTTAAAGTAGATAAAAATATTGTTAGAGTCATTGTAAGTGTCGTTATTAAAATACAAAAGTACCAGGCGTACAGAAATAAGGAGGAAGTTAAAGTTGCCGCAAGGGACCAGTGGGGCCCGAAACGCCTAAAGAATATTAAACAGTGAACAACTTCGGAGGTTTAGAACGAATGAATTTACTTTTTCTTCCAGCAGATATTTATACAGAAACATCAGAATAATCCAAATCGAACAGTATTTTTACCAATTTTTGTAACTAGATAATTCTTTGATCACTGAACTCCTGAATTATTTTACTAATGTACGAGAATCCACTAACTGATTTATCCTTGTTTGTTACAGGTAAACTTTGAAATTGTATTACAAGGAGTTTGACGTGAGTAATTTTATCCAAAGAATCCGAATCTAATTAGCAGTGGTTTCGAAGTGGTGCTAAAGGCGTAGTAGACTTTTTATCGTGTCTTTGGGAGAGACGATGGATCGTACGACAAAGGGACGACAAAAAAGATGTAACCGTCTTTGTTAAAATTAATTCACATCGGTCGGTTAAAAGGTTTCTGATTAGACACGCTGCAACGTCATTGCTTCACATAGTTTACATTACACAGTAGCATAACTTTTAAGACGAGCAATCTTGTTCAACAATCCAATATATTTATTGGAGATAATTAAGAATCTGCAGTAATTAATTTGAGATGCCTTACAATAAGCCACAAGTAATACAAAACAGGCATTCAGAAAATACAAGAGTAGCTATGTATGGAAGAGACGATTAAAATGTGTGTACTGCATCGTTTTTACTGTGACAACAAAAGGTTCCGAAGCTAATCGGAGTCCGGGGTCAACGACAGCCAGGTACGGTCTCGAAGTTTTTGTGTACCTCCCCCTCCCTTGTAGGAATTCCTCCCCCTCGGGTGCTACTGACTTTGACTTTAATGTCACACTTCCTCTGCATTTTAATTCAATTAGTGTGCATCTGTTGGCCGTCACGCTAGTTTTTCTCAGTCGCTCGACTTTTAATTTGGTTTGTTGTGGCGCCAGATTACATTATATTACCGGCTGACATTTAATCTTCATTATCATCAATTCCCTTCTCACCTTTCATTTATTACGTCTAATTCGTATGCAACGAAATTCGAACATTCATCGTTTATTAAAAGCTCACTTTTAATTTGAATACCTTTGAAATATTATTCCAGGTTTTGTAATTTTAATAAGGTGCCGATGCATTGATTTTATCCGACGGTATTTTATGTACTGAAGCTTTGAATAAATATTGTAGTAGGCGTATTTAAATATCATAACGTTCTCACATTGCTTGCTAACGTACGTTAATTAGTATTATCTTTAGTTGCATCATGAATTATAAACTAATATCAATTCATTTTCCATTTATAATTAGGAATTAATAACAGATAAACTTTATCAGAAACATTCATCCAATCAAATATTTCAAGTGTTGATTTGTAAATTGTATGTATCATCGGATAAATATTCGCAAGATTTGTCTAAATTGCGTCACGAGCAAATTGTAAGAAGGTCAAAGAACTGGACTATTAGAGCTCGCCCACAACAACAAGTTCCCATAGAACAGGACGGAAATAGTACTCCGAACGATTAATACGATTATTACTCACAAGTCTTACTAGCGCGAACATACCATTCACTAAATTCGTTACGAATTATTTTTTTCTATTTCAACGTCATGGAATATCGACTTGAAATTTGTTAGTCATAAAACTTTGTCTATCCCAGCAGGGCATGTGTTAATGACGACCTCGATGGCAGAGTGGTCACCATACCGTACTGCCATCCGTAAGGTAGCGGGTTCGATTCCCGTGCGGGGTGAATATTTGTGTGAACCACAAATGTTTGTCTCGGTCTGTGTGTGTGTGTGTGTGAATGAGTGTGTGCGTAGTTTCTGATACCCTAGATACAAGCTTCGAGCTTAGTTAGGGGTCAGTTACTATAGTGAGATGATGTAGTGTAGTGAATGTTTTTTTTTTTATATTCGTTAATTCATTGACCGAATCTCTGGAGTACAAAGACGTCATGTTTAATGAATGTGAGGTAAATCAAAGACGGAACAGACGAGACATTTTTAAACTTTAAAAAAATTTTGATGCGTGAAATTTTAAAAAGATTAATCCAGTATACTTTTATATTGCGAAATGGAAATTCCATGATTCATTTTAGCTTTTTGATTGATTGATGACCCCAGTCACAGAGTGCTCACTATGCTGAACGTCCAATCAAAAGATTGCGGGTCTGATTCCCGACTGTGAGGTCAATATTTGCTAAATCTACAAATGGTTTCCTTGCTTTAGCTTGGCTGTGTCTATGAATGAATATGTTTCTGATACCCACCCTGGATACGGAATATAAACTATAAGAATAAGAAACAATATGATTCAATAGGTACATTGTTTTTGTATTCAAAATAATACATATTTATCAGTTAATAAGCACTTTATTATACAAATGTTAATAAATTTCATATTAAAATTAAATGCGTCCTATCTCGATGTTACATCTTTTGGCGTACAGAGTTTGATTATGAATATTTTTATTAGCCCAGCTGGGGTCGCGGAATATTTGTGAATAAGTTCTTATGAAATTGTATCTGCCTTGTTTTTGTATGAAGGCTTTGTTATTGTAACTGCAGAGTCATTATCTTTATGCTAAGTAATATCAGTTTTGAGAATTCGCTTTGATTTCATTTCATAACGTCATTGTATTGATCTTTTAAATGGCCAATGAAAGTATAATTCAGATAAAACATTTTTATTTTTGAAATCCGGTTTCGGATTGTAACAATTCTTCTTATACTTTGCCTTATAGATAGGTACGACAGTTGTTCATTCATTATTTCTTTCCATAAATCTTGAATCACCATTACGTATACAATACATTCGCATCAAACATTTGTGATGCAAAATAGTTTTCTCTGAAATTACATGAATATCTCAATCTACGAATGACATTGATTGCTTATGATACAAATTTGAGGCGATTCCAATTCATATTTTGCTTAAATAACTTTATTATGTATATGAATATTGTTGGAATTTACGAGAATTATGATTTGAAATGGCGTTCGTGGTAGTTCGTCGTAAAAATCTAAGTTTTATTTTGAAATGTTCGGTCGCGTTTGGCTCGGCGCAGTGGTGCAATGGCGTTGACCCCTGCTTTGTTTACTGTCCGGTTTTGTACGCCTACTGCGCCATTCTCTACTTGTTTATCTCTACCTTGTACTGTTGAAACAGTAGTTGCAGCTGTATTGATAAACGGATCACACTCGCTCGCATTGATTCATAAATCAACAATGACTAATCTTACGTTTTAAGAACATTGTACAGTATTAATGTTTAAAACCTGAATAACAACTAGAACTTATTGATTGAAATAGTATTGGATTAGTAAGACTTTTTGGGATCATCAGTTATAATCATATTAAATTTAAAAACGTTTCTATCAAACAAATTACTAAAATAAACCAATAAAAATATGATTCGTATTCGGAAGCGGTTTATTAAAGCAATAATTGAGTTAGATGGCGTGTACTGTACTGACGTGGTTTGACAAGTCACGCACTTGAAAAATATCACCTCTGTGAGAGAGTAAACAACTGTGCATCTAAACTAGGCACTTGTGATTTGTGGGATATGCCACTGGAGTGAGGAATTCAGGTGGGTGTTGCTATACTGGATGATTACTGTCATTTGGTGATCGACACGTACACATTAACATGCTATAGGAATTCCTTAGAAAATACTTGAGTTAGCTACATAGCCTACATATAATGCGGGACTAATAAGTAAAATTTATAGTAAAACCTAGGCTTGTAAAGTTTAGTCGAACAACGCGTGAGCGTTTTCATTGTTTTCCAATACTTTATTTCTCTTTGCACTCTCATTTTATGAATCCAAATGTAATTTCGAAAATTCCCAATCCTTACAATTAAAATCAAGTTTTGAAACCCGCGATGATCTCAGGTTTCCTATTAAAGGTCCGCGCCAATAAAGTAGGCAGAGTTTAAACGGTCGATGCAACAAAGCTATAAACCACCTACGTTTGCTGTAAACCTTCGTTGTGACTGGTGCAGCCCAGGGTCGTCATTGTAGGTCAGTGCAATGCAGTCGCCACTCGAGACGCCTTCTCGTGTGGCTGCCGGCGTGGAACAAATTGTGAGACGGAGCGGAATCTACTCACGTTAATAACCACCATTAGACGCATTATGGTCCTAGAACAACACAAAAACACGCAACTAAACCCTCTTCTAGGAATATTTCAAAGTTTTATCAAATCAAATGTGTCTGTTAACTGATCATGGAAAATTGATAATTTAATAGTCGCGTCTCGGATGTGTTGTAAATGTTTAGTTTTATTTTAGTACCGTCAATTTGATGAATTTAAAATTATCTTGATTCTTTCTCAAAGGAAATAAACATTTTAAAATTAAAAGTTCAAAGCTTGCACTATGAACCGTTGTTTCATAGACGTTGAAAACAGACGAGTGAATGGTTGTAAACATCCTAGTTTATGGTGCATGCGTTTCTTAACCTTGGGATAGATGGAAACTAATACCAATACCACCGTGTTCCTTTATTTGATTTCATATCTCAACGTTAAATATGCTACCTTTAAATCGCGCACTGGTTAACTCTTTCAGCATCTAAGATTTATTAAAAGAGCAAGGTTTTACGCCAGGCAGACGTAATACAAAGCATTGAGATTTTCCATTTTGCATAATAGTTATTCTACTTAAAATGCATTTGGTTGTACTCGTTACTATACTAGTTATACTCCCCTGTTCTGGCCGTAATATCGACCTGTGTCCTGGGTTTAATCTGGAACTTCCAAATCACCTTAATACTCTTAAATCAGTCCCCTATTTTGGGGTATTTGTTAGTCAAATCAGGAATTTTACTAAATATTCAAAAGCAAATTAAAACATTTTTGAAGTTTTTATAAAGCAATTATTTTGTTTCGGCATTATTTAATGAAAAATAGTTGGAATTTTATACGAAGGGTATGTTCGTTCAGAACATACTTAGTCAATATAGTTCATAGGTTGTTTTATTTTTCTATATTCCTATTGTATAGACAGGTCTGAAACCCTTTCCACTACGTTTTTCTTCACATTATGTCCTGTTAAAGCCTGCAGCTTGTGACATCTCTGAGTTGCAGGTTTCCATGGGTGGCAGAAGTTACTAAGCATAATGTTGGCCAAACGAGCTGACGGGTTACATACATGTATACATAACAAAATATAATTCTCATACCACTGTGGATACGTAACCTTATTATTATAAGCTCAATATATTTTTAGTGCACCACATTCAAAACAATAATAAAAATATTTTCCAAATGTTACCATAATGTAGGTTACTTGTTTAAAAGCTTATCGATGTTGGTAAGTACTAAACCGAGTATTTTATTTGATTTCCAAGGTCCAGAACTACTGCATATTGTTTACGGAAATAAATATAGTGAGACGACATCTCGTGGGTTGATTTGCATTCCAGTGATTCTCCATTACGGCACTTGTGCGCTGACATGTTTATTATTAGATACTTTTATAGGTAATGTAGGTTGAAATACTAAAGGAAATTTATTGAATTTAACTGGTTTGTCTCTTTTGTAAATGCGTTGGGTTTGATCGTTGTTGATAGCTCTTTTTCTAAATGTGTCTGTTTTGTGGTAGTCAGATTATAACTTGTACCCGATTATACATTGTATTATTTGCCAAAAGTAGATTATATGATGGATGATAAGAGAAAATATCGTTTGATTTTAATAAACTTACAAATAAGTTTTCATTATGCGAATGTGTGCGTTAGTATTTTATGATCCGTGGTGTAACCGACTTTCGTTGCTGACGGTACCCAGACCATTACATTAGATAACTGCCAAGTAAGAGAACGTCGGGTATTTTAAAAGCACCGATCAGATTGGCTACCAGCCACATGCAAATTCTGCATTATTTGAGCATTCTAACCACATAAAAAGCCTTTTCCAGTATAACAAGATTATAACTCAGTGTAGTTTTCATTTTATTATTCCTCTACATTGATTTACAACGTTCCCCTTAGGAGTCGACTTTCTACGAAACGTCCTTTTGTTATAAACGACTAAGTTTTTCTAAAAGGCTTTGTCTTTGCGTTTCTATTGTATTTTTGTTGCTCAGCTATAAAATAAACAATTTACTTTTACTGCCCGCTTGCCCTATTGTTGTTCTTAAGAAATTTTATAATATCCAATTGATAATTTTGTAACTATTTTCTGTTTACTATTGTCCTAAACATACGTTCACCGTTTGTTTTTGTTCAAATCCCATGTTATGACGGAGCCGTTTTATTATTGCGATCGTAAAATGTCTGTTTAGTATTACTCCACCTATTTGTATTACAGGACTGAGCAAGAACACTTATTTTATTTAACTTGCCTACACAGCTAAACACTTGGACATTAGAATGTAAAAACTATGTCGTATTCTAGGGTTTGGAAAACAATATTATATGTAGGCGGTTAGATAATGTTTATCGCTAAGTAAATCTACTTGTTATTAACAGTATACTATCTGCTTTTCGCTTTCAAGTACAAATTCCAATATAAATGTACCTACTGACTAAGACTTTGTACCAAAACTATTCAGAATTTATATCTAATCGCTACATTTACACAATTTAACTGTACCAAGAACAGTATTGTGACAGAACTATTTATACAAAATAACAAGCGAATTCTAAGTAAAGCTAGTTTATGCATGACTTCAAAGTTTTGAGATGGTTTAGTTAGTGTGTAAACTAGGAACGTGAAAGCGGGTATTTTGGTCCATGGCCATTGCTCGGCGAATGCAAGGCCCTGTATGCTGTTGCAATACTTGCACTAATGCAACCACCACGGAACGATCGTAGACCGGTACCGATTATATTCGTATCGAATACCTAGCCTATTTTGCATATGCGAAGTCAGTACTTGACAATTTATGCTCGTGTTTCAATCTTTACACGCTGTTCGTATACTATTTTACTTGGTCTAACATTTGGATCAGAAACCATGATAAGTAGTACTGGTACACGAAGATTCTGCTTATAAATTAAGACATTTTTATACAAATCAAAACATTTATAAGCTGTTGAAGATGTTGTTTTGAATTCAAGTAATATATGCGCTTATCAAATGCATCGTAACGGCAGTAATACAGAGATCTAAAAGATTATTGTACGCATACGTTTGGCCAAGCAACTGCAGGCGGTCAGCTTGTTATTCTATCTGTCTACAATTTTACATAACACTTTACGAATGTATTACACGATACGTATATTTTATTACCAGTATACGTTCTAAGTACAAGGTACTCACGACGGGAGGTGCAGCTAATTAAATTCTATGTTTAATATACTAATAATGTCGACATGAAACCATATACAGCATAAAATAAATACACTCGAACAATGCCCCGGTTTCAAGTTAAAATATGAACCGCAGTCGAAACGTAAGTGTAGCTTAAAATTACTATTTATGAGTTGCCAATGACATGTACAATCGCTCCCTTGTTTTATGAAGTGCATTTCCCATGTTTTTTGCCTTGCTTCGTTGACAGGTAGAATCGTAAAAATTTGAAGTTACGGCCTCAAGTGTTGAAACATAAATATATTGAATGCACTCCAAGAAACTAATCATTTTGATGTTGATAGATTGGCGAAAGTAAAATTTTAAACGGGCACAAAATATCGCCTGGAGGTTTCCTAACGTATTTCGGAAACTTACGAGCGTGAGGTAACTACGTAGTTATGTACGAGTATATTGCCATAAAGCCTGGTCATTCTTAGTCGTAAGCTGACACAAAGCCTCTGCAACAATGAGATTCAAGCTTTGTTGTTTGGACCGAGTGTGGGCGAGACGCGTATTTATGAAATTGCCTGCTTAAAATATGAAAAGCCTCAAAATCTCATTCAAACGTAAAACCAGACATGTTCACAAATCTTCATATTGCATAAAGACGTTTCGGTATCTTAATAACTTCACTAGTTGTTAGACAACGTGGCAACGACGAGTTCGACAGTTGTTTCCCGAGATGTTTGTTCTGTCGAGGAAACAAAGGATATTGAAGCGTTTACTGGTGCAGACCCTTGCGGTTTGCGAAACAACACTGCAACTATCACTAGCGAGTTTCCTCGTCTAGCGTTTGTAGATCTCTCGTTTCATCGAACTGCAGTCAGTATCCTTAGATGCAAAAGTTCTACGTCGACTGGTTACTCGAAGAACCGGTATCTACAACCCAAGGTGTCTAACTGCCATTGAAGTATAATATTAGTGACTGTTAGTGTTTATTGATATGCAGTGTACGGGTAAGTATTCATTCTATATGTACTTAATGATAGTAATTAATTGGAAGGGAATAGCTAAGCGAGTGTATGTAAACAGGTGTAACAATGTTGTGTGCAGTGCATCGGTTCTGTAGGGTGCGGTCGGTCATCGTACGCTCACCGCGGGCCTGTCGTATAGGTGTCGCGCTCTGGTGACGTCGTCGATGCTTATCGGCACTCAATTAAAACGTTATTTCGCGACCTGTTGCTTCCCTTGCCCCTCCGTAAGGAGGGCGCCTATCTATCGCTCCACCAAACCGACAAACCCTTTTGGTTCGCAGATTTATTACTCTTGACCCGAAACGAAACCGAACGCTGTAACGTTATGAAATCGAAACAGTCTAGACGGTAGATGTATAATCACAACTGTTTAGTTGTTACGCGAATTGCACAACAGAGGACGCGTGATTGTAGAACACACGATCTCGATATCAGAGCGCACGTGTTTTCCAATAAAAACTTTGGAGGTCAAGTGTAGTAGGCGTATTTATATCTGGACGAGGCTGTGAGCGGGGGCGGTCATTAACTGGGTCGCGCTGGGACAAAGACCTCCAGTGCCCGCGACGAGGGGGAAAATAGGGTGGTTTCGCTTTCCTCGCACTTCGGGTGAACTCGTAGAAACCCGACGTAGTTCGGAATTCGCGGAACAACCCCTATATTTCCGAGAAATACGTGAAAACAGGATCGACAGACATGGAAATAGCTCGGTCAGGGTTACTATATTCAGGTGTATTTTATTTATGATTTCACTGTTTATGTTTACTATATTGAGTCATTGCTCTCCCGGGTTACTTATCTTTCTTCATTGTCATATTTAAGAGGTCTATACTATATTATTTCTTTATTAGTATGTTTTGATTACTGAATTCGAAAGCTTTCGTTGTTTTAAATTCAGTGCAAAATGTTAAATAACCACAAAATAAATTAAGAGAGTTCATATAAATAAATACCTGCCAGCCAGATACGGAGCAGGCGAAAAACGCTTTCCTCAAGGGGATTAATTTGAAAGTTCTCAAGCGTTAATTCCAGTTCAGGGTTGCTTTCCCTTTTTGAGGTTGAATAGGGAAACGTGGTTTGATTGAGAAGTCTGAAAACGTTTTGCTGGCGACGTGAATTTGTATTGTACAAATTGCTATCAGATTTGAAACACGAACAATTTTAATTGTTCCTCGTGTAATTACGTTAGTACATCGATACATCCGTTTTGTTTCGGTGCTCCGCAACACGAGGGTGACCTGACTGAATGAATGCATAATATTATTCAATTATGCAAATTGGTGACACGATGACGCGTCGAGACGACAACGACCCGACGCAAGTCGCAGGAAATCAGTGTCGTGTGCTCAAGCGGAGGGCACTAACGGACTCCGACGAACAACCACTGACTGAACAATTACATTATAATGTTAACATGAATTGGTAAAGAAAAATAAAAAATCCAACACATTTATTGGAAAAACAATTTAAAACCCTGATTAGTCCAGTTTAAAGGAGCCTTAGATACAGAAATACAAAATCATGACATCATATTTTAACCTTTCAAAAACGTTAATAATAACTTAGGTTCCAAGACAACTATTGATTACCTATAATAACTTAGGTAACGTCTAGTGCTTAAGGCTAATTTAGGATATCTGAAACGAACATCCATTTTACAATCCTAATTGACCTAAAACGATCCACGAGAGCCAGTCTCTATTTCGTAATTGTGTACAAATTTCGCAAGTTCCAATGCCAACTTGTGTAGGAGACGCGGTACTAGAAGTGTTATTGATCAAACTGTGTCGGTCGTCAGCCTAATGGGTTTAGATATAATGGATGCGACAATATTATTACTATCGACTTTGAAATTGTGGTTTAAATTTATAATGGATTTCAAAGTCTCAATTTTGAAATGTTGTATTGGATTTTAATTTAAGATATAAGTACATAAATTCAGTTTTAATACAGCCATTATACACACATCAAAAGTGTCTAGGGATCAAGCATTTTTATGCGGATTTCTTGAGATTGAGATGTGGCTTTGTAATAAATTTATGATTTTATAAATTTATATGGATCCTTTTTGGTGCATTTCATAATTTGAATCAGGAACTGTGAATCAAATTCGAGTAAAAGATGAAAATCAGCTGTCAATATTTTCCCTATAAAAACATACAACGCATTGAAGACATTATTAGTGCTACTGTTTCCCTACTACTGATTAAAACCAACGTTATTATGGAGCGGCGACGTCATTTAAGCAGGGAAGAAATGCTCAGAGCCGTGGGAATGATAGAAGCTGGTTCCCGGCAACGTACTGTGGCTTTAGCTCTGAATACAAGTCAGAGTGTTATCAGTCGACTTTGGACACGTTACCGAAGCACTGGTACCGTGGCTGAGCGCCATGGAGGACGGTATCGCTGCACCACACGGAGACAAGACCGATACATTCAAATCTTAACTCGAAGAGCTCCAACAATAACCGCCATGATGTTAGCCGTGCTGCTTCATCACTCTTCAGGGAACTTAATTAGCGACCAAACAGTCAGAAACCGCTTGCATGAAGTGAACCTTCATTCCCGAAGACCGCTACGGGTACCACCTATAGCAATGCACAATCGTAGGATTCGATATCAATGGGCTCTTGAACACAGAAATTGGGCAGAAGAACAATGGCGTTTCGTGTGCTTTTCTGATGAGTCTCGTTTTGGTATGAGACCGGATACAAGACGTATACGACACTGGAGAACCCCTGGACGCCAACAGCGATTAAAATCCTGCCAGGAAGTCCATCCTTATAGTGGTGGAACCATCATGGTATGGGCGGGTATTTGGATCGGCGGAAGAACTGAGTTGATTTGGATCAGAGGCAACCTCAACGCTCAAATTTATGCTGAGACGATTGTATCAGACGTCATCGTTCCTCTACAAGTGCAAATCGGTCCCTTATTTCAGTTAATGCATGATAATGCACGACCGCACACCGCAAGAGTTGTAAGACAGACTCTCGCCGCAGCTAACATCAATGTCCTGCCCTGGCCTGCTCAGTCGCCAGACTTGAACCCGATTGAGCATGCATGGGATATGCTACAGAGAAGAGCTCTGCCGAATATAGAGGGTATCCAGTCGCAAGAAGACCTTTTTTTGTTGTTGCAACGAACATGGGCGGCCATTCCACAGCGTGATTTGGATGAACTCATTTTGAGTATGCCAAACCGATGTTCTTGTGTTGTTAGTGTTCGCGGTAGAAACACGGATTATTAATTGTTTAAGTTACCCAATAAAATTTTAAAGAAAACTGTTATTTCAGTCTTTTTTTCGAACTTTAATGTTAGTGGTTCAAATGTCAAAAATCCCTTTATTAGGAAAATGGCAAATTTCTTTATTAATGCAAAGGTGACTTGGTTTATCGTTACTGTGACAAACGAAAACACTTTATTTGATGAATCCTTAAAGAAAATTTTAATTAATATCAATCAGGAGAAAAGTTATTGCAAAAATATATGTTGATCCCTAGACACTTTTGATGTGTGTACTTAAATAGTAGCAAGCCTTGTACATGTTGCATGGTTAAAAGAAACTTCTGCAAGCAATCAATTTTAAGAATAATCTTTTTGAGGATTATAAAAAATACATAGTTGAGGTTGAGGAAACAGGTATCTTGTAAATCTCTCTATTTGTGTCGGATATTAATAAAAAAGAATAATCATATTTCAATGAAACCCACGGTCGAATTCTGCTTATGCAAAGCCAATAGTTAAACCTGATTAAATCAGCCGTTTTAAAGATTAAAATCTGAACACCAAGCCCGATATTAAAATGCACATTCTCAAGATAATGTAAGTAGATACTAATTCCAGATTTTAAAATAGTAATTAACGGTATTTGTATCGTAAATCTACACTTAAGAGTCTCTAATGTACCCTTCAATGTTAGAGCTATAACGTTGACGACAACAGTATCATTATTTGCTTCTATAGTGTTATTAATGTTTACTATTTCAATTATTAATGGTAACGGTTTTGCATTAGTTGAATGACTGCTATTTATACACCTATTAATACTTATTACTTCATAATGTTTGTTTTCGTGACTGACTTTATTATTATTGCTGATAGTGTTTCCCAAGTTACATTTAGCTGTATTTTCTTTTAGTCTAAACATGCCTTTATTTGTTACATTTAAAACACTCACCATAAGTGAATCAAGTTATAATTTTGAATTCCATATTATTTAAGTTTTACCAGCACATTCGATACCATATCATCATATTGTCAAACCAACATTACAAAACTATATCAATAACAATGATAAATAGTTAATTAAAAAAATCCATCGCAATAAATCATGTCAGTTCAATTAGATTTGTATCCGCGGTAGGCTGGATGACGCGCTTGGCCAATACTAGTGGCACGTTGGGGCAGGTCAGTGATCGCGATTCGTTTATTGTACATCTCGTTGGAATCGAATGAGATTCGCTTACAATCGAGACTTACGACCGTTCTTACTACAAACATTCACGATATTTCTCGTTGCGTACTTTCTTCTTCATTTAGTAGTAGACTCTTTCCCATGCCTTTTTTCTATTCTATCTTTTATTTAATTTATCTCAATGTCAAATGTTTTTATTTCTTTCTCTTATCAAATATCAATTACAAATTATCTTAATAATTAATTACCAACAACTTTAGTCGTCCGTTAAATTAACATTTCGATTACATTTACTCTATTTGCATTTGAATGATTTCCTGTTGTATAGAGTCACACAAGACTGATCTTTGATAATCTTGTTACTCGAACTGCTACTTACCAATAAGCTTCTTTATCTCATCCTCACTCAGAGTGATTTATTTATGGTCCATCTCTGTGATAACCGAACGTATATCTGAATTTGAGCTCGTTACGTCCCCAACAACGAATGTGAGTCCGTCTTATCAGTCGCGACCAATATAAGTTTATACCTTATCTCGTGAATTACAGAGCTCAATATGTGTCGACGGGTTTACGAGGGGATTCGAGTGGAAAATAATTTAAAGGAATGTGCGGAATAAAAGTTTTTTTCTCGTAAAAGATGTACAGAAACTTTGTATTTAATGGAATGTGTTCAAATATTTGACGTGCTTTCTACACGTAATCCTTAATAATGAATGTATTGTTTAGAATTTTAAATTGCATTTGAATTGTATATTCGAAATGCCTTGCGGGCGTATCGTCAATTTGTTTTTGTGTGACCTCTTCACTTCGCTTTCTGATGCTAATTAAAAACGAGTTACAAGTATCACCACGTGTCTCCCCAATCGTAGGATTATCTTCATTTATTACGACTTTCTAATTTACAACACATTAGTTAAATTAGTATTGTCGTAAAATTTAAAAGGCCACCAATAAAAGTATTACTGCGGATAAGCATGCTGTAACTTTGTCATCAATAGTTTGTGTCGTGGTTGCGTTGGCAGTTATAAATTGTGATTTCAGAATATATTTTCTCTAGTATTATCCTACCACTAGTGTTAAAATGATTTAAACCAAATGGTTGTGCAAATAAGTTTGATTTACCATCGATACTTTAATTATAAGCATCAAGATTTACGTATCATATCCGCTGCATAATTTAAGAGACTATTAAGTTTTTAGTATTTATTTCTACAATATTCCTTACTAATAAGGCGTGTTACTCAACTGTGAAATATTGTAATGTTATAACTAGACTGCTAATTAAGCATAGCATTTCATCGTAAAAGTTATTGCGATATAAAATATAGTTTATACCTTGCTATGGTACTTATTGTACAAGCTTCCTCGTATAGCGTTACAAGTTTTTGTAACAAAGCAACAACAGTACCACCAACAATAAGTCCACGTTTTCAATTTATCAGATGTTTAACAAAAA
Source organism: Timandra comae (assembly GCA_958496195.1). NCBI lineage: Eukaryota > Metazoa > Arthropoda > Insecta > Lepidoptera > Geometridae > Timandra > Timandra comae. The sequence goes on from OY292359.1 coordinate 2,128,897, forward strand.
CTGTATTGTCGGGCACATGCGATTTGAGGCCTAAATTAAATGCATTAAGACGTATTCGAGCACAACGATCTCGATACGGCACTTCAACCTAAGTCCATGGCATGTGATGCATCAAGTTACACCAACAAAGACGATTGATTCGCGCTCTCAGGATCAAATGGGGCGAATTTTGGGTGCAGGCTGGTAGCGGGTGTGAGGTAAGACGAAGAGGGGGCACGCAGGGGCAACAATGCGGCCCGGGTATCGATCCGCCCCCGCCCGCGCCGTCTGCCCGACAACGCACCGAGCCTACGCGAACACTCGCTACATCCTCCAATACTATGCAAACCTGGTACTTTTGCTTTCTACTAAATTATACACATATCTCGTTGCTATGTGCGTTCAATAGCACATGTATAATATTCATCATACTATACCTACATGTAATTGTACTTGACAATTGTCGTAAATTATGCTCTATTGGAAATTTTACAGTGCAAGTTAATCCGTAAACCAACATTTATAATAATCCCCCAAAGGGCAATAGCGAACTGAGAAGTACCTGATAGTTGAGCGGCTACCGATACGATAACAGACCTCCAGAGGCACCCTCGTTACAATAAGCCAATATTTGGGTTAGAGGACAATTGAACCCCTGCTTTGCATCTTACGCTCTGATAGAATCCCTTCAGATTGTGTATTTATCGCCCAATAAGTTTGGGACCTCATTCAATGAATTATTGTTGTTTGTCAGAAGTTCGAGTAAAGGCTTTTGGGAAATCTTCCGATACAATGTGCATTTTTATTCCCAAGTATCTCAATTAGCTTTGGAATTAAGTCTCGATCAAAAAATGAAAAATAGAGAGCATAAAAATAGAGGCGGGACGTGGAGGGCGTTAGTCAGCAAGTTTTGAAGAGCGCGCATGTTCGGTTCCGACAGCATCTGGGTTAGGAACTAGTGGGCGTCGCATAAAGGGACGTTGAGATGCGAGCCGCGGCTCCGGCCAAGTTAGGGCGCGTTAGTGAAACCTAATAAAACCCGTTATGGTCGCTACGTGACGCGTGCCAGGATAATGAGTTTTCGGAGAAAGCCCGACGCGTGGGGACTTCTCGGTACAATCCACACTCGCTAACTAAATTATAATTATACATGTAATGTGCATCATTTGATACACGACGTACACTTTAAAAGTTTTAACCACCCACTGGCAAGCGTGCTTCAAATTGTATTGCGCCGGAAATTGAAATGTTGCACTGTAATTCGTTGTTATTATTGTTTTTTGCTCTAAAAAGTGTAGAGGGTTCAGAAACATACTTATTTCTTCGAAATTTTTAAAGAAACTTAAATAAATATTTATCAGAAAAATGTTATTATTCATTGCAAGAGTTTTTCAACGATGATCCACTAATATGATCTCATACAATTTAAGGTTGATTATTAAATTTTAAAGTTTATATTATAGATTTATATGTAATTTTAATAGGAATATTAAGTATTGATAATTTTATTTGTAATTTTTTCTCTATCTTATTTTATTATATTCATGTGTCTCGTTGGTAGTGCCCAAACAGGGTCCTTAATGTCTATTTGTAAGTTGTTATTATGTATTAGATATTAAGGAACAAATAAAGAGAATTTTATTATTATTATTAGAAACATGTTAAAAATAACTTAGTATCAAATTAGATACATCCCTAAATTGATTTATACCCTTATCCATCGCCAACTACATAAAGTGTCTTCCCAGTATCGGCGACGAGTGACGCCTGTCCAATACGCTTCCATTTATACTCATCGTTAATACATTTTGGGTCCATTTCTCTTCACATGCTGTAGTTAATTTACTACAAAAAATGTCTTGTTGAAATAATAGGGATCAATTTGTTTTGAAGCACTTTTTCAGCTAATTTTAGTAGCACAGCAACCTTTTTGATGCGTGTACCAAATTCCTAGAACAATTTTCACCGCCGGAGCTCGTTACTAATAGTCTAATCTAAATAATAAACGAAACCTAAAGTTTTCCTAAAACTAGTTTTAAAATAATCCAAAACTATATAACGAGAACGAAGTACAAAAATCAACACGATGTGAACCAATCAATTACCGGACCGTGAGCCACCTCACTGTTTGTCATTTCAATTTTAAAAGCCACTCTCAACCCTTTTACTGGGTCCAAACTTAACATTCCCAACATTCCATGGACGCGTAATATTGTTCAGAAACATCTTTTCTCTCTTTCTATTTCCCTAGTTTACCCCCTTTCTCATATGACACTGCATTTCAAAGTTTTAAGTCATGGACTGTAGCGATGGTTTTATTTATGTTCTTTTTTTTCAAGGTTTCTTTTTCTGATGACACTGGTCAACAAAATTTTAACTTTGTCGTGCCACACGGACTTCTTTGATATTTTTTTACTTTAACTGGTGATTGTAAGAGATCGTAAACATTTAAAAAAAAATCTAGACAAGGATTTTATTCTATTAAGTAAGTTAAAATATTAAGAAAAAATACAGATCTCGTAAATCAAAAGTTATTTTTTTTATAAATTATTTAATAATCTAACATTTTCTAGAATATTTAGCTTCTGGTTGGTCCCTTTTAATTGTCCAGCAGTAATCTGCTAACATATTTGGGCTCCATTTGCCCTGGTACCGCTTTTCCATATTAGAAATGCCCTGATGGAACCTCTCACCGCGCTCGTCACTGACAGCCCCTAAATTGTCAGGAAAAAAACCCAGATACCAGTCTAAAACATGGATCTTAAGTGACATGTTGCAACCCAATGCTTGATATGACAATAATAGCTCGATAACCAACTCTCTGAAGCTGTCACTCTTGTGGTTACCCAAAAAAATTGCAACAAATTTTTTTAAATCCTTCCATGTAGATTTTTCTAAATCGCTTAATTTTTCTTCAAATCTTGAATCTTTTATTAACTCTCTAATTTGAGGGCCAACAAAAATATCCTGTTTCATCTTTGTATCACTTATTTTAGGGATTTTTTCTTTAAGATACAAAAATCCACTCCCATTGCGATCCATTGCCTTCACAATTTTTTTTAATAACCCTAATTTGATATGCAATGGTGGTAGAAGCACATTATTTGGCTGTACAAAGGGCAAATACTTTGCCCAGGAACTAACGATACACGCCTAGGCCATGTTTTTTTTATATAGTGATTAGTTCTGTATCGGCTATCCCATTCACATAAAAAGCAGCAGTATAAACCAGCTGAAGTCCAGATAATAGTGCAACAACTTTAAGATCACCGCAGATTTTGAAGGAATATGTACTGTAATTTATTTTTTTATGTAATGTTTCATATTTTCATAGGTTTCTTTCATATTTGTCAAGTATACTCCCAACACAAGATTCGTAAAATTTCGTCGTTGTTTTTTGAATGTAAGTTCTCCGCATACATAACAAAAAGAGTTAGGATCATTATTATACTTCCTTGACATGTTCACAGGGTTAATAAATCACAAAAAAAGTGTTTAAATTCAACGACAAATATTTTTATAACGATTTACTTGTAAGCGTTTCTGTTAATTTACTGCCGTAAGACTAGTTATGAGTATTACCGTATCACAACAAATATGAGGCTAATTGACATATGGAAATTGTGATTTAATAATGAGGGTAGATTGATAAAACAAAATTAGCTATCAAACTTCGTGTGGCAAAAATCGTGTTGACCAGTGTGATTAATGAATAAATAATTGAGTTTTAATTAATGTTTACCTTATCTACGTATGATGAAAAGTACATTTTATTTTAAAGGAGAATGCGGTAACATGTATCAATCGTAAAATGATCCGCTCCGTTGATCAATTTCATAAATATCTGCCTAAAATTTCAAGCTTGCAAATATTATGATGACCGGTTCCATAGGGTTTTTATCGAAACCTGATTTATTTTGAAGTCATCTCAGCAATGTTTGCTAATAATAATAATATGTCATAAAGTTTATGACTGTCGGAGCTTTTTGAAAATGTTGGAGTAATTTAAATTCGCTCTCGTCTGTGCATTGTTAAACATTTGAATGCATACGAGGGCCATTCCGCTCAATTAGCCGCGCCGGCCGGGTTTGTCTACCCGGCAGACGTTAGAAATGTTGGCGGCTGCTTTGATTAAAATTTGATTGGGATCTGTCACTCACTCGACGGATTTGGAACGTACGCGTATTGATGTCAAACAAGTGTGACTCCCAGCTTTTTTGTTTATTGCATTTGCGATTTTAGTTTTATCATATCGTGTTTTTATATCAATCGTTTTTAATTGGATATTCTGTTATATATCCAATTTAATTTGACATTTCAGTTTGACTAATCAAACTAATTGCCAAACTTTTAATACAAAAGGTCTCGCAACTGCTTTTTGTTTTGGTTTTAGAGTTACAATAAAACGTGTAAGGACACGTGAAATAAATTATTAGCTAATTTTCGTAACAGCAACGTTTTGCAAGTTTGGAAAGAGAAAAGGGAGGCGAGACCACGGTTTCTCCCAAACTTTTTCCAACTTCTATAACAAGAAACAACTCCAAAGTTACTCGGCTTTCATAATATATGTCCTAAGAAACATTTCATAATTAATTTTCAACGATAAAGAAAATATTTCAAGTTCAATTACAACTTTGAAGGATTTCTTCACGGTTTGTAACACGATTTTGAGTAAAGACTTTTTTATATTTCATTGTTAAAAACGTGAATTAAAGTAATATAAATCTACTTAAATATATGTAAATAATTAGTGTAATAAAAATTAACGTTTCGGAAATACAACTTGGCTAAAGTATCGGCTCCTTTACCAACTGAAATGTTTAATTAAATAACTCGTAACTACAGACAGTGGCACTCTAAACTAGCCTTAATTAAATGGAGATATTAAAACAACTTCATTCAATTTAAGTTGAATATTAATTGTCAGGGATACTTTTATTACTTGTTATTTTAACTAGAAAACGTTATTTAACTTAATATTGTAGAATTATATATTAACCTAAATTAATTAATTAGTATTTGTATCTATGCAAGTTTTTTGTTTAACGTTGGTAACACATTTTGTGGTCTTAAACCATGTACAAGTACATGGTTCACTAACGAAAAATTGGGCAAGCTATGTGCTTTCAGCTGTTTCTCCTTAAATAAAATCATCAGTGAGAGCCCTATGCCCTGCAGTGGGTTCATAAAGTTACATTAATTTTATTAAAAAAGTAAATTGATATAAAATAATAACTTGATCAGTTGTTGAGCGCACTATTTAAACAACCGTTTATAGTTTCCGGCGTATTGTTTTGACAGATGGCGACATTGGCAGTTCACTGTACAAACTTAATATTATAAAATCAAATTCACGGTCAACAACCGTGGAATATTGATTCTTATGTGTAATAGTATAGTGACGTAATCCGATTGTAGGCACGTTAGATCAAACGAGAGTTACGTATGAGAGGCGTGGTGTCACTATTTTTAGTTTTATGAGTTCAGTCCCCTACGGCCCCGATCTCCCCTCGTACAACCCTGTTCAAATAACTGTGAGACATCTTTCACGTAGTTTCTGGTAATGTTTAATTAATGCTTATCATTTATCAGTTCACATGTTATCTAAACCTTGAACTTGCTCTGACACAATTAAGATTACTAACAAACAACGGTTGTTTTACAACTAACCTCTATTGAACTCACGAAACTAATGAACTTGACTTCAATTATTTTGTTTATGTAGGTATTATACTATCGAATAAAATGTTTCTCTAATCTTTTACGCAAAAAATGTTTGTATACATTATAATAGTTGACATATAACGCATAGGTATCGTAAAATTCTATATTATTATTTCGACTTACAAATAAAACTATTGTATTAAACTTGACAGTATTTCGAAGTCATATATTAGCATATCCATGTTCAATGCAAAACCATCTTCAAGAATTGTCAACCGAACCCGAAACTTAACTCCAGAAGCACCCTTAACTTTCAACAGGCTTGACTTCCACAAAGAACCTTCGAGAACTATCGCCAACCAATACACACCTACTAAACAGTACGTGAACTGACACTTGACACATTTTCAGAACATGACGTCATATTGTCCTAGTAAAGTGGTCTTGGGCAGCGGCTCCCAAACTTCTGCAATGACCCAGTCATTTTAGTTATGTCCTTTGTGACCTACTTAGTAGTTTTATTCTAACGACACTCCTGCTAGCTGGTTAAATTTACTTAAACAAATGCTTGGATTGTATGAACTTTTCCAACTAAATTTCTCTACTGATACTTTGTGCCAAGTATGGTAGCTAGGTAGCTGCTTATTTTTACCCTAACACGGCGAAACCAAAGAATGTTTATGTATCTCATCATTATGAACATACATACTTAGACTTATAGGACCACGGTCATCCTCAAAACTGTAGTATGTTTATCTTCTCAATAATAAATGAATTGAATTGCATTGAATCTTATTTATGTCTTCGCTTATTTTTTATCAATTAATCCAAATTAATAGTAAACAAGATACCTACTAATAATCGAAACCATAACTACGACCGAAACTTGTTCTCAAATATTTACTACTACAACGAGTTAGTATTTTTTCGCAACAAACCAAATGGGAATCGCTGGCCTAGATTAATTAGGGAGTCGTAAAAGCAACATGTACTCGTATATGGCACGCTCTCCCCCACATGATTACTTGTGTAGTAATGGACAATTATTTCGGCAGTCGGTGGTCACACGCGTTGATCGTGCGCGCCTATTATTGTAACTGCAGAACGCGTGGCTCTCAAGATGGGTTACGGTCTGGGGTACGAGATAAAAGAGGGTTTTGGGGTACAATATGTATATAAATTTAATATTATGCTGGATTCATGTTTTTAAATATGAATTTGGAATGGAAAAATAATTCATTTTTGCATAGTGAAGATGGATGGTTGGTTTTTTAATGTTTGTCTCTCTGTTTGTTTGCAATATACATTTAAGCTTAGAGTCTTTTAATTAGTCAACGGACTTTACGGCTTTTTCAGAATTTATTCTTATTAAGTTTATAATATATGATTAACACTGCAACATAAAGTACCTAACCTATATCCTCAAAAGATTTTCTACTTTTTAGAAAGTATTCAACTGCATTTGTAAACACAGCTTCAAAAATCCGAAAGAAAAGCAGCTAAGACACACACATATCGCGTGATCTGAAAGTTTGCGCCACATTATGTCGATAAGGCCATGTGCGACACCGCGGGAGTCTGCCCCCCTCGCTGGCTATTTTCATTTATCACTGGTTTAGCCGCACTAAGGCGACCTTACACCGACGCCAACTTACCGTCTGAGTTCTTTTATTCGCGATCACTCGTGCTTTACTCGATTTTTAAGCTCGTTAATAAGGGGTTAGGGTAGTTATTGATTTGTTGTTAAATTGATAGTGTATTTTCTGGGTACTTAGGTCCAAGTAATAAACCTAGCTTGGTCGCAACTGCTTTAAAAAACGGTAGAGCATTGATTGAATTAATAATAATCATTTTAAATCGATCAATATGAAACTGAAAGCACCCCACTTTGCAACATACATGTGTATATTAAATTAATATATTTTAACATCCACAAAAGCTCGTTTTGACTTTACAATTAAGTCCCGTACACAATAGACGGTTCCTGAATAATTTAAGTGTTACAAATACCTTTGACCACCCCTCCGGGGTGAACACAAGTGGCATGTACCTATTTGTCTTTAAACAGAGCACTAATAACTAACTTCATTAACTCCCCCAGCTCGCAAACGATCTGTCAAATCAGTGCACAATAGGAACCATTTATCGATCCGACACTACTGGGGCTAAGAAATCTAATACAAGTTTTTTATTACTCGCGAAACGAATGAGGTAAAACGTGTTTGAAATAGACAGGGGATTAAGTATCCCCTCCGCTCGTACGAGGGGTTGAATTGAAACATTGTGGGGTATACACTGTTTGGCAAATTTGACCACTTTTTCGCCTTTTCGTGTTATGATTATTGGTGAATGTGGTTTTATACGATACTGGGTCACCTTTTTTGTTTGATTATTGATATGGTCACTAAACAATCTATTTAACCAATATCAAATTGATAAAGTCCACCAACATACATGATAAAAGTTGCTAAAAACGTGTGACTCATTTTTTGTACGATTAAAATGGCCATGAACGAGGTTTTATTACATTTTTGACCGATTTCTTTAAGCCATGGTCAGTTTAATACAATACCTCTTTACTTATTAAAGTGCTTGATGAGTGTACACGTCCGTGCGTGCTCTCTGTGTGGTGTTGCGGATCTCATGGATCAATTTCACGCGGATCGATTACTCGGCAAAAGACAAAAACTTGTTAGGTTCAGCCACAATGGAGACTAGTTCTTTTGAAGTATACTTTTAATATTTTTTTCATTTAATTTTTAAAAATAATATTGTAAACACAACTTCCTTTTTTGAGATTTAATAGTCTCTTTACAACAGCATTAATTTTCAATAAGAATGACCTCTTTAGGGAATGTTAAGAGTTTTGCTCCCATACTTAAGGCCCATTAAGTCTTTAAGTTGTGAAGTTTCGTTTACAATCTTTTGTGTAATACAATAGAAATATCTGACTATACATTACGGACAGTAAAAAGCAAATTTTTCCACTGCTCAAGTGTCTGCTGTGGCTCCAGGCGAGGTATCGTCCGGGCAAACATTCGTCTCAGCAAACAGAGCCAGGTACAAACAGCTGGTCGGGTTTGTGCCCGGGCTATTGTGTGCGCGTGCGACGTTGCCGTACTTCCTCCTGGGAAGAGCGACTACCTCGCAGGGCATCTACTTAATATTACAAGCTTTTCTCTAACGTGCTTTGGTTAGCATGTTTGAGGTTCGGACGTCTATGTTTAATATTGCCCAGTAAACTGAATCGCATACAACGCAGGAACTCCTCATTTATATACTGGTTATGTATATTAGATTGTGTATAAAAACTGATTCACATAACTCGCTCTATTTTCTGTTTACGCCACCAAACTAGTTCCATTCAATAGTTGTATTCAAACTAACGGATAGTAATAAGATATCTTCTAAATTTATATCGAGAATTTCTCAAATTGCGATCAGAAACATTGTGGTGGCTGTCTTAACGACGTCAGCTAATGTTACTTAAGAAACTCTGAATGTTATTAAACCTCTATAGCGCTATAAAGATAGAGGAAATTCGAGAATTTGTTACAAAATAATCGTTTCCACTAGTAAGTAAAACCCGTGGAATCGTAAAAATAAAAATATCAGGCCCATAGAACTGAATGACAAAAGTTACTTTATCTATGACCGTTTTACAATGATTTACGAAAGGTTTTTTGTATCGTTAATGATTGAGATAAAATTCAATACCTTAAATACATTGTATACTATTAGTTAGAAACATTAAGATATTTATGTCTCAGTGATATACTCGTATTACATAACATTATACCTATGTATTACAGCATGCACAGATGACCTAAATTAGAGATAAACCTAATTAATCACATCTCAAGAATGCAAATGAAATGAAATGGGCGCAGTTTTCAGCAATTTGTACCTTTCTAAGGTACAAATTGCTGAAAACTGCGCCCATACAAATACAATACAGTACCACATGAGTAGAGAACTGTAACAACACAGTATCTTTACAAACTCTAATCATTTAAAGATAGAACACTTTCCACGCGACTAAACCTTCCTACACCATCCAAAATCCAGCTACAACATATGTAGTTATTAGTACAAAATCTCTCAAGCGAACTGCCGGTTCATAGAATAAAGATTCCTCCTCCACCAGTGAAACATTTTAGTTATTAGTACAAAATCCGTGTGTGAGATGAGCGAGCAAACCCCGATACACCGGACACGGCGCTTCCTCACCCGTACGTATTAAACGTCCGCCTACCTCGCGCACTTCCTGTGTACGATACTCCACAGTATACACAACTAACTAGCGGTTAAATATAGCGGGGTTTAACATATAACTTGATGTAGTGATATTGGAGTCGGGTGTTTTTGTTAATCAGAGTCAATGACTTTCGGTAAAGTTTTGTTTATTGCTGAGGATATTCAATCGTCGAAATTATAGACATAGAAATACTTATTATGTTTGTGTCTGTGCCTGGTGCTAGAAGGGGCATATTGCGTTTAAAAAAGTATGTTTTCGGGCTAAAAGAATGTTAGCTTATCATCAATCTTTCAAGAGTTTCTATGTATGAATACGCTGTGCGCTTTTATACTGATAAGCAAAAACCGTGATAAAAGTGCCGCAATGAACTTAGCTAATGAGAAACACTCTGAAATAATGATTACGATATTGACCTTTTTAGCACCAGACAGTAAATATCCTTCTTTGTGGCATAACGTATGTAAAGAGACAAAATAATACAGTTGACTTTAAAAAATAAGCTCATAAGACCCAATTTGCGTGGCCCACAACATAACGGTGCTTTTGATACGCCTAATTCCGTCATTTGTAGGAGGGCAAGGTACAATCATTTGGTCTGACAGACGTGCTTTCTAATACGAAGTGATAAGGGTCATATTAATTTATCATAGTATACATTATTAAATATACACATAAGCTGGACCTACTAACGCCTCGCCGGGCAAGTGGCATGATAAACTAGAATTTCCCGGGATTGATTCCTAAATGAGCGCTGTATGCTATTTCCAAAAAGGCTTCGGCCTTGAGACCATCGACATATATAAGGCAAGCGTAGGCGTAAAGTTAATTTTACTTTGTTTTCTTTACTTACTCTATGAAAGTCAAATCAGTATAATGCTTTTGCAGCCTGCTGTGCGATCCTACAAACAGGCCGATATGTTTTCTTTATATCACAATAATACTTCACATGTGCACAGATATTAAAAATGCTATTATCTAGATACACATTCTATTAATTTTGGAAAATTACAACAATTGAAATATTGAATTAAAACCACTTCAATTTCATGTTCCTTTTATCATGGCCTATATCAGTTGGGTAATGTGGTGACCATTGTGGTATGCCGGCTTTATTTGTAGTTGTACTTTGTAGCTGATTATTATTGTGGTTTTATATTATTACGGAATGTTACATCGAAGAGACAATACATACTACAGATAGATGATAATAATCATAATTTATAGTGGAACGTCACGTCGTTAGTAACTGTCATATGTTAGATCCATTTATGTGCGATTTTCCGAACATGGTTCGGATCGCATCTGAGATCACCAACACGCACGTGGCATTACGTCTATTCCTCTACCTACAGTCTACTAATGTTACAGTCAGAAATAGGCCTTTGTTCTGAGTTTTAAGTAGAATATTTTTTTATGTTGCTAAGCTGTTCTTTTCTACTTTTTAACATACAAAATACTTCAGCTTCACCCATAAAATAAAGCGGTATCTTAACCTTATTTCGAGGACTAAGTAAAAAGCAAACCTTTAAGACGTACAAACTCCCAGAGCAAAAATATTTCTTCAAGGGTTTGATGGTTTTAAATTAGTTTAAGTGTTCTTTTGGGTGTGAAAAAGGAAGGGCGTTTCGGAAGAGGGTGAAAAATGTATAAAGTTCGCCTAGTAGGCTATTACGGGACTAAATTTGAATATGGTTTCTGATGATTTATAACTCTTCCTGTCCGAAGGGATTTTATTTTGAGATGCTGGCGTTGCGAGTGGTGAGCTCAGCGATGAGGTACCTGAGTGTTTTTGGAGGAGGTGAAACTTATTATAATGACAATAATTAAAAGCGATAGCTCATAAAAATACCATTTTTTTATTTAGTGGTAATGTATTCTGGGATAGACTTTTCAAGTAGTACGTACTGTCATTGCAAGTTATTTTTAAAAATAAATGCTACTATATGCTTTGTTTTTGAAACATTACCAAGATACAGATTACTTTACCTCGATAACAATAAGCAGCTGAAAATTTGACTTCATTGTTTCAAAAGTCATTGTATTTACCATTTACAATAATATTAATGTTATATTTTGTTTCAGGTATGTATCCCCGTGAGAAACGTGTCCACTTCCTCAATGGCGGAGTGACCGCTTCTCCGCAGCCACTGCCAACTCAGATTACACCCACACTCAAGTAACCAATAACCATGATGTGACTGTAAATGTTGCGAAAATTCACGATACAGTCAACCAAGATTATTTATGCCAAGATTATATATTAATTTTGAATGTATGCCGCTTTTTAAGCAGATGTAACTTGGTTTTGCGAAATTAGTTACGGTTGAAAGATTTGGCTTAAATATAAGTTACTAGCTGTGCCCCGCGGTTTCACACGCGTAGTTCCCGTTCCCGTTCCCGAGGGAATTTCGGGATAAAAAGTATCCTATGTCCTTTTCCTGGTTCTTATCTACCTCCCCACCAATTTTCAGCCAAATCGGTCCAGCCGTTCTTGAGTTATAAGTGGCGTAACTAACACGACTTTCTTTTATATATATAGATTAGGATTATCTGTGCTCAGTTTCGTGGTATATTTTCCAATTCTGTTGGAATTGTCAAAAAAATTGGAGCTCTAGTTTCACATACATAATACTAGCTGTGATCAGTGGATTCTCTCACGTTAAACCTAGAAGTTTTTCTTAATAAACGGATTATGTAATGCAAAAAGTATTTTCCAAATCGGATTAGTCGTTTCCAAGATTAACGCATTCAAAAAAAAACTCTTTCTCTTTAATATTAGTACAGATTTGTAGAATACTAAGAAATAAATCTTCAAACAACAATCGATTTGTAGACAATAACCCTCACATATTAATACCACCACAACAGATGCAGTAACATTTATTACTCTTGAAATTGGTCTACAAATTGCCGAAACCTACCCAGCCAATTCACTAAGGACGTATGTTCTGAACGGTTACCCACAAACTCCGAACATAAGACAAAGTTTCCGACAGTTAAATTAAATTGCTGACACATACTCGCCGTAGTCAGTTTTATAACACACTAATCTCCCAGTTAGTAACTCCATCGAGATTAATATGGATAGTCATATTCAATATTTATTTATTTTATTTGGGAGGCTTTACAGCTATAAAAAAAAGGATTTATAATCTAAATAACAAACAGCCAATAACAAGCCACCACAGTTATATTATTTATATCTTTAGAAATGTAATCAAGGTAATTTGTTTTTTTTAATTGGTACAGAAAAATTGGTTAGCATTGAAAAGAGAAGAATTTTTAAAGTATTTTGTAAGGATTACCTTTTTAAACATGAATTGGATACCTTCAATTAAGTATTTCCAGAGCTAACATTTCTTTCATAAATTGAATTCCCCACAAAATATTTGTAGTTAATTTGCTTTAAAAATACGCTAAAAATCTAACCGCAAGTAATTTCCAATTTCATTTGGATTTAAAATGTGGTAACATTTAGGACATCCATAAATGATGTTCGGTATTCATGTTGTTTAATACATAACTAGCGGTGCCCCGCGGTTTCACCCGCGTAGTTCCCGTTCCCGTAGGAATATGGGGATAAAATTATGCTAAAAACCTTCCCACTGATTCACTCTATCTATTATAACAAACTGCATCAAAATCCGTTGCGTGGGGACGGAGAAAGCGACTTTGTTTTATACTGTGTAGTGATAAATACATAATAATTCACTCAACGTATTTGGTTTCACCAGAATATATTCTCATAATGGTAGAGTACTTTAGAGAATATAATAATCATAAATTTGCAACATAGTACCTTCCTATAAAATAATTATTGATGCTTAACTCCTAACGCCCTGCGTGAAGTGAAATATGATAAAGCGTTTATGAAGCCAGACGTTTTATAGGGCTAATATAATATAATGTTTAATTATTCGGATATGTGTTGTAAGCAGACTCCTTAGCAACGTTGTTGTAAACAATATTTCGTGTTTCTTTATTAATGTCTCTACTTGAGATCAAAGGTCGATTATACGGTCTCTTACTTATTATAAAAAAACCAACCAAGTGGCGTATTTTATTTAGTAGTAACTCTGCCTCCTATCAATATAATATCTATGGTTACGGATTCGACTCCCAGCTTAACTTAGTTAGAGAGTTCGGGATGGGACGAGATTGCGATGAGTGATAGGTAAATTTTCGCAAACAAAGCCCTTTTAACTATCAATTTAAACATTTATCTTAGCACTAAATGCACATTATAAATGAAACTAACATTAAACTGAATACTGCTATCTAAGTTTGAATTAACAAGCAATAATTCATTCGACATGCCTTACTTTTTTCGTTTAGGCAGTGGGAATTTCTTAAAAAACAGTATCGTGACCTATTCAAGGTTATGACATTGTAACATATAAGGACACAGGATACATTTTGTTGTAAATTCCCACGAATTCGATAGAAATCTGGGTTATCTTGTCTAGTGTATGACTTTTGTACTTTTTGATAGAATAGTTTGGGCTTGTGGGTTAACTCTTGTTAGTTCCTATTGCTCCTTTTAGCTTATAAACCTTTCTCGATAAATGGGCTATCTGACACTGCAGTCATTCCTAAGATTAGTTCGTTCAAGTAAGCAAGGAAGCAGACAATCAAAAAAACTTTGTAATATTAGTTGCTATATATAAGTGTACTAATGGCGCCCCGCAGTTTCACCCGCGTAGTTCCCGTTCCCGTAGGAATATCGGGATAAAATTATGCTAAAAACCTTCCCACTGAATCACTCTATCTATTAAAACAAACCGCATCAAATCCGTTGCGTAGTTTTAAAGATCTAAGCATACATAAGGACATAGGGACAGAGAAAGGGAGGGTTTTATACTATGTAGTGATGATAGATTCTAGATCCCAATTGGGCCTGTAATATTTCTTTAGCAAATATCACATTTTTCGAACTCATATTTACAAATACCTTCATTTATTCCCATAAATCTTGGATATTATCTCGAATCACATTTTCAGCCGTAGATTTATAACGTGAATGCCGATCGGAATGGTTCAAGGTTGTCAAGGGCACGTAATGGGATTGCGTGATCGGTCGCTTACGACAATGGCGATAATACTGTTCATATTTTGAAAATTCTTTGAAGGTTTTTAGTAAAAATGTTAAAATGTATCGGCAGTAAAATCTCTAAGGCTTTCGCTCTTTGATGTTATTAGTATAATGAGGAGGAATAAGCGTAAGCTTGCCCAATGCGTGGTCGGTATCTCAAACCTAAGCCATGATTGGAAAATAAGAAACATGCAGGAGTTAACCGAAGACCACGGGCTTGGTAGAGTTAATCATATGTAAAAAAAGCAAAGAGTATGAAATGGAAATACTCAGAAAAGTTAAGTTAATTTTCAAAAGTATCCAAAAGACCATTTTTAAATACAATAACAAAGTCAAATGCTTAATAAACAAAATTTTCCCATACAAATACCGTTCATCTGCACATGTCACCCTAGAACTTGAATAATACCTAATGGATATGTCAATAAGAAACTCTACACCGAGCGAATTGAATTACTGCACCCTACGATTGCGTTTACACACTAAATATTTATAATTGGATATCTTTCCAAAGGGTTCCTTTGAATAAAGCCAGAAACAGTGTGTTTGTTTCGTTTTTTTTATAATGATTCACTTACACATCCGGTATTTTTGTAATTAGAGGCGATGGTGTACAGTTTTATAATTATATTCAACTCTTCATTTCTTAGTTACAGTTTAGTTTTTGCGGTATCTTTTTGTACAATATTACCATGCATACGCATTTTATAAAAACACTAATAATATGCTTGGCCTTTTTTACATATTGAAATTAGTATTTTTTGTTGTAAAAATTATTAGAAAAGCAAAAATATTCAGAGAGAAAGGAACGCCCTTGAAAATAAATTTATTACTTTTATTTTAGTAAAGATTCGTTGATTAGCTCCTATGTCAGTCGTTTAGAAACTGCAGTAAGTTTCTAAACGTTCTAACTTCCCTTTGATTTTGGTTTAGTCTGCCCGTGAGCGTAGAACGTCAAAAACATTTATCTTCTGCTTTCTCGATCTGCAACTAGAGTAAAGTACCATTTCAAAGAAAGTCAGAAAAGTAAGCATTTTCCAAAATCTTCTCATTATACGGTTAAAAGAAAGCACACATCCTAGAACACGTATCAAAATTCTTCGCAATTTCTGTTCAAAACTTAACGGTACATTAGCAGTGCCTTTAAATAAGGCAATGGATGAGAACGCGCTTCCGGACGTTCGGTCCTACCCGCAGCTTTGAACTTACACCGCACATGCCTACCTATAACAAAGTATGTAAGTACGTGCTTCTTACAAAGTATGTGATATAGGGTGTGTTCACGCGAATTGCAGTCTGCCAGTTTAAGTTAGAAAGCCTAACTGAGTCAGCCTGGATGTGGACACTGCCTAACTTAGGCTGTCATAAATCTATTGTTTATCTGTCAAAATTGATGGAACAAAAAGTAAAATGGCGATAGAATGTTAGACAATCTTAAACTTGGAAGACTTTGGAAGTCTAGGACTGCCCGAACAGATACATTGTATGAACGTACCTATAACAAAGTATGTAACATGTATGTACGTGCATGTATGTGTATTGCAATTAACAACGACGAGAGTTTAACGGCCCTTCTGCCGTCAAGTCGACTTAGTCACGGTGTTTCATATTTGGTGCAATTTTGACAGGTTTTTTGACTTGTTTGTTCCAAAGTTTTTTATTAGTATTTTTCGGAGGTACTGTGTTTGATTTGTAATGTTTTGTTTTTGTTCGAACCGATTTGGATCATTTTGTTTCTAATTAAATTGAAGGTGGATTAGTGTTTGAGAATTGAAATTAAAAGCTAACGATTAATGATTTGATTGAATTATAATTGGGACATATTAATCAGATTTAGGTAAAAGAGAATTGACGCATTTCTTTTTATCAAATTAAATCTCGTTATCAAAATCACTTTCCCCCAAAAATTCACGAAATTTTTGTCAGACAGTTTGTGAATTCCAAATTATGCTGTGAAGTTGCCAGATTTAATAAATAAATTCATTCCTCCACGACCGGCTCGTTAGTGTTGCTGTTAATTAAAATGAATAGCTTTGCATTCAATTTATATTTGGAAACATATTTTACCTTATGAACAGAAACAAGAGTAGACCTCTGTATCTTTGAGTAATTACATAGTTACGTTTAAGTTTTGTAATTATTTCATGAATAATGTTCACCAGCTCATTTTCTCGTGAGAACTATTTTTATACAATACAAATATAGTCAAACATCGATACTAAACTTTGAAAAATCATCGATAATCTCAACTTTATAGGACAGGGGTTAAAGTTCACAATAAACAAAAAAATATGACATACAAAATAGGCCTAGAGTTGGGGAACATTCCTAACCAAACTCCATATCGATAGTCCAGGAAACATTTGATTACTTCAGTTTCCCGTCAGTACTGCGATGTGCTCTATTTGTACTTCAATTAACATATCCAGAGCCTTGTGGGATCTTTGTTTAAGTTTCCATATTCAAGATGTTATCGTATAGAGAAACACCCGACATGGGTACCATTCTACGGTAGAATTTCTACCATAGCTTGAGTGAGTCTGCTAGCGACACGTTTCTATGACGCAGTCCTTTGGTATCTCAAACAATTCCGGGCCGTGTGTGAGAACAATAGGGGTTTCTACTTTAGTTTGCAATTGGAAAACGTACTCTGGAAACTAGATGGCGTTGTTAAAGCCAAAGGCTATACACGATTCTATGGTGTCGAATTGTAATGGATTGGAGTTTGGTTATTACGATTGTGTGATGAAGTTATTTTTTGTTTATATCGGCCTTTAAGATTCGACTGGGCAATGTCTTTTCTCTCACTGATGATATAATTGTAAATTATTAAAAAATTCTGATAGGTTTATGACTAAAATTTGCAATATAAGTCGAGAATTTGAAGATTTTACTTCTCGATTCCAAAACCATGATTCAAAATTACGAGTAGACATAGATTACGAAGAAACTATACAGTGAAGTAAATAAATGCGAATAAAAAACAGAATTACGCTACACCGAGTCAAGCATCACTCTGAAACAGAAAACAACCAGTAATTTGCATCCCGTCACATGAATATTAAAATTAAAGTCCTCGTTTAATATTCTGAAAGATCATTAACTATAAAAAAATGCATAAAAGTAAATATAGGTACATCATTTGTATTTATGATTTTGCCATTATTTTGGGTCGTAAAATAGGTAGGAATAAATAGAGGTATCGAAAATATGAATGTTCATATGAATGCTGTGAACGGTGCAGAGCAATTGATTGGAAAATTGTCACTGAGGACACGACGCCGCAATATTATCCAGTCGGACGCCTTCCGGTCGTCTGCTCTTTTTAGGTCCCACCTAATCTATAAGTTGGTGTCAACGCCTTCTCTATTTACAACTAGGTATTTGATCTTACGATAAGTTCACTAAAGAACTCCATTTGTGGATCTTTGGTCGCGCTAGACTGTCGTGTTAATTTATGTTAGTTGTGCTCCTAGTTTATGTGGTAAGATTACATAATTTATTCACCGTAGTATAATCTTGAAACAAATATGTCCAGGTCTGTTTAAGCAATATTGATTCCTAAAAATACGAGTGCATAACTCACAGTTAACAAAGAAACGTTAGCCAAAAGTGAAAATTAAACGTAAGTCGGGAGTTCATGACGTTTTAATTAACATTGAACTCCGTGTGTGGGCGAAACCGGCTCTTACTTATTCATACCCAATTCATACTCGATATTTGCACAACTCACAGTTTACACTTCCACTCGATTCTTCAGAAAAGGAATTACAAAGTAAATCCACCTCGTCGAAAATTCCTTCTGATGCAGCTTAAAGTTTTTAAATATGCAAACTTGTATATGGAGCGAAGGAAATAAGCTGCGAAGTAACGTCATTCTAATCGCAAAAGGTCCCCAATCCCATAAATATTCTATCTATGGAAGGAAGCGTAACAAAATATTTACGGGGTATAAAGAGCATGGAACGCGATGTCGTTTTGTAGGTCACAGACATGGAAAAGCGTTTCGCTCCAGTATAGTGTCGGCTCCCGTCGCGCCACACGCCGCTCCCTCACAATTGGAAATATAGATGTCTCCATAGGCACACACCTCCAAGTACATCTACACGGAGATCCGCCACAAGCCTTCCTTCCCCTTTAAACATCAAAGTGCATCATTTCCTTAACCATAAACCTCTTCTTTAAAAAATCAATTTGAACTTCCACTGAATTTTACTGGAGATTTAATCACCGCCTATTAAGAATGACGGCGTTGGTGCTGGCTGTATTTGATTAAGAAATCCGGTGTTCGTGTTGGTGCACAAATTATGTCGTTCGTCTGGTGATTTCGCTTTCGAGTTCGCTCGGTACGGTTACACAGTCAGAGGACGGTCGATGCATCAAAGACGAAAACATTGTAATGCGTGTAATTACCGGTCTAAAAGTAATTATATGTCATAAAGAGCAGGTCGTTAGCTCGGTCGTCGTGCGCTACAAAGTTCTTTGTTTTGTTCGTGATGTGTTTCAATTTATTGCGTGGTAATTTTCGATGCACTATTGAAATTGCGATTCGACAGTTTGAGCATACACTTGGAAATTGTTATGGGACAACATAATTACTTAATTTTATACACTGTAATTGTGATATCTGTCAACGACTTTTATGTTTGCTTTTTAAATTGTGGTTGACATTTTAAATGGAATAAATTGTCGATTTGATAAAGTTCCCGTTAACGTTCGTGTCACTTTTAAAACACATCTATCTACTTGATGTTTTATAAATTATATATTTTATCACATATGTAAATAAACTAATTCAATTCTATATTCTCCATATAGGTACTTATAAAGATATTTTTCTTAAACTCACATTTATGGTACTTAAACACATTTAGTTAAATATTTTGTTTCCTTCCATAAAATTTCACTACTAACCCATTTAAAATTTCTAACGTTGAACTATTATTATTGAGTGACAGTTTTATTACTCAAAACCGTGACTTATTAGCCTTAGCCAGAACGGTTTATTCCAGCTTTAATCCAACCATTTAAAATTCAATCTTGTACATTCAAATATAATACCTCGACAACCAAATATACCATTTTAATAACGCTATTCGTAGTTTAGCAGTCTTCGTTTAATTAACATATTTTTTAACCAAACGTTATATTATTATGGCCGATTCGCAAATCGTTTAATCTGAATGTGAGATGTAATCGTCTGATAAGTCGCCGGTTACGCGTGTAGCGTTCAAGCTCAGGTAGCGAGCCGACCTCGCTTCTCCTGTTATCATATCAAGTGGGAATTAAGCGTAATGTGAAACAACTTGAACGGGTCACACTGAAGAATAAGACTCCACAGAATCTGTGTATATTTAGTGCCAGTTTTGTGTTAAAATTCACACTAGGCAAACTGATTACTTTGGAGTAATCACTTAAAATTGGACCAGACGAACTCAAAAACTGTTAAATGTTCGTCAAGTACAATAAATGAAATTGCGTTCGGTGTTAACCTTAACCATTCTCCCTAAAACGTATTAAATAAAAAAGCTAATTCCATTAATTTTGTATAATAACAGTGCAGACGCTGTAAAGTAACATGTGTAAACAAAATAAACAACGGGTCTGGCGGTATCTCAGTCTGTGCCGGACTGCGAAGGTACAACGGAAAGCACTCAGGATCGCGTCCGAGTATGATAAATGTACAAGTCTGCAGCCGAAACTCGCTCTAATTCCTCACTTTGACCGGACCTGAAGGGAGGACCGTGTGGGACGCAGAAATATGACAGTAATGGAAAGATGTGACAGCAAAACCGCAAGGGAAATATGGCATGGTAACACACGTGTTCAATGGCTCTTGTGTTCGAGTCGCATTGAAGAAAGAATTTATTTTATTGCAAATGCTGTCTACATATTTAGTTTGCATTATTATTAGCAAAAAGTGCCCTTTTCATGATTATTTAAATCTTTTATAACCTTCTTCTGAATATGGAAACACCTGTAGTTAAATTGAATAACAAATTCTTACAATTTATAATTATTAATATATTCCTTTACAAAAGATAAATTATAGGTAACACAACACGTTTGTAATGAAAAGTGGAAACGCATCTGAATAATTTAACCTAATTAGAACCTAAATGAATCTTGTATTGTTTTGAAAACAAGTTTACAAAGTCCCGAGGGAGAAGAGGACTACAAAGGTATACCGTAAAATTACCACCATCATCCAGTTTGTTTCATCCTAACCCACATGCAAATAAGGGCTATAATTCATTGTGGCTGGACTGTACAATTTGCAAATGTGTTTTTTTATAATCTAACTAAAGGATACCACGGAGACAGTGTTGCCACAAAGCGACGCGGCGAGCAGTGCAGAGAATACGCAAACAGGTGTCGACTTCGAGGTTATATTTGCATATAAATAGAGTTCCTGCTTAACTGTAACACTGCCTCGTCTCTGTCTCTCCCGTTTGATAATATTCGCTAGAAGAGCACAGAATGTTACGCCTCCTTGCACGCACTATGCGGAGCGCCGGTAACTAGTACATTAATCTGTGGCAGTACTAGCTCCAGGAGATTTCTATTTACGTTCGATGATGTAACACGCACGGCCTCTAGTTTGGTCTCTTACCGCCACTCGGGGAGATCGGTATCTATTGTTTTCGCGCTTATTGATTGACAGAGGAAGTCAGCAGATTGACAAATTGATAAATGTCAGGATTCCTACATTTATAAATTATAACTTCCTTGCACACCTTAGACGTAAAGGGAATCCATTTGTTTTTGCTAGTCGACAGCGACCTACGCAATAAAATGTTCATCTGATAGGACATTTCAAACGCAAGTCGTTAGAGAATAATTCTACAGTGAGTATTATTTCTGAGTAAGTTTTTTCTGATAGGGAAGTTATTACAATGTGCAGGCGAACCGGTTTCGCGAGCGCTAGGAAGCGGTCCTCGCATTTCATCATACCTACCACATTTCTTTTAATTTGCCCGCAAAAAGTTTACTGCCTAGGCACGTTGTACGAATAGAAAGAAGAGACATGAATAATTGAAGTTAAGATGTTCATCTTTAGAATATTAATGTCCTTAGTATAAAGTACGTGTCGTCGGTCGATGTGGCTGTGAAATTATAAAATACTCATCGTGCCAGGTGATTAGCGTGCCGTCAACGGCGATACGGCCGGTTCCGCGCCTCTTCCGTTAGTCGTTTTTTATCGTTCATCCATTACATCATAGGAGCATCTCTTTCGGTGCGTGACCCGTTTGCGTAGGCGCAGGTGACATGCGAACTCCTCATTATTTCGACATCTACCCAGAGAGCCTAACTAGTTGTGATACCCGAGACCCTTGTGTTATTTGAATTCATTTTTTTTGGGACCGTGCGTTTCTATTTGTTCCGTCAGTCTGTTTTTTGCTGCGTTGCACCGGTCGAGTCGGAAGGTTGTGAGTGTTTTTACTCGGGCACAGGGAGTGAGGGGCAGGGAGGGGTGGAGTGCGGGCCCGCTCCGCCGCCCCGGGTCGTCCTTGGCCCGAACGTTCACCTTGGCGCTGCGCTGCCGTCGCACCACAGGTAACAAAGTTCCGCGAACTACGTGATTTCTATGGCTCTCGACCGAAAGTGGATACTGTGCTCGTATGTGAACCATCTTGAGGGCTACACTACCACACGATCGCGACGCCACTATTACGGGGAACTGGTGTAATGAAACACTCTGCCCTCCGGTCCGCGATCGTTACGGACCCCCATCTGAGTTACATGCTTGCTCTACTTTTTGCAATATCTAATGTCGTGTTAGATATTATATTCATAAAGACGATTATAAACCGACGCGGTGGTCTTCGATAGATGTTTTAATACTCGTATTCAATTTGTATTAACAAAATAATCTAAATATAGCAATATCCCGATCCCGAAATATCAAATTCAAATTTTATTTAGATATTAATTCGGATACCATTCCGAAGAGCTACATAATCCTTTTGGTAAAGCTTCTCATGATGTTTTTCTCGGAAAGAGGAGATAAGATTTTAGTTGCTTTCACGGAAACCAGATAAATTTTAAGATAAACAAAAGCTAAACTTGTGAGCCTTAACTGTAAGTTTTAATGTAGTTTAGGTCTAAAGTTACCTAGGTAGGTACTTATGGAATAATAGAAGTCATCGAAAATATATCGATGTTTAAGTTAGTTTTAATATGTGATCGGTATTTATTGTTTAAATTTTGTTGATGTTGTTGTTTTTTATGCAAGTTTGTTTGATAATTGAAAAATAAATATCACGACAAACACTCAATACAGTCATAAACATTGTACAAGGTTCAGTTTGATGTATAACTTAAAGCTGCAGTTTCACCGTATCTTATCCAGTTAAAGGCCGGACATAGGAAGGGCATTAAATTTGAAAGATCGTCGTGAAGCGGCACGGGTAGACCGAACGCGCCTGAAACCGGTCGGCCGTCCGTAAATAATGGATTAGAGGTGGAGTGGGGAGAGGGGAGGGCTGGCGAGGGGTGGGGATGGCACACGCACCGGCTGCGCGCGCGGAGTGCGGGGCGCGGCGGGGCGGGCGGGGTGCGCCTCCCGTCAGCTGTTGCGCGACCGGGAGCTCGCGCACACTGCCGCCAATGCATCGCCGTTGACAGCGCACGCCGCTCGTACGCCGACCGACCGCGAGCGCTCGCGACCAAACAGTGACACAGTGCAGTGACGAACCAGTGATGGTTTATTGTGTGTGACCCGTGACCAGGATGTGCAGTGACCAACACAGGAGCTGACCGACCCTCATACACCACACAACCCTCGGGAGATGATAAGTTATGCTACACCACCGACAGAGGTGATTATCCCGACCTCGCTCCTAAAACCACCATGCCTACGTGCGGGAGCGACCGACGCGAGGGCTATACAGCTCTCGCAGTATTTTAACATTTTCCAGTTAGTGATCCTCGGTAAGCGACACCGAAAGATTTTGGCGCTTTTTTAGTCATCCAAAAAATCCAATGTTAGTAATTCAAGCGCTCTAAAGAAAAAAAGTTAAAAACTTTTTGTTAAAAGTTTACAATGGAAGTCGCCCTTTAGTCGGGGGGAACTTATTGTATTGAAGGTGCGGCTGAATTTTTTGTATGTCTGTCGACGGTTTTTTGGGCATTAATAATACTAAAACCGGTATACAGTAACATCTACCTACGTATTTTTTTAATCACCACCAGGCCGACTAACCGTTGTTATCTCGTTTCGTTTTCAGAAGGTTTAGTTAGTTCCTTCCTCCTCGAAAAATGTTTAAATTATTCATTGCAGTTTAATCTACTACGTACGTATTTATATTATTAGTCACGATGTTTAATTAATTAATGGGTTTTACGTTTAAAGTAAATTCGTAAAATGTAATTGTTATGTTATGTATGAGTAAACGAGATTTATCTTCTACGTCATTATTTATAGCATGACTAACTTAGTAGTTTGTTATAATTACTACGGAGAATACCATAAAGGAAAATAGTATTTATGCAAAAGCCCATCAAAGTTAACTTGGTATAAAAGTTAGACCTAGCAGTATACCTCTCTAAATAACTTTAAGCGAAGTCGTTTCAGCTTTCTCATTTTAAGCGACCCTAATAAACAACGCGATAATATGTCTTAATTCGGATTCAATTACACATACATAAAATATAGATAGTTTCTGTCATTAGACTTGAAGTGTTAATTGTAAATTGACAAGGTGTAATCATAAATGTCTTCGTGGTTCAATGGCAGGTGTGACCAGCACCTTGTGCTTAGCCTTCCGGTTTTATCCACTGAATAATTTATCTATTCTTTGTCTTTCTAACTCAAAGATGGACGAGTCAAGTTTATTATTACGCATTACATTACAAACGTTGTTAGTTCCATGTACGGAAGTCATTGACATTCTCAACGATTCCTTGAGTTAAGGTGTTCACCATCCTTTATAAAGTTTATAATACATCCGTCTGGATCTGACTCATTTATACTGTTTGCTATTTTCTAATCGTTTGCTTCATTCGTCTGTCTATGCAATTTAAGTTTACAAAGATGATTATTTAAATATTTACTATTTAATATTTTATTATTATCATGAAAATTAATACGAAGATTAAAAATATTCATATTATGTTCGGCTATATTACTTCCCTACAACAGATGTTGCGTGCGAATGATACTTTAAAGGTGACCCCGTCGACACGGCGTGTTTTTATAACTTTTTTTATACATTTTTTAAATATACTTTTAAATGACGTATACATCAATCAAATTATGTTTTTTGCAATCACCATTCAATCATCGCCAAAAACTTTATGCTGTACCGCTATAAAACCCGAATATAATTTTAAAATGTTTTAGTTTAGTTTTTGCATCTAATATTTATTCTGACATGTTAATTTTATTCGTTTTTTGATTACACGAATGTGGTTACGATCATTAGTTTATTTAGCTATCGTAAAAATATCATTAACGTAACGTCAAAATTTAACTTCTGTTACAATTTTTTGTCCAAGTTCTTTATGGGAAACGAAAACGAACGATATAGGGGAAAGTTTTTTCGTCATTTTTTCAGCGTTTCAAATGAACGATTCTTTTTTTGCGCCCATTCTAGGTATCGGATAAAGTTTTACGACTGATCCCTTTTGACACTGCAATTTTATTTGCTGTGAACCTCGGTTCCATAGTCGTCACAATACAATTGTTATTTTAATTTTTCCATTTGATTATTTTGTTGCCATGTCTTTTGTTTCTTGTTTTTCAATTTTTTGTCGACTTTTTAAACTAACTGTTATCGGTACCGCCATTTCTGTTGGCTTTGATGCAAATTGGAGGTTCAAATGAGTTTTAATTAACGAGTTACCCATCGCAGCGAGTTCGCTTAGCCCTCGTTTGACGTCTGACTGCATCTCCGGTGCACCAGCCATGTAACCTGATTTAAAAGCAATCTCTTCGCTTCCACGCTCAATTTTAGTACCGAATGTCGAATGATCCAACGATTTCATAACTTTCGCCTGTTTGCCGGTTCATGTTAATCCTAGATAGACATCAAATTCCGGTTTGATATTGCGATAGTTGTAAATCTTTCGCAAATACGTGTTTATATATCTGTGTTTCAAATGTCCCCAGTATTAGCCGTGGTATTATTATCATTTACTTAATGCATTTCATATTTTATTACTACAGTGTCTTTTGTATTTGTTCAAGTCGAAGGATTATGACTTGCGACTTTAGTTTAAGACTTTTTCTTCGAATTTATTTAACGACAGTTATCTTTAACCGTACTATCTTCATAATTTACTTCTTAGAAAAGTTAATCTCTAACATTTTGCTTTTGTAGAAAATTGCGGACTTTGAAATTCTTGTGTTTAAAATGTGAGGAATTGTGAATGTTCAGAGAACTTGTTAGTTTTTATATTAGAGCACTTTAATGGCGGACTGTTATAAAATTTACCTGGAAGATTAATGGCCACCGGCTTAATGGGGATGTTTCCTTTTTATTAATTTGCTTAATTACACCGTCTCAGACATCCGACGTCTCCACGGATTATAATATTTTTGAGTTGTTTCTGTTTTCATAATTACTGATTTATTATTTTCATAAATAAGCTACATTTACCATGCTTTCATTTTGATTCTCTTCATCGAGAAAAACAATATTGATGATCGTATTGATATTCTTAAGAGCTTTAAAATCTTTAAATTCAAATGCATTAGAACAAGAATGTGGTATTCCATTATATGGCGTTAAGATTTTAACATATTTCTTTTACCTGTACTTCACTTTTCTAAAATTGATTGCAAATGAATTTATCAAATCACCAACAAGGCGCAATTTGTCGTCAAACTACAATTTTTGCAATAAAAGATCAGGTTCTATCTACGGACATGCAATTAACTGCATTGAATGTGGAAGTGGATATGATTGGTGTACTGGTTAATTGTTGCGTCATCAACATTTTCTAGTTTATATTGGTAATTCCAATTTTTAAATGATTTCTTTGTTAGATATCGACTTTGAACAATTTTCTTCTCATTATTGTCTTCAACTCAATTACGCATGTTTACTAACTTTTATACTATCATTGTTCTATAATGTTTTCAAAGGGTTTTTATTATTTTCGTGTGTGTATATTTAGTACTGTTTCATATGTATTTGAAATTAAGTAAACATGACTAATAGTAAAACAGGATACTTTTGGCCCGACATTCTCAGAAGACCGATCGATATCTTTTGCAATCTTTTATACAATAATTAACTTCATCAAGAAAAAGCTATATTAAGTTTATCGATCGTGTTCATAATATATCTTAATAAATACCAAGCAATGTAAACTATGTTAGCACGGCATAAATTATTTTTTGTATTCCACTATTCCATGTAATATCGTTTTAAATTACATGGTTACCAAACGCCGTTAAAGTTTTATCGGGATCGCGACATAATGTAATGCTACCCTTATTATACAATAATGTAAACAATACCTTATGGTTGTTAACGGCGAAGCTATAAAAACTATTGTTGCTTATAAACCTTTCTTGTACAAATATTATTCATATAGTTCTGGCCTACGCTACGTTGTAAAATGTTAGTATAGAATTACTCTGTTTTGTAACAACTTGCAGTGACCCTCAGTTTTACTTGCATTGCAATTCTGAAAGAATTTTGAATATGTGGTTCTGCGTTAATACTGGTTCTAAGGGAAATCTGTAAATTTCAATTAAATCTGTTTAGTTGTTTTTTTGTTTATAATATAGTAAGAACTTAATTCTCCATATTATACCCCTTATTACTCCTTATTTTGTTGTCAATTGCGACTTCTAAAAAGTCCATTAAGCTCATCTCACCACCTAATATCATTGCTTATTTTATTATGTATAAAGCTTATACGCTTTCAGAAGGCAAAACTTACTATACATTCATAAACCATTAATATAAGGTCTTCATTCAGGTTTATGTTTCTTAACCCAACACTTTCCAGCTCGCATTAAAGTTAGTCAAACCAAACTTTATTTCATAAGTTTCACAACATTTCCCTTCTTACTTTCACGGTACTATACGAGTACAATAACATTCGAAGTTGGCTGTAAAACTTTGTTTTCTGGACTTTTATTACCTTTCCTTAATAAGTATTATAATGATTGTTTACATTTCAATGGTTTACTGGTGTATTTTGTTGAGAAACTTTTGTTATTGTAATCCTGAGTGTAATTTTGTATTGGATTTTAATGGGAAATTTCATTAATCGACGTTTTACTATTAAAAGCCAGTTCAAATTAAACTTGCAGCTCGATCGATAATAATCACTACGGGAACATAAAAACCAGCTTAACCCTGCAGTATTGAACGCAAAATATTGTTACTACTACGAACCAGACTTTGTTTTTAAATTAACATAAAATAAGTTATAAAAGTTTAATTTAAAAAGAAATTATAGTAAATCCCTAATCCAAAGCGCTTGACCATTCCTTAAATGACGATTTTAAAATAAAAATCAACAGTTATTCGTAAAACGTGTTCCGCCGTACTTCATTAGAGGAGCAAATGAAGACTAAACTTAATTTTATTGCGACATTTCTGTCTACATCAAAAAGTAAAACGGTTATAAAAAATAAATTATTTGAGCGCATTTTAAATGGCATCCCTTTTGATTACATGGGTCTTACGGGCTCGCGACGAAACAGACGGACATTGACCTGGATTGAAATGGATTTGATATGTTTTATTGCAAAACATGTTTAAATGTGTACTATGTACTATCTTTATAAAGCTTTGCGTAAGCGCATTCAATCATATCGCTATTGATCTGACTCTACCTACCTATGTATATTCTATTTTGATTCTACATAAACTATAGATTCTAGGATAGGTATCACAAATTCTGCACTTTAAACTGAAATAAACATAATACATTAACCAGCTTGTTAATTAAACAAGGAATAAGTACGGTATTGTTGGATAAGTTAATCCGCGTTTTCTCTCTTTTACACATGTATGAAGAAACCTGGATTAACTTTAGCTTTGTTATTTTAAACATGGATTGAATATACCTTTTTTTTTGTAACGTTTATTAATAAGAGGGAAGGATTAAATTGTTTTTTAGAATGTTAGTCTTCCGTCTTCTTTGAAACTACTAAATGAACATTAATACAAATGAATCGTACTAATTTTAGTCAAATGAAGCTCTATCTAAATATAAATAACCACGTATGAAACATTACATTAAACAGTACCATTAACCCAGCTAAAGCTATTTCTGCACAAGGCTTATGTAATTATCTTGACATTATCATTATTTATAGACAACCTAACTTAACCTTACGTTTTCAAACAGCTGCTGGGATAATGACTTGGAAATAAAACGTATTTATTTTGATGTTTTGAGCTACCATATTAAACATTATGCTTTATTGACACGCTTGGTCCATCTTCCGTGAGCTTTCGCGAATAACGAGCGTTCAAATGCATTTTAGACGCTTTTATTATGGATATAGATAATATATATATATTCGCTTTTATATTAGCTTATGAAATTTAATTTGCAACTTATAATTAGCTTTTCGCGTCCAGGTTCATCATGCGAACAGCGAGAGTGTGGAACTCCCTGCCAGCTTCTTCCCGGTAAAATACACCCCTATTTTGAAAATATGGGACTTATTAAAATCAGAATATCTGTAGCAGTAACTGAATCCATATATCCAATAAAAATATCAAAAATGATAGTCGATTACCTATCTTTAAAAGATACAAAATAAATGTCGTATTACCAGACGGCACACTAGCTATCAAGTATTCTGTGACGGCTCGGGTCGATGACCGCGCTCAGCTGTGTATCGCAGCGTTCGGTGTAGAATAACAATAAAATTCGGCGGGATTTTGAAAATCTTTGATTTATCATAACTTTTTAAATAAAAGCAAAAGAAAAAAACTAACTTCACTATTATATTGTCACCCATCGTTTACATTAGCTGTGAGATAAGGTATCGCAATTTCAAAATAAGGGTGTATAATCTGGATCATTTTAAGTCTCGAGTGAATAGGTACCTTCTAGGCGAGCACGCTCCATCTTAGGCTGTATCATCGCTTTCCGTCAGGCGAGTTACAGTCAAGTGAAAGACTATTCCGGGTAAAAAATAATAATTTTAGCTTCTAACATATCGAAATGAAACTATGTATGTGTATGTATTGTAGCAAAACTAAATTGATATCTTGAAGGTGATCTGATGATGGAGTTGAGAGATGAATAGCATCAAAAGCTTTTAGTAAACTTCGTAAAAAAGTGTTGTTTTGTTTTTTTAAACTATACTACATAGGGTAAGTTCGCCAGTTCGCGTCCATGTACCGGTTCGCGTCCACTTTAAGGATCTCCCTTTAAAAATAAGTAAACTAACACACCAATTAAACAAATAGACATTACTGCTAATACCTCAATGTATAAGGAGCACACACGCATGGACAAAAGGTCCGTGCGACAAACCAATCCCGTAAAAAAAATATTTAATCTGACTCGTAGTCAAGGTAGAGCATTTGCGCGGTATTTTTAGGAAACAAGTAGTGTGCAGCGGCGCGTTCGATGGTAAGTTTTTAATAGTTTTATGTGAATTTTAGGATACATAGCTGTTTCTAGACTTTAATAATGAAAAAAGGAATAATATTATTTATGAATTTGCTAATGTTTTTCATATTTAACGAATAAAATAAGGTGGACGCGAATTGCTACATCGAATATACAAAATTTCCAGTTTGCGTCCGCAATGGACGCAAACTACACCTACAGGTGATAGTAGTAAACCAAATTGCGTCCACTATTTTCGTCAAATAAATACGATTGACTTGCTATATAATTATAATTTAAAATGTATTAATTATTCATATATTCATTTATTTTGTTATATCTTAAGTTTTTACAATATAAAATTAATTATTATTACTGTATTTTTTTTATGAAGACTATGTGTTTATAATATTTTTTTTAAATTAAATGCGTAATATCTTTCGTTTTTTTCTAAATAGAATATCTCTCTCTCTCTTCTTGTCTCCAAAGAACTCATTTTAAATAAGATGAGTCATCAAGGAAGAACTCATCTTAAATAAGATGAGTTCTTCGGAGACAAGAAAGAAGAAGTACATTCACAGAAGACAAGTTAAAGAAAGCGTTAAATTAATTTCGAGAGAAGATTAAATGGATAAGACACATATGTATACTATTCCCAAGACCACAATATTGAACAAAATCAGTGGGTGCAGACCAGATGGAGTAAAGTAACTGGGACTATTTGGACAGTATTGGAAGATACCATCGAGCTCCTGGAATAGAAAGAACTTGGCATCAACATCACCTTCCATTTGCCAACGACATCGAAGTCATGGCAGAATCGTTGGAAGACCTGGAGGCCTGGGACAAATTCTCGCTGACTTCAACGGAGTTTCTCATCAGATCGGCCTTAAAATAAACATGCAAAAGACGAAAATCATGTTGAATATTCATGTTGCGCCGAATTCTATTCTGAAGTTGATGGCGAATATATCTACCTAGCACAAACGGTCCAATTAGGTAAGTCAAGAAAATGGTCAATCGTCGAATCCAACTCGGCTGGAAGCGTCTTCTCGTCCAAAACACCTCAGTTGCTAAGGACGAAAGTCTTCAACCAGTGTGTGTTACCAGCGATGACCTACAGAACTGAGACGTGGTCTCTTACTATGGCCTAATCATAAATCTCAGAGTTACTTAGCGTGCTATGGAATGGAAAGGGCTATGCTTGGCGTTTCCCTGCGTGATCGTATCCGCAACGAGGTAATACGCAGGAGAACGAAGGTGCGACCACCTTTGTTCTCCTGCGGTGACAATGGGCAGGGCACATAGCAAGGAGAACTGACGGCCGATGGAGCAGCTAGGTTCTCCAACAATGGAGACCACGTACTTGGAAGCGAAGAGTAGGAAGATCTCCTACCCGATGGACAGACAACCTGGTAAAGTTTGCCTGCATTGCATGCTGACTGTAATCAACCAGGAGAGGCCTATGTCCAGAAGTGGACAAACATAGGCTGATGATGATGATTGAACAGTATTAAAACACGATACAAGGTGGAAGAAGGAAGAGTTTTAGTGAATAGTATGCCTCAAGAACGTTACTTAGACCGATAGACGGGTCAGATTTCATTTTTTTAAGTAGTGATTGTAGTGATAATAATGTTTTTAATAATAATAATATCTATTCAATATTTATATTCTTAAAGAAATTGTTAAAATACAATCTTTCTTTACAAATTCATATAAATATCACCCCTTTATTCCTTTACTAAGCTAGTGGACGCAAACCGGTTCATAGGTGGACGCGATTTGGATTTTTTGGACGCAAACTGGCGAAAACGGCTATTTCTGATATTTCTCTATTTAACAAGAAAACCAAAGATATATTTAACAAAACTAAAAGTTTATCTTAAAATAGACTATATAACGAACATATTAAATATTTTTATACATAGAAATGAGTGCTGGGATATTTTTATAATCGCCGTCAAACTCGCCAACTGCACTAAATGGACGCGAACCGGCGAACTTACCCTACTTAATTACAAAATTATACAGATTCTAAAAAGTATTTTAAAACAAATAAGCTCAGTTACTGGCGCATTGAACCTCTACAAACTTCACGATACTTTTAATATTTAAGTACATGATTATAATTACAAACTGATGTAAATAAATTAAACCGTAATGGTGTTTTTAATAAACAACTTTTTATATAATTTACTCACCAAGCCAATGTAATGTACAAAACTTGTTTCGTACTTAGGTTACTTTATCTTTTACAATCGCAAACGCGGCATTTGAAATGATAACATTTGTAGTTTGTAGTTGTTTAGTATGACGAATACAATTGATAACTCTGTGTAAATACAATATATGTACCTAGTATTTGTATTTATAAAATGAAGCATTTAATTTAACGGAAATAATGATAAAATTACGTTCATATTGAATCCTTGACTTGGCATCGTTATTAAACTCTAGCAACATTTGAAATATTATTTGTTTACCTATGTCTCTAGTTTGGGTATCACGTACCCAAATGATTGTCAATTAAAACGCCAATTACTATAACTTTCTAAATATAGGTATCAGATATGATAATGAGGACGAGTAACAAATATTAAATCGCAATAAAATAAAAAACTTGTACGTTCCATGCGCGGGCGCAACCCGTCGGGGTATCGACCGAATGTTGTGCGCGCACGAATATTACAATAATAAATGTGCTACGTGATGCGCTGTATAATCGATGATATCGATTCTAAAATCGATAGTTTTTGTATAGATATTGATTTAAAAAAGGAATTTTAATTAGATAAAAATAATGTTGATGTCATGTTATTAATTACATAGATGGGAGACATAGATACTCTCAGTTTATAATATGCAAAATAAGTATGCAATGCTCGTTTAAAGACAAAGTATGTATACTAACTGATGTTGAAAAATTAAATCTCATGAGCTCATGATGTTAGTAGAAATAACCAAAATACATACTTATGTAATATTTTGTTTATAATTGAGGAAAACTAGTAACTTTTATATTATAGAATAATCTTACAATCGAAGATGAACGACACGTCTCATAAAAATCACAAAAAAATAAATCTTTAGAACCATCAATAAATAAATCGGGTATAATAAAAATAAAACCCATTTTCCTAAAGTTCAGTGACCACAGGTCATATATTCACACGCATGTGTTCGTAATTAGCTATTTTATTCACGTTAAACCTATTTGCCGTGAAGAAGCGGAAGTACCTCCCCCCTTCCCCCTCCACAAGGCATATCAAGTCATTCGGTCAAGTTTAAACATCGTGTGATTTCAATGTCTTGACTTGACACGGATTATAAAACATAAGATAAGATTGTATAATTAATTATTTTCATATCTTATGAGATCTTTTATTTACGCAAAGCAGATAAGTTATTGTGAATTGCAAAAGATATTTGTAAGTTTTTTGTCGGCTTCTGTTTGTGCGAATTTACGTTTGATGGTCGATTGAATTTGATTTAAAAACAAACTTTTTATTAACTTTGTGTTGTCTTTCATTAGCTAAATGTAATTGATTTTAATAAAAAAATATTGTTTAGATTACTTATACAAAAAAATTTGTTCCCAAATTCGTCACTACATTCAATGTTCCGAAGCAAAATTTTCCCAAATGAAAAGCCGCTGTCAATTGTCAAACGAAATAAACCATCGCTTCCATAGTTTCCAATCCCGTGGTCAAACACAACAGACTCATATCTCCGTCGCGTCGACACAAGAACCGGTTTGACCACCCTTCGTACTTTTTCTGTATTGATTTTATTATTGTTATTATTGTCAATGCTTACCCCATCTCAAACTCCCTCCTCGACAAGGGATGTTTTATTTGCTTCCAATGAAAATTAACTAAATTAAATAGCATTTATTATTCGTGGCACTATAAAACTTTATGTATGTAGAATGTTTTTGTCATTTCTTTTTCCAAATACAAAGTGTAAATTAACAAATGTTCTAAACACATACGATGTTAGCGTCCCCCTGCGTCAACGAGCGTCTATTAAGCTCGGTCCACGCGAGCGTTTTATGCGTTTATTGCGGCCATCGGAAATGTAAATTAATGTTAATATGTCGCGATAATTAACCGCTATGGTACTACATGGGTGGTGATGTACTGGTACTACCGCTTTGGAAGTTGTGTAAGTACCTGTTTCATTAGGAAAAGCTATCAACATTTTTACATTCTATTAACTGTGGCCACTGTTAAATGCGTTAGACCTGGCAATTAATATTATTATGACCATATTAGTTATTCGCTTTAGCCCTGGCAAGCTTCGTCAGTATCGTTATTTTCACGACAGCCTATACCTAGATGCTATAGATACTTAGATGCATGAGAATGGGTTCCTTACTTTGCGCGATCTACTCCGTAGCATAACTTTTCGTTCTCTATGGCTTCCTCCCTATTAAATTAATTCCACCATTCTCAAGCTCCTCAACTATCTCTATACATATCAATCCATTGCTTTTGACAGAATGACAAGCACTCTTCATGTGTTTATTAATATTGGGGTAGATGTTATGTCTAACTTTTACGTTACTAACTTATACATTAAGATTTTGTGTGTAACATTGTTTTCTCTGATCTTTGTTATACATGCCGCAAAGAATCAGATTATTCTAGTATATAAATAGGGGATTTTCACTTAGTTTTACGGCCGTTCCCAATATCTTGCTTATCGACGGTTATAAAACTCAGTATATGTTTATTCTCTGTATATCTTTTATTTTACCGAATTATATTCCACTTTGCCTCACCAAGGCGCCCCACTTGTGGGGCAAAGTGGAATGGCTTAAATTTTGCAGTGTAATTTGCCCCACTAATTCATTTCATTTACTTTTTTTCACGCCTACCGTTAGATAATTAGATATCTACTGGTTATCTTCTAGATTAAACATTGTAATTGTTACTTTGACCGTAACCTTTGCCTAAGGTTACTTTACTATGATAATTAACTAATTCTGTTTGAAGAAATCATCCATATTAATTCCCAGCTCCCTCATAATATTTGAAATGCAAATTACGTCTGCAAAGTAGTAGTCTAATTTTTAATTTTGTAGAGTCAATCTATTCCAAATTGTTGTAATCTACCAATGGCATTTTTTTATTATTGTATTAATTTAGTCTTTTCTCTTTTAGAAATTGACCTCCCAAAAGTCTTTAGGATTGATGATGTGTATTTATTTACTGTTCTTATATTTTTATTAAATAGCCTTTTCAGCGTTTCCCTTACACATCAAAACATGAATGAAAAGTAGTTAAGTTATTTCAAACCAAATAAAACTGATGATTTTCCTTATTGTCCTTCAATTGTCCGTCAGAAAGCCTTTCTAAATATCTTTGAAATCGTCCTTTACAAGTACAAGTATTTTCTCGTAATAAAATCAAAGCAAACAATTTTTATTGTCCCCATTTTATTGGCGTATTTAACTTGGATTGTGATCGTTTCGCGTCGTTAACCAACAGTCGACCATGTCAGGTTATGTCCTATTGATTTGTGATTCGTATCAAATTGCGTTTAAAATTCAAATTATTTTCTTTGATGACTTCGTTGAGTTTGTGTCCTTGTTTAAGAATGTTAATAAATGTGCATCTATTATTTTGGTTAAACAATGAATTTGACGGTATATTTTCAATTGTTTTTTTTTCTGTTTTTCTTATGTAGTTTTATTGCAGTTACTGCTTCTGAAACATGAAAAATAATTTTCAATTTTCCCCCAAGATATTGGCTGACCTAGTTTAGGGGCCACACGTTTTTTATTTATTATAGCGTGTTTGATCAATAAACTTTATTTTATAAAGATTTTATTTCCCTTTTCTTTTTCGGTGTAAATTATTTTCTTATATATAATCAAAAAGAATCTTAACGCGTAGGCGTAGGCGTGTTGGTTTGAAAAGCTAACCATATGTTACGTATAGGTGCTATATAGTACTAATTAATATTTTTTCATTGACAAAACATCATATTTCATAAGTTCAAAGACCATCCTATTACAAAATTATTGTCAAAGTTATATATTCCAGTGGCTCCTTATATCTGGTTTACTTAAAAAATACTACTAAAAATCGTTCTTTGTAACCCGAAGATTTTCATTTCTTTATATACCAATTCACAGAGCCACCATAATTTGTAGAAGTAATATATAATTTTGAGTAAACCAATTGTGGTGCAGTGCAGCACAAGTGGACATTGTTCGTCGGACAATGGGCATGCATGCGGGCCCGAGGTTCAAGGTTCGATGCCCCACAAATTACCCCCATACTAACTTTGGTCTGCACTGATACTATCTTAACCATTAAATTTATTATTTACATATTTATTGTTGACATGCGAAATTGTATGTAATTTATAACTTCGTGTTTAATTGCTTAGTTACTTTTTATCTTTAATTAGTGGTCATAGGACTCTTGGCTCTTGGACTTACTTGAATGAGAACTTGTATTTATGCATGCATAGCATAATAGGTATACTGGAAGCTTAATATAACTTTAATGTACTTTTTAGTAGGAAAATAATTTCACCTTTTCTTTAAATATCGTATGCAGTATTCTATGTATACACCCCTATTTTGAAAATATGGGACTTATTAAAATCAGAATATCTGTAGCAGTAACTGAATCCATATATCCAATAAAAATATCAAAAATGATAGTCGATTACTTATCTTTAAAAAATACAAAATAAATGTCGTATTACCAGACGGCACACTAGCTATCAAGTATTCTGTGACGGCTCGGGTCGATGACCGCGCTCAGCTGTGTATCGCAGCGTTCGGTGTAGAATAACAATAAAATTCGGCGGGATTTTGAAAATCTTTGACTTATCATAACTTTTTAAATAAAAGCAAAAGAAAAAAACTAACTTCACTATTATATTGTCACCCGTCATAAATCTTTATTCCCAAATCGAGATCCTGCTTACAAAAAAGTAAAAGACGCTCCATTAAAAAATATTTTCCCCAAAATATTTTACCGACCTCTCCCAAAAACATCCGAAAATCCCACAAAAGTACCGTTATCATTATCAATACTGAAGCACCCAGCCCGCAATTAGCGTGATGTAAACACGACCAGCGAACAGAAACAATGCGTATGCGCTTACGTTCTTGCGCAACACACCTATAACTAGTATAACTATCGTTCAACACACTTTCGCCCACACAAACGTGTACTAAATTATATCAAAACATTGATGTACAAAAACCCAAGATGTACATTTAGCGTCTCAATAGATGTGACCGCACTGTGCGCTCATTTTACATGAGCGCACAGTGCGCTCATTGCAGACATTCAATTTTAATCTATCCGTGTAAGGTTGAATTTGCAGTGAAGCATGTTTACATTAAGTATATCGATAATTAATTTAATACAGCATGAGTACAGTATAGCGATTATTTCATTCATTTTTGCGAACAAGTTTTTAGATTAGTAGCTTTTTTAGTGTAGATTTGTTCGGGATTGTGCATCTTGAGTTTTTGTACATTAATGTATCCAATGGATTTGGTCTTATTTAAATTTTAACATGTTTTAAACCAAGACTTATGGATGTTTAACGGGATTAACTTTGCTTTTTTAAAAGATTTATTTTATTATGAAAAGTGTGTTGAGATATAAATTCTAGTTTTTATTTTGTTTTAAAATATTTAATGATTATATTGGATGCTAATGCTTTGTTATGTCGTAAAGTAGTGTTTTGTAAATTATGTAATGCTTATTTATATGTTCCGTTTTTATGTGCATTTATAATTCCAAACTTTACCGATAAATATGCTCATATAGCTGGATTATTTTTTATTTTTTGTAGTTCTTGATACTACAATTCTATTCTAATACAAAATTCCATAACACTAACTAGAATTCCTTTAATAACTGCAATTATTTGATAAACAAATTACCATTAAACTAATACAAATTAAAACATGCAAACAATAAATCAAACTTTCACTAACACTGTCTATTCATACGTTACAGTTAAACCAATCAATAGAACACGCAAAAAGATATCAATAATTAAAACTATTAACTTCAAAATGAACCTATTAACATTACGTAATAAGTAATAGCTTAGTTAAACCTCGTGTGAACCTCGTATATCACGTAAATGGTTGAAACAATTCATAATTATTAATCTAAGCTTTTATTATAAAAACTAGTATCACCTGCTGTGCTAATGCGAGGTCTAACGTCTGTATAATGGTAATTAGATTGTGTATTAATATTAATGTTGCGTTGATTTAGTTCTAAGGCGTGTATAATTGCTGTTTATATTAATTCAAACTGTCTCTCGGTTTTACTAGCATAGTTCCCGATTCCGTGGGAATTGGGAGGTAAAACATAGCCTGTGTCCTTCCCCGTACCATAAGCTACCCCAGTAACAAATTTCAAGTCAATCGGTTTAGTAGTTTAGCCAAAAAGGTAACAGACAGACCGAGTTACTTTCGTAAGGATTGTGATGAGAAAATTGTATGTAGTTCTTAGGACTAAACATTTAGGAGTAATTCTATCTGAAAGTACCCAACTGCTTTTTTGAAAAATCCTTTCAAACATATTTAAAACAAAAGTATAGAAAAACATATTTGAAAAATTCACATAAGCAGTTACGATGCAGTTAATGTCACGCATTCATTGATAATCTAGTATTACCTACTGCTAGGAATTCCAATTATCTACCACCATCATTAAATACAACCTTTATTATAATAATCTGACCCGATTACTGCGGGATAACAGTAATCTATTGTTTTTACGACCTGACAAAGCAATAAGACACGTCTGTCTGCCATCACATCAACCAAGGTCGCTGCACTCGCGATGTATTCCAACGCCTCAATAATCCAGTATTACTATGTGTTCTCGATTAAAATATATTATAATGTACTATACTAGGTATTTGGTCTCTAAATAAAAGTTTTAATTAAGATGACAAAAAGAGATGCACTATTTTTTCTTTTCAATTACTATAGGTTACGATAAGAAAATATAATGTACCAAATATGTATTCTGTCTTACCTCTAAATAGGTATTTTTAATTTAAGTAGGTAAATGAGAAAAAGAGATGTCCTATAAACAAGCATTTTTAATTCCAATTACTACTTATAGGTTACGATAAGAAAATATAATGTAACTCATCTTAAAATAAAAGTTTTGATTTACGTGAGAAAAAAGATGACCAATAAATAAGTATTATCAATTAAGATTTATCTTATGTTACGAGTGGGCAAAACATGGGAATTAGTCTAAGTAGGTATCTAATGTAAAAAAGAGGTAGAGTTTATGTGTGTGAACGTGCTATAATCTACTTCTAAATCTAGTTTTTAAATTCCTAAGATAAATAATTTTCTGAAAAAATAT
The DNA here is from genome assembly GCA_958496195.1 of Timandra comae. Classification (NCBI taxonomy): domain Eukaryota; kingdom Metazoa; phylum Arthropoda; class Insecta; order Lepidoptera; family Geometridae; genus Timandra; species Timandra comae. The sequence continues at coordinate 2,168,810 of OY292359.1, forward strand.
TATTTTTTTAGTTTTACATCCGTTTCAGATGATTCTAAAACATGGTCGTTTTCATAAAATTCTAATTAAATTTGCTGATGTTCTCATTTGATTATTTGTAAAACTATTTGATAAAAGATTGATTTAACTATTTTTTTATAAGTTAAATAATCGCTGCATTATAACACTATCGTCCGGATATTACGTACAATGCTAGTTAAATCATCTGCTTTTCCCACGCTGCTTAAAACGTAATTTAAATTAATTAGCATAACAAAATACCGCTCTGTCTCTACCGGTGGTCGTTCTTAAAAACATTATTTCTTTATATTCCTCTAAAGATATTCTTTACAAAGCCATACTAGGTAAGTTGCTAACAACAGACTTCCTTTGAGTTATCCTAATAATTGTTAATAATAAAGTAAACCTTAATGTATCACTTACAAAGTTCAAAATCTTACTAATATCTTTAAAATATAAGTAGCTACGAACTTCACACATCATCAATCATCTCATACATACCGAGTCGTATAAAAATCTTAACAGCATTACTCTCTGTCGCACCTTAAAACGTGTAAACGATAAAAGCCAATTTACACAAAACTTCACACAATAAATTCCCGAATTAAACTCGCTAGCAACACACTGACAAGTGAATCGCGTCGAGATGTTATCTCGAACTCGTAGTACCACCTACGTCCTTACAAGCGTGCATAGAAACTAAAGATGCGTCATAAATAGTAGTAAGTCTATGTTATATTCATTCACTTGACACACTTGTGGATACTACCTAGTATTTGCATTATAGTACTCTAAGGCGACAGGTTGGTCACGATTCTTTACATAATACATTATGTAAAGGTTTATTTTAGTATCTACATTGTCTTAGTTACTGTTTTATGTATTTTCATTAATTACTATGCAGCTATGCACAACGTTATTACAATTTTCTTGGGGTTTTACCACAGAGCAAGGAACCTAAGGGTTTCGCAGTCGCAGACGGGACTATTTTATACGTATCGATTTTGCCATCAAATGCTTATCATAAATTATACCCACACCCTCGCTTATGTTTTTAAAAGGCTATTATCTAACCGCACAGTAGCCATCCGTGTACCTACCAATTATAATACAAATATCCAGACAAGAATACATCAATCGACATTAAATATATGTCTGCACAAATGTTTGATACGGTCGGGGAACAGACTTAAAAGAGTTCTTAGAATCCGCTAGACCGAAACAGTCTTTATTATCTTAACCGATGTCTAGTACTGAACATAGGCCTCTTACTTCTAGATCTACATGAAGATCAATCCAAGGCAACGCTTTTCCAGCGGTTTCCTGGTTACCTTAAAACTAACTTCAAGGCGGTGCGGTGCCTACTTTTACCAAGTTATCTGTCCATCTAGTTGGAGACTACGCTGCGTTCTTTGATTTCCAATGAAGAATTTTCTGCCTCATAATTTCTCTCTAGATATTTTTAACCCCCGACGCAAAAAGAGGGGTGTTATAAGTTTGACGTGTCTGTGTGTGTGTGTGTGTGTGTATCTGTCTGTCTGTGGCATCATAGCTCCCGAACGGATGAACCGATTTCAATTTAGTTCTTTTTTGTATTAAAAGTGACTTACGTCCGAGTGTTCTTAGACATATTTGATGAAAATCCCGTTTGAAAGTTATGGGGGTTTGAAAGTAATTGTGTTGGGGGTTTTTTAAATTTTTATATTAAATTTCTACAGAACAGAGATATAACCTTGTGGGAGGTCTACTTTTACGTTACAACTATAAACTATTATTATACTATTTTATCTTCGTAAAACTGCAACTCGTATTTTCCAAAACTAAAAGATAATACGGACGCAGCTACCAACACAATATTTACATATTATTATCTATCGGTTATCAGCTCTTGTAGGAGACTGCAAAGTTATCGATGCACACTAGGGTGCAATGTCCGTTTTAACTGTTTGGTTTTGATAAAGATTGTTAATAACTGAAGTAGTTACTATGATTATTTTTATGTGAAATTTATAATGGCACTAATCTAAAAACTAATACGAAATAGGTTCATTAAAAACTCGAAACAGCTGGACCAATAAAGATTTTTGGTTTTAAAATATTTACTCGTACATATGTATCTAAAAAAACGTATACAAAACGTTTATCTGTCGGCTCCCCTAAATAAAATAACTACAACTTTTATTGTTCACAATATGACCCCATTATCACATTTCGTAATATACCTAAAATAAATAATTACACAATAGTTATGTAAATATGTTACATTTGATAACATTATAAACTTACTAAACACTTGATAAACTTTGACCTTACTTAATTATTGTATTGAAACTTAATTCTCATTATTACATTTGGACAACCAATTTGTTTATTAGTTTGACATAATTATGTTTGTTTTATGTATTATTATTTGTAAACTGGCGACAACAATATATCAGTATAACATGCATTAACTTCAAGCACTAGTATATAAGGAGTAAATACTTATTTAGTGTAGGACATAGTACTTTATGATATCAAGAAACGTATAGAACAAATAAGACTTAAGTTGTATATCTCTATGTAATTTAAAAGAGGTATATAAATAAAGCAACCTTCCTACCTTGAATATATTCGTAAATATTTTGACGATTAAGCGACAATAGCCCAATGGCTAAAGTCGACCTGGCGATCGAGAGGTGTTAGATCCCTAACCGTTGCAATATAGACGTGAAAGCCACTCCAGACACAAGCGTTAGTTTAGTTTTAGAGGTTAAAAGACCACTAGTAACGAGTGCAAAAATTCTAAGTTTAAAAAATATTGAATTGACTCTACCCCATCTTCAAAACTGTCTGAATAAAAAAAAAGAATTGCATTCAACCCACAATCCCATTGACGTCGATATTTCAAAACATTTGTTTGTTTTAACCTATTTTGTTTAGTCTACGCGGTTGTTTCCAAGCGAAAACCTGTTTAAAGCCGACTATTTCTTTTGTCAATCAATTTGGGTTGTTATAGCGTCCTCGACCTAAAATATGTTCAGGACCAACTAAGAATGTTGACTCATTCTTAGAAATTCCGTTTTGAATTGTTATTTTGGTTGTTTATTGTACTATGTTATCGTTATAACTTGGGTTTCTATTTGAACTTGGTGGTTATAGGACTATTTTCTTATGTTTCGAGCTATACTTCGCTATAGAATTCGCCATTTTACTTAGTTTTCATGCTTCTAACAGTTTGCATATATTGAAAGCGTTTTTAAAAGGAAACTCAGTAAATGCAAATTGCAAAATGTTGCATTTAACCACATTTAACGACTAAACGAGAACTTATCTAATTCTTAGAAATGGGAAACAGGATGCAGTGTGAAAAGTAAATGAAAGAACCTTTGATGTATAAAGTAAACAGTCGCCTATTAACCAAAGTAGTGGTTCTAGACAAAGCACTCCCCGCGGTTCCGTTATTTCCTGGCCAGACTTCACAGGAAACCAAACGTTGCAACGACTTGCAGCAATGCTGAAACATCCAAAATGTTTCAAACAATACCCAACCTTATCTTCATAGTGATACAATATCATTTTTATCTGATTGTTACTGTAAATCATTGTTTTGAAAGATTCCTTTGCAAGGATAAGGTATCGGTGAGATTTGCTTCCACCGACGACGTAGCTGTCGTGTTTCGAAAAGGAAATTCAATTTCCGAAAACTGTTCCTAGTTTCGTACCCGTTCAGTTCTATTGTTAAAGTTATTCGTTTACCTAAAAACTGGTTTAAACATCTGTTCCAAACTATCATCTTGAAACAGGCACCGTATTCCTAACAATACTGATTTGATGTTTATCGAGGAAGTTTTTATCGCTGATGATGTTATATTTCATTCTATAAATTACTTAAAATTCATATCAGACGTAACACTAACGATTTATCGATAAGTCATTAGTCGTTTATAATTGATCCATTGTTCTGATTTCTTGCGCACTTGATCTCGAATCTTTGCATGTGATCCATATCAATTACGGACACTTTACATTAAATCCTTTATAAAAAGCAATGTAAAAAGCACTTTAGCAAAATCAATTGTGTAACGTTTGACGGGAGCGTCACGCGGGGTGCGCCCGGTAACGCCACCGGCCGGCGACAAACACAACCGTAATACTTATGTCATAGACGTTACATTCGTTCATCAGCCGACGGTGTACAACCTTGTAACACTGCGTAATGAACTGTGAGCCCGACGCCTTGCCACGACCGAACGACTACGCAATCCCATGAATATAAAACGCGTAAATAAATAGCAGATGCGCGAAAAACTCACCCCGACAAAACCGTCAGACACTTAGCATAATAATCGCGGGGGTGGCGGCCGCGGAGGGAGGCAGCGCGAGGAGGTACGTAGTAAATGGGGTGTCGACCCACCCCCCGTCCTGCCTGACACGATTCTCACGCGACGCGGCTTCCTTTCAACTCGTAATGAATGGATAACTGAGTAAATACGTCCTCGGTGACATAATCGCAGTTGTGATACAACTCGCCATTGAAAACCAGTCGTATTGTGACAGTTATATGCACTCGGAAAGTGGAATGACCACGGAATTTCTTCCGATCTAGAAATTGATTTTTGTTGTTCGTTAACTCATTTAGATTCACTTTCAATGCATACCACTTTTTATTTCTCAATAGTAAATCTTTCTAACTACAGTTTTATTTTGGTAGCGATTGTTTTTTTTAAAACATCTCTCGATCTCTCGCAAAGAATCCACACAACTTCTTTTTGCATAGAACAAAAACGATAACAAAGTAAGCCGCGTTCGAATCCAAATATTTTATAATGGTATTCAAAACATTAAATTTAACATTTTGGGATGCGAATATAAATATTAGTCGGTAGTCTGCAATGCAAAAAGCTTGCGTGCAGCGCATGTGTGCGCCCGTGGGCACCCGCGGTGTGCCTGACAAAACCTCGATGTATTTCGACGAGCCCAAATCCCCAGTGGGCCAGCCCCCGGCATCATGATCAATTTCCAACGCTAAACTTAATAATATTCCATTTTACGACCCCAAATGAATGCCTCGCGTCCAGACTTAATTTGGACGGATTTAAAGTTGTCTTTGTTCAGATTTCATTTGTGTTGTGTTACATTATGTTTTGTTTGTAATACGACCTGCCATTTATGTAGCTATATTTTAAATTAAAGTCTATATGTGAAAGGGGCCTTCAAAGATTGACGAAAATTGGAAAGAACCAGACTAGAACATGACAGAGACTGATACGATTTCGTGGACGCTTTTGCTCAGCTGTGGCACTGTTAATTGAAAAAATGCTTAAAATAAATGGTCCGTTAAATATTTTGAAGTATTCCGACAATGATATACAAAGATGACTATCAATACATTAGCATTTTTACTGGCACCAATATTTTTCTTCCAAGTGCCGTGGCACCGCGTTAATGCAGGTAATGGTGCATATCAATTATCCGCTTTGTTTCCTTCATTCCACACTTACTTTATGCTAATTAAATTGTGAGTATGTTAAGATTTATTATCGCTTATCTGAATTTACAACCAACCGTCCAATTTGCCTTTGAATCTTTGTATGACTTTTTATTACGAGTATTACTTCTTCTTCACGAATGTTTTGTTAGCAATTCTTTTTAAAATACTAATGATGATAAAAAACGATTTAAAACCAAAAATTGTTACTTAACAAAATATCAAAATCACCGCTCCGCAAATCAAAGCTTTTAAATCAACTTGGCTTTTGTCATAGGGTTTTCAATTAGGGAATCCATTATGTTTATTGAAATCCATAGTATGTCTAGTACATGTAAAATAATGACGTTAGTCTGAATATAGTATGCGACTCCAATATCGCATAGTAATGAGCATTATCAAACGAATTACTGGGGGTATCCAATTTGATCGCTCCAGTGCGCAGTTAATCATATTCGCAGCATAGTTATTAGACAAAATCTCTCAATCCATGGTTTGTAATCAAAGCACCGGCACCCTAGGGGTGGGAGCTACAAGCATGTGCGCTTGACGTATCATTTGCGCTTTTGCACGCCCAATCGTTACGTGTTCCGGGCAGCCCTGCGTGTCGCATGCGTTCCCGATTCGACTGATGCAACGCCCACCCCTAACAATACAACATAATTTTAAATTCTTGTTTGTTTTGTTTTATAAAGAACTACATAATTGGATTCCGGAGTATCATAATTAAAAGCAATTGATAGTGTTCCGGGAATGACGAATATTTATTGTAATTGGATAACAAAAATGGTTTACATTTTCTATAAATATTTCTGAATTGGATTGGTACTTGTGAGCGAGTAGTTTTCCGCGACTAGACTACTTCAAGTTGAGTCCTTTGTGAGTGCTTCAACATAGCTTCAACAATATCTGAAGAATTAAGTAGGTAAACTTTTAGAGATAGCTGTAGACAAAATGAGGGTAAGGAACTTAATCGTGTTTATTTAAAACATCGTGTAAAAGTCAGACGGAGTTACCATCTTAACTCTCTAAATCTTACACATCGTATTAATAATAGTAAAAGTAAGATCTCAGCGAGTAAGATCCCACTGCCAATGCAGACCAAAAACTTTCTATCATTGATCATTATTATATTGATTTACTGCAAAGAAATAGGCGTAATCACCGCAATTACATATTTTGTGTGGGTGATGCTGATGACATACTCCTCCGTAAGTGATTCGATTTATCATCTATCTAATATTGTTTGTATAAAATAACTAGCCGCGCCCCGCGGTTTCACCCGCGTAGTTCCCATTCCCGTTAGAGTATGGGGATTAAATTCCCACTGAATCACTCTATCTATTAAAACAAACCGCATCAAAATCCGTTGCGTAGTTTTAAAGATCTAAGCATGCATAGGGGCGTGGAGACATAGGGACAGAGAAAGCGACTTTGTTTTATACTATGTAGTGATAAGCGATACAGTACAGAAATTCCCTGGAATCTGCTTCCAGGGAAGCTTCAGCTCTAGCTGATGTAGATAAAAAGCATAGTAGTGAAAACAGCATAGAAATCAATTCAGGCTCACAATACAAAAGTTCAACCATCAGTTCAATTACCGTAACGATTTGTTAATCATTGACCATTTACAAATACTCGTAGTTGCATTGTTTACGTACATTGATAGTAGTTTCCTAGAACAATAAATTAGTATCCTGCTTGTCTAGTCTGCCTGATCATAGGTCATTCTTAGAAATACCTACACACGAAGTCATCTCGGAAACTTTTATTATGATTACGTTTGTAAAAGTGCTTGTTTCTTCTTTATTATTATTGTAAATAGGAACTGAGGAACTGACTCTATTTATACTCGTATATGTAAATTAAAGATTATATATACTGTTCTTTGATGAATGGAGAGGCCAACGTTGGATCGGAAATTCGGAACTGATATGACTTTCTTTGATTGTAAAATTTTGATTTCGTCCTAATAAGTTTGTAATGGAAACTTATTAACATTTTCTATAAGATTTTTATCAGGCTAATTTAAGATATTTGAATGTTATGAGAATGATTCATAAAATAACAAATGTTAGATTATATTTATGATTTAGATACAATACGTTAAAATCAAACATAAAAGAAAATAATCAACAAGGACGCCGATAAACCCAATGATGTCAACATGTCAGCGCGTCTAGGAGGTACTCGTACAATATCTAACACAACACATGCTAATAGTATTACTACACAAGTGACAGACTCATTTAAATCATCATTCATAGGCGGCACAAGGCCAATGAATGGATCGTTAGGTATCGGAAAGGCAGTGAGATCACAACACAATATACTATACTAAGTATAGTCTGTCTGTGCAGGTGAATGACCGAAATCGGCGCGGGCGCGACCTTGCATCGACTCCGACTCACCTACATACATCGACACACAAGCCACTTTTCCTTTCGACAATTCGCAAAAAATATAAAGGAGTACCTTTGTTCCTTTAAGATGAGGTTTTATATGAAACTCTTTTAGCTGTCTTTTTTTTGTGGTTCTTAAAGATTTATAATCTTCTTTAGAATAACAAATATTGCTTCACGTTTTCTGGGCGCCGTAACATCGCTTGTCTATGCTTTTGGATTTGTTCACATATGAAAAAATTATCGTAACTACAATACTATTATATTTTCTGGAAACAAATCTAAAAGATAAAGTTCTTTAGATGTCTCTTGCTCTGCCTTTGAAGTTAAATAAAAGGAAAGAGATCGTCTCTACATTGTTAAAGATGGATTATAAAAATAAGGTGGTAAAGTTCCTTAGCGGCGCCGGTGTTCCGCGAGACCACCCCCACACCCCCATACGGAACAAAATCCGAAAAATAGCGTCTATTGCTCTGTTTATACAGTCTTTTATCGCTTATCTCGAGTCGAATGCTGTTCAAAATTGTGTTATTCGGTATTTACCTGTGGATCTTCGCCAACAAAAGATTCTAAAACGGGTTATGCCAGAGTGCGCTCTCGGGATAAACATTTCACGTGTGAACCGAGACTCGCATTATGTGGATAAATAAGCGGCTGCCATTTCACATCGTAACTTGAGTTACGTCACGTAACCCATCAAGTTAGACGTTATGATTGATACCTACCGCCGCGGCGCGCACTTGCAACCCGACCGTGAATGTTAAATATACATAAACAATAAAAGCTTTTCATACTGTCACGCCAACAATAATTGTTGGTCCGTCACAGTGCGCGGCCGTATCGGCTTTACGTGCACGGAATGTCACACGGCCAAAAATATTGTATCTATGTATAGTTACACGAAGATGTCTTATAATAATGTATGCGTGTGTAGCTCGGCTCGGACGGTCGGTCGTTCGGTCAGTGCAGTCTCGTTGCGTCACTGGGCCGGCGTGCGTCGTCAGGGCAATGCACCTTGTGTGGCGTGCGGTCCTCGCTCCACCTACTTACTTATCATCGTTACGCTCCTCTATTTACTCACTATATCATAGTTTCATTCAACCATCGTTTGCCAAATATGATTGTTGTTGTCCGTTTACACTCGATTCTCAATATTTTAAAGGTATATCTAATGGTTATTATTAATTGTTTCAGTGGCGTGGCGGTGTTGAGTCCGACGGAGAGCGGCGGGTACAGCGGTAGCGACATCACCGAGCCGCGGTCGCCGCGCAGCCCCGAGTCGGCGTGCAGCACCAGCAGCACCACAGACGACAGCGCGAGCGCGCGCATGCCGCCCTGGGCGAGCGAACCGGCGCCGCCGGCCCCGCGACGCATCGCGGTACAACCCGCCCCCATCCGCCGCCCGAACCCGCCCGCTCACCGCCGCATCACAGAGTACTTCAACCACAAAATGAAACCACAGAACGGCCTCAAGCGGGACCACAACCCAAACACGCACGACGACGCCAAAAAGAGGTGCCTTCCCAAAAACGGCGTGCCACACGATTTAGAAAAGTACATCTCGTATTTATCGCAAACACTCAGTCCAAAAGTGTTGATGGATGTAGGACGGCAAAACGAAGCCGCTGCCAGGAAACCGGGTAACCCTCATAATGGTGTACTAGACCATTCCAAGTCTACAGGAGTCAGTAAAACATCCTCCAGTACTGTCACCAATGGTATGATTGATTACAGCAAATCTAAGGATGGAAAAGAGCGAGTTCATACCACCACACTGAATGGTTTCATGGAAGTACGCCACGGGTCTGAGGCTTTTGGAAAAGAAAAATCTGTGTGTGGCCTACTGAATGGCTTCGTCGATACTAAAAAGATATCGGACCCATCCGCCAACAGCAATAATAAACACCTTGCTAATGCTCCTAAAGGAAAAGTGCCTATACCTGCCTTACCAACAACTACGGCTAACCGCTCGCCAATCAAACTTGCTGCAAAACCAGACAATATGAGAGTTAACGGCGTGGTTAGTTCTACGACTAAATTAGATAGTAGGATGAACGGTGTGATGTGTGGATCTAATAATTTGAGCTTAAATCACGTAACACCTAAACTCATCCCCTTAAAAAAGGAAACTACTAAAAAGTCAACAGACATGCAATCAACAAAAAGAACAAACCGGAAGTCATCGGCATGTATAGCCAATAGTAAAAACCTTACATGGTCAAAGGCAAACAATTTGAAACAAGTACAGCTACAGAAACAAAATTGTGTTAATTCGACTCAAAATTCATCTGTTAATAATGTTCCGGGGGAAGCGAACACTGCGCCAAAGATGAATATCCCAAACGGTGTCCGACAGGTGTCCACGATGACAGTTAATGGTGGACTCGGCAATTTGAATATGCCCGTAAACGGCTTACAAAACTGCCACCAGTTAAACATCTCGCAGCCTTGCAACGGCACTGTTAACTCCAATAATCTAACCTCTTTCGTTGCCGTACCTCAGAATGTAATGCTAACTACTTTGAGAATTCCTCAAACAGGCATACCAACACAAACATTGAATCAACAAAACAATATGACAGCTTTCAATCGACCAAATGTCAACGTGTCAAGTCCGACAAAACTGAACGGCCAGTTTGTGTTTCCATTGATGCAAAATATAAATGGTACAGTTGTTCAAATACCTAATATTATGGCGAAAATGCCCAATTTTGTTCTTCCGCAAAATCCTCAGTTAACGGCACAAAGACAGGATCACTTACAAAACCAACAGACTGCGCAAATACTTTTCAACGGCACTTTACTGAAGCTAGCAAATACAATGCCTCCGCCGTATTCGAATGTTAACAAATCTACGCCAATCACGAGTCAACCGATTCCGGGAATGAACAAAACGGTCCCGGGGGTGCAGACAGTCGGGATGACAGTTCAACCAAAACCAAATTATACAGTGAACTTCAGCCATCCTGTCATAATGCCGCAGCCTGGGTTCATTGTGACGTCAGTGCCAAACATGAATGTGAAGGAGACTTGGAGCTATACTAATGGACCAGCAACAAGTGTTCAGTCGAGTTGCTCAAATCCGATAGTTCATCATCCGCCACCGTTAGTGAGCTTTACAACCCAAGCGATCCACACTAGTAGTATTCCCATAGCGCCTGTGAAGCCTCCCGATAACCCGATCCAGGGAACAGAGCCGCCGAGTAGTACTGTGACAGAACCGGAGACGAGTGATATACCAATTCAAAAATGTGATATCCCTTGGCTGTCTAAAACGGTTAATAATAATATTGTTCAGTTAGAAAGTAGTAAATCAACGAGGCCTTTTTCACAAGTAAGTAGCAGCATAACGGAAAAATTAGAAGAGCTAGCAGCAGAGAAGGTGAGAGAAGAATTAAATAAGGATAAGGAAGTATTAGAAAAGATAGAAGAAACGCGGATAGAGCCCAAGAATGAAGAGATACGGAAGATCGAAGAGGTCGCGAGAAGAGAAGAGACAATTTTCACACAAATAACTGTTCTGAAGGATGTGTCGTCTAACGTACACAATACTGTGCTTGAGGCGAACTTTTGTAGTACGAAATCGGAGTCTGAATCGGGAGTGGGGACGGACAAATCTATTGATTCCCCGAGCGACTCTCAGATCAGCAAAGACTGCGATGAGGACTCGGCTTTATCACTGAGTGTAAGCATTAGTTCGGTAGAGGTGCAGAGTCAGAAAAGCCCTATATTGAAACAGCCTAAGACGCTGAGATTTCCGCCTAAGAGTTCGGTCAAGCAGGAGAGTGACCAACGGACGTCAAGCACAGACACATCTACAACAGTGGTCATATGTTTGTGGGAGAATTGTAACAAGGAGTTTGAAGGCGATCCAGACTTATTGGAACATTTACAGGTGAGAAAACACTAAATTAATATAATAGTACTATAATTTTAATCAATATTAATCATAAATTTTCATAATGGTTTTAAAACTACAATAACACTAAAAACTAAAAGCTCTTACGCCTAAAAGAATTAAATTATTATAATGCCTTCGGTTTTAACTTGTTGAACGTGCGTACCATTAAACAATAAAATGTAATGGGTATAATAAATTGTGAAGATTATATTAGGAAAATGACATTCAAATGTATTATAATACTGGTCAATGAACTTGACAATGTTTAAGCTTATTAATATTTTCATTTTAACATCGTCATAAGTCTGAAATACATGATCATTTCATTAGGTGGTTAGAGCTCTTATAAGTCAAACATTTGGCTTGACTAAAGCATGTTCATCTTCCTTAGGGGTTGTGAAGATCTGGTAGAGGGCAAAATACTGTCATGTATCGGTAAAAAATAATTATTTCAATTAGACATGAAATAAACGAAGATAAATATGAAACACCTATTAACAACCCCCTATTTTCTAATTACAGAGAGACCACGTTGAAGCTCAAGTCGGCAGGGAGAACTACGTATGCCTTTGGCGGCAGTGCAAAGTCCGGGGCAAACCATCTTGTTCCCGGTTATGGCTAGAGAGGCATACGCTCTCACACGGCGGCAACAAGCCTTTCAAGTGCATCGTCGATGGGTGCGAAAGAAGATTCTCTACTCAGGTATAACTTCGTTCTTTGATAACAATTTCATACTTATAAAAGAGGAGCTGTTCCCCGCAGTTTTACCCGCATAGTTCCCGATCCCGTGGGAATTTTGCGATAAAATATAGCCTGTGTCCTTCCCCGGACTATAAGCTACCCCTGTACCAAATTTCAAGTCAATCGGTTCAGTAGTTTAACCGTGAAGACTGACAGACAGAGTTACTTTCGCATTTATAATATTAGTAAGGATTCCTAATTGAGCACATCTTTTATTGAAGACGGTTAAAAATGATTTGATACCCTACAATTTCCTACATTTGGGCCTGATGGAAGCCTTATTAGATGCTATTTTTGAACACCAGTTTTTAATTTGTCATTTCGAATAGGAATCGTCGTAGGTTTGTTAAATTACCGTAATGAAAACTAAGAAGTTGTGAGCTTTAGAGAATGTTATTTTTTGAATACCAATTTTAATTTAGACTATGAATATAAGAATCTTTGTAGGTTTTTTAAATGTTAATGATTGAAAAAGGTTTCATTTCATTTTTTTTGATAGGTAATAATCTAATAAGTAATTGGTATATCAATATTTGCGACATTGAGGTTTTTAATTTAGCAGCTAAGATACTATTGGCCTAAAATACTCATAATTTCATTGATTAATTTTGACGGTTAGATTGTTACCAGTTTTGTTTTCAGTACCTATATTTTCTTGTCTCGCTTTTCGCCAGGTTTCTTCGAGTCTTCTTATAACAATGATAAAATCAGTAGTACTAGTCTAATTATAACTAATGCTGTGTTCTTCTACCAATCACGTCGAAAGTTCGAAAGTGATTGAATCACCGACGTGATTGATTGAACTATTCTTCTAACAAATTGACAGCTGTATTTTTATCAAGTATTCTTCTAACTAAACAATTATCTGCTACATTTTCTTGTCTGCGATTGTCCTCTATACCATATAATTCTACGAAATGTCTCGCTTTTAGTGTGATTCCATCACTGTTCGACCAAGTGGCATATCACGAGATATTTTTAATTTTGTTTTCTATCCAAGTATTTCAGTCTGTTTTTTTTTCTAAACTCGCGATCTTCGTTATTATTTTAAATAGTTCCTTTTTCCTTATTTTTTTCCGTTAATAAGTTTGTAACTATTGTGTTGATAACGACACACGTAACTTTCTATTGGAGTGTTGTCCGTGATATCGCCACATTGACGTTGATGCATTACTTAGGCCCGGTCCTTTATTCGACTCCGAGTTACGCTATGAACGATAAACTTGTGTTATATTTTCTTTCCCAAGGACGAGAGGACGGCTACCCAACACGCCGATCTTCCTACCACCACAAATTACTCTTTATTTTCATTTTGTCCAGTAAATTTATTCGGCCTTTACCGGCTGCTTCCATAAATTTATTGTACCGTACGATATGTACTAGACATATCGTATATTTATTTTATTTAATCACGTCTACAAGTGAGATGACCCGTTGTCCCGTGTGATGAGATGGAACGTTCGGAAAAAGTGTTATTTCGTGAATCCCTGGACAAATACCAAGTATCGTATATAGTATAGAACAATAATAGTCTTAATTACCATATACATAGAGTATGTTTTGTGTTGAATCTTTTTGTTTTGTTATCATCGAATTATTGTCTTCGTTTACTGAATCGTGTATCGTCATCGGACATTATAGGACCATGTAAAATGTTGACCGATCCTACTCCATTTTTACTCATATATTATAAGATTGTTTATAACCTGTCTAGAGAATACGAGGACGTTGAATTGCATTGCGTTGTGTAATATGTCAGTGGTGGATTACAGACATTACTCGAAAGGCATGTGAACAATCACTTCAACGAGTCGGCGCCGAGCAGTAACGGGAGCAAGAAGTCCTCCGATAGCTCCAACAAACTCATCAGGAGGAACGGGAAGAAACTCAGATACAGGCGGCAGCCATGGTCAGGTAAGACAGTTTGAAATTTTTGTTTGTGTATGTAACTATATAGTTGATTCAGTTTAAACCTTTAAGTATCGGCTATCCCACTGCAGGGCAAAGGTCTGATCTGATGAATCATTGGTAAAATATTGAAAGCTTTGTAGTTTTCTGAAATTAAATATTTGTGCTATGATAAAACCACGTCTTCTGTGATTTATGCCGTCACGGGTTGCGATGGTTAAAGACAAAAGGTACACAATTAATTAATACCATGTACCAGGAACAGTAGTGTGGTGTAATCTACTTTGATGAAGCCACGACCTGATAGACAAATTACGTTGAAACAATCCATTATCTAGAAGAGGATCTGTGTTAAATGTCCTCCACAAGACTGTGGCCTCTTCGATAATTGTAATATTTGTCCAGACTTAAAGACATCATTGACTAACACATCCCTTCCCCCAATTCCAGCACGAATGTTCGACTTCTTCGACTCCGGTACAATGGAAGGCCTCACGTGGCGCCTGGTCCGCTGCACGCGATGGCGGCTCGGCGGCGCGTGCGTGCTGCGCGAGCCGCCGCGCACGCGGCACACGCTCGCGTTACGCGCCACGCTCACCGCTGTCCGGTATAATGCTGTTGAAGATCGGAGGGAGGCGCTGGTCACTTACTTCCCGCCTTATGTGTAAGTTGATGAATTTGATTTGAGAGATGGTAGTGTACAATATTATAGTAATTAGGTTAAAATGTTCTATAAGTTATTATATTTTAACATTAATAATGACAAGCTAGAAGAAAAGGTTAGCAAAGTCAAACATAGTATGTTTTGAATTGTAAGCAAAAACCTACGAAATGGTATATTGTTAGAGTGCTTTTTAAGGCATAAGTCATTGTTGCCGAAGAAATGATAGATCTAGGTATGTTAACATTCACCTTTTTTGACAATTAAATTGAACTACGAATATGAATATGTTCGTGTAAAAATGTGAGTATATGTATGTACTGCATTTGAAACATTTGTCATTTTACTACTAGTGCCAACTTGAAAATTGTTTATAATATAGTGCCAATCTCAACGTATGGCTTTCAGGTTCTTATAATTTCTTAGTCACAATTGAGATTGAAAGATTCTGGGTATTTAATTTGTATTATATAAATATGGTAGCTTCTAAATGATCAGAACAGTTGTGGATAAATAAAACAGGGATGGTAAAACTTTGGCACCTATCAGTAAATTTATTGGCACCCATAGTGTAATTATACTTTTGAGATTAGTGCCATGATTTTTCCATCTCTGTTTTTGACATTTTGTATATAAGGTGAATTTTGTATGGTATTTTTGTTTGTATATTCGAATTTATTGAATATAAAATGTGTTTACAGGTAAGAATTTGCGAGTAGAATAGAAGCCTTCGATGAGTGGAGTGTGGAGTTCAGTTTAGGATTTTTCTTTATTATTTTTGAATGGATCTTTTCTCTTTAACAATTGGCGGTATTTACTCTCACTACGACATTGGCACTGGTTTCAAAACCTAATATTTTTAACAAGGTTTTTCAAAACCTTGAGGTGTCTGCTGATATATCTATTTGGTCTATGTTAAAGACTACTAAAGGTCTTAATTGGACCCAGTAAAAAACTTCTAATACTAACTAAAGAATTTTTGCTAAAATTTATTATTAATACAGAAAGTGTTAATTACTGTTTAATTCAATTATATTTAGATTTAATTGAATATTTGAATTCAGGAACAGAAAATTCATTCTAGAAAAGAATTCAACTACAATAACAAACTCATATAAGTAGTTTATTCTGAATTCAAACATATTAATAATAGATTTTCTCAAACATAATTCTGCAGCTCAATCCAATTTGTATGTTTGTGTGAAGGTAATAAGGTGGGTTTTCCCATGTAGTCGTTTATTGTAAGAATATTGGTTTATTATACATGACATTTTCATATTCATCACTTCATTTTCGACATTATAGTAGTTTGATTCAAAATTTATAATCACTAACTTATTTTCTTAGATATTTTTTACGTAACGGGCCCGCGATTGTATTAAAATGTAGAAAACATAATTGTTCAAATACGTTTTATCCAAATTGGTCCAGTTTTTTTGCGTTAAAGTGTCACATTTGTAATATTAGTATAGATTTATTTGAATTCAATATTATTTTGTATAGTTCAATATTGTTTTGTATGTATAATAAAGCAATATTTTGTAGTTACACTTTTCATTAACTATCATGCTTTAACGCAAAATGGGGATCATTTGCATTTATCAAAAATTGTCTAGGGTCTATATTTATTTAAATTTACTAATATTAAAAACAATTAGATTTCTTAATATTTTTGTTTAAAATTGGCACAGTTAATTGCAGTTGGTCCTCAAACATTTGCTTGCTACTAACTGTTATTATAAAGTGCCACACAGATGTTTTCATTCAGTTGCTAGCAAATTGTAGTTTAATATTTTTTATATCCTTTTTTCTAGTATAAACTATTTTTTAAATAATGATATTATATCTACGTCACCAACCATAATAGTGATCGGTATGGACGTAGGTGTAATAACTGGGTATAGGAAAATGTTGGATACTTACCCAATTCTGTTAAAACTTAAAATATATAACTTTAAATTGATATTGAATTTCTTTATGGGAAAATGACTGATGAATTTATTTTCAACCAGAAAGAAAATATCACTTTTTACATATCTTAATAAAGTATTCTTAACATAGCTGTAATACTTTTATATTGCATTGTGATTGCAAAATTGTATGTGATTTGAAGTATACACCCCTATTTTGAATTCGAGATACTTAATCACACAGCTAATGTAAACGACGGGTGACAATATAATAGTGAAGTTAGTTTTTTTCTTTTGCTTTTATTTAAAAAGTTATGATAAGTCAAAGATTTTCAAAATCCCGCCGAATTTTATTGTTATTGTACACCGAATAACAGGCGAACGCTGCGATACACAGCTGAGCGCGGTCATCGACCCGAGCCGTCACAGAATACTTGATAGCTAGTGTGCCGTCTGGTAATACGGCATTTATTTAGTATTTTTTAAAGATAAGTAATCGACTATCATTTTTGCTATTTTTATTGGATATATGGATTCAGTTACTGCTACAGATATTCTGATTTTAATAAGTCCCATATTTTCAAAATAGGGGTGTATATTTTGGCAGTGGTAAATTAAGAAGTACACCATATAATTTTCTACCTAAAATACCACACACTCAAACATGGGAATACTGAGTGATATTATTATTATTTTACCCAAAATTACATAAAAGACTTTATCAAACTAATCTAGCCAAATTTATGAAATTTGTAGAAAGCAATGGCGATATATTATTGGTGTATTGATATTCAAAATGAAATATCGCAATATTTCATGTACATACCACAGTTGTATACATGCAGCCTTACTAATAAAAAATACCCACTGTGTATATTCTTGATATAACGAGTGTGAAGCATATTAATAATTCGTTATATCAAGAATATACACAGTGGGTATTTTTTATTGGTAAGGCTGTTAATGTATACGACTGTAAATTTTCATTTCGTTTAAAAGTTGCTAGCAACACAAGGGTTGGCAGTCCCGTTCAATGTAGTTGTCATGTATACGGTTGTTGGTATTTTACTTTTCTTTTGTACATTATAGATTGTTTCATGAATTCATCTTCTTTTCAGCGCTAAATGCATGTTGTCTAGTCTTAAATGTGTAGTGTTAAATGTTTGGGATTGCAACCCATTCGCTGCAAACACGAGATAATCGATAATTGTAACTTAAATCGATCATTCCGATGCAATTGACTCGATTTTTTCTCCACATATTTACCGGGATTACAACGCCGCTCGTACGTAAATGTAAAAATGATTCGTTTCAGAGACACAAGTGTTTGCAGCTACGTCTGTGTGACACGATACCTTTCAAGTTTTAAAATATACTTTCCTGTTACAGGTTGGATGACGAATGGGTGCCCGAGAAGGACGTGAAGCGGATCAAGCGCGTGGAGATCGCGTCGCTGCCGGCGGCCGCCAAGGTGGTGCTGTACGATAAGTTCGTGGAGTCGTACCGGCGCGCGCTGGCGCCGCCGCCCGCGCCGGCGCCGCCGCCCGCGCCGGCCGCGCCGCGCGCGCCGGCCTCGCGCCTGCTCAACAAGCTCATCGCCAAGCGGCCCGCGCGCGCCGCCTGCCCGCCCGTCTGCGCGCCGCTCACATACAAGGAGGAAACTACTGCCGCCGTCCCCGAGCCCACCGGCGCCAAGAAGAGGAAGCTCGGCCGGCGGCGCGGCGGCTGCCCCTTCTGGCCCAGCGGACGATAATTTAGCACCCCCCGGGTCCCCCCGTGTCCGTCTCTCGCCCTAATGCGATTACTGTCGTGCATTAGAACAATTTTGCGTTTGACGGACGTCGTTCGTCGCGCGGCGAGCGGCGCGGGGCGGCCCGGCCGACAGCTGTTGATTCTCCCGAGATATCGGACGGTTTAGGTAAATATTCGCCAAAGATTGTCGACGACGGTTCGTAGCCCGCCGGGGCGGGCGTTCACAAGACTGAAAATAAACTTTTTTTATAATGATATTTGAGCGGTCGAAATTTCGAGCCTTTTTGCGTCCGCGCGCGCGTCGATGTGGCGTGCGCGGCGCGTCGAACAAACGATGTAAATAGTTGTAGTCGTAATGTAACATATGTAACGTGACCGAGGGTTTAGATATATTCGATGTAATTATAGACGATTTTAGTTAAAATGACATCCACTCGTCGCTCGACGACGGAGTGCGGACGGAAGTAGTCTGAATAATTTTAAGTTTTAATTAGTATAGGGACGTGTCCGGTGGACACTTGACGACCAGCGATGCACACCACTGCCAATATGTACATAGTTAGACTTTATTAGTAACGGGATAAGGTCCGTTTTAGGATAATTTGCGTTTGTCGCTTGTATCGTTATTAGTTGTAATGCCCGCGAGTCGTTGCTTTCGCTTGTTTCGAGGTGCCAACGGTGGACGCGGGCACGGCCGAGCGCTGTCCTCGCGTTACTACTCACACGTAGCCATTTCTTTTATAAAGAAATAAGTATTTGTCAATGGAAACGATGACATTGACTCCTAGTAGTTGTGATTTGTGTCGGGCCCACGTGGCTCAGCCTGTTCAAATGTTAGTGAAGTAAAACTCTTAAGGAATAAGAAGGTATTATTATTGTTAGTGGGGCAGCGTAGAGCATATCTTCCAAATTGTGGCGCTTATATCGAGTAGTCACCAAGTGCCTGAACGAAGCACCATTTTATTATTAAATAAAAACACCAATAAACTTAGTGTTCACTTTATATCAGATTCGCGCGTAGTCATATCAAACTAAACTCGACGTTAGTACATAGATATTAGAGTCCACTTTTTGATAATCGTTTTATACCCGCTCTTGTGTTCCGAATGTAAAGCTAAGCAATTTACGATGACGCTTTAACAGAATCAACAACTGTCTCTTTTGGATATTTGTGGTTGTAACGTCACTGCCAATAAATGTTGTATTAAAATAAGTTGTAATTGTGTGGGCGATTCCGAAAGTACTGTCGCCAACAACGCCTTATACGTACTCGAGTGTGACTTACATGTGTGTGTGAAGTACTTTCCGCGATCGCCTGTACTCGACGCCTGGACAAAGTAATATTAGCAATAATACGTTTGTGATAAGTGATTGAATATGTTAGTTTCCGCGCACAGTTTATAGCAGTTTACCAAGTGTGATACAATAATTATAAATAGTTTAACATTAGTGTGACTGCTAGCTGATAGTACTGATTACAAAGTCTAAATTTTAATATTAATGTTTAAAATTAACTGTACTGAAAATGCAATAATATGTCGACTTTACACTGTATTTTCAATTGTTTTGTATTATTTGTTTAATGAATAAAATTCTGTAATTTGATATTTGAAAGCAATAGACAAGTTATGTAACAAATATGTTGTCCAACATTATGTATTTATTTTTACTGAAGATTTTTATAAAATGTTGTTTTCCATTTTGTATCACAATGAAATAGAATAAATTGTACCGCCAATTATTTTATACCTACATTGTCAATGAGTTAAGATAAGTTTTTTGGATGTCCATTATACAGAAGTTGACAGATGTAATGCCTTTTTAGCGTTAAGGGTTTATACACAATAATGAAGTATAATTATATGTAAAAAATTGTGTTCTGTACTCACAAGATCTCGCTAGTATTGTTTTAGTTAGTGCATATAATGTTAAGTTAGAATGAATTGCGCGTGAACGGTGCCTAAGGGAGTCACCTTCGTGGGCGAAGTAGGGAATGGAACGGTTAGATACAATGTAGAGTACGGCCCGCCTGGTGTAGGAGGATGGGCGGCATGAGACGTGTATAAGCAATAATTGACGTCGGTTTAGCGAATTGGAACTTGAACACGTTCCAAACTGGACGGTGGACAGTTTCGGACGCGTTCACAGTAGGCGTGGAACTACCCAAAGAATGTTAGGAAAATTTCACAAAGTAGTCAAGTTGGTGCCTGATTGTCGTGGAAAGGTTATGCTAACGGATACGCACCACAACACATGGAGTTTATCCGATGTACTGATTATTATTTTAAAATTAAAAATTTAGTTTAATTTTTTTTGTAATACAGCACTGATTGTAGTGCCATATTTTATTGGCTCGCGTTTGTTTTTAAATAAATTATTTTTTAGTGAAATTCGTCACCAAAATTCAGAAAGACAATGGTTTTGTTTTATCAGAATAAATAATTAAAATATGGACTTGAATTATTTGATCTCAAATAGGTTGCGGTGTAACAGATGTGTGTGAGTTGTTGCTATTGTGTATCTCGGTCATTCGTCTCGCTCAATTTTATACACTTAACTCAGTAACGTTTACCCTTTGGCCTATTAAAGCTTGAGTACAAATTTCTTTTGTCTAAAATTCAATGAAACTTTGATTAGGATAATTACGGATAGATATTAGAGGTTAGGCGGTCATACGTTAGGCAGAGAGAGATATTTTGGGAAAAATTGAACGTTTAGTTGAAGCAAATTATATTGAAAGATCTTATACAATGTAAGCTGGAAAAGACACGATATATTTTTATCACTGCCGCGGTAGAGTTAGTGTCGGATTACTGGATAACACTTTGGTTTCGTATGTAGAGGGAGTTGTGACGATTGCTCAGCCGATTTATAAATTGTTTTACAGAAATATATTTTATAAGTACCCGATTTAATGCAATGTAACACCTAAAAGTATTTCGAAGGGGAACAATCGTTAGTCATCGTCAGTTCGTCAATGTAATTCAGAATGTTATAAGTTAATATAATTATAATATGTATTTGTACTGGATTCGTTTCAATAAACGGTACGGAAATTGTTTGGCGTGAAACACATTACAGTTGAAATGCAGACGGTACCGGTTAGACGAATGTGTTCGGCTGATCAGATACAAACATATAATATGTGTATAATAATCTGATCATATTAACACGATGGTGTGTAAATAGTTAGTATTTATTATAATAAGTATTATTCTGCATCTGTAATTTGGTTCGCGCCGGGAGTGAAGCGATGGTGCGGGCGGCAGCCGGCCCGCGCCCTCCGCCGGGCCGCCGCGCCGCTCGCGGTAGGCTGTAGTTAGTAGTGAGTTGTCATGAAACATGTTTCCTATATTATGCGTTTACTGTATTATAAATGTTCTCTTTTATTGTAAATGTTCGACAGTATATGAGGACCCGGATGAGGTCCCATAATGTGCACTACTTATATTCAATTTGTAGATACATAATTATATATAGTATAATGTTTAATGCGTTGTCTTATTTGCTGAACCCTTTATGGTGAAATCCGTTTTAATTATAATTTGAACCCCAGCTGATGATGGGAATCTACCTCAATTAATTTATCACGTTTGGGCATAATAATAGTGAATTAATTTTATAATAATTATCCTTTGAATTTGTTCAATGTAGTGATTTGATAAGATTTTTGTTCAATTGAATGGTTTGTCCACCTGTCACAATACTGTATCTTATATTGATTAAATACATAATGTATGATTGATATTTATGTGTTTTATTTTTATAATTTACCTTGTAATGGAGTAAGGTATAATAAGTAATTGATAGTTACTAAAACAAAAGTTATTAAAGTTACCAACATTATCTAATAATCTAATACATCAACTTTATTTATGTACTTTTGGTGCTTTTATAGAACATTACCGAATCATCTCAATCGGTTCAGCTGTTCTGAAATGCTAACACAGAATGAATATTATATGATGTACAGTTTACACTAAACAATAAGTATAAGTTGTTTAGATCGAATCACCTGAATATGAACTTAGATACTGGTGAAGAAAGATATATGCTAGCTAGACAGTAGTAGATATATTACAGATTCAGTACAGACATTATCCATCTAGGTATAAATTAATATTATAAAGATGAAAATATAATAAGAACACAATATCATTATCTAAAAACTTAAAACTACACTTACCCCCTCACACCAGAAATGAGGTACCTATGGGGAATTTGGTAAGTATTTATTATTATTTATTTATTTATTAGATTGATGACTGATGCAATCGTCGTTGCTGTCGAATGTACAACCCTAATGTGGGATGAAGTCGAGACCTGGGCCCTAAGTCTGCAGTTTGACATTATTGATCAGACAATATGTTGATATTGAGGCACCATAACGAGAGTGTCAGAAATTTGGTATTCTGCTAAAATTTATTCATATGGCTATGGTGTCTCAGTGGTCTTTGTTGCATACCAAAATTCAAATAAAAATACTGTTTCCATGACAACCTTCGAAGTTTTATGGAGCCATTGAGTCAGCGGAGTAGTTTTCACTAAGAGAGTACCAAAATGACAACAAATGACAAAAAACGGTCATTATGTTGATATTAAAATACATTTGAGTAGCATTATCACAGCCTATTAGTTTAGTTTAGAGCAGTGGTTCTCAATCTTGTTTGGTAACAAAACCCTTTTCGAAAGCGATATACTTGATGGAACCCTATTTGAAGTACAAACCGGAAAAAATAGAGGAACGTTAGTTCATTTGTGAAAATTTTCGGATTTTTGTTATAATTTTGTTTTATTTCTATGATTGAGTATTTGAATATTCTATGTATGAATTTTTTTAATAATAAACTTGTTTAATGGAAAAAAATAAGATTGATATTGTACGGCGTGTCGTCGTCGGAAGCTAACGCCTGAACAAATTGACCCAAAACATCACATGAACTGCAAGGGATGCTCCAAAAACTTGTGGCGACATCTACACAACCACATAGGAACTACTTAGTAATTACTAACAGCGCCATCTATCGACATCTATGGGAAATAACTGAAGAGTCCTGAATCGCGCAAGCGAAGTTTACAGCGCAAATTGACTATATATACGAGAGCCCGACTATAACCGTCGGGCAGCGGCCCACCAGACATAACACCCGTCTGGTCGGAGGATCCTCCCTTTTCAATGGGGATTCCCTCATCCCCATAACTGGTGACCCCGACGTGATCTCCCATTCCCATAACTGGTGACCCCGACGTGATCTCCCATTCCCATAACTGGTGACCCCGAGCATGAACATCAGCGCAACCTTCAGAAATCTACGTCATCATGACGTCATCCTTCACCCTCAATCCTCAAACTGGTGACGCAAGAACGTCAACGTCAGCGCAGACTTCACAACGCTACGCATCGTGACGTCATCACTTCCTCAAGCTTTCGAGCAGCGAGTCATACAGCCAGCCGCCAGCATCCACGGCTACTACGGGTTCCCTGACCACAAGCATGCAGCGAACGCGCATACATGGTCAGCACCTACAGCCTTCTCAGCGACTATGGCACAGCATGCACTTCGGCCGGTCAGCAAGCAGAGACGCACTTCTCTCCTGGTCTACGCAGCAGTCAGCCACTACGCAGCACTGCAACACTCCGACTCACTGGAGCACACGCAGCATCACCCCGACTCACTGGGGCATCACCGCACACAGTTCCGACTCACCGTGAACTATGCGGCATCTAGTTCCGACTCACTGGAACATTCCACTGGCCCGGCTAACATCTCAAGATGGACGACTCAACCTGCTATCGACCTCCGGTCTCGGAGGGGAGTGATGTGGCGACATCTACACAACCACATAGGAACTACTTAGTAATTACTAACAGCGCCATCTATCGACATCTATGGGAAATAACTGAAGAGTCCTGAATCGCGCAAGCGAAGTTTACAGCGCAAATTGACTATATATACGAGAGCCCGACTATAACCGTCGGGCAGCGGCCCACCAGACATAACACCCGTCTGGTCGGAGGATCCTCCCTTTTCAATGGGGACTCCCATCCCTCATCCCCATAAACTGAACACTGTAAGTCTTGAGGTTGGTCTTCGAATGAATCGGTCAAAGACACAAAGTAATAAGGTATAAGGTCAGAGCCATAGGTCAGTCTAAGGTCAGAGCCAGAGGTCAGACTAAGGTCAGAGCCATAGGTCAGACTAAGGTCAGAGCCAAAGGTCGGACTAAGGTTAGAGCCAGAGGTCAGTCTAAGGTCAGAGCCAGAGGTCAGACTAAGGGCAGAGCCAGAGGTCAGTTTAAGGTCAGACTAAGGTCAGAGCCAGAGGTCGGACTAAGGTCAGAGCCAGAGGTCGGACTAAGGTCAGAGCCATAGGTCAGACTAAGGTCAGAGCCAAAGGTCAGACTAAGGTCAGAGCCAGAGTTCAGTCAAAGGTCAGAGCCAGAGGTCGGACTAAGGTCAGAGCCAGAGGTCAGTCTAAGGTCAGAGCCAAAGGTCGGACTAAGGTCAGAGCCAGAGGTCAGACTAAGGTCAGAGCCAGAGTTCAGTCAAAGGTCAGAGCCAGAGGTCGGACTAAGGTCAGAGCCAGAGGTCAGTCTAAGGTCAGAGCCAAAGGTCGGACTAAGGTCAGAGCCAGAGGTCAGACTAAGGTCAGAGCCAGAGGTCGGACTAAGGTCAGAGCCAGAGGTCAGACTAAGGTCAGAGCCCGAGGTCGGACTAAGGTCAGAGCCAGAGGTCAGACTAAGGTCAGAGCCATAGGTCAGACTAAGGTCAGAGCCAGAGGTCAGTCTAAGGTCAGAGCCAGAGGTCAGTCTAAGATCAGAGCCATAGTTCAGACTAAGGTCAGAGCCAGAGGTCAGACTCTGGTCAGAGCCATAGGTCAGACTAAGGTCAGAGCCAGAGTTCGGACTAAGGTCAGAGCCAGAGGTCAGTCTAAGGTCAGAGCCAGAGGTCAGACTAAGGTCAGAGCCAGAGGTCAGAGCCAGAGGTCAGAGCCAGAGGTCAGTCTAAGGTCAGAGCCAGAGGTCAGTCTAAGATCAGAGCCATAGTTCAGACTAAGATCAGAGCCAGAGGTCAGACTCTGGTCAGAGCCATAGGTCAGACTAAGGTCAGAGCCTGAGGTCGGACTAAGGTCAGAGCCAGAGGTCAGTCTAAGGTCAGAGCCAGAGGTCCGACTAAGGTCAGAGCCAGAGGTCAGTCTAAGGTCAGAGCCAGAGGTCAGACTAAGGTCAGAGCCAGAGGTCGGACTAAGGTCAGAGCCATAGGTCAGACTAAGGTCAGAGCCAAAGGTCGGACTAAGGTTAGAGCCAGAGGTCAGTCTAAGGTCAGAGCCAGAGGTCAGACTAAGGGCAGAGCCAGAGGTCAGTTTAAGGTCAGACTAAGGTCAGAGCCAGAGGTCGGACTAAGGTCAGAGCCAGAGGTCGGACTAAGGTCAGAGCCATAGGTCAGACTAAGGTCAGAGCCAAAGGTCAGACTAAGGTCAGAGCCAGAGTTCAGTCAAAGGTCAGAGCCAGAGGTCGGACTAAGGTCAGAGCCAGAGGTCAGTCTAAGGTCAGAGCCAAAGGTCGGACTAAGGTCAGAGCCAGAGGTCAGACTAAGGTCAGAGCCAGAGTTCAGTCAAAGGTCAGAGCCAGAGGTCGGACTAAGGTCAGAGCCAGAGGTCAGTCTAAGGTCAGAGCCAAAGGTCGGACTAAGGTCAGAGCCAGAGGTCAGACTAAGGTCAGAGCCAGAGGTCGGACTAAGGTCAGAGCCAGAGGTCAGACTAAGGTCAGAGCCCGAGGTCGGACTAAGGTCAGAGCCAGAGGTCAGACTAAGGTCAGAGCCATAGGTCAGACTAAGGTCAGAGCCAGAGCTCAGTCTAAGGTCAGAGCCAGAGGTCAGTCTAAGATCAGAGCCATAGTTCAGACTAAGGTCAGAGCCAGAGGTCAGACTCTGGTCAGAGCCATAGGTCAGACTAAGGTCAGAGCCAGAGTTCGGACTAAGGTCAGAGCCAGAGGTCAGTCTAAGGTCAGAGCCAGAGGTCAGACTAAGGTCAGAGCCAGAGGTCAGAGCCAGAGGTCAGTCTAAGGTCAGAGCCAGAGGTCAGTCTAAGATCAGAGCCATAGTTCAGACTAAGATCAGAGCCAGAGGTCAGACTCTGGTCAGAGCCATAGGTCAGACTAAGGTCAGAGCCAGAGGTCGGACTAAGGTCAGAGCCAGAGGTCAGTCTAAGGTCAGAGCCAGAGGTCCGACTAAGGTCAGAGCCAGAGGTCAGTCTAAGGTCAGAGCCAGAGGTCAGACTAAGGTCAGAGCCAGAGGTCGGACTAAGGTCAGAGCCAGAGGTCAGTCTAAGGTCAGAGCCAGAGGTCAGACTAAGTTCAGAGCCAGAGGTCGGACTAAGGTCAGAGCCAAAGGTCAGACTAAGGTCAGGGCCAAAGGTCAGACTAAGGTCAGACCCAAAGGTCGGAATAAGGTCAGAGCCAGAGGTCAGTCTAAGGTCAGAGCCAGAACACAGAGCCAGAGGTCAGTCTAAGGTCAGAGCCAGAGGTCAGACTAAGTTCAGAGCCAGAGGTCGGACTAAGGTCAGAGCCAAAGGTCAGACTAAGGTCATGGCCAAAGGTCAGACTAAGGTCAGAGCCATAGGTCAGACTAAGGTCAGACCCAAAGGTCGGAATAAGGTCAGAGCCAGAGGTCAGTCTAAGGTCAGAGCCAGAACACAGAGCCAGAGGTCAGTCTAAGGTCAGAGCCAGAGGTCAGTCTACGGTCAGAGCCAGAGGTCAGTCTAAGTTCAGAGCCAGAGGTCAGTCTAAGGTCAGAGCCAGAGGTCAGTCTAAGATCAGAGCCATAGTTCAGACTAAGGTCAGAGCCAGAGGTCAGACTAAGGTCAGAGCCATAGGTCAGACTAAGGTCAGAGCCAGAGGTCAGACTAAGGTCAGAGCCAGAGGTCGGACTAAGGTCAGAGCCAGAGGTCAGTCTAAGGTCAGAGCCAGAGGTCAGACTAAGGTCAGAGCCAGAGGTCAGTCTAAGGTCAGAGCCAGAGGTCAGACTAAGGTCAGAGCCAGAGGTCGGACTAAGGTCAGAGCCAGAGGTCAGTCTAAGGTCAGAGCCAGAGGTCAGACTAAGTTCAGAGCCAGAGGTCGGACTAAGGTCAGAGCCAAAGGTCAGACTAAGGTCAGGGCCAAAGGTCAGACTAAGGTCAGAGCCATAGGTCAGACTAAGGTCAGACCCAAAGGTCGGAATAAGGTCAGAGCCAGAGGTCAGTCTAAGGTCAGAGCCAGAACACAGAGCCAGAGGTCAGTCTAAGGTCAGAGCCAGAGGTCAGACTAAGTTCAGAGTCAGAGGTCGGACTAAGGTCAGAGCCAAAGGTCAGACTAAGGTCATGGCCAAAGGTCAGACTAAGGTCAGAGCCATAGGTCAGACTAAGGTCAGACCCAAAGGTCGGAATAAGGTCAGAGCCAGAGGTCAGTCTAAGGTCAGAGCCAGAACACAGAGCCAGAGGTCAGTCTAAGGTCAGAGCCAGAGGTCAGTCTAAGGTCAGAGCCAGAGGTCAGTCTAAGGTCAGAGCCAGAGGTCAGTCTAAGATCAGAGCCATAGTTCAGACTAAGGTCAGAGCCAGAGGTCAGACTAAGGTCAGAGCCATAGGTCAGACTAAGGTCAGAGCCAGAGGTCAGTCTAAGGTCAGAGCCATAGGTCAGACTAAGGTCAGAGCCAGAGGTCGGACTAAGGTCAGAGCCAAAGGTCAGACTAAGGTCGGAGCCAAAGGTCAGACTAAGGTCAGAGCCATAGGTCAGACTAAAGTCAGAGCCAGAGGTCAGTCTAAGGTCAGAGCCTAAGGTCAGAGCCAGAGGTCAGTCTAAGGTCGGAGCCAGAGGTCAGACTAAGTTCAGACCAGAGGTCAGACTAAGGTCAGAGCCAGAGGTCAGACTAAGGTCAGAGCCAGAGGTCAGACTAAGGTCAGAGCCAGAGGTCGGACTAAGGTCAGAGCCAAAGGTCAGACTAAGGTAAGAGCTAGAGGTCAGACTAAGGTAAGAGCTAGAGGTCAGACTAAGGTCAGATTAAAATGGATCCCTGACCGCACAGCGATACATAACCGATGTCTTGGAACCCCATGAAATGCCTTTTGCCCCATTTATAGGCGACGGTTTTGTTTTATGCATGATAACGGATTCAGCTAAAGTGAATCCGTAAGTACTTTAACGATGTGGAAATTACCTAAATCGACTGACCAGTGAGATCACCAGAAATAAGGCCACACTTTTGACCTTAACAAAAAATCTTTAGTTTTGTAAAATTCAAAGAAGAAGTTACTTAGTTCTTACTTAAAATTTCAATCTTATTTTTCTCCATTAAACAAGTTTATTATTAAAAAATAAACGTGTGGCACTCGGGGGACTGCCGCGGTAAAGCTTTTGCATAGCAATTTTATCAACTAATTGTTTTTTTTATTTTTGTATTGCAATCCTAACCTTAGAAATTTTGCTGTCGTACTTGGGACTTCATACAATAAAAACTTAGTCTACATTACTATAAAAACTTTTTGGAAAATTTACAAAAATAAAGTTTTCGATAAAAAAATAATAAAAAATTATCAATGTAAATATGAGCTAAAAATTATCAATGTAAATTACCTTAAAAAATTATATAAGTACTATAAGCGACTTTGTTTTTACACTACATAGTATTAAACAAAGTCGCTTTCTCTGTCCCTATGTCCCTATGTATGCTTAGATCTTTAAAACTACGCAACGGATTTTGATGTGGTTTGTTTTAATAGATAGAGTGATTCAGTGAGAAGGTTTTAAGCATAATTTTATCCCCACATTCCTACGGGAGCGGGAACTACGCGGGTGAAACCGCGGGGCGCCGCTACTACTTAATAAATACTATAACTGAACGAATATTTTGGATTACTTATTAGTTTTTATGTATTATTATCCAAATTAGATTGAGCTATGTTTTTATGCTTGATAGGCCAAATTCACCCTAATTCAGGGTAGGCTTGAGCCCCTCGGTGGGGACATTATATGAGCTGATGGTGATGTTTTTATGTAGGTATGAAACATTCAAATCCGTTCAGCTCATTTTTGTAAACGTACTGCGTAGGTGTCTACATCGCTGTTAAGAGCCGTGATCTACCGCGCGACAACTCAAATTTCACTCACACAGACGCGCACGCGTGTCCGCATGCACACTGTCTATGTGGTGACGGCGCGCTCGCTCTGAATACTCCGGCCGAACGGTTTTGATCCATTGGAAATTATAAATTGTGTTAAAGTTATTGACAAAAGTATAAATACGAGTATATTTTTTTTTACGATTCGTAGAAGGTAGTATATGATTAGATATAATTTACGTAATACCTTTCGATTCGATATTCCATTATTCACAACAAGGAATAATGAATAAAACAAATACTTAGTTTTTTGTTTTTAAAATAAGACATGTTTTTTTTTTGGTAAGTAACGAAACTTTTTAAAAACAAAGCAACATACGAGTAAAAAAAAATCTATAACTTACTTGTGAATAATATATTTTTTGCCATAATGGGGTATTGGTTTTTCATATACTAATTGCAGTTTTAGTTTTTATTAAAATCGCTAGCAATTTTCGATATTCCTTTCCTTATAGTTTTGAATATCGTCTACCACGCCTACTTGAAAAATGCATCGTCTGTATATGTACAACATATATTATCGGGACAACCTTTTAGCGCTAAAAGCAGGACTTTCTAAATTATTTCGTTTCCTTTTTGGTTAAAAAAAACCGACTTCAAAAACTAAAAAGTATAAAATAACAAATATGTAATGTAATACCTCTTATGCGATGTAGCACATAAATAAAATAAAAATGCGACCAATCCAAGCGGGCAAACGTTCGTTAACGGTCATCTCGAATTATAATTTTGTAGTTTATTTTTCTAATAGTTTTATTTCTTTGAGGCTTGGCACCGACTTCACACTTATCAATAGGTAACATACACACAAAAGTATAAATTAGCATCGCATAAAAGGTGTATTAAATTAAATATTTGTTATTTTATACTTTTCAGCTTTTAAAGTCGTTTTTTTTTACTTTTGAGTGTCACAACCTATCTGGTTGTAAAGGTCTCATCGATACAAAATTAATCAAGCCCAAACACGAGGTAACTGCTGTTAGTCGTTGAAGAGTTCCCTCGACTATCTTCCAGGTCCATCATCAGATCGACTCCAAATCTTCATTTAATTATAATGCTTTAAGATAATTAACGAAAAACTTAACAAATGCACTAATCACCCTACGATTTTCTAAAGTTCCTCTCAATTTCTCTAGAATGCCATCATTAGATCCTGGTTTCCTTGACATGGGACCAAACGGCAAGTCCATTCTTTTGAATAAAAAAAGAATTTTAGTAATCGGTACAGAATTGACGGAGATATCGTTGAACATATTCATAAAAAAACATACCGGCCGAATTGAGAACCTCCTCCTTTTTGGAAGTCGGTTTAAAATAATGTTGTTTTATTGCTCATTATTTCTAAAACATTATTTGTTATCATAAATGTTAATATTTTTTTTTAATAAATAATTCAAATTATAAAACAAAAATTATTATCGAGTATCAAAACATGTTGATGAGTTATCGCATAAAATTCGTACGCGCCGCAAAGGTCAAACGCTCGGTAGGAGCGATACGTCCTCTCTCTAAAAAGCCTCGCGGCAGACTGATTTGAATTGTTTCGTGCGTCCGATTTTATAGTAGTTTTATGATGATTTTAAAATATTTGTAGAAAAATAGACAATTTGTTTTAGAGATTTTGTTTTAGTATAATTGTTGTATAAAATATTCTTTTATTATTTGAGGTAATTTTAATAACGTTTTGAGCATCATTTATCAACGTAAATTACGATTTTCTTGAGTGTGGTTTTTACAAATTCTAACTTTATATTTTTTTCGATTTCAATAATAATTATAATAACAATTAAATTTTCCTATGAGTATTTCCTTAATAAGGATCTGGACTTTAAGTTTGTTTAATTTTTAGTGCTAAATTGGTCGAATTACTAGAATCCGAAGGCATGGAAGTTAATGCTAAAAGTGAAATTCAGAAAACATATGTTCAGTTTTCTTGATATATTTTTTAAGTTTTCTGTATAATATTGTTTTTCTCTGAGTATTTTTTAGATGACAATATTTCCTTTAATTATTACCTAAAAGCATGTTTATAAAATACGCTTTTCATATAATATGACTAGATCAAAAAGTACAAAAACCGTCAATTATCGAGTTTAGGGTCTTAAGTAATTTCTTGATACTTTATTCAAATTGCCAAGTAGATAGGTATCTAGATGGATATTGAATCTAGAATAACTTTAGTATCTATGTATGTTAATATTTAGGTGCTCTCAACAACAACGTTACGTAAACTTTTATTCGTTTACTCAACTATACTTACTTTATTTTACCAGTGAAAATTCGAAATAAAACAATCTTAATAAGTACATAGAAAAACATGCGTACAGACAGATTACTCTTTATGAGATACTTACCTATTATAGGGTTATATGAGGGATAGGATTCTTACTTAGCTTTACATAGATGGGTGAAACAAAAAGATTTTTAGATGGACATACTTTCATTTAAGAATATTTAGTAGGGAACATCTCATCAATTTGAGATAAAATACTCTTCAACAGGTAAAGTATTGGACCCTAATAAAGTTTATTTCTTAGCCATTATTTCTTTCTAACTCTTAAGCAAGCATGTAGTTATTTACAAACCCTAGCCTATTTTAGAAAATACCAAACTAACCCCAGGTATCGAATCCTTCATACTAGGTATGTATAGACAGCTAAAGACATTTTTATTATAGTGTGTGTATTTATTTCACACACATTTTGAAAAATACAATAAATAAGTAGGTACCTATGATCTCCTCAGCCGGGACTTGAACCCAGGATCGTGCTGAACGTAGCACTGCTCTAACCAATTGAGCTACCGAGGACGGTGTCAAAAATATTGTATGCTACGATTGTATACTTAAGAGTTTTATTTCAATTGTATACTTAGCTTTAACTTTTTACTAAAGACATTCATCGCTTG
This sequence comes from Timandra comae, assembly GCA_958496195.1. Classification (NCBI taxonomy): domain Eukaryota; kingdom Metazoa; phylum Arthropoda; class Insecta; order Lepidoptera; family Geometridae; genus Timandra; species Timandra comae. The sequence goes on from OY292359.1 coordinate 2,201,612, forward strand.
TCTCAGGAATCGAACATTAGACCTTCAGTAAGTGTACATACCACTAGTATTAACCTACAACATAAGCGTTGAAAGACACGTGCCATACACACATAGTATGCAACAATGACGTCAATGTTAAAAACTGCAAAATACCAAGTTACAAACGGATTAAAGTTTCTAATTTCTTTGAAAACGATGATATTGCTTCATTACCTACTTGTAAGTATATTTAGTTATGAAAGGTATTAATTTGCGAGGGAACGTTCGCGATAAATGTTTCACAAGGGAATTTGACACTGGCAGGAGTCAGGTGTTAACAACTTTTGGACAAATTGGGTTTTACACGTTGATGCGAAGGGCTTAAAACTACTTAAAACTAATAATGGTTGGAAAGTTAGTTTTATTCATTGTATCCACTTAGCATTTAAATAAATTATCAATTAATGTATGCATTAACCTAATTACCTGAGGCATCCTTCATGTGGAGCACATTACTTATTTATTATTAGGTGCTCCGAACTAATACTTTCTATTGTTTTATTAAGTGTAGCCGCTTCGTTTAATTATATTTGCTTTAAAAATTAAAAATTTAAAATACCCCCAACACAATTACTTTTAAACCCCCATAACTTTTAACTAAATTGAAATCGGTTCATCCGTTCGGGAGCTATGATGCCACAGACAGACAGATACACACACACACACACACACACACATATACACACACACAGACACGTCAAACTTATAACACCCCTCTTTTTGCGTCGGGGGTTAAAAATAATCAAAGTCAAAGTATCCTTTAGTGAATTTAACCGTGTATGTTTGTTTTCAATTGAAAACAAAGGTTTAACCGTGGTTAAACATAGAATGAAAATTACAATAGAAAATGTATGTAAGTATGTACTCGTAAATAGGCATTTTTTCGCAATTAGACGTCATTAATTTGAGTCCTTCATACTTACGTTCAAGAAACTTTTGCGACTCATAAGCCGTAGGTACTGAATGTAATATTCTAGAAATAAAAAATCAAAATCCATGTTATCAATAACATAACTTTATTAAAACATATTATAATTCAAATCACATACAAAGAAAACTCAATATTTATCAATATATAACAAAATATAGCTTTATTGTATCAACTTAATACTTTATAATAACATAGCATTATTAAAAAACTATTTCATTACAAAGTTGATATCATACAAAGTCGACTAACCACAAACAGTTGACGCGCCCTGGTGCATATGCAGTGTCAGCATTTCGCGAGTCCCGCATGCATTCTTCCTTATGCCCACTCCTGCGCAGCGACACCAACATAACACATGTCAGGTACGTTACTTTATTATATTTATTAATGTCCAATTGTAAACATAATATAATCTTAGGTACTTGGAATACTCTGGAAACATCTTCATATATATACTTATAATACTTCAGAGTCATTTAAATTTTTTAGATTTGGGTTCGTATTTTAAAGGCAGCCATTATAAAGTACTAGCAGCGCCCCGCGGTTTCACCCGCGTAGTTCCCGTTCTCGTGGGAATTTCGGGATAAAAAGTATCCCATGTTCTTTCCCGGACCATAAGGTACCCCTGTACCAAATTTCAAGGCAATCGGTTCAGTAGTTTAGCCGTGAAAAGGTAACAGACAGAGTTACTTTCGCATTTATAATATTAGTTAGGATTAGGATTTTTACAATACATAAGTACTTATATTGTTACCTTGATCTGTATGCATTTGTGTATACTTGTAGTTCATGTTACCCTATATACAGCAATAAGCCTAGCTTAGGGTAATTTTGTATAAGCTGGATATAACAAAATTACATGTAAGTAAACCCGCGTGCGTATATATACTTATAGATCTTATCTTATCTATATTTATCTGTTTGTCAGTCTGAAAGAACTGTAACTTGAACTGTAATTCAGAACAATTTAGGCTACAGTATTCTTGATTGCTGTAGGCTATATTTTATCCCTATTTTCCTACGGGATTGACATCGAAACGGTATAACTTCAGATGCATTTTAAAAAAAGCTTATTTATCTGTGCGTGACATAGGCTATATTTTATCCCCATATTCCCACGTGAATGGGAACTACGCGGGTAAAACCGCGGGGCGTTACTAGGTACTTATACTTTACATAAACATCAAGACATTATTAACACCATCTTTATTCAATTCAATTACGTTACATTATTACCCAGTCTAGTTTTTCAGTAAAAGCTTTCAGTAAAACATTTTTCTTTCAAGAATATAAAATACAGTTTCTTATATTTTATTTTTATATTTCAGAGAAGGCGGCGGCACGTGCACCGATGTAATTGGTAAGTTATTAAACTTTTAATTGGTTAGATAAGATAGACAGAATATTGCTTTTTAACTACTAGTGGCATCTATCCGTTTTACTTGTGTTTCTGTTGAAAAATCGGGTAATACATAACCGTACGTACTTATAAGTTACTCCCCGCGGTTTCTCACGCGTACTTCCCGTTCCCGTGGGAATTTCGGGATGAAAAATAGATGTTGGCCGATTCTCAGATCTACTGAATATGCTCACAAATTTCATGAGAATCGGTCTAGCCGTTTCGGAGGAGTATGGCAACGAAAACTGTGACACGAGAATTTTATATATTAGATTTTGTGATAATACATCATGATAGCCTATTAAAGTAGAAGGACTGTAAGATTCCACTGGACAAAAGGACTCTCTTTCAGTGATATTAGTACCTATATACATTATGTATACTTACTAAAGATCGTTCTAAGTACATAGTAGCATATAAAATACATATAAACCGAGATAACTTTTTAATTTTTTATTTAATATTTTAGTAGGGTAGGGATATTAAAAACATTTTTAATTATCGTAAATTTTATGTAAATAAGTATGCTGTAAACTGCGGGTTTTACCTAGATATTTATGCCATTTTGTATGAACTTATCCTGTTTTTTTTTTTAATAAAAGAGTAATACATACTCAAATCTGTTGTGGTAAAACATATATGTACTTGAATGAAAAGTTACTCTCAGCCTGTGTTACGTTTACTTTCTTTTCACGCCTAAACTACTGAACCGATTTTAACGAAATTTGGTACAGGGAGAGACTAGAGCTTGGGAACAAAATAAGTTTCGGCATCAATAATCGCTGCGCACCTTTAGAAAACTATAGACTAAGGTCACACATTCAAAAGCAAGAAAGAACACAGAAGCATGGAAATCTCTAGAACCTTTGAAACCGAAGAAAGAACAAGTTTGAATATAGAAGAAACCCAGGGTTGATATCGCCATTACCTCACAGTCACGTGGTCATGTTGGTACAACGTGTGATGTGACGTAGTGGAAGTCTCGACCTGGATATCATCAGATCCTGACTCAAGACCTGGACACTACTGGAATACCGAAGAATACTGGAATGGAATACAGACTTTGAAGCTTTTGATTTTTATTTGTTTATATGTACTGAGTGGGTAGAAATGTTTGTATGCTTTACTTATTTAATTTTATGAGCGTTTCCGATAATCATTCATTTCTTTTTGATAGTGTTATACTGACTAGTTTAATGTGTTTATTTAACTAATCAAACTCATTTGTATGATGTACTAACAAGTGCACACTGTGAGTGGACAGTCTAGTTTAAACCTCTTTAAGAGGGGTGTTGGGCTGGACTTTCCATACAAACGTAGTCGCGTGTGTCCTCCCTGGATAATGTCTCTAGAGCAAACATTTTTTCGGTCCTTTGTGCGTGTTGAGATATTTTTTGTTACACTTTTAAGGGTATTTATTAAATACCTATCTGTCAATGTTATTAGTACATAACATTAAATTAAAAATTTAAAAAACCCCCAACACAATTACTTTCAAACCCCCATAACTTTTAAACGGTTCAACCGATTTTCATCAAACATGTCTAAGAACACTCACACGTAAGTCACCTTTAATACAAAAAAAAAAACTAAATTGAAATCGGTTCCTCCGTTCGGGAGCTATGATGCCACAGACAGACAGATACACACACACACAGACACGTCAAACTTATAACACCCCTTTTTTGCGTCGGGGGTTAAAAACTGGCCCTCCAGAAGCCTAAAAACGCTGATCAAATTAAAGCTACTAAAATATTAAGTTCTAATTAGAGTTATGTCCTACATAGTCCTTTAACTAACTATTCAATAACCTGTGACTAACTACGTGACAAACAGTTGATATAGAATTACGCTAAATCAGCCTTCAGTAGCCGGTTCGAGTCTTTGTAATTGTAAATAGGTATAATACTTATACATTATTGCGAAATGTTATCCGATATCGCGGTTTACATTAAACAATTGGAATATGCATTCGAGGAATGTTAATTATTGTTTATGTAAGTAAATTTAATTGGAAATTTATATTTATTAATTACTCGTATAACTGTAAACAATTTGTGTAATAGTGGATTTAATCGATTGCAGTTTTTTCCCCGACACGAATAAAGGGTAGTTCGTCATTTCGCATTACTATCGGTTCGCACAAAAATGTGAATCGAACAATTACTATTTTTATCCCCCGACGCAAAAAGAGGGGTGTTATAAGTTTGACGTGTCTGTGTGTGTGTGTGTGTGTATGTCTCTGTGGCATCATAGCTCCCGAACGGATGAATCGATTTCAGTTTAATTTTGTTTTTTGTATTAAAGGAGACTACGTGCGAGTGTTCTTAGACATATTTGATGATCGGTTGACCCGTTTAAAAGTTATGGGGGTTTGAAAGTAATTGTGTTGGGGGTTTTTAAATTAATGTTTTTGAATTGGTTATTTTGTAACGAGTTGTGAATCGGTGAATTATTTTATTGGAATTTTTGTAATCGTAACATGGCAGGAATCTGTCGTAGTGCGAAATGACTAAGTACTTACCTAACACTAACAAAATGTGTGTTTAGGGGAGGGGTGCCTTTTGGGAACCGATTCCTTACTACTGTATACTGTATATTTATTTCTAAGATATCAGTAATTATGCACACTCACCCAGTCCGAGATAAACATTGGGTGGGATACTTAATATCAACAGTGAAATTACACAAAATTCAATAGTTAAAGATAACATTTAGAAGTATAGTTTAAGTTAAAGTCATAAAATAAGCAAGATATTATTTTTTTCTAAGCAAGAAGTATTCAGTATCTAACATCATATGCTTATTACTTTATTACTAATTGTAGATTACAACATGATATCAATATCGAACTTTATCCACCCTTACGAGCTTAATACAAGCTCCCATACAGGCATAAATAACTTTACTAATCAGATCTGACTCTGACAAGCGAAAATAGTTCTTAAATCAATACGCTGTAAGTTTCAGATGGAGCTCAAGTTGAGCTGTACCAAGCGTGAAGAATTGTATTAAGATAAAAGGTTGAATAAGGAAAAAATGCAGACGGATGTTCGAGATTGCTGATTAGAGAATGTAAGGTAGGAGTTTTTATGTATTTATTAATCACTAGCGGGTTTTTACATAGTAAACTCATTGACTTTTAAAATTTTCTGTCACACAAACCATGCTCTGAAACTTAGATAGAATTTAGTAAATACTTAGTCGAATAAATGCAACCATTCTAATGTGACAGACATATTTTTTGACAACGGTAATTATTATTTTATTTATATACATTAGCCTTATTTTACATTTGGCTATTTTACTTAGGACTGATTTTCCATCGCCAGATAACTTTTATTCGACGAATAAAATTGACGTTTGACAGATTTTGTATGAAATAACTGTCAAAATTCAAAATTATTCGTCGAAAAAAGTTATCTGGCGATGGAAAAATCAGCCCTGAGTTAGGTACCTATTTTTAAATCAGAGATTAGATTTCTGTTATTAAATGATGTTTTCCTGTATCTAGACTAGAATATTAGTAACTACACAAACTAAATAGTATGTTAAGAGAAAGTATAGCATCTTCTGCAACTTTATTCTTATCCTATGTATGGATTGGAAGATGATATCACAGGTTTAAGTACGTCTTGATAAACTCTTTGCTTCTAGGTATAACCACATCATAACTACACTACACTACAACATAGATATACATTTTTATTGGTACTACTTGTGTGAGATTTCCCTTTAGCAGATTATCTATAAATGAGTATTATTTTAGTAAATAGAGGAAGAAGTTTTAGTATATTTCTATTCTCTAGTAGGGATATTAAAAAAAACCTTTTTAACCCCCGACGCAAAAAGAGGGGTGTTATAAGTTTGACGTGTCTGTGTCTGTGTGTGCGCGCGCGCGCGCGCGCGCGTGTGTGTGTGTGTGTGTGTGTGTGTGTGTGTGTGTGTGTGTGTGTGTGTGTGTGTGTGTGTGTGTGTGTGTGTGTGTGTGTGTGTGTGTGTATCTGTCTGTCTGTGGCATCATAGCTCCCGAACGGATGAACCGATTTCAATTTACTTTTTTTGTTAGGGGACTTACGTGCGAGTGTTCTTAGACAATTGTTTGATGAAAATCGGTTGACCCGTTTATAAGTTATGAGGGTTTGAAAGAAATTGTGTTGGGGGTTTTTTAAACTTTTAATTTACTTTATTGTTTTTAAAGTCTACTTGTTAACTTACTTATTTTGATGCTTATACTTATTACAGGTATTACATATAAAAAATCGAGAATTCCTCGCGCAGACAAAGTCAAAAAGTATTTCCGAAGAATCCTTCAACTCCCTGATAAGTTATAAAAGTTTTCCCGCGTCGAGTGTGGTGAAAAGATTCGCTCAATAGCTCCGTGATTGATCTACTTAGATTATCTGGTTTAGCGATACTGAACCCGGTTTACAAGTGAGAATTTATTGCGTGAAAAAGGGCGCGTAATTTTTCATCTATACTTTTCTTTCTTTTTCCGACTTTTCCGGGCTAGCTTGACTTCGAAAACGCGATATGATATAGCGATTTATCGACATCCAACTGTCAAAATATGATAAAAATATCCGCCATATTTAATTTTACCACGTTATACATTTTATCACCTTTGGTCATGCTCGCGAAATCGATATAGCTATTTATCGACATCCAGCTGTTAAAATATAATAAATATAGCCGTCATATTTAATTTTATCATATCGTAGCACACGATTATTAGTTTGGTCATGCTCGCGAAATCGATATTAAATCGTGGTGTCGATATACATATTTTATCGCGCCCAGTCATGCTAGGAGGGCTGGGCAAAAATTTTGTCTAATTGGGGTCGGTCTAGATGTGACGGAATGGAACATATTACATAGAGCGATTGCTATCTGACGAAGGTAGGGTGGTAATCTATACTAATATTATAAAGAGGAAAGATTTGTTTGTTTGTTTGTAGTGAATAGGCTCCGAAACTACTGGACCGATTTCAAAAATTCTTTCACAAATGGAAAGCTAATTTATTAGTGCGTGACATAGGCTATATTTTATCCCCGCAATCCCACGGGAACGGGAACTACGCGGGTGAAACCGCGGGGAGCTACTAGTTCAGGATAAAATACGAGTATACTATATACTGCTGTGCCCCACGGTTTTACCCGCGTAAATCCCAATCCGGAGGGTATTTTGGGATAAAAAGTATCCTAGTCGTAAGGAACATAGTAGTTTTTGCGTGAAAGAGTAACAAACATCCAAACTCACAAACATATAAACTTTCGCATTTATAATATTAATATTATAGACTTTGTATCTTATCTTTTTCTGTGGCCCTGACCATAATGAGTGCTGAATTTCCAACCGATTGACGTCATAGCTTACATGACAACGCATAACGAACGAATAAACTTTATTGATAGTACATATATATGTATAGGTATGTACGAGTATATTACTTAATTAAGAGTATGTAACTAAAAAGTATAGTATCATAGCATCAGCTCATACGATCCTACTGCAGGGCAAAGAGCTCTCTTTAAATATTTCAGTATACAAGTGTATATTATTTAAATAATAAATATTATAAACTTTCCCCACCGTAACACGTCACACACTCTCGTTAACATGCAAATGATATCTAAATATGCAGCACACTTTCAACATTTTCCATTAAGATGAATCTGTAACTATAGTGCGTAAAGTTTTCGCTTCATATCTGTCGATATGTTCGCTGAAGCGTATTTTCTACGCGAAACAGCGCGAAAATATCTGTAGTCTGTACCAGTGACGTAGTATAATGTAGATGCGTCATACATCCACATCAGCGCAGCGTTAATAGTAAATAACATTAAATTAAAAATTTAAAAAACCCCCAACACAATTACTTTTAAACCCCCATAACTTTTAAACGGGTTAACCGATTTTCATAAAACATGTCTAAGAACACTCGCACGTAAGTCCCCTATAATACAAAAAAAAACTAAATTGAAATCGGTTCATCCGTTCGGGAGCTATGATGCCTCAGACAGACAGATACACACACACACAGAGACGTCAAACTTATAACACCCGTCTTTTTGCGTCGGGCGTTAATTAGTAAGAATTCATGCACCAACTTCAGCGTAAATTCTAAATAGGTATGATGTACCTAGTTAGAAAATAAATGTCACCGTTCTTGACACATGTCAGAGAAAGGGATGAATATGTAACTTACATATCTAGGCGACCTGAAGTCCAAGCCATCGGTCTAGTTATCGAGAGATCCTGAGGTCGATTCCTATTCATTAGTTATTGACATGTTATCATTATTTTATTAACGCCAATTATGCTTTGTCTAGAGTAAAAAGTAGTGTTTATGCGTAACTAACTTACCCTGGTTGCATATGCACAGCTTAGCAAATTGTTGGCAATTACCTCCTCCCCTTATCACCATTTAAGAATACAAGACACGTATCTATAGTATATTTTACATCATTGGTACCTATGAAACCAGAACGGGACCTCGTTAGTGTGAACGCGACTTAATCAGTTCGCTACATCTTTTATATTAACAAGCAATCCGTATCCGCTCGTATTTATTTACTTTTAAGTATATAACTACAGAATAGACTAGTTATTTAACCCTGATTCGGTTGGTTCGGTATATGTTTATAGACGAAAATGTTCTCTGGGGTACATTCTCATGTTCTTTGTATTGATGTAGATGTAAGTTTAACATCATCACAAACCAATGAGGTTTTTAGATGTTATGTAACCTAATATTGTAAATGTATCTTTTAAATGATAAAAAAGTGAAAAAAAATACATATCCTATTTACTTATAAGTATCTAATTACACTTTTTTCTTTAGATAAGTATATAAAGGTCGAGTTTTATCCATCCATGCCTATTATTGGCATACACACCACATATCTTTAATTATTTCATTGTATTTTGTGTGTGCTTGCTGCAATAAAATTTACATAAAGTAAAAGCTAAAAATCAGTTGTAAACAATATTGCTCTATCTCAGAGTCGAATTCGCGATAGTTAACGAGAAAACCCTATGAAACTAGTTGATATTCTCATAGAGGGGACAAACGGACGCAGACTCGATGAAATTTAAAGTAGAATTGAAAAATGCATGAAGTTAGAAGCTTTGACTGGTTTCAATTGAATTTAATTTTAAGTAAAACTAACTATCTATAGTTTTCTTTGAGAAACTCTTCGCTGAAAGGTAATTTCGTCTGTGAAGTTTAAGGAGGCAAGTATAATTACAATCTTATTTTCTATAAGATTCCATAATTATGTACTTCAAATAGATATAATTTGGTCAAATCGATGGTATATGGGAACTAGGAATATATCAGATTTTTAAGATTTTTGACAATAAAAGATTCAGGTCTTCTTTAGTAAGCTATTTGGCGTTACCCAATCTTTATTAGCTTGAAATTGAATAAGATAATGTTTATAGGAATTTGGATTAGTAATAAGTATCCAGAAAATAACAACTTCCCAGGTAAGACCAAGATAAAAAGTTAATACAATGTTACTTAGTTCTGAACTATGTCCAAAGTCTCAAGACTTTAGTTAAACTACGAACTTTGTTTAAAATTAATTAAAGGCGCTGACTTTGCACTATAAATAAATTAAATTCACTTTAAACTAAGTAGGTACTTAAGTACATATTTTGTCTATTTATTTATTTGTGAAAATCGTAAGAAAATCCGTTAGCTAACACCAATAAATCCCATTTATATATAGGATTAGGACACACTTAGGGGTAAGTCTACAAATGTGCTAATAACAGTTAGGTTTTACTTATTATATAATTGTTTTCATTCATATGATATTTGTATTAAAATAGAAATTAATTAGTTAAACTTTGTCTATAAATAACACTATAACAAACACAATAATTATTACCAAAATCGAACCCACATCGTAACAACAGTCATTAACAATTGACCAAACGAAACAAACACGCCTAAATATAAAAGTTTACAATGGCCTGAACTGGTGACCTCAAATTAGAATACCTTTGGCTGTATTTGTCACATTCAAAGACTCTGTATGGCGCGGGCGGCGGCCAGTGAGGGCAGGGCAAGGCTAAGTTTGTTGATAGAGAACTCAAGGGCGAGGGTAGAACGGTAAGGAAGACTGTGACGCAGTGCTCGTAGGGTTGTGTTATACTGGGGTGATATACGATAATATACACTGAGATATACATTGTGGTATTATGCGTATATTACTTTGTAATGTACAAGTTTCTAACTTTAAATTGTTGCTAAATAACTTTTTTTTTACTTATTTGTTTATTTTTATTTGGTTCAAAATATACATAGTACATACATACATCTACACTCCATTAATGTAGATCTGAATAATTAAAGGGAGTCTCTCTCACTCATTTTTATTCTCTTTCTTTCTCTCTCTTGACAGCATTACACTCGGGGCATGCCTAGAATACAACTCGGTGTTTTTTTTTGGCTATTAGCGGTGTTACAAGTCGTTCATAAGCAGTGGTCCGACCGCGGGCGAGTGAGCGATGAACTATCAGCAAGTTTCTCGCCCAAGAAAAGGACAATGAACGTACATCTTAGACATTCCCAGTAAATTATATTTTTAACATCCTATATTATATCATCCACTGGTTGCTACACTTTAAAACTATGAATGGGGCTGTTATTGATTGGTGCAGTCGCGTAGCAACGTAAGGCGTCGCGGCGCCGCGCACTGTCCCCAAAACTTTATATCTCGACTCGATGTAATGTGCCTAATAATATATGTTATTACTAGCAGCGCCCCGCGGCTTCACCCGCGTAGTTCCCGTTCCCGTGGGAATTTTGGGATAAAAAGTATCCTATGTGTTATTCTGATGTATAAGCAAGATTATTGTAAAGTTTCATTAAAATCCATTCAGTAGTTTTTGCGTGAAAGAGTAACAAACATCCATACATACAAACTTTCGCCTTTATAATATTAGTAGGATTAGTTAGGCCGTAAGTTTAGGCAGCGGTAACATCCTGGTTTAAAGTAAAGGCAGGGTAGTTAGTATGGATAGTTAAAACTAATTAACGAAATGTTGAGAGGTAGAGTTTGGTGTATGTTCGATTGCGCTAATCTTAAGAATAACTAATATGGTTTGTTTTTTGCATTATAGTATTTCCAAGCCTGTTTGTTGTGGAAGGCTAAAAGTTGTTTATCAACACAAGTGAAATCATGCTGTACGGCTAGTAAAAGAAAGAAATATGGATAAACTGTAAAGATATGTCTTCTTTTAAACAATTTGTAAAACTACCTTCGAGAAGAATCGGCATAAAAATCTGACTTGTATTTTAATTCTCTTTTTAGAATGAAATAAAATGTGATGGGAAATACTGTTTTTCGCAAATTAACCGCTGTTTTCCGTATAATTGAAATTCCCATGTCGCAAATACCAAAAAGTAACAAAAAAAAACGACATAAAATAATTCAAGCCATTTCATTATCGCTGAAAATCCATTTTCCATTTCCATTAAGACCAGTTGACAACATATAGAAAACAAAAACAAATTCAATAATATTGGAAATACACTTGAAATATTACTACCAATAGCCATTACGGAGCGGGGATTAAAATATGTTCGTCCCTCTCAGTGTGGTACAAGTTATCAACTTAGTATACAAAGTATTTCCGTAAGTATAAAACAAATTCACGTGTAAAGCCGCGCAAAATACCTAGTTAATAAACCATATTTAATCTCTTCTCATCTTCCTAGTAAAAATAGCACAAACAACTAGTGTAAACATAATTTGATAAAAAAATCCTAATTTTCTTAATAGTGCTCAGGGTTAGGAACTCTGTCTAGATGTCTTTAATAGGCTACTTCTGATCAAGTACGCGTCATGTATGAGATGACAGTAAAAAAATATCGAAAACGTAACATTCATACACACAGAGACCAAGATATTTATTTAGTGCATATCACGAGAATCGAACCGATGCTACCCTTGGTTTTTCGGTCATTTGTGTTTTTAATACATATTTACTTAGGTAAGTACTTATATATATGTATAAAATCATTTAGTTACGAGTAGTATCCGCTAACAACTTGTAACTTAAATCAATCTGTTATGCTAATACACAACCGTACCCGGGGGCGAAGCGTATAGCAATTGATGGCACCCGATCACCAACTAATAACTTCGATTTATAGTGCTTTTGTAGTTTATTACTGCGAACATTTGTATAAATGGTTTATACCTATAAAACATATACAGAAATCTAGCTGTGTATGTACTTACTGTGGTTTTTCTTCCATAGCGGATGTCGTAAGTACGTCATAATTTTCTGCGTGCCAACTGTGTGTTGATAGGTAGATAAGTTCAGTAACGGTTGCTTTTCCAACATTACAAATGCCAATAATTTTACCAAAATTCAGATCTAACAGGGTCCTGGCGTCCTGGGGTACTATACCCGCAAATTTTTTTTGATAACGTGAGAATAAAAAGTACTTATATTGTCTTAAGGCGACGAACTTCCACAACTTTAGGTATTTTAAGCTACCTCAGCCCCCGCGCTAGCTGCGTGTAGCGTATTCATTTACGACACAGATAGCGCGCGCAAATACGTAACTCGCGCGGTCCGGTCGAAGACCTCGCAACTCAGTAAAGCCACAGTAGAGGCGATCACGCAGTAGGACTACTAATATTGAAAGATATCAATATGTACTAGAATCGACTTTTTCGTGACCTAAATAAAAAAACACTACTACCTTATTAAAACCTTTCGTGCACATTAGTATCTACCTACTTATATAGTAAAAACATAAAATATGTACAAATATATTATCTACCTATATTATTAGTAGGTACTATATTTTATTTATTTATTTAATTTATTTTTTGCTACTTCTATTGACGACCTCGATGGCAGAGTGGTCACCATGCCGGGCTGCCATCCGTAAAGTTGCGGGTTCGATTCCTGCGCGGGGTGAATATTTGTGTGAACCACAAATGTTTGTCTCGGTCTGGGTGTGAGTGTGAATGAGTGTATGGGTAGTTTTTGATACCCTAGATACAAGTCACGAAGTTAGTTAGGGGTCAGTTACTGTAATGAGATGATGTAGTGAATAATAATGTTATCTTATTACTCTGTTTATGTTCTATGGTGAAACTCCTACCTACTTTAGTTACAGCTAAGGCTGGGCCCATTCAGTCGGAAATTCAATATTCTAAAATCTTATTCTTATAAGTAAATCTTTAAATCTAAGGTTGCGGGTTCGATTCCCGTGCGGGGTGAATATTTGTGTGAACCACAAATGTTTGTCTCGGTCTGGGTGTGTGTGTGTGAATGAGTGTGTGCGTAGTTTCTGATACCCTAGATACAAGTTTCGAGCTTAGTTAGGGGTCAGTTACTATAATGAGATGATGTAGTGAATGATTATGTTATGTTAAAAAAAAATAAAAAAAATAATACATATTATTACCTGCGCCTCACTCGCGTAGTTCCCATTCCCATGGGAATACAGGGATAAAATAAAGTCTATGTCACTCGCTGATACGTGGTATCTTTCCAATAGTGAAAGAATTATTGAAATCAACTAAAAACTAGTATTGACAAAAACATTCTGAAAATATTTAATAAAGGGATAAAATAAAACCAATAATGCCAATTAGTTATTTATTTATTTATTTTGCGATAATGTAATGTCCCTTAGAGGCATACCACGAATTTGTCTTGAATCCACAATTTCAGGTAAAATGTGGTTCAAATAAAAGTCAACAATTTTGTTTTCCATTTTGGTTTTCCAAAAAAATTCGCCTTTATATATATAGTCTTAAGGATCAGAAGTGTAGGTGGATTTTTAAATAGAAACTAGTCTTGACACAAACTAACACAATGTGTGTTATTACATTATTACATAACAAGATGAATTAACGAAACCAAAGAGTTTAGTACTTATGAACAACATGTCCCATACTACGACTCATCAGAGGTCGACCCGTGGCATAACTCTGCGTATATCACAGCTTCAGCACCACAAGTCTGAGCTTCTCTATAGTGGTGTCGAACCACCCAGGGTATGTTCCATATACTATAATCGCATATCTGAGCTCGCAGGGAGTCACAGGCTACTTTGTTACACGCGCTCGGCCACTCCTGCCATAATTGGACACACAACTATTGAAATTCGATTAAAATGCAAAATAAGTCAAACTGAACAATAATTTTCGCGTTTTAACGCTAATTTTGTGGGTATCTTGTAAAAATAAGGTCTATAAGTTGAACGTTACTCAGAACAAAATAGGTTCGGTAATGGAGCTGGTGTTTGATTGTTCACGTTTGTTGATACACCCATTCAACATTAGTTTCTTGAAACTCGAGTAATGATCATTTAATGCCAGAACAGTAATAGAAACGATACAGCTCACCATTTCACATAAGACCAGTTGTTTCTTTGTTTGTACCGCGCTCACGCAGCACGTTACGCAGCCGGACCATTGTGCGAGTTACATTACGGTCGTCACTTGTGTTCATTTTAGCCTGTGGTTCCTCGACAGTTTGTACAGCCTGGCTGTAACAAGAGGTAGTTTTTAAGTGATTGTCAATTTAATTAATTTTGTGTTTATTTGTACAAACTTTCGTTCGTATTTCTACATTCGTTATGGCTTCCAGGTAGGTCCATTAATCTACAATATACAACTGCACTAAGCATATATATAATATCAGTCAACCAATATGCTTATCTCACAAATGTTGACCGTACCGAGAATTGAACCCGGGACCCTCTCATCGGCAGTCCGGCATAGCGACCTTTACGCTACTGGATTATATTAGGTCGCTTTTTACCTACTACACTTATACCACGCACACGTTATACTGTGGCTCTTTGTCAGTTGTCATCTCGACTCAGTCCATTATCTATATTATCTATATATATAAATAAAATTGGAGTGTCTGTTTGTAATATTGAAATAACCGCTGTTTACTACATGCTTAGGAATATAGTATATACGGTACACACACCAAATTTTTTTTTTAAATTTTTGTCTGTCTGTTTATTTGTTTCGGCTAATCTGTGAATTTATTTTTACGGGATTTTTATTGGCAAGTACTTAGCTGATGTAATAAGGAGTAACATACAATACTTTTTATTCTACGGGATAAGGTTCCACGCGGGTAAAACCGCGAGGCACAGCTAGTAATAACATAAAAACTAAATTTGGAGTGACGTTTTTGTTGTAATCACGGGCTGATACTGCGCTAGTTTTTATTACTAATTTATCTTTAAAACTCACCGTTTAAGTACAAGTATACTTAATTATAAAAGTTCTTGTGTTAAAGTTAGTTGTTATATGATTAGAATACAAATTTACAGTATAAAAGTGGTGTAATTTGTGAAAATAATTAATTCGATTCGTGTTACAACTCAGAATAGTGGGTATTTATTAAATACAATAACATTTTGTTACTTCGGACTTCCCATCCTTCAGTTCGACACTTGTCATTTGTCATTGACATTGACGTTTCTGCCTGCCTTATTCAGTTCATTCAGTCCGACACTTGTCATCTGACATTGACGTTTCTGCCTGCCTGTCTAACTTCATACCTCCGGTATGGCAGCAAAGTGTTCCGGATGCGGGAAATACCTCTCGGCGACAACAGCAGCACAATGCAGCGCTTGTCCGCTATCGTTTCACAAAGGCTGCATCTCACTGCCGGATACTGCTGTGGTCAGCAAGGACTGGATATGTCCTTGCTGCAAACAAAAAACACGCAAAGGCGACAATAGCAGCACGCCGGTGAAGCCGCTAGGCGAGCCGCGAGCACCGTCCGCTCCACACTCGGCCTCCTCCATCTCGTCACAAGTCCCGCCCGCATCGACCGATGTTCTCAGGATGCATGATGAGATCCGTGAGTGGATGGCCGAGATCCGGGAGTTTCGGAAGGAGATGGGGGAGCTTAAGTCATCCTTGTCTGGTGTCAGGGAGCGCCTTGACGGGCTTGAGCGTAGGCTTGAGATTTTAGAGAGCCGTGAACCCCCTGTCGCTAATGCCAACGTCGCTGAGCTGGAGCAGACCGTTCAGTCGTTGCGTCTGGAGCTCAATGACAGGGACCAGGAGGCGCTGCTGGCGGACTTGGACATCGGCGAGCTGCCGGAGGAACGCGGCGAGAGCGCGGTGCACGCCGTGCAGGTGCTGGCGACGCGGCTGGGCGTGGCGCTGGACGAGCGCGACGTGGTGTTCGCCGAGCGCGTGGGGCCGGCGCCGGCGGCGGACGCGGCGGGCGACGGGCGGCCGCGCCGGCTTGTCGTGCGGCTAGCACGCCGCCAACTGCGCGACGACTTGCTCCAGGCCGCCCGAGTGCGCCGCACGCTCACAGTGCCGGGTCAGCCCGCGCGCCGAGTCTTCGTCAACGAGCGGCTGACGCACCACAACCGCCAACTGTTCAGGCGAGCGCGGGAGGAGTGTCGCAGCAGGCGTTGGCGTTTTTCGTGGACCAAGCGTGGGCGTGTCTACGTTCGGCAGATGGAGGGATCGCAAATACACCAGATCAGATGTTCTGGTGACTTGGACAAATTATTTCCAAATGTCAACCCGGTCTGCAAGTCAACACCATCTGAAATTTTTTAATAACATGTGCATTCCATCTAATGATCCTGAGATCCTATCCTTTATTCCTAATCCTAATGCTTAGTGTAATTTTATTTCTGTTTTTCATCATAACTATTAAAATTATTTTTTGTAACTTACG
The DNA here is from genome assembly GCA_958496195.1 of Timandra comae. Taxonomy (NCBI): domain Eukaryota; kingdom Metazoa; phylum Arthropoda; class Insecta; order Lepidoptera; family Geometridae; genus Timandra; species Timandra comae. Next base: position 2,218,676 of record OY292359.1, read on the forward strand.
AACAAATATTCATGCATTTAGTGATGGTTTGCCAAGCATAAATAATAAGAATACTAGTATATTTTTTAATTCAATATATTGTATAAGAACAACACAAACAAAATCAATTCAATTTCCCACATCTCCGTCACTTTATACATATAATTTTACATTAGGTACACAATTATTTCAAGTTCGTATATTATTTATTTATTTTAATACTTTGTAATGATTAGTAGTTTTTTTTAAATTGGTTTGTTTAATGCGGGATCTTTAAACACAGGCCACGATGACATAATAGTGGCTTTTGGACAACAGGATTTGGACATTATCGCCATTAACGAAACATGGCTTAAGCCAGGACAAGACAATTGTGCACCAAGAATAACAGGCTATCGCTTTATCCACACACCGCGTCCAGCGTCTGTGCGCGGTGGCCGAGGTGGTGGTGTGGGGTTTTATATAAAGCGTGGTGTGTCTGCACGTTCATGGTCTCACCCCTGTGACCCAAGTCATGGCCATGTTGAGCAAATGTGGGTTAAAATAACCATCAATGGCAAGAAAATTGGCATCGGCACTGCCTACAGACCACCGTGGCTAAATGTGGATAATTTTTTGGATGCCATTTCTGAGAGTGTTAACGCAATTAACCAGTGTGACTATGTAATATTGCTAGGAGATTTCAATATTAACATGTTGGACCAAAATCATGGTAACAAGACTAAACTATCGAATTTGTTGTCTAGTTTGTCGTTGGATCAGTTTGTTACTAGCCCTACTCACTTCACAGACTTCTCCTCTACTCTTATTGACATTGTCTGCAGTAACCTACAACCTAAAACTGTCTTCACCAAACACATAGGATGTCTGCATGGTCATGCGTTGGTTGTGGCGGAATTTCATCTTAAGAAAGAAAAATATAAACCCTTGAAAGTTGTTCGCCGATCAATGGGACACATCTGCCAAGATTTTTTTACCTCGGAGCTAAGTAACATGCAACTTGATAGTTTTAATTGTTTCAATAACGTAAATGACATGGTAAATACTTTTAGTCACCGAATTATAACACTATTCGATCTGCACGCACCATTAAGATGTAGTATTATAAAAGAACATGACTATCCATGGATCACTGACACTATAAGAAAGATGATAAGTTTGAGAAACAATGCTTTAGCAGAGTATAGAATTATTAGAACACAACAAAAACAAAATTACTATAAAGATTTGAAACACTTAGTTAATCAATCCATATTTTTTGAAAAAACTGCATATTTTAAATACAATATTAATAATAAAATCAATAAGCCCAAACTTCTATGGAAAAATTTAAAAACAACTATAACTCTTAAATGTAATAAAACAACACTACCCCCCCAATTTAATAACCCTAATTTAATTAATAATTTCTTTTTAAACCTGCCCAGTTCAGATGAAGTCTCAATATCAAATTTAACCTACTTTGAATATCTTAAATTTGGAAACATCACTTTTAGTCTTGAGCCTATCAATACTACAACTTTACATACTATTATTCAAAGTTTAAAGTCAGACGCTCAAGGATATGACCAAATTTCACTATCTATGTTGCTTAAAACTTTACCGGACACTCTTAAAGTGATCCAGAAAATCATAAACACATCTATAGCTTCTTCTACATTTCCTGACACCTGGAAAATAGGTATCATTCGTCCTATACCTAAGATTGCAAACCCCCTAGAAAATAAAGATCTGAGGCCTATCTGTATCCTGCCTTGCATTTCTAAGATCTTAGAGAAAGCGGTAAGTCTGCAGATAGTGCCATATTTAGAACAATACAAAGTTCTGCCAGAGGTACAGTCTGGATTTAGGAAGGGTAGAGGAACGGCAACTGCCCTACTCGATGTTACAGACAATATACTGGCAGCACAAGACCAGGGTCTGTGCACGGTGCTTGTGCTATTAGATTTCTCCAGAGCTTTTGATACAATTAACATATCCCTGCTTCTGTCTAAACTTAGCTATTATGGGTTTGATTATAAAACAGTAAAATGGTTCAATAGTTATTTAAGTGATCGTCGCCAGTTTGTTGAAATAAATATGTCAGATGGTACTAAGTTGACATCAGATATGCAGCCAGTGACTAGAGGTGTCCCACAAGGCTCAATTTTAGGACCATTGCTGTTTATCCTGTATACAGCTGACATACAGACTAGTATCCTTCATTGTAGCTATCACTTATATGCCGACGACATACAATTATATATAACTTTTAAGCCGGCTAGTGCTCAAATTGCGATAGACAAGCTAAATGAGGATCTTGGCAGAATTGTGACTTGGTCAAATGCAAACAACCTACAACTCAATCCCCAAAAAACAAAATACATGGTTTTCGGTGGCAAACAAAGAATAGAGAAGGTACAGCTTAGCCCCATTTTGCTCAACAATGAACGCATCGACCGGGTTTATGAGGCTAGGAACCTTGGTATCATCATGGATACAGAGCTCGGGTTTGAACAACATGTCCTAAAAACAGTCCAAAACTGCTTCTATCGTCTAAAGATTCTGTATAAAATAAGACCATATCTTAGTGAAGAAATGCGCATTAAAGTAACAGAAGCTCTAGTTTTATCAAAATTTAACTATGCAGATGTAGTTGTTGGACCTAGACTATTAGCAAGAAGCAAGCAGCTCATACAGAGAGTACAAAATGCGTGTGCTAGGTTTTGTTTTGACATACCGCCAAAGACACATGTTACACCTTTTTTAAACAGACACTCTATGTTAAAGATGAAGCACCGACGCAAATTACACTTGGCCTGCCTTATGTTTGGTATTGTAAAGTTTAAATCTCCCACATACTTGTTCCGTAAACTATCTATTCCGGGTAACGCCAAATCTGGTCCTAACCGTCGTAAATGCTCACTACAGTTGTCAACACACCAACACAGTTCAGCAACGTTTCGAGGCAGCTTTCGTTACGCCGCGACAAAGTGCTGGAACAATATACCACCCCCAATTAGACTTTCAAATACTTTACACACTTTTAGAAAAAAGCTGAAATTATTTATGTTTGACTCCCAAAAAATGAATGAATGTCTTGTTCATGACCTCTCAATAATATAATATTATATTAGATTTATATTGTTTCTTATTATAAGCACATAGTAATAGTTATATTATACATCATGGTTCTTTAATTTTATAATTTTAATACATTTTGATTTTTAATTAATAGTATAAAATAACATACCTTCTTTTATGCACTATATTTATTAAATTCTTGGCTTCTTGAAAACAAAAACCTCTGTTGTCCTGTGTTGGGGCTCGCCCCTGATATGCCAACCATGTTTGTGGTGGAAACTAGGAACAAGTTTAGAAGTCCATGATTATTCTATTAAGTTATAATAATAATTGTTTTTTCCATGTGCAATGAAGGAATTAATAAAAAAAAACATTTACCATCCATTTTTATTCCAACATGCAGTTTGGTTGTGAGCATAATTGTACAGTTTTTGTTATAGGTAATAGTCTTTTTCCTTTCTTCTTGTTATCCTTACTTGCTGTACGATATTTATTTATTTTATTTATTTTATTTGGGAGGCTTACAGCTATTAACATAAAAAATATTTATAATCTAGATAACAAACAGCCAATAACAAGCCACCACAGTTATGAAAAAAGGTATGATAATATAAAATTGCTACTACAAGAATTATAGAAAACAATAATAAAAATAAACAAATTGAAAACAGGATTTCACAGGTTTAACATTCAACGAAATGCTTGGTTAACACTCTAATGACTGCATACATATTACTGTTAAATAAATCTAACTGAGAATTATTTTCTACCTTAATTAGTCTATTAAATAATTTACAGGCTCTTATAAAATAACAGTTTTGGTGACGAACAGTACGAGCGAACGGAACATGGAGGAGATCTTTCGGTCGAGAATGTTTATATGGAATATTTAAATACAAATTGGCTAAGAGATCAGATGAATCGATTTTAGACTGTGCAATTTTGAATAAATAACATACATCCGAGATGTCCCTACGAGCAGACAGGCTAAGGAAGTGAAAACGAGCACAACGTTCATCATAGGAACATTTAGGGATTTTGAATTTAAAGCAAATAAATCTAGTAAATTTCTTTTGGATTAACTCCAGTCTATTAATATGAATACCAAAATTGGGATTCCACACCTGGCTTGCATACTCGAGTTGACTGCGGACAAACGTGCAGTAGAGCAATTTGATAGTTTTCATCTGTTTAAAAGAGTTCGCGTTCCTAAGAATAAATCCAAGAGCAGATGATGCTTTTTTGGCTATTTTGTCAATATGATATTCAAAGGTCAGTTTATCGTCGACTATAACACCTAAATCGCTTATTTGATTGCAACGTGAAAGTGGTTGGCTTTTAAAAGAGTAATCATAAATAATCGGATTCTTCCTACGAGAAAAACTTATGACCGAACATTTGACGATATTAAGGTCTAACTTATTTTTTGAACAATAATCAGCTACTCTATTGAGATCATCTTGTAAATTTAATGCATCAACGTATGTGTTAATTTCACTATAAACTTTCATATCATCAGCAAAGAGCTGGAATTTTGAGTGTGTGAAGCAGTGTTGAATGTCATTGATAAATATGACAAATAAGAGGGGTCCCAATAATGATCCCTGGGGAACACCAGAAGGTATGGTTGACCACGAGGACATAAACCCATTGAGAACTACAGCCTGTGTTCTATTACGAACGTAAGACGAGAACCAACGGAACAAATCCCCCCTAATTCCTAGACCAGAAAGCTTCTGTAGAAGTATATCGTGATCTATCCTATCAAAGGCTTTGCTTAGATCAGTGTATACGGTATCAGTTTGGGAGCCCTTATCTAAGGTTTGAGAGACAAAATTGGTAAATAGTAAAAGGTTAGAGGTTGTAGACCTGCCCTTAAGAAAACCGTGTTGCTGAGGGCAAAAACAATGAGCCAAGCTGCCATAAAGTTGGGCATACACCACCTTTTCAAATATTTTTGCTAGCAAACAAAGTTTAGATATCGGTCTATAGTTATCAACCATTTCTTTGGGACCCTTTTTATGTATAGGCGAAATGAAAGCCGATTTCCATATACGAGGCATCACCCCTTCCGCGAGAGACCTACTGAATATTATGGATATTGGGGTTTTCAATTCGTCAGCACAGTTAACTAAAAAGATAGACGGGAGACCATCAGGACCTGGTGATTTTTTGAGGTCAAGGGACTTTAGTAATTTATGAACCACTGATGGGTTTACTTCAATGGAATTTAGGCCACCCACGGAGGAGTTACCGGGCGGATTGGAGACTTGAGAGAGGGACGAGGTACCATCGAGGAAGTTTGAGTGAAAATAATTAGAGAACATGGTACATATATCCTCACCTTTGTCACTCAATGATCCATTATAGGACATATACGATGGAAAGTTACTACATTGCTTTTTACTCTTAATATATGACCAGAATATCTTTGGATTAGAAATAAGGGAGCTTTCCATTTTCGACATATACATATTATAGCAGGTTTGTTCAACGATCTTAACCCTCTCTCTTAAAAGTTGAAAAGAAGACAAGTCGGAAATATTACCATATACGTGATACTTTAGTAAATATTTATGTTTTTCTTTGATCATTTTGATAAGGCATGAGTTAAACCAAGTGGGATATTGAGACTTATTTATTATCCGTTGAGGAATGTACTTAGTCCGTAAATCAAAAATAATCGAATAAAATTGTCCTACCGCGTCATCAATACTCCCTTGAAATAAAATCGAATTCCAATCCGTATCAGCAATGGCTAAGCGTATATTTTCATAATCCCCCTTATTATATTGATGAATGAGCTGCTTTGATATTTTCTGATAAGGTATTACAGTAGTTTGAAATTTGATGAGAATAGCAGGATGATAAGCATCTTCAGGAACTAAAGGATCATTACAAGCAGTGACAGAGACAGAATCATTTGATAATACTAAGTCTAAAATTTTACCAAATTTATTTGAAATTGAATTATATTGTTTTAAATCACATAAATGAAGTGTATCAATAAAATAAGTATACAAGTTCAATGGCGGGGCAAGTGGCTGAAGACATCCGTCGCGAGTTGTCCATGTTATCTGGCTCATATTAAAATCACCTAAAACAACGAAATTATCGGAAGAATAAGTGTTCATAAGATCGGCGAGTTTTAATAAGAACGCATTAAGTTGATAAGAAACTGAGTGAACTCTATTATGTTCACATAAATATAAGGTGCATATGTGAAGACGAACCGAGTCCCGTGAAGAGTTCGATTTTAAAACTAATGTCACCCATATATCCTCTGCACTAGATTGCCATTCGACATTAACCAAGGTGGACAACTCGCGGCGAACGGCCACGGCAACTCCCCCACCACGTGATTGCCCAGTAGAAACGTAATCCCGGTCACGTCTCCATACTAAATACCTACCATCAAAAAGTTCACTATCTAAGAAATCGTCGGTCAACCAGGTTTCTGTCAAAGTTATTATGTCGTAATTATTTAAAAGTACATTCCTATAGAATAACTGACATTTAGTCCGCAATCCTCGAGTATTTTGGTGATAAATACTTAGACTAGCCATTTGTATACAAATAGACAATAACAAAATATAATCCTTGATAATAATTATAAATAAAATCATCGAAACAACTCCATGAACGCTCAAATAAGCAAGCTTTATAAAAATAAAACAAATATGTAAAAAATATTAACAAAAAATTTAGGGTAATACGAGTAAAAACGAGATAGTAAAGTTCAAAATAAAATATTAACTTGAATACTGTCGCACCAACTAACTTAAGTAAACAAAAGATGGATCGGTCGTAACCAAACATTAAAATAACTTTACGTTTAGAATGAATAGAAATCCGAGTATAAACAAAAGAAATCCAGTTGAAGAATACAATAGCGGTGATTAGTAAATGGGTAAATACAATGTTTCTCAAACTTAGTAATAGTATCTTGAGTAAATTTATGAATATTGGAATAATAACTGACATTAAGATCGATGAAGTTTTCGTAAGTCTTTTTCCGAATTTATAATAAAGGATTTCGATGTCATGTCTCGTCTTACAAATATTTTCATGTGTCTCACCCATACAAATTGAAAATTTGATTCCTTGGCCAAAGACTTAGTTTTCGACAGCAGTATTTTATTCCTTGTCGTCAGATGGTCATTCACGTAGATTCTCCCAGAGCCAGGTATACCAATATCATTAGGAGTCAATGGTTCCTTTCGCGCGCGCGCGGCAGCCACAAAGTCTTCCTTGAGATACTTGTTCGTCAGGGAAACAATTATATTCTTTGTTCCAGCAATATTAGAAGGAACTCTATGAACAAAATTTATTTGCGGTTTTGTAATCGGGTACGAAATTTGGTTCCCTATTTTCATGGCGATTTCAAAAAGGTTTTCTTTGTCTTTGATGGGCACACCTTTAATTTCGATGTTATTGCATCGGAGCCATTGATTTGTAGCGTCTGCTTCTTCCTGCAACTTTTCGACGAGGGACTTGAGATTGATCACCTCACTCTGCGTGACCTCTAGTTTTGACACTTTGTCTTCTAGGACTTGGATTCTAGCTGGAAACTCAGCAGTAAAATTCTTCAAGTCGCTTACATCCTTCCTAAGCAATTGCAGTTCCGAAGTTAAGCTCGACAAAGGGGCTAGTTTCAAGTTGATGCTTGCTAGCTCACCCATTAGTGACTCCAATGTAACTGATGGTGAAGCAATAGGTGAAGAAATATTAGTAGCTGACTGAGCGCTAGGGTTACCAGCAGATTTGCAAGTAGCACATCTCCACGAAGCTTGGCGATCACCCAGTTTACGATACCCTTTTTCAGTTATGCCTGAGCAGGGATAGTCAAAGTGCTTGTGGCAGGCTGAGCACTGAATGGCTTCGGTAACTTCGTCATTACACCTTCCGCATATAACCATTTTAAATTAAGTATGTTTCACACGTGGATTAAAAAAATAAAAATAAATAAATAAATTGGGAACAAACTTTGAGAAACTTCTTATAACAGACTAACGTCTTACTCGAGTGGTAGCAAAAAGCGAACTGACGATATGTTGCTTATACATTACTACGTACTGTTTGTAACACCTTTTTATTTAATCTGTTGTGTATTATACTTGTTTGTTTATTGTAATTACTGTAAAGGACAGTCGGCCATATCCTGTTTTTATTAGGTTATGTTTATGGACAGGAAATACGTGTCACAACACGTTTCTATAATTAATGCTTTTTGTGGCTTTTGCAGTCATCGCACCATAGACAGCACTTCTACTTTTATACTGTTTATGTTTATTAATTTGTTTTATATTGTATTTTTTTTTTTTTTACATATTTTATTTCATTTCAATTATTTTTTTTATTTTATTGTCACTCCCATCCAAGGCCAAGTGGAAGATCAGCGTTGGATAATGGAGCAATCTGTTGTCCAACACATCGCTGAACTTGGACCTATTTGTGGTTAGATCTACATAGTTAAGAATTCTTATATATACATAGTTATAAATGTTATGTAACTTTGTCTAACTGCAAATAAACGCCTTTTCTTTCTTTCTTTCTTTCTAAATTATAATATCACTGGCTGTTATTTGATTGAAGGTTACACAGTCTATATTTATATTCCTTAGACTGTGGTATGATGATTTGACTATCAGGATAAGTACTTATTTATAGGTAGTTATGTACCTTTCGCACTACTACACTAATACTTACTAATATAACAAGAAATAAATAAACTTACCTTATTCTTTTTGAGTTACGTCGAATTTTTAATTTTGATTTATTTTTCATTCTATTTGTTTTATTTGCCATGTCCAATAATTATTATACAACACAATCCACTAATTGCGCCCCTTTATGAGCAAGTGTGTTGAAAAAATATTTACACTGAAAGTACAAACCTAACTATTATTATATCTAAACACGAAACCCGCGTATTTTTACGCAGTGAGCCGGCAAAAAGCACACAGGTCCTACCTTCTTGACGCCAAACGGCGGACTGCGGAGGAACTCACTCGCCGCGTGGTTATATAAATTGAAATATTGTGTTATTGTTAGATTATATTATTAATTTTAGATATTTTTTTCGGTAATTTTGTATTCTAAATGACATTGTCTATAATTTGACGCAATTTTTACGAATATAAGTTTAATATTATCCAGATGAAATGGAAATTACGATCGAAAAATTTGAAAAATTTGACTTTTTCAAAAGATTTTATGATCGAGTGAAGTTGTTTAATTCGTGTTTCCAACCGTATTTTCCAAAAGCATGATTATTAAACTATAACATACATTTTTATTTATACAAAATTAATAATATTTGATTATTTACTATTGAATCTAAGCGAGGTCGATTTTGAATTTTGCGGAATTTCCTGGGCTTAAAAAGAACTTCTAAATTGTATTGCTCATGAATTCGTAAAAGTATTGAAACAAATAAAGAATTGATCCTGGCACTCTTCGGATTAGCCTAGGTACCCTAGGACATTAAACCTCCTTAGGTTTTAAAACCTTCATATTTAAACATTCCGATCATCGATGACAGGATAATACTATAAACACTATGTACTTATTTATTTTACGAAAAATAATCGTAAAAATCCTTTGTAAATATTCAAAACCAATAATTTATGTCAAAAACCAAATAAGTAGTTGTTTGTCAACATTCAAATACATAATAACACAGTAAATAATGCAGTAAAAGGTAAATGGTAATATAAAAAGTACTATAAACTTAGTCTTAACAAGGCACTACTGTGGGGGACGTACTCAGTCAGTATAGTACTAGAATTAGTTATTACAAATCTAGGATAAGTTAATCCATTAGTGGAAATAATGTTTAGGAAATATTTATATAAAAGATCTTATAATTAATCGAAACGTGCGAAGTACACATTTTAAATTTATAAGTCGAATCCTTCGACTAGTTTCAGTCACAAACGGTGGCCATCATCAGTTCGAGGGATTCAACTTAAATTGGTACGTGTGCAATTCCCGTATATGTAATTTAAAATAAAAAAGATCTTAAATAATATTAAAACATTTTTATATTTATTTGAAATCGGTTAAACATTTTGACCAACTTATGTCGGTTCGTTAGAGCCCTTAAAAGTTTAACCGCATAGATACCGCAGCCCGTACAAAGGACACAAATTAGGGAGTTCTAATGACGAGAAACTGCTCACTTACGAGTACATGATATTTGGAAAATAGCAATATAATTGACTAGTAGCTCCCCGCGGTTTCACCCGCGTAGTTCCCGTTCCCGTGGGATTACGGGGATAAAATATAGCCTATGTCACGCACTGATAAATTAGCTTTCCATTAGTGAAAGAATTTTTGAAATCGGTCCAGTAGTTTCGGAACCTATTCATTACAAACAAACAAATCTTTCCTCTTTATAATATTAGTATAGATTATTTATTTACTTAAATAATATAACTATATCCCAAGTCCACCCCATGGTATCCCAAACGGGTCTACACGGTACCCCATTACCGGTACTCAATAATTTACCTGCATTCTACAACTATTGTGTATCCCAGACTTTATACCCTAATGATAGGCATTATTGGCACAATCCCGTTCGTTTGTATGTCTGTCTGTCACTAATTACATGTCAAAACTGTGCGCTGTTATAATGAGTAGATTGTGTTTGAGATTTTGATATTATTTATTAGTTTTAGGTTTTAGCGTTGATTAGGGTAGTGATATTGTTCTATTATGTCTTGGGTGTAAGGTCACAGCTTTTGTTTTAGGTAGTTATTAAAGTAATATAGTAATTGCAAGGTATTACACATTATTAGTACACCTAGAGAGCAGGGGGCATCCGAAAACCAGCTCTGTACTGAACCTTCAGTACAGCAACAGCTGAGATGCCTCTTTTTGCTACATTTATTTTGTTCTTAAGTTTAATTTTGTGTGTTTTTTTATGTATTTTAATTTAAATGTAGCAATAAATATATTTTTTACTTAACTTTACTTTATTAAGTTAGTAAACTGATGGATATTTAAACACGTCGTTACCTAGTACCTAGTACTCATTATTATACTGTGCTAGTACTAAATTAAGCAATACACACTAGGCCTATAAAAAAACATAAGTACTTGATATTTGCATAAAATTGAAAATTTAAATATGTTTCACATAGAATTTTCCTTTTTTTAATTAAAAACAATCAGTATTTTTTTTTATTGTGGCGTAAAACCGTTAGAGATGATTGAACATTTTAAGAAACTTCTGGTTACTTCACCTTTATGAGTGAATTTCCCGGCGCCTAAATTTGCGTGGCAACTATGAAATCGGTACTAAAAAATATAGTTATAATGTTTAAAAATTATAATGTTTTTTTTTTGGTAGATGAAATAGTCACCTATGTGAGGCACTAAATATTTTATTACTGGGATTAATAGGTACTCCAGAAAAAAATGTTAAACCTCGAAATCTTTCATCGCCGTGTCTGTCCACAACTCACCTTGATGTGTATTATACCTCCTTGATGAAAACCTATTGGTTGAATACATTGAAACCTAGTTTTATATGATACTTGGATAGTAAAGGTATTGTTACGGAATACACTTAATCAAATATTTAAACAATACAACGAATGGTTACTAGAAAAACATTTGTCCCAGAACTTCCTTTCATCGCCATGTCAAAAACATTTTTAAACATATTGTTCCAACTAAAGACTTGCGTCTCCTTCTCTGTGTGCTAAACGTTGCCCAATAGTACCGCCTCAGTGCTCGACGTGGAAGGACTTGTCCACGTGCCTGCGTTTTCAAGCTATGAATGTAAGTGTATCCCATTTTTGTTACTGGACAGTTTTTCTTTCATCGCCGTGCATAGGTATAACTTCTATATGAACAAGTTTATACTCTTGATTGAGCATTCGATAGAATGCCCATACTCTTCTGTTTATTTGTGAATTGTTTAGTTCTTAGGATACCTAATAGATTTTATGTAATTTAAAATTTTCGACTCGTTTCTCATCGCCATGCTTTCATTTCCGTGGTTTCCATAGCAAATATTTGCTATGGCAATGAAAAAAAGGACACGGCAATGAAAAAAATTTCATTGCCGTGTCTTTTAAAACAAATTACTTTCATCGCCGTGGCCAGGTCTTTCATTTCCGTGACTTATATTTTCATCGCCATGGTATGATTAGGCAAGGAAAACATATTTACCTGTGATACAGTGTACCGAATATTGACAGTACAGTACTCGTCAAGTAATATCTCTGCAATACGACAAAAGACTTAAGTAAAGACTTATAAGTACAGTAAATAACTCATTTGTATTTACTGTACTCCTTCTAGCTCTTTTTCTTGATTCCTTAAGATCGTGTCCGTTCTGATGCACTGTAATGGAGTCGTGTACCAGCCGTTCCACTCCGCTCTGTCTTCGGCTCTTCTCAGAGCTGGTAATTGAGAGCCCTGTTATTGCCTTGATCAGGTTTGACCAACGGGTAGGTCGGGTAGGTCTACCTTTCCCGCCACAACCAGCTTGTCCAGGCTGTATGACCGTTGTAGCTCCAAATGTGACCAAAGTAGGTCAGGACTCGTCGGTAACATATCGTAGACAGTCTTGTTTTTACGTCAAGTACTTCTAGAATAGACTTATTCGTACGTCTCGCTGTTAACGGTATGTGTGGCATCCTTCTCCAGCACCACTTCTCGAAAGCCTTAATCTTTTTTCGATCTACAGCGCGTGGATAGACCAGGACTCACAGCCGTATAGAAATATCGAGAATACCTGAGATCTAATTAGTCTCATCTTTGTTACGTTTGGAGATGGTTTGGACATTCCAGATTATCAACATTTTGCTTATTGCTTGCCCATCTCCACACAAATTCGAATCTCTTTCTCGCAGCCTCTCTGATTACTGATCGTTCAGCCTAGGTATACAAACTTGCTCATGAATTTCAGGTCTGACAATTCTCCTGTGCGTGTGATCTGTTCAGCTCGGTCAGTGACCATAACCTTTGTCTTCGACTTGTTGACCCAAAGTCCTACTGTCTCGGTTTTGCGTTCTACTCTGCTGAACATTTCAGCAAGTTCGTGCTCAGAGGATGCGACCAAAGTAGTGTCATCTGCATATCGAAGGTTGCTGATCTTGTTCTTGCCAACAGTAATGACTCCCTCCCACCCTTTTAAGGCTCTGCTACTCATATAGTTTCTATAGTTATCATGGTTATTAGCACTCAAATTATTATGATTATACAGCGTTGAAATATTTCGAGTTTCCGATATTTCAACGCTGTTGCAAGCGCCATGATCACGGATGAACTCTCCTACTTATATTTCGTATATCCTATAGTATTCGCCATAGATGTTAAATAGAAAAAGGAACTCTTTTTCAGCCTGCTCATCCGGGATGATATGCAACATAATCTTACTGGCATGCGACTGCCCGAAAGGAAAAGTTCGTGTGATCGACCTAGCCTCTCTTAAATACTGTGTCTCGGCCGCACTAGCACGCGGGATGGATATGTAATTCTCTACAACTGTGCAATCATTTCCATACTCATAGGTTCTGGGCTTTGGCAGATCATTGATATGCAACAGGAAAAGTGTTGCAATGAGTACTAACCCTTGGGGAACACCGGCATTAATCGCCATTTGATCGGACGAGCATCCATCAAGAACGACCCGTATCGATCGATCCTGCAAGAAGTCCGATATAAACCCACACAAACTAACAGGCAGACCGTATGATGAAAGCATGCTTATAAGGCACGTAATTTTGTGGACCCCTTCTTGAGCAGGGGGATCAAAAGTGATTCTTTCCAATCTTTAGGCCATATATCATAGGGGTTTTATGTTAATCTTATTAAGAAATTCGATCAATTATTATCATTCGATGTGGCGTAGATAACCCGTCTGGGGGAGTATGCCTCTCCTTCTCGGAGACAGGCGTGTATATATTGTATGTTAGGATAATATAATACTCATGTCAGTATATAAAAAAAATGTTTTATGTATGGATTTTCATTTCCGTGGTGATTCTTTCATTACCGTGGGACAGTTCTTTCATTGCCGTGGACGCTTGATTCATTGCCGTGCACGCATGTTTCATCGCCGTGGCATGAAATTTTTAAACTTGTGTTATTCGTTAGTTTTTTAAGTAATCAGCTTGATAATAAGCAAGAATACATACATTATCAAGAAGTATAATAAACGCTAATTATTTTTGAAAAAAACTTAAAAACAAAAAAATCCACGGAAATGAAGATTTTTGGGGACTTGTTGAAATTCACTCTTATACAAAGTTTAAAAACACTATTCGTGTACACATGACGTATCAGTTATTGATCTCCGTGAGGGTGTTCTATCAGATCAGTTCCAGTCGGGTGCAGACCCTCATTACCAATTATTCGGGACCCCCAGTCATCTCAGACGGCATCTAAATTATTAATATTAGGTATTACATCCATCACTGGATACTGAACATGTATTTCAATGTTTTCTTATGAATTATTTATTTATGTAATACGCCTCGGTTGTCTAGTGGTTAAGCACCTGCCAGCTAAGCTTGGGATCCCAAGTTCCATTCCTGATTAACATAACATAACATAATTATTCTCTACATCATCTCATTATAGTAAGTGACTCCTAAGTTCATAACTTGTATCTAGGGCAGTGGTTCTCAATCTTTTTTGGTAACGGAACCCTTTTGGAACGCGACATACTTGATGGAACCCTATTTGAAGTACACACCGGAAAAATTAGAGGAACGTTAGTTCATTTGGGAAAATTTACGGATTTTTGTTATAATGTTGTTTTATTTCTATGATTGAGTATTTGAATATTATATGTACTTATGAAATTTTTTAATAATAAACTTGTTTAATGGAATAAAATAAGATTGATATTTTACGGCGTGTCATCGTCGGAAGCAAACGCCTGTACAAATTGACCCAAAACAGCACATGTACTGCAAGGAATGCTCCAAAAACTGAACACTGCAAGTTGGTCAGTTGGTGAAGATGGTCGGTTGGGGAATGTAGTCAGTCAAGTCAGTCAGTCAGATCAGTCAGATCAGTCAGATCAGTCAGATCAGTCAGATCAGTCAGATCAGTCAGATCAGTCAGATCAGTCAGATCAGTCAGATCAGTCAGATCAGTCAGATCAGTCAGATCAGTCAGATCAGTCAGATCAGTCAGATCAGTCAGATCAGTCAGATCAGTCAGATCAGTCAGATCAGTCAGATCAGTCAGATCAGTCAGATCAGTCAGATCAGTCAGATCAGTCAGATCAGTCAGATCAGTCAGATCAGTCAGATCAGTCAGATCAGTCAGATCAGTCAGATCAGTCAGATCAGTCAGATCAGTCAGATCAGTCAGATCAGTCAGATCAGTCAGATCAGTCAGATCAGTCAGATCAGTCAGATCAGTCAGATCAGTCAGATCAGTCAGATCAGTCAGATCAGTCAGATCAGTCAGATCAGTCAGATCAGTCAGATCAGTCAGATCAGTCAGATCAGTCAGATCAGTCAGATCAGTCAGATCAGTCAGATCAGTCAGATCAGTCAGATCAGTCAGATCAGTCAGATCAGTCAGATCAGTCAGATCAGTCAGATCAGTCAGATCAGTCAGATCAGTCAGATCAGTCAGATCAGTCAGATCAGTCAGATCAGTCAGATCAGTCAGATCAGTCAGATCAGTCAGATCAGTCAGATCAGTCAGATCAGTCAGATCAGTCAGATCAGTCAGATCAGTCAGATCAGTCAGATCAGTCAGATCAGTCAGATCAGTCAGATCAGTCAGATCAGTCAGATCAGTCAGATCAGTCAGATCAGTCAGATCAGTCAGATCAGTCAGATCAGTCAGATCAGTCAGATCAGTCAGATCAGTCAGATCAGTCAGATCAGTCAGATCAGTCAGATCAGTCAGATCAGTCAGATCAGTCAGATCAGTCAGATCAGTCAGATCAGTCAGATCAGTCAGATCAGTCAGATCAGTCAGATCAGTCAGATCAGTCAGATCAGTCAGATCAGTCAGATCAGTCAGATCAGTCAGATCAGTCAGATCAGTCAGATCAGTCAGATCAGTCAGATCAGTCAGATCAGTCAGATCAGTCAGATCAGTCAGATCAGTCAGATCAGTCAGATCAGTCAGATCAGTCAGATCAGTCAGATCAGTCAGATCAGTCAGTCAGTCAGGTCAGTCAGTCAGTCAGGTCAGTCAGTCAGGTCAGTCAGTCAGGTCAGTCAGTCAGGTCAGTCAGGTCAGTCAGTCAGGTCAGTCTAAGGTCAGAGCCAGAGGTCAGCTTAAGGTCAGAGCCAGAGTTCAGACTAAGGTCAGAGCCAGAGGTCAGCTTAAGGTCAGAGCCAGAGTTCAGACTAAGGTCAGAGGCAGAGGTCAGTTAAGGTCAGAGCCAGAGGTCAGACTAAGGTCAGAGCCAGAGGTCAGACTAACGTCAGAGCCAGAGTTCAGACTAAGGTCAGAGGCAGAGGTCAGTTAAGGTCAGAGCCAGAGGTCAGTTAAGGTCAGAGCCAGAGGTCAGACTAAGGTCAGATTAAAATGGATCCCTGACCGCACAGTGATACACACCCGATGTCTTGGAACCCCATGAAATGCCTTTTGCCCCATTTATAGGGGATGTTTTATGCATGATAACGGATTCAGCTAAAGTGGTACGTAAGTACTTAAACGAAGTGGAAATTACCCAAATCGACTGACCAGCGAGATCACCAGACATGAGGCCACACTTTTGACCTTAAAAAATCTTTAGATTTGTAAAATTCATATAAGAAGTTCTTCTTACTTAAAGATTTAAATCTTATTTTTATCCATTAAACAAATTTATTATTAAAAATTTTCATTTACTTATAAAATATTTAAATAAAAATAAAACAACATTATAACAAAAACACTGAAATTGCCACAAATGAACTAACGTTTTTCTAATTTAGCAGGTGTTTATAGTTTATTTAATTTGTTATACATATTGTAATCTTAGAACGTTACAATTACGGGTAATAAGTAGGTAGTTATAAATAATGATAAAATGTCATACGCTAGGAACTAAATACGCTGCTACTACTCGCGCCTTGTCAGTACGGTCGACCAGAGAGGGGTGTTTTGGTGTTTTTTTCTAAGTTCTTTTGGAACCCTTACAGGAGCATCGCGGAACCCTAGGGTTCCGCGGATAACAATTTTAGAATCGCTGATCTAGGGTATCAGAAACTACGTACACACTCATTCACACACACACCCAGACCGAGACAAACATTTGTGGTTCACACAAATATTCACCCCGCATGGGAATCGAACCCGCAATCTTACGGATGGCATGGTGACCACTCTACCATCGAGGTCGTCGATTGTTAGAATTGTTTAGTTTCAAAAAAAATTTATGTCTGGTGTTGACACTTTTTAGCTTAGCTGAGATTTGAACCTAGGACTGTGCCGATCCTAGGCGCTACCATTCATATGATATCATGCTGGGAAAAAAGAAAAACAGAATGCACATAAAATAAATACTAAAAAACCCTTACAATATACTCTAAATATTAATAAGGTTATTTACGTTATATTTAGAACATTTTTATTTCCATTATTCGTTCATAAAAACATTCTTAACAATCTTAAGAACATTGTTAAAATTTTGTGTAAGTCTTGTATAAAAAAATCTTTTTTTGTGGAATTCTCCATAATGAGACTCTTGACCTTCGCACCCTTGAGCAATTCATCTTTCGTTCAAGGGTTTGTGCTATTTTGGATATTTTATTATACTTTAGTAGCCCGGATTTCGGTCATTCTGTGAAGAGGTGTAAAAAAGGTAGGACTAGTTCATTCAATGGTAAACATAAGGACACACGTAGTTTATTCCGAGATTTTGAGATATAGTTTTAATTTTTTACTCTTTTTTTTTTTCTTTTGTCAACTAAAAGACAAAAGAACATTTTGCATGTAATATTTAACCCTCGACGCAAAAAGACGGGTGTTATAAGTTTGACGTGTCTCTGTGTGTGTATATATGTGTGTGTGTATCTGTCTGTGGCATCATAGCTCCCGAACGGATGAACCTACTTTAATTTAGTTTTGTTTGTATTAAAGGGGACTTACGTGCGAGTGTTTTTAGACATGTTTGATGAAAATCGGTTGACCCGTTTAAAAGTTATGGGGGTTTGAAAGTAATTGTGTGGGGGGTTTTTTTTATTTTTAATTTAATGTTTTTATCAATGACAGTAACGCTAATTTAAGGCAAGGCAAAGCTAGTATATTTACACAGCTTTTTATTCATGTTTTTGTAACTTACTAACGGGTTCCATTTTTGGTTATTTTTGTTCTATTTCTATACAGAATCCGTATGTTCTCAGTGGACTGATGCAGACGTCTTACACTGATGTGTGGTCCTATGCAAAGTAATATAAAATTACTTTCTACCATTAGATTCAAAATAAGAATTCAAAATTATTGAAAACCGTTACAAAAACATTACAGTCAGATTTCCAACAGAATTTGTTCGAAAAGAATCACATTTCGAGCACAGACGCCATTACCACTACCCTGTTTGCTAACGTTGGAACCTTTTAGTGAGCACCTACATTCTAGCGCACGTACAACGTAAATTTACATCTAGATTCTAGCAGCTAGGTACCGGCAAAAACGTTTCTACAAATTGAACTGCTTATTGTACTATGTTTTTGTTCATTTGAAGTTAATTTGAACTTAGAAAATAGTTACTTTGTCGAAGGCCAGTTATCAAAAATGGCTACCCTGGATTAGGGCGATCAGGCCCAAGTCAACCACGATGGCCGAATGCGCGTTGGTCGACTTCACATACAACCTTGGAATTTCTTAGCAGGTTTCCTCACGATGTTTTCCTTCACCGTAAGAGTATATCGAATAAACTTATTTCGCACCCTACTCCATCACAGGACAGGTAATGCCTAGTGTGGGGGTCCGAATATTATATTACAATTAAGTTCTTTTGAATAAATAAATTTGAATTTAAATTTGAATCCGGAAATCGAATACCTCTAAATGTCATAGGCCTCCAGCACTTCGCCTTACACGCTTTTGAAATAATACAAGTTTAATAAGAACTCTGTTTTTTGGAAGTCGGTTAGTAAAAATTAAAAAATATTAAACAAAAAGGACAAATCTATTAATTTTAACGCCGTTATTCGCAGCAAGGAAATGGAAATCAATTTATTGTAAACCCAGTAGCTATCACGCAATGAATACATTTTAATTATAATAATATATGTTTATTGCTTACAGAAAGCCTTATTGACACCATTTTCATTTATATTTGTAAGGAATTTTATATACCTTTAAGCTTATGACAAATATTGTTGTTTTGTATTGATATCTTTGATTTACACGAACACTACACATTGAAATAAAACACTTAAACGGATTTTTGTCGTGGTTATATTTTGTTTTACATTTTCTGACGTTTCGGATTCTTTACAGAACCCGTGATCACAGAAGACTGTCTTCTCACCACGACAAATATTGTTGTTTTGTTCCAATGTTACTCTTGTAACATGTGAGAATTCCGATATTTTTTAAACTCAATTATCTATTGCTGCATAAAATTCTGCTCTGTTCTTAAGAGCGATCTCTTCTCTTCTTAGAATAATACTTAGTAGGTAATTCTAAGCAGAGAAGAGAACGAACTATTCTCAACTTTTATGAAATATGTACTTATTTATACCAAGTACTTACTTAGACACTACCGCTCCTCACTACTTATAATGAAATCTATACATATATGAATGAATGGCTGAACTGATTTGGCTGAAAATTGGTGGGGAGGTAGCTAAGAACCAGGAGAAGGACATAGGATTTTATCCCGGAATTCCCACGGACTTTTTATCCCGAAATTCCCTCAGGAACGGGAACCACGCGAGAGAAACCGCGAGGCACAGCTAGTAAAATTATTATATATACATACATTTTAACACATTTTAAATGTCACCTCTACAAGTTATAAATAAATTGGTTATTTACAGCGAGGTCGGAAGGCGAAAGAGCGACCAATCGTGGGTCGATTTCCGATTTTAAAATTAACCTATGAACCTTTGGGATCACCAATTTTGTTTTGGGACTTGCTTCCAATTCCCCACGTAAATTACTGCTTCCTGTTCTGGTGCAGAATCTTACACTACAGGGACCCATTTAGGGACAATTAATAAGGGTATAAGGATGAATATTTACTTTAATTAAGAATACTTATACTTAATGTAGTTTGGTTTAGTTCGGTTCGGTTAAGTTCGTTTTTTTGTTTAGTACGATTTGGTTCGGTTCGGTTCCTTTCGTTTTGGTTCGGTCTAGTTTGGGTCCTTTTTTAGTTTGGTAAGGTTTGTTTCGATAAAAATATATTATTTTAGCTTTCTCTATTGTGTAGCACATGAAATTTTTTTCTGAAATTACCGTAAATCCCGGTTCTCAGGTGTTTAATTCCCGGTTCTTAAGCTCATTAAAAGAACCGGGAATTCCCGGGATATTCGGATGTCCCTGTTCTATACCCTAGTTTTAATATTACCTACCCATTGCATACTTAGAGTAATTAGCCCAAACCGCCCTTGCCCTGAGTCCGCCCCAGTTATCACAAACAGTTCGTCCCGACTGATTTACTAACGTCGGTAGTGGATTCGATTACGTGTATCTACTAGAGTATTCCTGCAGGATGTTGTAGGAACATTCAGATAGACGGCAAACAAAAGCAATACTCCAACTACATGTCCTGAATCGAAGTTAGACTATGTATAATTCATTTATTTATTTCTTAGCCTTAAGAATTATAACATAACATAATCATTCACTAAGTACATCATTTAATTACAGTAACTGACCCCTAACTAAGTTCGAAACTTGTATCTAGGGTATCAGAAACTACGCACACACCCAGACCGAGACAAATATTTGTCGTTCACACAAATATTCACCCCGCACGGGAATCGAACCCTTTCTCTGACATCGAGGTCGTCAATTAAAGTATGTATTTACATGAAAATGGTAGTTTCCCGCAATTATTACTGTTTAATTTTCCTTCGTGAATGCTGCGGTATTTTATGCTAAGACAAGTCAAATTTAGAAAATAGCAAAAATTCATTAATATAGGACTCTTTAATCTTTGTTTCAGGCAACTTCAGAATAGTGCGATACTTTTGCTGGACTCAGAAATCGAACCCGGAATCTCAGGTTCACTTGAAATTAGTTACTAGATGTCATTGCTTGACCCAAGAAGGCTTTTGGCAGGCAGATCTACATGCCGCTAGACCACCTAGCACGTAAAATCAAACAAGCTATACACAATAATGATATTCTTTTCACATTATAATTCTCCTTAGAATCTGTATAATCTAGTAGTTTGAAGGGACAGTAAGTGATTCTCAAAGTATTCTAAGAAGTCGTAAGGGCAGAGGCCCTCTATCGGAGGCGGATCTAACTCACGCATACGTGTTGTTTTGTATGCGGACAACAGACTCTCAATGTTAAAAACCTTTTAAAGTATCTAGAAATATTTGTTTTGAAGTAATGTAATGATGTGCCTAAGTGAATAAGTATCAGCACAGAATAATTAATAGTAAGTATCAGTACTAATATTACGAATATAAAGACCTTCAAGTTACATATTGATATCTTTGATTTACACCGAATCCGAAACGTCAGAAAATGTAAAACAAAATATAACCACGACAAAAATCCGTTTAAGTGTTTTAGCTTCAAGTTAGTATGAAAAAGTGATAATAAATAAATTATTCGATAACAAAAATATTAGACAATAATATTCTATTACAAGATCAGGGATTCTCAAACTTATAGCTGTAGGTGTACCCCTAAAGTTTCCAAATACCAGTAATAAGTTATATCTCTAAAAATAGCTTTTGAAGAAAATAAGGTTTTGTTATTTCAATAAAAGAAAACAGCTACACAGAAAAAATATTTTTCATCAGTTATTCAGCCACCATAACTTTCATAATTTATTTTAAATTTTATTTAAATTTACTCTCTATTGAGAATCTCTTGGGGTCATAGCACCTCACTTTGAGAAACCCAGCCCTAGACAGGTTTAGTTTAAATCGTCAGTTTAAATATCCAATAAAAATTTATTCTAAAGAAATCCAATCGCATGTTTAATTAAGAAAAAAAGAAATTCTTTTTATACTTATCCTATTTTTCTGTTTTATCCGACAAGGTTACTTCAAGTCTATTCTTTTGAAGAGAGAGTTTAATTTTGCTTGAGTAATAAATGTAAGAATGTCGATTGATGTCCTCGCATTACTCTGTTTTGACCGACTGCGGAGCGAATTAAATGTTAATTGAAAATATATTGTAGCAATTGAAGTACTGCTTTTTGTGTTTCATTCAAAGTTTATTTTTCAACCTAGATGCGTCCCAATGTTTTTAAAATGGTATTAACTCCTATACTGCATACAAAATTGTTCCAATAGTTCCCTAATGTACCCAGTAATTTTCTAAAATACCACATTCCGCACTCATTCACGCTCTGAACGATAGTTTTTTCTTTTTCAAAATATATTTACAGGCGTAGCGTAATTGAACCCGTAACCCTTAATTTGGTACTCTGGTACGGTGAATATCTTGTCATTCCCAGAATCGTTCATTTCTCTAAAAGTTGTACTGATATCAAAATCGTTTAAAAAAATAAAACGATATTTGAATCATTTTTTTTCTTTACGTAAAGCTATTTTTATCCTTCATTTCATTTACGTACATCTTAAATAAGTCTTAAATAAGTAGAGAAAGAACATTTAAACCTGATATTCTTTAGACAAAGGAGCTATATTTGGACACTGTAAATACACACTTATACGTAGATAAAAGATATTCAGTGCGTGGGAGATTTAAATACATTATACAGAAGGTGCCTTAATTCGCGTCTACTTGTATTCTAGTTAGTAGAAAAGGTTTCTATTAATAACTTCTATTGATTTATTGTTGGTTACTAGCTAACCTTTTTATTGTGACTAGACAGACGGACGGAGTTATAAATACTTTCTATTATAGACTGTTTCAGCATTGATTTCATCAACTTCAAATTAGAAAAATTACCCCAACACAATTACTTTCAAACCCCATAACTTTTAAACGGGTTAACCGATTTTCATCAAACATGTCTAAGAACACTCGCACGTAAGTCCCCTTTAATACAAAAAAAACTAAATTGAAATCGGTTCATCCGTTCGGGAGCTATGATGCCACAGACAGACAGATACACACACACACACATACAGACACGTCAAACTTATAACACCCCTCTTTTTGCGTCGGGGGTTAAAAACTAGTTGTTTTGAGACACAGGGGCACCTTATATAACATATCGCTACCCATACACACTGGATCACGAGGCATACGTAAGTACAATGTTAGCCGTTAGCAGATAACAGGACATTAGGAAAATAAGGGAGAAGAAAATATGGAAGAAGAGGAGATGCAAGGGTCCCGGCTGAAGATCTTTCAGTCACAAGCGTAAATGCGTTTGAAATAAAATTAAAAACGTTAATTGTATTCTTTACTTGCTCACTATAATAGGACTCTTCTCAGAAATTTGGAAACTCATCAACACATTACTTGAAGGCTGTAAAGGTATATAAGCTTAGGTAACGTAAATACAGATACTATTAAGGTATATGGTCTACTTCTAAAGTTCACAAGTTCAGACAGTTACCAATAATAGGTAGCAATCGAACTAATGATTGCTATTACCTGCTGTTTAACTTTGAGGTACAAAAGTTTTGAGTTCTCAGAATGTGAGGTTTATACTTAGTTTGGTTAGTGTTGTTTGTATTTATTCTATGTTTATCTACGGCTATATTTAACTTTATTGGAAGAGGCAATAGCCTAATGGATAAGACGTCCGGCCTGATGATCTAGAGGTGGTGAGTATGATTCCACTTCAGACACAAAAACATTTAGCTCCTAAGAGAAGGTTCATATCTTACGTCAGATATGAACCTAACCTAAAGGTTTGATTTTTAGGCTACTTGTACATGTACATGGCTACAGTAAGTTTGTCTTCATGTGCACAGCTATTATATAAGGAAACTGTAACAAGCAAATGTTTATCTGTATGTGTTCTACCTGAATATCTTAAGGAAGATTTTAGTGTATGCCATAGGAATGTAAGGTGCTGCAGGGATAGGAATTTCTCTCGTTGATATTACAGTACAGTGAAGAGTACACATAATTACCAAGTAGGTAAGTCTATTGTAGATGATCCGTAATCTAAGCTACGTTTAGAAGATAACTCTGATGCGTCGCTTACCAGTGACCTGTCGGCTTGGCAGAGATATGTTGGTGTAAGTATTATAAAAAAGTTCAGATTATTTACCAAACAAAACAATTCTTTAACAAATTTAAAACTGAAACACAAATAAGATTAATTAAAAGCTATTTTTAACACAATCAAAATTTTTCAAACAAATCCCAATAAAGTGAAACTTAAATCACCAAACGAAAACTTCAATCGAACAGATTTTAATTATAATGAAGAAAACGTACACAATTCACACCCTTGGCTCTCTTACAAGAACTGGCGACGATTTTGCTCCTGCGGCAAAATTGTTACAATGGAAAATGAACTTTGTTACTGAGCTATTAGGGTTGGTTTTCGGTTGTGTATATTTCGGGGGATGCTGCGTCTCTGTATGTATTATAAATTGGTTTAGAGAGGCGCGGGGGCGGCGTCGGCGCCCGCTCGATACCGGCCAGTCGCAAGATACCCCGACACGCGAACGCATCGCTGGCTCACAGCTTCATCAAAATAAACCATTCTCTACCAAAAACAGTGCCGTGTATAATGTTGACTATTTCATCGTATTCTAGTATTATACAGTGGTCTATGCGTTGTTTTACTGGATTTTTTTAAAGATATTTTTTGCAGAAAAGTGGTGAGTACTATTAATATGTAATAGTTTATTTTGTAATTGCTTGTGTTACATGATAATTATTTTTAAGTTTTATGTACGAATCATGTCATTATTGACGGTATCGTTAATATAGATGTCGCTAGGGATTAAATGATTGGATTATTTAAGTGTATTGATCAAATATTCGGTAGGAAAATTCCTCCTAATAAGGTAAATTAAGAGAGAAAAGACGCCGGTTTTCATACATGCGGAATTTCCACGTGTATCTAAGCTAAATTTAGACGTATTGTGATACATATTTTGATTACATAATTATATTATGTTACAAGAAAGGGATTATGTTCATCATAATTGGGTTGTGTTTCTTTTTTTAAATTTGGAACTCCGTCATGTGATGTGACTTTTTTAAATGGAGGGACATAAAGTACTCTTCGGTTGTTCCCGTAGTCCTTTTTTTGTTTTTATTAGGTAAGTATACTATATTTAATAGCTTTTTAAATAAAGAGTAGGCTATCAAAAGTAACTTAGACTATTACAGATTGTATTTATAGAGCAGTTTAGACTCTCAGAGATATTATTTAGATCCATACCCAACGTAGCGGCTTAAAGAAAAAGTGTACGTAGGTATTTTTATTTGAAAAGGACCTCATTTTTATTATAAATCTATTTTTAAACTGACGAGAAAGACGTCTTTCAATATCTTCCTTTAAAAATCCTTTATTACCTACCGACTGATGAAAAATTTTTGTAAAGAAAAAGGCTTAAAGAAAATTTTCTTAGAAATGGCTCTTATACATACGTAGATGTATGTAGACGAAAAATTGGTGGAAAAACGGAGTTTCGTTTATTTCTCTTAATTAAATTCTTTGATGGAAAGTTTGTAGGCGTCTTTAGATAGAGTCTGATTACTTTTTGTATGGCTATTTTTAGTATTAATCCACTGGGTTTGTATGTCGTTTTGTCATGATTTTCTTAAAAATCTTCTAATATTTCGGTTCGGGTTTGCTTTCAATTCTTGGATAAGCATTATTAGTAATCTCACAATTCTTGGTTGGTTACCGTTTTCGTTTTGTAATTACTGAATTGTAAGATTCATAAAACGTTGTACAATATGAGGGTATAGTTCAGATTAAGAGAATCAAATAAAGGTTTTTTTAAGAATTCCTGTCTGTCGTTTCGATGTGTTCGTACACGCATCACCAAAATTATAAATTAGGAATATGTAGATGTATGTTCCTTATATTCAGGAATGGCCTTCAAGAAATATTTCAGTTTTGGGATTAAACTAACTGTAACTTTTTAACCCAAACCAAAATGTGAATAATGTAAGTATACCTAGTTAAAACCGCTCTATGCACATTAATAGCGAGTTTAGCCAAACAAACTCTTCACCTTTATAGCATACCATACTACTAAGCTACGGGTTTACCATCCACGAATATCCCAGCTCATATTATTATAATATTAGTATGAATATGAATACTATAATCCCTTGTATGACCGTGTAATGAGTCCCTAATTTTTGCAACACTAGGGATCCTATAGGTTACAGTTGAACAAAGGTTGAACCGCAAACGAGCTTTGCGAGGGTTTGCGGAGACTTAACGATTGTTATAAATAAAGGATTTTGAAAGTGAAATTTGAAGAGTATTTTTGGAAAGGTTCTGTTATGTCTCTGTCTGTGTGTGTGTGAATGAGTGTGTGCGTAGTTTCTGTAACCCTAGATGCAAGTTACGTACTTAGTTAGGGGTCAGTTACTATAATGAGATGATGGAGTGAATGATTATGTTATGTTATGTTTTATTTGACAAAGGAACGCAATGCAGTATTGCGTTCTTCTCCCAAAAAATGTAATGTCGTGTTTTGAGTTCTTCCACAAAAAGAGACGGTCTAGGTTTCTTTAAAAGTAAAGGGATATTTACAATCAGCCTTGTGTTCTTTGGACTTTATTAAATACATACAAACATACAAATTCACATTCAGGATTCGACTTAAATAAGTACGTACTAACATCCCGTTGTTTCACATACTTATATAAATTCGTACGTTTCGTTTAATAATAAAATACAAATTCACGTTCAAACAAACAACTCTGCATTTACACAATAGGTATTTGTATGTATGTGAATGAGTGGTGTGTGTGTGAATGAGTGTGTGCGTAGTTTCTGATATACAGATACAAGTTTCGAGCTTAGTTAGGGTTCAGTTACTATAATGAGATGATGTAGTGAATGATTATGTTATGTTATGTTATAAGTGCATTGTAGTTATCCTGGTTATCAAAACTTGGTTAAAAGTATCCATTATTTACCCAAATTGTTAACTTCTGAACGATAAGCGACCGCCATAACCAATCTGTTACCATAGCTTCCTGTTGGTTCGTGATAGAGGTCTTAAGTTCGATTCCCGAGAGAGGTCGTGCGGTGATTGTTAAAAAATAATTAAGATTTAACCTTTATTGTGAATGAGTTAGGGTTGTAAATAGGTTGCGTAAGATTACGGTTTTGATGAGGTATTACTGATTTTAGGTCGAGATTTTTGAAATACTTTTCGTGATTAGAATTCGTATGATTGTATTTTGTTTATCATGTCTCTCTGAATTGGACATCTCTAATCGGGGTTCTTTATACGCGATGCGATATTTTTGATCAATTTTTCGAGGTGTGCATCTATTCAGGGATTTTTTTTTAAAACTTGGCGTTAGTGAATAAGAATTTGAGAGATTTTAGTTAGAAATACCAAAACTGATGCAAAAGTTCATAAGGCCTTCGGGTTAGTCTCATTTTACTCCACAAAAAGTCCCAAGTTACTCCAAACAAAAATATTATTTTTTAAAAAATTTAAAATAAGTTTCATTTTACTCCAAACTGTCAAACACTATTGTTTATCAACATTTAGAACTCATCCAGATGTACCTACAGGTTTGTGAGGGCTCTAACTGCTCGTAACGACTGTCAATATACTATTACAACAACACTTTTTTCCACTGGGAAAATGCGAGAAGGGAGGATCCCAGAAGGTTACGAGGCTCTCTCAACGCCTGAAGGGACTACCAAAAATGTTATACGATAACTGGGACTGACAGTTGATTATTTAAAAACATTATGATTGTATTTACAAAATATTTATTTTTTGACATGTACGGTCATCGTCAGATAAAAGATACCTCCATCCGTAAGGTTGCGGGTTCGATTGCCCTGAATATTTGTGTGACTTGTGTCTGTCTCGGTCTGGGTGTATGTGAATGAGTGTGTGCGTAGTTTCTGATACCCTAGATACAAGCTTCGATCTTAGTTAGGGGTCAGTTACTATAATGAGATGATGTAGTGAATGAATGATTATTTAAGTAGGTAACATTAAAAGCTTGTACCCGAAATTCCTTTCGAAAAACCTTTTACGACTAAAGTGATCTGGTGTCGGTCCCGTCACTGTGTCAAAGTTTACAATTGATAACCTTGTACTAACGGGAGGTATTCGACAAGATTGATCACCCTGGTCATTGTGACCTAATGACCAGTTGACGGGTAAATTGGTTTAAAAGTACCGAGTTTGAAGCGTAACCTGATTATGTTACGTAATTTGCTTTCTACTGATTTTTGTTAGGATATAGCTAAAAATTCCAACCAAAAAAGGATATAGGATCAAATAAACTTGTTAACCCTGACAATGTGAATGTTTTATGATCATTGGTTAAATAGTTAAAACGAGAAAGCTTGACAAACATAAGTACGCACTTTTGCATTTATAAATTAGTCAGGAGTTAGGACCTGTTACGTGTCATGATTTCACTCCTCGTTTACATAAAACTTTGACTATTGTACTTAGAAAATATAGGCTTCTTTCTCCTAGTGCAAGATATTTGAAATCGATCTATTACTTAGAATACATCTAAAATATTTCATGTATATTCTGGACAACATTTGCACCAAAATTCATCACCGTTATCACATCACTTAACTTAATACTTAAACCATGAGCACCTATTATCGATGTTACTCAACACTTAAGTGTTGAGTAACATCGATTTTTTACTTAAACCAGCCCATTATTGCAGCTACTCAATTATTTCATTCCCGTGCAACTTCCATTTCTTTTTTCTCCATTTTCCGTGGGTAGTTGAGAGGACCTGCTCTGCCCTCGTACATATGTATATATATAACAATAGTACCAGAGGTTAACGAACAGTGATGCAAGGGGAATTTTGACGCGTGCGCTCTTCTACTGTTTTGCTAAACTTACGTTGACGAAAAATGGGTAGACGGAGATTTTATTTATTTGAATTTTAGTTGAGCTGGCCAGTACTGGTATATTTCCCTGTTATTTTTTTAATTATTTATTCTTCTTGAAATGCCTTTTCACGTCAAGAGGTTATTTTTTATTAAAAATTTTGTTCTGCTACTTGATATACATAGGTATGTCTATTTCGCTATTGTTTTTTAATTTATTTATTCTTTCGCTTATGCCTTTTAATTCTTGAAGGTTGGCAGTACGCTTCTTATATTCTCTCTTATCCATAGTTAGACGGAACAGTCAGGGTCTCGATTAGTTTTCAAACAATTAAGGTTTCTTTATTTTAATATTGACATTGTACTAAAATCGCTTTAATGAAAGTCTTTTATCTCAGTCTTCCGCAAAGAATCAAAAAGGAAGTTAAAATTAATTAACCTCTAATTTGATCCGTTAAAAGTAGCTGAATCATTAGAAAAGTGTTGTGAAATTTTAATAATGACTTAGCTTTTCATTGGTCTGATGAGATTTTAATTGCAACAAACACATTCATCCCTTCCTAACCGCCTATAAATTAGCGGTTTAAGTTATATGTCGTTGTCAAGTTCACCTTTTAAAATTATAAACCTGAACAATTGTAGTCTTTATTACCGGTTCGATTTGACAAAGCATTTTATTGTTTGATAGCCTATTCATCAAATAAGGCTATAGGCTATAAAACATGCTACAACCAATAGAAGTGGTGCTAACTTGAGTTATACTAAAAGGTCACAGATAGTTAAGATTAAAATTCTATCACCAACTCTGACAACCGCATCAAAATCGGTAGTTTTGGAGATAAATGGCAATATTTAATGATTTCTTTGATTTACACGAACACTACACGTTGAAATAAAATATTTAACACTAAAACGTCAGAAAATATAACCACGACAAAAATCCGTTTAAGTGTTTTATTTCAATGGCAATATTTGTTTGCAACTCACCTCACCTCACCTGAAACACATACTTTTATGTGCCTACTTTGTCGTGGGTAAAAATATGATCACGTAAGTTCCGTGCGTCGTCTACAACATTTCGTATAGTCTGTATAATACCCCGAATTCTCTTATCCAAGGGTATGTTATAATACAATATAATATTCTGATATTTCTGTTACGTGATTGGCTCCTGTCGCCGAATGTTTTCTTGTTATTAGAATAAACGTCTCCCAATATTGTGTATGTTTTAGAAAATGAATCTTGTATTTTCGCAAATCATTGATAATTTTTCTTGGAAAATGTTAAGACTTTTCTATTGTAATACGGTTTTTACATGTATTATTTTTATTAGTAGTATTAAGTTAGATAATAACATGTACAAAATGTCTACTCAGGCATAGCGTCTAAGAAATCTACTTACTAAACTAAAAAGATAAATAGCGAGTAGTATATGTGACACGTTTATTCTGTAACTACATAACTAAAAACAATACTGAAATAGTTTAAATAAATTACAAAAATCAATGAATTATAATGTGAAATCAATGAATCCAATCAGTTATAGATACTAACATACAAATAAAGACCTTACTACATTCCAAACATCCTATAAGTTTAAAACAAGATTCAAAACCAAACTAATCATTTTCCCATTATCCGGTAGAATCCTTAAAAGTATAATAACACACCAAATACAAAAGAGCCCGGTTTAGATTGGTTTTCGGCGCTACTTTCAAGAAGGGAACTAATTCTGTGAACCCTGAATGTAGCTTATTAAAGAAGTATTAACTTATACTTTGAAACGCCGCTTGTGCACGCAGTGACTACAAATGATGTTGTTTATTTCATTTTAAAAGGACTTTTTAGGGTTTCGTACTCAAAATTCAGATAAAAAAAGCATTTTTCAGTTAGGGCCTCAAAACACTAATGATATTAAATGAATGTCCAATGTGAATGTGAACCCAAAAGGAAAAAAAAATTGACCTTAGGTATAGCTAAGACTGCTGTCCATCTAGCGTCTGTCTGTTACCAGATATTTGTATCCCATGTACCGCGATAGTGTGATACATATTTGTTTTTTTAACACATGATATATTTTTTGCAACTAAGTATATAACTAATTCAAAAGCAGTAAGTATAAAAAAATTGTCCCATACAACAATCGCGATTTTTTTATCGTTTTTATAGATTAACTAGCGGCGCCCCGCGGCTTCACCCGCGTAGTTCCCGTTCCCGTGGGAATTTTGGGATAAAAAGTATCCTATGTGTTATTCTGATGTATAAGCAAGATTATTGTAAAGTTTCATTAAAATCCATTCAGTAGTTTTTGCGTGAAAGAGTAACAAACATCCATACATACAAACTTTCGCCTTTATAATATTAGTAGGATGGTACGGAACCTTTCTTGCGCGGACCCGACTTGAACTTACCCGGTTTTTTTTTGAGTTTTTATGAAGAATCGTGGTATGACACGCCCAGGGCGCGGTGGCTGAGAGATTAATTAATTGTTTTGTTTAGTTGATATTGTGGAAAATTAAGTGTGGATTGTAAAGGAATTGGTTAGGACAGGAATGCGCTTATCCAGATAATGCTTTGTGCGTGACAGTTTTAACAGTAACTTGCATATTATATTTTTTTATTATTCTATACGAGTTACGTGTACGTACAGATTTAAGTCGAATCCCTCGACTAGTTAATGCCACATTAATGGCTGAAACAAATCGAGTGACATATATACTAGATTTAGCCTGCGATGAAATGTTTTAAATGAAAGTAAAAAGGTTTATACAAAAATGTATTTTAACCCCCAGATGTACATCACACACCATTCACATTCCCACACCTCACAAACACCTACAACTGAGATCAAACAATATTATTACAAAGACAAAATTTGTCTTTGTAAAAAATACATGAACGGGATAAAAACTTAAGCCTCTTACACCCCAGCATAGTTACCACTTAGCAACAAAGATCTTCCACATACGAATACGTCACATCACATCATATACTTACAATGGATTTAAAAATAACTCAATTTGAAACCAGATCCATTATCAATATGGAGATGTTCCCTGTTTTACTCATATCGGTCTTATCTATAAGTCCTTTCTCCTGTATTCGTAATCCCTCCTTCGAATATCGCTTTAATCCTCCAATACTCGGGATTTCCACTTTGAATAAATGGACTACAAAAAGTATAACCTGTATAAGGAAAATATTTGATGGAATATCTCGACGGAGTTTAAATTCAAACGTTGATACCGAGTTTTTATTCTCGTCATAATTGTTTTATTAATCTGTTCTTGATAACTTTAAGAGCTGTTTGCTAAATTGTTTTGTAATTGAATCGGCCGAAAATAGAAGAGTGTAGAGAGAATTTGAGGAGAAATAATATTGCTTTTAAAATGTTGTTTGGTATCAATTAACTTTATGAAATATGGTATGAATCATTTGGTATTGAAATGACACTTCGGAAGGCTTGCACCTAAGTATCTGACTAATTAGTTATTGTCTGACCGAAGAATTGTCTGGACAAGGTTTGAAAAAGCATTTTTTTTAACTCTACGAAATGTGTGGAAAGTCCCTGTGAGAAGTGAGGGAAGACCGCTAGTTTATAATTTTGATAAGCTAAAAGAACATTTCTAGGAGAATTGACAGCTTAAGCAAATGTTATTTATGTGGAAAATAATATTCAAATTCCGTCCATTTTTCTGCTGACCATACAATGATTACTAGACAGTACGCTCGTCAAGTAAAACAATATTCTGATGTTCCGTCCTATGGGCGGTACCAGTTGAACACTGACTGGGCTGAATTAATATTCGCAAACCGACCCCTCGGGGGGTAGGTGTAAATTGTTCATTCAATAATTGGGACTTATTTATGCGCGAATTGTAATTTATATAAGTACTTGGAATTCATTTGTTTTTGTACTTACTAGGAAAGATTAGGCGCCATTAAGAATTTTGTAAAGGAAACGTCAGGAATCTATGGAGAATTTTGGATAATATTGGGGGAAAAAAATTATCATTTTGGATCAAATTCTGTATTTAGATACGATTTTGCTTTTGAAGTGTATTTTACGGTCTCCCAAATTTAGTGTGATGAAATTCAATATTAGGAAAATTAAAACCAAATGAGTGACGTTCTCAATTTATTTTTATTTAATTGAAATGATTTCGCGTAAAAATATAGCAAAAAATCTAAATTTGCAAGTTGTCAAAAATATTGACAGCTAATGTCAGCGATGTCTTCTCTAGGTAGAGCAACATCAGACAGTTGTCTGCTCTACCCATATCTATCTCAAAAATCGAAAGGGGAACAGACAATCAGACTAAGTAACTTGGATATTAAATTAAGAAGGATTTGTAATTTCACTTACTCTTAAAAATCAAAGCGAAAAATTTAAATTACCCCTCAAATAACAATGGGGTGAAAGAATAGAATTACGTAGTTGTTTTCTACCCTTCTCAACCCTTGGAAACGAACCCCTCGTCTTGCGAAACCCTTCGAGTCTTGGTTAATTAATACATACGTGTAAGGTTTTTATTGGCGTTCTTGTTACTTTTCTCCTCACTGTACTTGTAATAACAGTGAGAAGGAAGCCTTTTTGCAGTGGAATCTTACAAGTAATCTAAGTAAAGTATCTTTTTACTTACTTAGAAATCAATTTTAATAGGGTAGTTTCCTGGGTAAACAAATAGCAATTCTAACTATTCCGTCAGATAGATTTCGATTTTGTTTCATCAAATTAATAAAACTGACTTCGTTATAACGCATTAAAGTTTAGAAGTGGGGGCTTGTGACGTCAACTGTTGGTGAAAATTGTGGCAATCTGTGACGTTTCACGAGTTTTCGACGCACTGTATCGTCTTAATTATTGGTTTACATGAAACATAAAAAAATACGTGTCCAATATTTTTTGGAAATCTAAAAGACGGACTAATAAAATTTTTTTAGGCAACTACCCTATTATGTTTGAACATCGTTTTTCTCGCTGTGTCTATACATATATCTGTTATTGCTACTTATCTCGATTCCTGAATAAATACATTTTTCAAAGTCCTACTGCAGGTAGGCAAAGGCATCTCTTACTCTGACATATTTTATTACGTTTTGGTGACATCAATTTCATCCCATGTTTTAATTTGTAATATCTTCAATTTGCCACTAAACCATAATTTTATTTCTGTATAAAACTCACAGACTTTTGCATCACAAACAATTGTTACAAAGGCTATTTATATTAAAGTTAAAATGTCAAAGAGCCCCATATCATCATCATCAGTCAATGCGGTCGGCTCTGTCGATCACCGCGTCCACTGTCTAAAGATCTTTATTTTTTATTCATGTTAACAGCGCCCGCTGGCAATTTATATGGCTAGTGGACAGGGACGGACTTAGGGATTGTTTAAAGGGGTTCAGTAGTGAATTTGGTGTAGAGGGTAATGTGACAATGGTTGATTGATGTGTTTGAACCGTTCTTTATTGTATTGTTTGTTTTAAAAAAACATTTATTTGAAGTAAATATTATCAGATTTTTATTTGTATCTTGAAACCGATGCCATTGCCCGCGTATTTGGATTTTGACTATATTGTTCTTCTAGAACGTGAGCAAATAATAAAAATTCAGATAAAATATCACAGGATAACTGGTACTGACAAAAAGTAACGGAGACTATTGTTGTATTTCGCCCATGTCCGTTTGCCCACGTCCTTGGTACGTCCTCACACGTATCGAGTAAAGGGGATAAATGGGTATAGGCATTAGCATTAAGTTGGGTCGTGTTTGGCGGTCACTCGTCCGGCGATATATCTGTCGATATATCTCGAGGCTGATGTGTCTCGTGCGCCGCTTATTGTGATGCGGTACCGAGACACCAATTACATTTTTTGTCGTTTTAGCGGTTCTGCAAGTTTTGCTTCTTTATTCATTGGTTCGTATCGATAGCAGTTTTTATAACTCGGTCTGTTGATATTTACAAAATTATAGTTTTTATGCTTAACTTATTTTCTGAATGGGTTGAAATATTATAATAATTACATATTTAAGAAGTGACGAGATCGAATGAGTGGCAATGAGTCTTTATATGTTAAAATAATGGGTGTTCAGACAGTGAAAAAAACTGAGACTAAAAGTGATCCATACGTTTGTAACTGACAGATTGGAATGAACACTCAGAAACCTTGTGCTTATAATGAGGACACTTACATAATTCAATACATATTTTACTATAAACTACACCACTTAAATCATCAGAAAACCAAACACAATATAACTCAACACTTCAAACTTAAACTACCGTTTTCGACGTCCAGCCTAAATTTCTCATCTACCACCATTAACGAGTCAGTTGAACTGATCAATTCAAACATAAAACTGTGCCGTCACTCCAAAAGTTTTTGGCCAACTAGATTTCCCCACTGGAATCTGGAATCGCTCCGGTGATTGACGAACATTTTTGTATAGACGCCAATTCCACTGATCAGTTAAACAGACTCAGTCAATGGCCTGTAAAGGGCCACGACCCCCCGTAAATCTAGTCTTAAATCCGCCAATTCTAATCATATAAGTAATCCGTACACAATACCAAAATCATTACACCTTTATGTTTAGTTATCCCGGATGTAATAAACCTGCATTTATATGACAATCGTATGCAAGATGTGCATGCGAACATGTAGCTATCAAGTCCCTCATGTTCCATGCTTATTATGCCGCCGGGTAACTAGGATAAGTGGGAATTGTAGAAGGAGACTGGGTGTGAGTGAAAGTGGTGTTGTTTGTGTGGGGAAGTTAGCGTTGGTTTTGAATTTAATTGATTGGTAAAGTGCTTTGTAATCGATCTTTAGTTTTTTAGAGGATATTTCTTAGATTGCAGTTAGTTTTACCATTTTCGTAGTTTTAAATTATGTGCGTTCTAGCTCTTCTTAATGAAAAAAAAAGTACTTTTAGCTACTTAATTTGCTGATTTTAGAGTCTCAAATATTGCTTGGATACAAGGTTATTCGTCCGCAATACCACGCAAGTAAGTAATAGTAAGAATGAAGTTGCCTTCCCTCAATTACATAGACCTTAACAAAACCAGTAAGACTCATCAAAACTAAGTTTCACGGCAACTAGGCCTGAGTTTATTGGCTATTTTATCTCGAAATAAAGAAGTTTCTTCGCATCTTCTAGACTATTCCGTATAGTCTACAAAATAAAAGATATCCCTATAAAATGTAGTTGTCAACGTTCTGTCTATCTGTTTCAATTTAATCTACTCCAGTGTCCACAGCTCCAAGGCATGGATGCCGACTGATTAGTCCGAAGCATCTATGCATACTGATCAACGTGGGACTCCACCAGCTAATATATTCCATTCTTTATACGCCGGTCTATATGTGAATTAATTTGTCACGATACAAGCAAATATGGACGTTCTTAGTAATTGGTGTTCGTGGTCTTTTTGCATTCCACTTTTACTAGAGCTTCAGAACGTTAAGGACAGTAGGGTTCAGAACGTTAAGGGTGAATTTTCCGTGGTGATTTTTGAAGACTATCAGTATCACTTACATGTCTTTTTTAGCGGTTGTATAGCATAAGATGTGTCGCTTTTTAATTCTTATGACTTACGTAACCATAGCGTACTGCTAAAAAGAGTTATCTATGTAGATTCTAGTTCTTGGTTCGACAAAAAATATCCTGAAGTGTGTATAAATGTGGTTGGACAAAGTTTTTATTACACAAGTTAAAATTACTTAATAAACTTCGATACTTAAGTGACAGTTGCTTTATTAAGATTATATGTAAAGCGATTGAAAATGTATTCCCTTATTTAGTAAAATGTGAAAGATTGTACTATTTTATATCCTTATTTCATTCTTATCTTAAGTGACGTATTGGTATTTTAAGTGAAAAATAAAACATCGTTATAAAATAAAGTAAACCTGCTAATTTGGGCAGAAAACTTGTATTTTGCTAACGGACTCAGCTAAAAATAATTTAATTGACCCCAATTTTGGCGAGCTACCGTTTTTAAACTTGTTATTTCAGAACTGGTAACCCAATTTCATATGAAATCGTGAAATTCACAGGTTTTTACGTATGTTGTCCTACCCTGTTTCACCGCTAATTATAGGCGTGTGAAATAAAAAGTAATCTTATTTTTAGTGTAAAAAGGAGTAATTTTAATTGCCAGATTTTTTATAGTTAAGTTGATCAAATAAAAAAAAATTAACTGTTAAATAAATGAAATACCTTTTTAATTTAAAAAAAATAAAAAACATTTTTGAATTTATGATCATGAAGTAAAAGAGTGTACTTTATGATCGTAAATTAAGACAAGCCAATAATATATTTCATCGACGTTATTTTCACTTATTACCCAATATTTAAAAAATAAGCTCATACGAGTACATTTTATAAAAATTTGCAATATAAAAACAAACAAATTACTTTTTTGAAATATGATGTCAAATTGTTGGTTTAAAAAGTTATGGGTTCCATTTTAAAATTTCCATTGATAACAGTTTTATCAATATTGCCAGGTTAGGGGACTCTCCCCACATTTGGGGGACAATCAAAGGGGTTTTAAATTCTTACTGTTGTATAAGGGGTGGGAATTACTATTGAGGGAATTTAAAAATTAGTATTGTTTGTGAATGATATGGTTTCTAAAACAAAAACATTTTTTAATGACATTTACATGGTGTTTCCACCTACTTAGGGTCAGCGCAGACAGAGAGGAATAATCCCCGCGCGGTCTCGGGCATTTTCTTCGAGGACGCGCGAGCATTTTTGTCAGGTTCAAGCATTTATGCACTTTATAGTAATCATTTTAAAGTTTATTTTCAAGTGCGTTAATAAAATCCTCTTCGCTGCGCTCCGTTCTGTCTCCGCTAAGCCTTAGGTATTTTGAAAAGTACATTTTTTTTCAGTATTATTGAATTTTATTGCAAGAGAGAAAATAAACTTTCTAAACAACAGACTTTATAAGATCTATTCTACGCTTAAACTGGAATTAGCGCCCAATGTCAACATTCATTAGATCAACACGAGCCACGAGGTCAAAGCTTAACAGGTCAACAGTTTATTAGATCAATCATTGTCTTTCCTATTTTACTTCATACAAACTCTAGTCTTCTTTGGAAAATCCTTGGTTTGTGTTGTGTATCAGTCAGTCAGTTAGTTGCCATTTATAAATTAATATAAGTACCTATAAAAAAACTAGCTGTATTAGCTATGCTTCGTGGTTTTGTCCGCATAATTAATGTTTTCCGAGTTTTTTTTAGAACTTTGTTTCCTGCAGTTACAAAAAAAACAATAATATGGACCTTGTACTTATACTAGGTTTTACAATTTCAAAGGCTTTTTTTAAAGAAAAATATGTACTTATTGTTGTATGCAGTGTATTGTAAAATGTGTTTTATAGCGTTTATTTAACATCTTCAGTTAAATAAAACTACGGTGGTGGTATAAGACACCGACCACACAAACACAGGTGATCACGACGTATGTTTACCGTATCGGAGTACAGAATTCGATACCAGTTCTCAGTAACGCTACAATTGTCTGTTTTGACATGAGACGCAAACAATAATAATATTGAAGTCGCAATACGAGATATCTGGTGCATTGATTGCTTTTCTAACTAGTTTGTTTTGTAATCTTTATTTAATTAATAAATTCTTTGGTGGTCTAGTGGTATGTGCCAAACTTAAAGTCTCAGGTTCAATTTCTTGACCGACGTATGTTTGGTTTTTAATATTTTTCAAACATGACTCGTTTCACGCATTTAGCAAGCGTGGTAAGCGTTGTATTCTCCTCACTGTAATAAGAGAAAATAAATAAAAATTTGCGTATGTTTGTGAAAATGCATCATATCGCTTTCTGGGTTGTGAAGGTCTGATGGCAATCGCTCCAAGTAAAATCTGCCAAATCTGGTCATACTAAAAACCACCCCCATTTAGACACCGAATAAGGGCTCAGAACAAGAAGAAATTTAAAAAGAATATGCAGACTTCCTTCCCCATTTCATTCCTACCCTAAACCTAGTAATATTTCTTATCTGTTACCCTCACAGCACATAAATAATGACAAATAGTAAATCGATTAGAGTCGGTTGGGGCGACGCGTGTCTATGACGACATGTCATTTTTTATGGCCACAACAATGCATTCGGAACGTTTGAACGTTCAGTGTCTGGAATACTGATTGCTTTGTATCACTGGCCAGTGCGATCTTTCGCTTTTTTGTTTTTTGAAACCTTTTTTTTTTGGGACTTTTGGAAAATCTGATGGTCACAGATAATCTTTATATGCTCGAGACGTAATTACAATAAAAGTGTTTGAATCTGAAGATTTTCTGAAATTTTCGTCAAAATCAGTTCAGCCGTTTTAGAGTCTTTCTTATTGCCAGTAGCCAATTAATCCCAAACTAGCCAAAGCTCTATCAGAAAATAAATATACTTTGAGTACTAGACAACGAATAAACATATCTACTACTAGCAGCGCCTCGCGGTTACTCGCGTAGTTACCATTCCCGTGGGAATACAGGGACAAAATATAGCCTATGTTACTCAGGGTGAATGTAGCTTTCTAATGAAAAAAGAATTATTAAAATCGGTCCAGTACTTTTTGAGTTTATTCGTTACATTCAAAAATACAAATCTTTCCTCTTTATAATATTAGTGTAGAAGTGTAGATGTAGATAATACAAGACAAACAAATGAAAATTGTTCAGCAGAAAACAAACCTTACCTTTGGCATATACGGTCAGACCAAATACGCCAGTTGGACATATGTAACATCTCGCCAACCGATAATTTGATTTCACTGCGTAATACCACGTATTGATACAATTGTACGACGTACTATGAATACAGATCCACGTATTATTTGAACTAAGTAATATAAAGTTTAATTAGATTTTGCGCACGGATTGAACTTCAAGGCGAAACCTCTAATTCCAGAAACTGTCTTACACTTCTATAATTAGGTTTAAATCTCGCGTTTTGAAGATTGCTATTTGTAAAGCCGTTTCTCGTGAATTACGGATCCAATTTGCTTCTTCATTTTGAGTTGTTTTTCTTATATTTTTAAACGCCGGCGCAAAATATATTATAAAGTCTTGTATGTCTGTAGCATTTAAGCTCTCAAAGGAATGAATCGATTTTGATTTACGTTACACAGTTATGGGCCATGATTGAGGGTGGTTTGATCTATGAAGATGTCATTTATGGAATTTGAATAGGGATATATTTTTTATATTTTTATGGACTGTTAACAAAGGCTCATCGGTTCATTTACCCGCGTATTAGAGATATTTAGGATAAAAAGTATCGCATGTGAATGTGTTATTCTGGTTTACAACACCTCACAGATTACCGGCCAACTTCTAAAACTTGTAAATATACAGTGGTGGTCATATAATTAAGAACGCTTATTTAACGTAACGATTTTTTCAAAATAGCATGTATAACTAATTGCATGTATTTATTTTTATTTCTTTTGATACCTTCAAACATTTCCATACTATG
Organism: Timandra comae; assembly: GCA_958496195.1. Classification (NCBI taxonomy): domain Eukaryota; kingdom Metazoa; phylum Arthropoda; class Insecta; order Lepidoptera; family Geometridae; genus Timandra; species Timandra comae. Next base: position 2,259,305 of record OY292359.1, read on the forward strand.
GATACATCAGTTGATACACACGATTGGCTAATAAATAAAAAGATAAACTTTATACATTAGATCTAAACCTAATAAAAACATTTTACCTGAAAATAAAATGTGTATTAAACATACTTACCTTATTCGAAACCTAATAAAACATGAGAGAGACTATCTTGATTTCCCTAGCAATATCGTGCGGAAATACGTCATCCACTGTCCCCTCCTATTGCCGCCATCTTCATTACCACCACCACCGCGGTTAGTTTGGTTCTTCAGTACAAACTTTGTGTCATTGAAATCATGTTTTATTAGACACCAGGCAGGAATTAAAACTATTAGGTTTCGAATAAGGTAAGTATGTTTAATACACATTTTATTTTCAGGTAAAATGTTTTTATTAAACTCACTGTACCGTTATTCGAAACCTAATAAAACATGAGAGACGTGTTTGTTATCGCCTGGTGGTGGTGACGCCAATGTGATTTCTAGGTTCTCTAGGCTTGAGTTAGTTTAGGTACCTAAATTAAAATAAAAGATATTTATGCTATATCACTTGTTTTATTTTTCTAAATACCAATTTCAGATCATTGTTAAGTTAACAAATCATGTGCAGTAATAATTACGACTATTACATTATATTAAATATGACTATTATATTAATCAACTGGTACAAATTTAGCTGTAATCAAATTAGATTCATTCGGGTTTGTCGGCATGATCTCACGACAGTAGTATTTCTTGAAAGTGTTAGCAGATTTCCAATTTCCCCTTGAAAGTATATCGTCAAGCTGAAAATGTTCAGACCAATTTTTGGAGGCAACTGCGGATCTAAAACTGCCCGGGGTAGCTTGGATGCCAGCATCCACCAGAAGTTTCTTAACCCATCCACCTATAACTGTACGTGTAGCAGGTTTAGGATTGCCACAAGTACTCAGAAACAAACTATCCGATTTTATTATACTTCTCCTTGCCTGTGAAAGCTCGATCACATGTTTTATCCAATGAACTGGGTCCAAATTTTTATTATCGTCATTCTTTAAAAGTTTCCAACCCGATTGCCTTCGAGTGGCTGTATCCGTTTTAGAACCGTAAGTTGGCCACAAAATTACGCAATCGTCCGATTGTATACAGTGTTCTGCTGAAATTCGGAGCAGTGTTAAATCATGAACACGCCTTCCTGAACAAAGGAGCAATAGTGCAGCAGTGTGGCTGGAGGCTGCATAAAGGCTTTTTGTGTTAGGATCTTTTTGACTTAAATATGACACCATGGTATCGATATCCCATATTGGAGGTTTAGTTGGTTTAGGATGAGCCAATGAAATAGACTTCAAAACCTGTTTGACAAGTGTGTGGGAGCTAATCTTTGTTAAACTGTCAGGATCGCAAAAGGTGGAGACGGCAGACTTATGAACCAAAATAGTACTGAATGATAGTCTTTCTTTCTGATGCAGATCTGCTAGGAATCTTGCTAATTGAGAGCCAGTTGGATTTCTTGCGTCAACTTTATTTGATGTACACCAGTTTGTCCATCTTTTCCAGGCCGGTTTGTATGTGTTAATAGTTGATTTTCGCCAACTCGACGAGAGGAGGGACTTCTGTTCTTCAGACCAGTCACTTAAGTTTGGTTCCCACCCCCACATCTCCATACCTCTAGTGTCATTTCTTTGGCACCCGGTGGAGGTAGATTTGTTGAGATGTCTATCATTACTTTTTCCAAATTCCTTATTGTAAAGGGGGGGGCTAGTGCTCTGTTCTTCAGATCTGGTCTCCAATATACCTTCTCCCATCGTGGGACAGCTATTAAGTAGGTGCCCTTGGCGTTGTTTAGGTGAGCCAATACTTTTGGTACTAAATAAGGTGGTGGAAATGCCCATGCTAGTGTGAAGTTCCAGTTGGTTGCTAGGGCATCGTAGTTCCTGGCTTGAAGGTCCGTCCGATCGAGTGTGTAGTAATTCGGTACTACGTGTGCCAGCCGAGAGGCAAAAAGATCGATTTCCGGTGTGCCCCACTTCGTGAATATCACTTTCATTATTTTGGGGAGAAGGTGCCATTCTGGGGCCAACTTTTTCCGTGACAAGTGATCCGCTTCCGAGTTGTAGCGTCCAGGCAGATGGTAAATTGTCATATGGATCCTGTAACGGTCTAAGATGTAAAGAGCTTCTTCGGCAAGATTCATTAAGCCTTGGGATCTGGTACCCCCCTCGTTTCGCAAATATGATACGACGGTCCTGTTGTCGCTTTGGATCAGTAGTGCCCTTGATTTCAGGTAGTGACCTTGATCGCGTAATACTTTTATAATGGCTAGAAGCTCTTTTTGATTGCTGTGCATTTTTTGTTCCACAGCTGTCCACGTGCCTTCTAAGCTCTTGTTGTCTAGTACAGCCCCCCACCCTATTTCGCTCGCATCCGTAGTCAGATGATGCGAGGGTAGTGGATTGTGAATGGGAGAATACACTTGGACATTCTTTTGCCACCATCGAAGTTCCCTGTTTGCTTTTGGGCTTAGATAAATATTTCTGTGGCAACTTCTTAACAAGGCATTCACATGTCTTTGTAGGGTTCGGAAATGTAACCTTCCTCTGGGTACAACAAAACTGGCGAAGTTTAGTGTGCCTGTTAGTTTCTGAAGCTGTTGCAAACTCATAGTCTGAATTTGTCGAAATTCCTTCACTAGTGAGTGTACTCGGAATTGTAGTCTCTCTGGAAGGTATTTTCTGTTCAAATGAGTGTCCCAGGTAATCCCCAAGAACTCCACACATGTTTGAGGGGTCAAGATGGACTTCTCTGTGTTTATCATCCATCCTAAATGACTTAGCAAATTTACGGCAATTGCAATGTGCGACTGTAGTATCGACGGATTTTGATGTACGAGAAAAAAGTCGTTTAAATAGACAAGAATGCGTAGCCCTCTGTGTCTCAAGATTTGCGCCACCCAATTGGTAAGAGTCGCGAATGCTTTGGGGGCGGAACTTAGCCCGAATGGTAGGCACGTCATTTCGTACAGTTTGTCGTTGTATATGAGGCGCAGATAACGCCGATGCGCTCGTGCAACCGGTAAATGGAAATAGGCTTGGTGCAAATCTATTTTTGCCATCCAATCGTGTGCCTGAAGAAAATCTGGCACTCTGTGAACATTTATTAGACGGAACTTCTGTGTGTGAACAAACCTGTTTAGGTTTTTTAGGTTGAATATTGGCCGGTTTGTGCCGTCGCTTTTTGGTCGTAGAAATATTGTTGATATGAAGCTTGGTGATATCCGGGCTTCCTTTATCACACCTTGCGACAACATTTTCAAAATTATGATGGACATTTCTCGTGAGTCTACCGTTTGAATGTGATACGGGTGTTGACACAGTGGTGGTTTCTCCTTGAAAGGGATGCGGTAACCATTTATAATTTTGAGAATGTAGGGCGGAGCCCCGAGCGTTCTCCAATGACTGACATAATTTTGTAGTTGACCGGCACAAAACGGCGTTTGGTAGTCAATATTTTTGTATATTTGTTGCTCTCCTATCCCGGTGGGATGAGGGAGAGTTTGGTCTTTGTTTTTTAAAATCTTCACGTCGACCCCTTCCACGACCACGTCTCCCGCGAAAGGGTTGATGATTTTGACCGTGATCATCTTTTCGTACCGTAGATTTGGTATCGTTTCGGTGATGGTTGGTTGTCCTAGACGAACCTTTATAGGTACCCGATGACAGATGTGAGGGTCCTGCTTCGTACTGAGGCGCATAGTTTATGCGTTCCTTGGTTTTTGGCCAAAACACAGTTTTAGTACCACCGGCTTTCTCCAAAAGTGTGGTGAGCTGTTGAGGTTCGAATAGATACGAGCTAGTTGGTGGGATCTTTCGAAAGGCCTGCTTATGATAAGAGTCTTTAACTGAAGATATGATGGCTTCCCTTCTTTGTTGTACCAGCTCAGCTCTATGACCGCAAACCAGTTGGAACATATCACTTGTAACTTTTGGGTACTCACCTTTAGTAAAAATATTATTTATTCGTTCAGCGATACTAGCGCTATCAACCTGTTCCGATTGTCGGGTCCATGAAAGAAAGCTGTTCATTTCAATTTGAATAATATCTTTCTGCTTCAATAGTGCGAAAGTAATTGCTGAAAAAGCTTTTTCCATGTGTGTCATAAGTTTAGAGGAGCTGTAACGTTTTAACTCCTCGTTAGTTTCGAGGTTTGTGAAGCCTGGATTATGTACGTATTGCTTTTGTACGTCTGCGTAACGCACGCTATTCCAATCCGGCTGTTCAAAGCGTTGTAATTCTTTTAATTGTTCTATGAACATAACAGGAGCAACAGGAATAGAAGGTTCCTTTAGTTTGGTGTTAACCTCAAATTTAAAAGTGTCATCACTTTGTTTTTCGTCGGTAAAAGTAAAAGTTTTTGCAGAAGAGGCCCAATTGGACTCGTTCTCAAATAAATCACCACTAATGTTTGGGTCGACACAGCAACTATCATCTTTGTATGATCTTGGTGTGCTCGTTTGTGGGTGAGACATTTGGTATTTTAAACTCGAAAGTTCAGATAATAATTTATTTAACTTACTGTTAGTATGTTTCTTATGCGTGTTTTTCTTTCGCCGTTTACGATTACGTTCCTCACTCGATGAAGAGGTAGTTGAGGTTGATGTGGAAGAACTCGAACTTGTATCCGAGCTATATGACCTTGCTTTTCGTCGTTTTCTAGACTTCGATTGTCTTCTGCGTACATCGTCTTCAATTACTTCCGTTGGGACAGTGGACGGTCCAGCTTTATCCATATCCATATTAATTAAGTAACTAAAATTACATAAAAGATTATGTTAACGGATTAAATAAATCAAAATAGCGTATATAACGATAAAACATTCGAATAGAAAATGAAAATATTCGAAAACTGAAAGTTATTATCAAATACACTTGTTCGTTGCTATAATAAACCAAATGTTGAAAGAAATTTATATAAAAAGAAGGAATTAATAATTTAAGAGATAAAAGTAGGGTACGTTACGTAAATTAAACAGTAACGGTCGAACGACAACGTCGTTGTACAAAATATTTTTTGTAATAATTTTATAAAATAATATGTAGGGTAGGTACTTTACCAGCAGTGTAGGACTCACTTTCCACTGAATGCAACTGTTCTTGTATCCAATGTATTTATTTTCAGCCGCACGAAAATAATTATTTTGCTAGTGACCAGCTTGGTCGAAAATCAAAACGCCAATGACACAAAGTTTGTACTGAAGAACCAAACTAACCGCGGTGGTGGTGGTAATGAAGATGGCGGCAATAGGAGGGGACAGTGGATGACGTATTTCCGCACGATATTGCTAGGGAAATCAAGATAGTCTCTCTCATGTTTTATTAGGTTTCGAATAACGGTACAGTGAGTTTAATATTAATACGAACTGGCTGGTCATATAATTAAGAACGCTGAATAGTTAACTTTTTTATTCAAGTTTACATAAAGAACACTCCATAGCTTTGTGGTTGTAAGTCACTATTCGTATAATATAGATCCCATTTAGTACTGTAAAGGTCTTAAAAGTGATTGTTTCATATGAATTCATATGGAGAAAAATAAAAGTTTTGACAAATCTACAAGGTAGACGATAAAAAAAATTCCTGCCCCCCTAGACAAATGGCAATTACGTTAGACGTATAGAACAGAAAGTTCGTTTTTATGAATGAAATTGATATTTGCTTACGACTTGTAATTTTGCCGCGTTACGAAACGTGAAGTTGGAAGACAAGTGGTCAATTATCTATTCGTCGGATTTCGTCGCAAGGAAACTTCAAGGAAATGCCACAGTAGTACATTTTTCATTCAAAATGGTGAATTATTGATTTGTTTGATTCAAATTGTTCACGTTTGTGTCAATATTGTTTTAATAAATATACTAAAAAAATAATTTAATTTCATAAAAATTAATTATCAACATTTATTTTCCGTTTTTTTACTATTTATATTAATATTAAAGATTAAATTGTAGTTCATAGTAAAACCACAGATAATATTATATTAGTAAAACCAAAGTTCATAATTTTAATTGCGCAAAGTTTATAAAATGTACAAAAATTTAAGTTTTTTAATAGTTTATAATGGTAATAAATACTTGAATAATTATTTGACAAAGTAAAAATAAATTTTAAAGTTAAATAAATTATGAACAAAATGTTTATTATTCCATGGCACAGAGATACTTTGTATAATGTGTTCTGTGGCGAACTGGCGAACGCTCCAAATATATGCCAAATCCTCGCCCTGTGGCGCAATAGGTTGTCAATTGGTAGCCAAGTGTACAAAAACATAATTAACGCATAGTCTATTCGTTTAAAGGTAAAAGTCAGTGGTCTTGTCTACAGTTTCATTGTTTGAAGCTTTGATTATATACTTGTCTAGATGCAATCGTCGCTCACTTAGTTTTACCACGTTTTACTTTAAAATATAATTTGGTCGCCAGAGAAAGGCCTACCTACACATGTATATTAAAATTGTAACAAGTCAATATCCGTACAGAGATATTGAATGAATTAAGTAAATTAGATTTAAAAATTAGTTCAATTGAAGTTTATTTATTTTCTATTACTAATTACTATTTTATTTTATTTAATTAGGTATATTGACATTGACATAATACCTAATACAATAATAAACGAGCCGTACTCACACATATCCCGCAATTTGAGGACAATTATAACGCGTCGTTTGTTGGCATTACTCTATCTAGACAAATATATAATCAAAGGTTAGACATCATGTTTATTAGGATTTATTATTTTCAAGAGCCAAAAGATGGCGTTGTAATAAAAGGTTGGTGTGATTTGACCATAGAGGTATTATACATTGTATTATACTATGGATTTGACGCCAGCAAAAGCCATAAGAACGAAACTTCAATGAAATAAATTAAGTTTTACAACATAAAGAATAATAGATACTTAAATACTTAGAGTAAATATAAATACATAATAATTAAGGCATTAGGTAGATAGTTGCACATACGAAATGTTGGTAGCCTAGATTTTTAAAGATAATGTACACAGTTATTATCATAATAGAGAATAAAAATACTTTGTATATTTATTTTTAATATTTATCAAAAACTAGAAGGTAAAATTACGAACATATCACCACGTATATGTACTAGGATATAATTAGGTACTAATATAATCAAGTTTAAGTATAAGTATGTACTTAAGTACATTTGTGCTTTGACCTTCCAGTTTGGTAATGGTAAACTAACTTTAAACAAAAAATCTGATGCATTCATTTTGTTCATCTATGTTATTAAATATTTCTTTTAATCGAAATTATATTATTTATTAGTTAATATCAAGATTCATGCAAACATTACTACAAAATTTGCAAATAAAGCATCAGCTGATCAATCGTCGCGGTTTTAGCGTTTCTCTCTTCTTAAGTTTTCTGCATGGTCCTAGCATGCGCTAAAATTCATACGCTCGCGGCCCGAAAACGTTTGTCAAACTGCCACTTGGCTGCCAATTTGTAATTTCTATTCACAAGCAAATGTCAAACTCATTTCATTTACTAACTTGCTATGTCAGTTGAAGCGTTTTGTACTGTTTGACAATTGTAAAAAATGACGTGCACCAACGATATCAAAGAAGTTAGCGCTGTTGTAGAGACGACGTTCGTTTGTGGAGAAAAGGAATAGACTGGGAGCGTTTGCCACTTGTCTAGGGGGGCTGAGAAGAATTTGGTCGAACAAAAAGATATTTAACACTTTACAATGCTCAAAAACGATATTTTTTCACGCTGTGAAGCATTTTGCCACATATCAGACTTACTTCAAATGATTCGTTTGCGTTGAGTACCTGAAAAGTCATCACGTCGAGATGATCGAAAACATTCGTTTGGGAAAAGAAAATAATTTTAAAGGGTCTGTGCTGCGAAACGAATATTTTGGGAGAAACAACTCTTCCAACAATCTCGGCACGTACTATACGAAGGTATTTGGTACAAGGAAAGCTGCACGGAAGAATAAAAACGAAGGTACCCATCATGCAACGATGCCATAGGCAATACCGGATGGCACTTACAAGAAGGTGTGAAAACTGGATAGTGAGACAGTGGAAAAATGATGGTTTTCTGATGAAACTAATATAAACTAGGGTGTTCTCTGGTGGAAATCAACGTTAACAACATCTTCCGAATAAATCACTTGACCATAAATACACAAAAGTGACATAAAAGCATGATGAAGAAATATGACATTTTTGTATGCTACTTTGAATACGGCGTTGAAGCTGTGAAGCTGACACAAGAAAACATGAATCAATTCCAAAACAAAGAATATAATGGAAAAGCTATGTTCCTTCAAGCTGTAGACGTTCCTATAGGTTTTTGGTTAATTTGAACATTCCAGACACAACAATGACCCAAAACATAATGCGCGCACCGTTATATCATATTGCAATTATTTTCTGTCTAAAATTGGCCAGCTAACAGTCTAGAGCTAAACCCAATCGAGCACCCTTGGTGCGAAGTCAAGAGAATAGTTTAAAATGGACAATATGGCAATTTAAAGAGAGCTGTAATGATGTTTTCTCAAAATAATGGAACTCTGTTTCTCTTACAAAATGACAAAAATTGATTGAGTCAATGCGTCGCCGCCCGTTATAGGTAAATCAGTATAATTTAAAAGTCGTAAACATGTTGCCAACTAGTAATTTCAGTTAAAATACAATAAATTGATATTTTACTTTCATAATAATATCATTTATTTAATCTCAGTTTTATATAAAATAACTTTTGAACAGATTAGTAAATCGTTCTTAATTATTTGTCCAACTTCATTAGTACTTAAATTCGTTAGTATAGAGAACTAATGAAAATTATAAAAAAGATAGATAACCATTCAATTTTATATTCCTAATCCCGTATGCCCCATTCATGTTGGTATCTCATAACATAAATAGTTACTTCCAAAAGCAATAAATAACTACACAAGAAATGATTTAGACAAAAAATATCTGGAATTTCAAATCGTTCTTAATTATGTGACCACCACTGTATATGTTGAGATAATCCTAAGGGAAGGTTCATATCTGACGGAACATGCGTCGCGTATTATCGGTAGCGTAACGCCAGAACAGACAAATGTATAGAAAAACAATTGACCGTTCACACTCAACCGATTATACGTTAGTGCGACCGAATGATACGCTCGACGTATTTTACGTCAGATATGAACCTTCCCTATAACCTGGTAAATTTCGTTTTTTACCAAGTTTCACCAAAATCAATCATCAATTTACGTGATGGAGAAGAAAATCAAAGAAGAAAGGAAGAGAAAACCACGTATTTTCAGAAACTTTCGCGTTTATTATATTAGTAGGGTTTATAACTCGTTCATTAACTAACGCTTAGCATAAAGGCAACTAATACCTCTCTATTTCTTAAGTTATTTTATCTCATATCTGTATGGAGTGTATATTATCGTATCTTTGTACAGCTGAGTAAAGTCGAGACGGGAATGCACGAACATACATAATTATAAGTACATATTGAGTATTGGAGTAGGTACCCGATATGTTTGACCAATTGGTTTGTCTTATGATACTTTACGTCGTATTTTCGTGTATTTATTTTTGTAATTAACTTGAAATTGAAGTGTTGAAAGTTATATTATGGAGGACCTCGATGGCGGAGTGGTCACCATGCCGGACTGCCATCCGTAAGGTTGCGGGTTCGATTCACGTGCGGGGTGAATATTTGTGTGGACCAGAAATGTTTATCTCGGTCTGGGTGTGTGTGTGAATGAGTGTGTGCGTAGTTTCTGGCACCGTAGATACAAGCTCCAAGCTTAGTTAGGGGTCAGTTACTATAATGAGATGATGTAGTGAATGATTATGTTATGTTATGTTATATTTTATACGGAAGATGATAATACATATTTAAGGCTTTAAGCGACTAAATAATAAGAGAAACATTATAATAGGAAAGATTCGTTGTGTCTATTTTCACCGTAGCAGAACTGACTTTATTAAGAAGTACCTATCCAATTATTTTTATTATAAAGTAGCCTTATATCTAGAGATATTCCTTATACTTACTTACATATTCAATAAACATATAAGTACAAGAACAGTATAATTCAATTTCAAGATTAAATTAGTACAAATGAGTTAGTCAGTTGTAGCGGACGCGATAAACTGCCGAGACGGCCGTAATAGACGGGAATATCCCTTTATCTTACTAATAATAACAAGTTGTTTGTCTGTTTGTGTGTGTTTTGTAGTATTACTACTGCTGGTTGTAGATTATAATGTTATTAAGTCATAAGGTTTTGGTAAGAGCGATGTTTAAAAAACTATGCCTAATTTGCGTTAAATACTATGGTTTCTTGATTGGGGAAAACCCTTATAATATTTTGCTTAGTATAAAAGATCTATCGCAGTAAAAAGGTATGATTATCAAAATTAGATCAAGACCTGGCTCTACCGGGGAAGTACCACACACATCCTACTATCCTACTAATATTATAAAGCCGAATGTTTGTGAGTGTGGATGTTTAGATGTGTGGATGTTTTTTCCTGTTTCACGCAAAAACTACTAAATGGATTTTAATGAAACTTTACAATAATTTAGCTTATACATCAGAATAACACATAAGATCCTTTTTATCCCGAAATTCCCACGGGAACGGGAACTACGCGGGTGAAACCGCTGGGCGCTGCTATTGACTATTATGTAGCTGTGAAGTAACCGGACCTCTTACTCACCATGTTAACGCAATAGCCAATAGTCCAAGTCCCTTCCTCGTATTATCTGTATATCTTAAAATTTGCGTTTGGACTCTTTGACTAAAAAAAATAAAAAATATGACAGAAAAATAAAGGGGTAATCTTTTTCTTTCCATGTACCTAAACACTTCGACACCAGTTAACACCAAGACACAGTAATTACGGCGGTATTGTTAAGTTGCTACCTTCCTATCGAGTGTACTTATATTGTAGCGTACTTGAATACAATGATGGCTTCCACGGCACCCGGATTACGTACTAAGGCTTCACTGAGGTCACATTATTAGATCAACACCCACAATACCTGTACTTAGTGCTGCATTGTGTAAGGGTTACATTACCTTTGAAACAATCTGGGAAATCTATAAAGCAAATCGATGTCTGCCATTTTTTCTATGCCAATATACCTAAGCGGGAACGAAATCGCTGTCCGCTAATATGTCTTTATCAATAATAGCGGGTAAAATCCTTATTCTGTGATTAATATTGTTAGTAAAAGGAGCGATCATCGAAGATGGTGTTTATATTGAAGGTTATGAAGGGCTTGATTATTTTACGGTGAGGCCAAATGAGCGTAATTTTGTGAGTCGTGAGTCGCAGAATTTCGTTCGCAGAAATTCTGCTGCATTCAGTTTCATAGTAAAGTCCTATTTGATTCACACGGCGACGCAAAATGAGTTGTCTGCCGACTCAAACGCATAATATCAACTGAATTTCGGTCGGGGTGAGGTGGGGAGTTTGCACGATACAAGTATCCGTACAAATGGTTCGGATTACAACTGAAAATACAGCCAACCGTGTGGCAGTCTAACCGAATTTCAGTTCAACGTAAATTTCGCGACACATTTTACGCGACTCACTACTCACAAAATTACGCCCGTTTGGCCTCACCCTTAAGCCATAGTTTATTAGCCTTTTGGGTAGGTAGCCTATCTAAGCATATCTTTCTCCTTACGTATGACATGACATCGAATTCTGGGTGTCATATATTTATCAATTTTTGAAGATCGAATGATACACAAGTACTGTCTACTGTCTATGTTAGGGTTGTATTGTAATCGGGCAGTTTTATTAGAACCTCTAGGATTGTTCTGTAAGTAGGCAGTTACCGGCAATTAAATCTCTTAGGGCCTATTTCACCATCTTCAAGTAACGTTCCGAGTAGCTACTCACAAGTTTTGTCTGTGTCACTTGATATAAATTAAGAAAGAGACAAAACTAACTTTATTTGGTGAGTAACTTTTACTTAACTTGCTTGTTGTGAAATAGGCTCTTAGACTATTAAAGGCTCCGACTATCCGTGACGACTCTCTAGTATATTAGTCTGCCTAGCTAGAGCAAAAGCCATATAATCTATTTCTATATACTAGTATATATAAGTACGTACATAAGTGTAGTATCACCGGTTTGAAACCACGACAAGTCCATAAACCACATTCTTTTTATTTTCCCGTCCATCCCTCAAGATCTGAGCTATTTCGGACTCAACCTCCAACTCTATAAAAAACCTCTCATTATTTTAATGAGATATTTATAGGAATTATAGTACTTTATAGGTACCTTCGATCGTTCTATTAGGCCGTTTACTTTGCAAAGGTTTTATGCTATTTTTTCATTATGTAAAATACTGCCGTCGTAATTTTAAATGCAGTACTCGCAAAATGGCGGTTTCGAGATAAACGCGGTAAAAGGTATTTTTACAAACTTTACGTCATGTGCAGACAAATGTTTTTGATTTATTATTATTATAGTATAAAAAACTAAAACAAATCATTACATTAAATAATTAAGCGAAAAATATATTTAATTTTCATATAAATGTTGAATACTGCCCTTTAACTATGTATTACTAGGTAGTCATTCAATTGTATTTTAAAGCAAAATGCAGTATAAGTGCTTATTACTGCATTTTATCTTAGGAATTGTTATATACTGCGTGTTGTACTAGCATTCGAATATATTAATTTGGGGAGATTGTAGGTATAGTGAAGTGAGGAATAAATAACAATTAGTGTTTTATGTCTAAAATGTAGTTTATTAAATAAAATAATTTAAGTAGTAGTTAAAATGGGTGCGCCAAAGTTCACCTAAAATTTCAACTCCGATAATTGGAAATCCGAAAATTTTCTTCCTAACATTTTTTATCCTAACAATCGCAACTCCTAAAATCTTTTTCACTAATGTTATAATTCCGAAACATTTGTTTTCCTATATTTTCTCAACATAACCATCGTTCATACTATTATTCAAAATCATATCTTTTTTGTTTAGATTTATTTTTATTTATTATAATCAATATTATATACATACATTTTTCGTAACTTTGTTTTTACATAACATGTAGGTATAACATATAACGCACGAGCCGAGCGAGCAAAACCAGAGTCCTGCTCCAATCATTCAGTCAAGTTCCAGTAACGAATCGGTCCTATTCCTAATTATTGGTTTAGGTTATGTTAGAACTGTGACCCCAACGCACGAGCCGAGCGAGCGTAGCGAGCGTGCCGCGGCAGCGGCCGGCGAAGTGCCAGAACCGAATTGGTCCTTTAGTTATGGTTATGGTAAACTCCCAGGCCATAAGCATAACCGTAAACGAGTCGTATAATAATCATTAAAACTATAAATATCATCTTCTACCCGTATATATTTTTTATTACACTTGGTAAATGTTTCTTTCTGAGCATGAGTGAAAATATTATGGTAAGTATGTTTAGGGATAAAAGCGTTATGATAAAAAACAGTAGGAGTTTAAATATATTTATATTAATGATGTTAGTAATTAAAATTTTCGGACACATCAGTGTTATGAGCATCGTCGGTAGCACTACAAATAGTATGAATTAAAACTTTAGGATGAAAATTTTTAGGAAGAATGATCATTCGGACTACAAATAGTTAGGAAAAACATTTTCGGGTAAAGAACTTTAGGTGAGCCAATATGGACCCAGTTAAAATACCTTCATGAACATTTATTTACGAGTAAGTTTTATAAAAGACATAACAAAATTCAAAATCAAAGTTAAATCAAAATTGCTTTCGCACAAAATACAAAAAAAAAATGCTATGCAAATTTTAAAATAAAAAAACTTAAAAAAAAAACTTGGCACTTTAGCAGTAATTTTAGTTAAATCAAATCAATTAATCCCTGGATTCATATCTATGTGCATGGGCCTCAATTTCCTTATACGGAAGTAGGCATTATGATCTTGTCTGCATTTCAGTTGTATTTGTGCCGACATTTTATTCAGATCCTTGACTTCCGCTCCGGTTGTTTTCATTGTCCGCCGTTTCTCGACAAGCTGGAAAGTACCATCAGTCATCCAGTACTGCTTTTTGTGTGGTTTGGTCGAAGGTGCGGATTCTGAGACAGCTGTAGTAATAAGCCTCTTTGCCCGGTCCCATAGTGCATCAGACGTTTCGTTGACTAGATCTGCTTCAGTCCATTGTGACCAATTATGCTCAATAGTTGAACGGAATTTCTCAGCATCCTTCACTTCTAACTTTTTTGGCTTTTTGGTGGATCTAGCCGCTGTCAGCTTGAGTTTAATTTTAGAGATCAACAGTTGGTGATCTGACCCGCAATCAGCTCCAGGCAATGTGTGAGCATTTGTTACCGACGATCGCCATCGCGACCGAACCATGATGTAATCAATCTGATTGCGGGTATTCCCATCAGGCGATACCCAAGTGTACAGTCTTCGAGGGTGATGTTCGAAAAGGCTATTTGCAATTACCAGGTCGTTTTCTGAAGCAAATTGTATTACGCGTTCACCTCGATCATTCCGTTTCCCAAGTCCAAATTTTCCCGCGCATTTGGCTAGCTGATGAGCATTTTCTCCGATCTTAGCGTTTAGGTCACCCATGAGGACTAATAACTCTCTGTTCGATATTTTCGCTATGACAGTTCCTAACTCGGAGTAAAATCTCTCAATAACCTCATCACTGGCGGCAGAGATTTGTCTCTTTACTGCGTTTAAATTTTGAAACTACAATATTATTATTAAAAATTGCTAAATAAAACACAGTTAAGTGTACAAATACTGCATTTAAGCCTAGTAAGCAATTAATACTGCGTTTTAAACTTGTATAAAAGACACAAATACTGTGTTTTATTCTTGTGTTCGGATATTGCTGCGTTTATACTTGTAAGTCACATGAAATTGATCCATATGCTGCATTTGTCGTTATCGTTTTAGTAAGAACCAATTTTTTTTAAATTATTATTTTCACCCCAACAGGTAGATACGAGTCTTGTGGTATCATTTTTGTAAAAAAAACAAATTCGATAAAATGTCGATTACTGCATTTAATATTAGCACGGCAGAATAGTAAGTAAGTACTTTGTTTTAAATAGTAGCTTAAATAATAGGTTTTAATTTTGTCTTATGCTCTTGAAAATGGGTCCATATTGGCTCACCTAAAGTTCTTTACCCAAAAATGTTTTTCCTAACTATTTGTAGTCCGAATGATCATTCTTCCTAAAAATTTTCATCCTAAAGTTTTAATTCATACTATTTGCTACCAACGATGCACATAACACTGATGTGTCCGAAAATTTTAATTACTAACATCATTAATGTAAACATATTTTAACTCCTACTGTTTTTTATCATAACGCTTTTATCCCTAAACATACTTACCATAATATTTTCACTCATGCTCAGAAAGAAACATTTACCAAGTGTAATAAAAAATATATGTAGGTAGAAGATGATATTTATAGTTTTAATGATTATTATACGACTCGTTCACGGTTATGCTTATGGCCTGGGAGTTTACCATAACCATAACTAAAGGACCAATTCGGTTCTGGCACTTCGCCGGCCGCTGCCGCGGCACGCTCGCTACGCTCGCTCGGCTCGTGCGTTGGGGTCACAGTTCTAACATAACCTAAACCAATAATTAGGAATAGGACCGATTCGTTACTGGAACTTGACTGAATGATTGGAGCAGGACTCTGGTTTTGCTCGCTCGGCTCGTGCGTTATATGTTATACCTACATGTTATGTAAAAACAAAGTTACAAAAAAATTATGTATATAATATTGATTATAATAAATAAAAATAAATCTAAACAAAAAAGATATGAGTTTGAATAATAGTATGAACGATGGTTATGTTGAGAAAATATAGGAAAACAAATAAAAGTGTAAAAGATGTTTATTGCTACTGACTTTATGCAGTTGAATGTTTCGGAATTATAACATTAGTGACAAAGATTTTAGGAGTTGCGATTGTTAGGATAAAAAATGTTAGGAAGAAAATTTTCGGATTTCCAATTATCGGAGTTGAAATTTTAGGTGGCGCACCCCTTGAAAATAGACTAAAAACAAAAAAAAAATATTTTTTAGATGTACGAGGTAGATATTTGTTTTCTTTCTGTATATCAGAAAAACAGATTATTTCTGTAAGTCTTTGTATTACGACTCTCGACAACTTTTATCAAATCGTTCATCATCAAAATTGTTTCAGTTTACAATGCAATGTTTTTGCAATTATACTCCTTATAATAATGTTATTACATTTAAGAATCTTCAGTTACGTGACGTCATGCGAGGAATGCAAACTGTCTCAAAATATCCTCTTACAAATCGTCATACGCGCAATAATATCCTTTAAAACACTTAAATACAAACAAAAGACTTTAACACAGACCAATAAAGTTGAAATTCGGTAAGCAAAAAACGAGACATCTAGAAAATTTCTTTACATTTTTATTTTAACGTCTTGAAACTTGTCCCGTGCGCTATGCGTACTATGTGGAAAACCATAAATGTAACGTTATGCGAAATTAGATTCTATAAATATGCGTCGTAAGATTCAATTTCTTTTGCGAGTGTGGTGTAGACAAAGGGTCATCGCTTTGTCCAGTGTAGGACGTTACTTGTCATTGCTTTTTTACCCGATTTGCAATGAAGAACGGTATAATGCGTTTCTGATTCAATGTGCGATGTTGTTGTGATAATTCTTATACTAGATACTGCTACGATAAGACTATTTTATTTTTAACCCCCGACGCAAAAAGAGGGGTGTAATAAGTTTGACGTGTCTGTGTGTGTGTGTATCTGTCTGTGGCATCATAGCTCCCGAACGGATGAACCGATTTTAATTTAGTTTTTTTTTGTATTAAAGAGGACTTACGTGCGAGTGTTCTTAGACATGTTTGAAATCGGTTGACCCGTTTAAAAGTTATGGGGGTTTGAAGGTAATTGTGTTGGGGGGTTTTTAATTTTTTTAATTTTATGCAATAGCAAATGCTCTGCATAAATATGGCTTGAAATCATCAAAGACACGGAAGAGAGAAGTATCTCTCTTTTGATCAAAGATTTTTTGCAATGTTTTTTAATGGGCAGTTTGGGCATTTCGTGTGTGCTCGTGCGCACTAATATTTTTGGTTACACCAAACGAGGCTAAGTACATATTTACAATTAATATTGTTACGGGATATTAACATGTACCTATAAGTCGAGTCCTAAAAAAGGGGGTACATATTATTTATGTAAGGAATCCAGCGTAATATTGTTTGTTTAAAATTTGCTAGTTTGCTGTACCTAAGCGCATAGATTTTGTAGGAAATTTCCCCCCAAAGAATTGAAGATAAGAGCTATATAAGGATTTATGTAATAACTCGAAGGCTGTTCAAATCACAAGCCAGGTAATAAAGTCATAATGAAACCCGAAACCGCACATTCCGTGACAGTAAAGAAAAAACATCGCCATCAAATAGTCTCTTCACTCTATCTAGAATTAAACATTTCGCGGCATTAAAGAAAAAAAAACATTAAAAAAGAAGCACGTGTGTCCGCCATACAGCCACATCCGCACTTTACCGGATTTCCATAGAAATCGATAGTGATACCAGTCGCAATGTATTTTGTTTTATTTTTTTTATTTACTGGCAATCAGGTATTTAAATTGCCAGCTTTAGTTTTATAGACCTGTCTGGACAAGATTTATGATTCTTCTCGGCTGATGTAGTTAATTTTCGAATTGGTTTACTGTGTTTACGGGAAGATGGCCTTCCTGTAAAGATTATGCTTCTATATTGTTTATTTTACAAGTATTTCTTTATTTGTGAATTAGTTTTAAGTTTCTAAGGTCTTTGATAGTTTTTAAATAAGTACATACTTTTCTTTTTAAAAGTCTTTGTTACTCAGTTTGAAAACACGGAACACATAATATTTGTAATAATCGTTATGATTAAATTATATCCTGTACAATGCTTTTCAGATAAAATAAGCTTTAGCATACCAATATTAAGTATCCTTACTAATATTATAAATGCGAAAGTAACTCTGTCTGTTACCTTTTCACGGCTAAACTACTGAACCGATTGACTTAAAATTTGGTACAGGGGTAGCTTATGGTCCGGGAAAGGACATAGGCTACGTTTTATCCCGAAATTCCCACGGGTTTGAAAACTACACGAGTGAAACCGCGGGGCACAGCTAGTGGGATATAAAGACGTATGTAAAATGGCAGACAAGAAACATCTAAGTATTTACAGACACCATTCAAAATTAATACACAAAACATACACTAATACAGACCAAACTATTGGTTACTGTTTCCTACTGAATAATAAATGAAATTACTATAAAATACAAATGATATTGCGGTGGGTGAAAATTAAATAACTAGGTGTCCCGCTGCGCTGAAATAATGTACGGTTCAATGGCGAATATAGAAAATATTGTTTGAAAATACTTCGTCATTTTGTTGGGTATTATTACAAGTTTAAAGGTATCTTGTCGCTGTTTTTCTTTTCTCTATAATATATTTTTTTATAATTGGAGTGATATCCTTGGGGATTGATTGATTTTTTTATTTTTAATCAATTTTTTTTAAGTGACCAGATTTATTGATTTTTGCTCATCATTAAGATTAATTACATTTAAGAATTAGGTAACTTCTCAACCTTATAGACCCACCCTGCCAAGATTTTGTATTGGGTTCAAATTCTGAGTCAAGTGAATTTTTCAAACTCTAATACTACTCTACTACCAAAATTAACTTCAGTTCTTTGCTTTCCTCGCACAACTAATTGCCGACTAGCTCTTTAGGTATTACATCATAAAAATCTAGACATACATATGAAGAGCATGAGATAAAAATATTGTAACAAACGAGAAACAACTTAATATAACATTAAATTAAAAATTTAAAAAACCCCCAACACAATTACTTTCAAACCCCCATAACTTTTAAACCGGTCAACCGAT
This sequence comes from Timandra comae, assembly GCA_958496195.1. NCBI lineage: Eukaryota > Metazoa > Arthropoda > Insecta > Lepidoptera > Geometridae > Timandra > Timandra comae. The sequence continues at coordinate 2,278,269 of OY292359.1, forward strand.
TTTCATCAAACATGTCTAAAAACACTCGCACGTAAGTCCCCTTTTATACAAAAAAACGGTTCATCCGTTTGGGAGTTATGATGCCACAGACAGACAGATACACACACACACACACACACACACACACACACACACACACACACACACAGACACGTCAAACTTATAACACCCCTCTTTTTGCGTCGGGGGTTAAAAAACAAAAAACAAAAGAAACGCATCATAATTACAACTTATTTTAAATGATCAAAGTAAAAAGTAATATTTCTCATAGCTTTATTGAAATTCAAAGTGTAAAGTGTACTGCGTACGAATCAAACCTTTCAAGTGAATATCGGCCCATTGTCCAAGTTCCGTAATCCCGGAATCAATTGAGATTCCCACGGGAATGTTGCGCTTTGACTTTATTCTCCCGCTTTTTTGTTTTGCTACCGTATTTATTGAGTTTCTTTTGGTATTTTACGTGCTAGCTGTTTATTTTTCCCTGTTAATATCTTGGTTAAAATCTTTTAGGTTTTAAGTATGAGTAAATCAGCACAACTAATATTACAAATATGACTATTTATGTGTAGGTAGCTCTTTTACACAAAAAGTATTGAATGGATCCTTAAACCATTCATCATCAGCTCATATAATGTCCCCACCGAGGGGCTCGAGCCTACCCTGAATTGGGTGATTAGGCCTTAGTCAACCACGCTGGCCAAGTGCGGGTTGGTCGACTTCACACACAACCTTAGAATTTCTTCCCAGGTGTGTGCAGGTTGACTTACGAATACGATGTTTTCCGTCACTGTAAGAGCCATTACTACTTTAAATATTTTTCTTGGCTCTGTTATGAAATTATAAACTATAAATACCGATGTATTACAAAATAATAGACTGTGTAAGTATATCGTTACTAGCAGCGCCCCGCGGCTTCACCCGCGTAGTTCCCGTTCCCGTGGGAATTTTGGGATAAAAAGTATCCTATGTGTTATTCTGATGTATAAGCAAGATTATTGTAAAGTTTCATTAAAATCCATTCAGTAGTTTTTGCGTGAAAGAGTAACAAACATCCATACATACAAACTTTCGCCTTTATAATATTAGTAGGATATTGAGACAGGTTCCTACCCCTTTTACGATAATCTCAAGTACCAGATTACGATGACATTCCAATAGTCTACAACCAGGAATGTAGAAAAAAACATCGACATAACATTTTGAAGTCCATCAAATTGTCATCCATTTTATTCGTCCCTAAATTCCCACGGGACTTAAGAGACCTTACCAAGTCTGCGGTTACTTTTGTGTGAACTTTATTGACTGTTTGGCGGTACATATGTAGTACTGTCGAAATTTGAACCCTAAATCCAAGGATATAGTGTTGGATTTCCCCTGACATATGTTTCCAGGACAATTGTTATAGTTCTCTACAGTTACGTTTTATTATCTAATATTATATAACTTGTGAAATAGTCTGTGTGTTTGAGATAAGGATTGTTTAAGAATGTGTCTGAATATAATTATATTAAACATAGTTGTGTCCCTGGCCCTGGTTTATCTCTCGTTAGCTGTGCTCCTGTGGACCTAGCGTGATGTGACCTAGACCTTCTTCGAAAAATAGACTATACAACACTGAAAGAACTTTTGAATTTGAAACAGTAGTTGAGATTAGTACATTTTAACCGAACAAACTATGCAGTTTTATAATATTTTGTCCTGATAACTATGAATACATCATACACCATGTTAAATGTTTTATTTTATAATTTTAATAAATTTATATACCTTGTTTGTTACAGATCCTGTAGTGCTTGTAGGGGGACATGGCTGAAATTAGGAAATAAGGTAAGATTCACATAAATTACTCGATTTATTTGGATAGAACTTAGAGTTTCAATCTATGTATTACACATTCGCCAAAAAAATACATTTTTTTTGAAAGTATAGAATTGCCTGTAAGGATTTTTTGAGGAACAAAGTCCTCTCTCTCTCACTGATGTTATTAGTACAATAAGGAATGTAAAAAATATCATTCTCCTCATTTGATAGATAAGTAAATATAAAAAAGTACCACAGAAAACTTTAATTGAACAATTGTATTAAGGCAGGTCAACACGAGACTGGCCGTTAAGGTCGGTGTACACGAGAGAGTGCTGCAGAGTTATCGCTCACGATTTCATGTAACACAATCAACAAATTGTTTTTAAAATTTATTTTAACGTGTTTCTGTGTCGAACATAGGAGTGGTCTTTGTGTGTGTTGGAATAAAGGTGGATTTTGACTGACTACAAAATATTTTTTGAGTGTGCAAACTACATTTTCTATAGATGTTCGAAATTTGATACAGTTTTGTAAAGTCATAATTGATTTAGGATTCTATTTTACTTCATGGAGTAAAATTTGTATATTCTCGAAATAATATGCAATAAGAAAATCCTTGTTATGAAGTAAACTTGTCAGTTTTTCGGTAAGTATAATCTTTTATATTGGTTTCGTAATATCATTCTCAATTAGAAGTATAAAATGAAGTTTGCAACATTTGACAATAATTTCAAAAGGTTTCAAATTACTCTCAATTAACTAACTCTTTTGGTTAAACTTTTGACGCAGTCTATCGATGATCCAAATCACAGTTCGCGTTACAAACCGAAGAATTTAAAATTAAAGCGACTGTCTATTTAAGGCGTGTTTTTCTCCAGTGCGTACAGACCCCTAGTCCCTTTCTTAGTCCAAAGTAATGCAGATGTTTATCTGAAACAGGGGCTCTCAGCGGTACCTTACACGGCTTGCTATGTAACTATTTCACAATACGAACATATATAAACTCTAAAATACATTTTAATTTATTTGCCACGCCAATAACGCACTTATTGGTACAGTAATAAAGATTTGATAAGGTTGGTGTAATGTTTTTTTCTTGAGTATTTGTTTGCTTGATTTACTAACAATGTGAAGTAGTAGATAATTTTGTATTTGTTTAACTGTGTGTATTGTTCGTTTCTTTTATCTAGTAATCTTCAGAGTAAATATATTTGAGGATACTAAGAGAAGATTTGGACAACAGTCTGTGGTTTGGACATTCGGAAAATCGTATAAAATAACATTTGTCTCTTGTATACACTGATAGGATCATGCGCAAGAGTAAGCGTGTCGGTAATTCCATATTTGAAAAATAAAAATCGATTTGCTCAGCCCAGGAATCGAACCCGCGACTTTCAACTCGTCATACGCGTACACATACCACTAGACCGACGAAACGTTGTTTAATTACAAAACAGTGCAAAAGTTATATAAAACATATGACCTTAAATTAAATATTGTACACCGTATGTCATCCTTAAATTAAATAAGTACATATTTTTACACCTTATATCATCCCTCTTTCCTAAAAAAATGAACTTAATTTGAACACTACAGGTACTCATACAAACATACAAGTTCCTGAAGTGTCCCAAAGGAGAAACTCGCAGATATTGCCTCTACATTACCATATTATTGGATCCGCTACAACCTTTCCTTTGTATTAAACATACACCGTCTATATTAAATGTCTTATTTATAATACAAGACAAGATCGTGCCTCATTTCAAACCCTTTTGGGCGTTTTTGGAAAATTTCATTTAGCTCTCCTTTATTTTGGCCTAAAGATTTTTATGTTGTTTTAAAATGTGCTATGTTATTGTTACATCTATCATTTGTGTTATGTAATATATCTTTAATTCTTTATTTCTTGGACTTCTTTAGATCTAAATAACTGAAATAATCACGAACGAAAATGCAGAATGAGGTCTAGTATCTTTATATCGTACTCCATATTCAAACCTACGCACAATATTTATAGGACTACCAATATTGCAAAAACTACAATAAATATCTATGTAACAGTTAGCTACTATTTATCACTAAATCTTTCTTCCATGTCATCATAAAACAAACGAGTAAAAAAGTAACATTTCTGAGTCGTTCTTCAATATAAACTGGGAATAAAACTGGTCCAAGTAGAACTCCCGCAGGTATGCCTACGGGGGTCCAAAGACGAGGAATTATTTCAAACGTAGTTTTCTCTACCAGTTATTTCTTGTAAGTAGAAAAAGATTAGAGAATGTTGCGAAGTTACAAACTACTTTCAACAGGAAGAACATCTTTTTTTGTTTATCGTTTATTTATTGTGTATTTTTCATGCTGATGTCTAAGGAAAGTTGAGTAAAAAGTGTAATTTTGGCTGTATTTTTATGAAAACTAAATCGGTAGTTAACTTTAAATCAGAAATACGTTCTGTTTGTGTGGTTTCTTGGGAGTAAATAACTTAACTTCATTAATATTTTAAAATATTATTAAAAAGTGTAGTAGATATGTTGACCAAAAACATGACCAGAAACATGCCAAAGTGTATACGAGTAGTGTATTAAATGAATGACATTAGACTTGATTAAGAATCGCAAACGGCTCAACATTTGTATTATTATTACTACTAAGTTCCTAGTATTATATGAACTGTAGCATTACATAATTAACAATTATAATATTTCATTAAACAGTACTGTAATTGTAAAAACATTTAAAGTAAGAGGTTCCTTTTCGCCTATTCGAGGTAATCTCACAGTACTGCGGCGTGAGGCTTCCTATATCATCCATTCACTCCGATAGAGTGACTATGTGTTGTAGCAGGTATTCACGAAAAAATAAATGTAGTTTTGAAAATTTGTTCATAATTTTGCACGTAACAAAAGGCCGCAACAATTTTAAAAGGAATAATGAAGATACTATAGTCGGGTTTTGGGGTAAAGAAACAATTTCGGGCAGATGGGACTTACCTTCGCGGCGACAATATCACGCGTCTGTCAGAATTCTTTACTAACCATAGAGTATTCCGAGTTCCGTGATTATATCTAATCTGCAATCAATGGGGAACTTTTATTGGTGTGATCAGATGCAACCTCCTTTAGATCGTGCGCTCAATAATAACCCGTTCGAAACTTATATTGGTCAATTTGGTATCAGGAATTCGGTAATGATTATGGGATTGTGTTTTTACTTTTATTTATTGTGACTGATGAAGATTGCCATGGTCACAAAGATTATAATAGAGAAGAAATTTGAAAGACGATTAATTCAAATTTAAAACAGTAAACTTTACAGTTGCCTTCTTTCTGTAAATGTACCACCGATTCGGAAATTAAATCAATCGAAAGGAATCGACTAGAAAATCCTCTTCAAGGATCTATCTTGTTACGTAAACAAACAAATGTTGGTTACCCTACACAAAAGTGTTGAGTAATGAGTTTAAACCGCGATAATACTTCTGCGAATAGAGTTAAATTGACTCCGTAATCGGCGGCTAAGTAACGTGGATGGTTCTTCCGCGTACTTTACTCACAGAACGTACTATCAAGTTACGATTTCAAGAATTTTTACTTAGTAAGATCTATTTGGTTATGTTTGATGAGCTTAGCTTTGAAACAATAATTTAGCTAGCAATAGGATATGAATATTCAAAAGTTTCAAATTTAAATAGATGTATTCTAATTTGTAAAGCCTAATTCTTGGTAGGCCCAATAAAAGAAAGTGCTTATATGATTCCTCAGAATAATAAAATACCTATGTAGTCCTTCTTCTAAGTGCTTTTAAAAATAAATATCACGAAAGATATTTTCTACAAAAGTTTTCCCGCAATTATTAGTTCTCAGAACTTTTATTTTCGTTCGATTCCACGATTCTGTAATTTATAATTTTTTAAAAGTTGTCTCTGTTGACAAGTTACAAGGTTTAAGGAAAATACTTTGGAGTAAGTTTTATACGTTTTATGATGATGAAGTTTTATACGTACTTATACTTAATGCCTTCAAAGTATAGCAATATATTTTAAGTTATATGTTAAAAAACTGGTAATTCGGATGAGTCTAAATTCCGAAGTTCTTATTAAAATGTGATCATGATCTGTTCTAGTTAAGTTTGACTGTTAATTTGATGGCAAAAGCTTAGCTTCTTAGCAGCGTAACCATGCCAGACGTATTGGCATGGTCCCAGTAGCAAGTCTCAGGTGAGGTGAAAATTTTGAACGTCTTAAAAATTAACAATATTTTTTTTCAAAATTATGTTTGATCGTTCGTTATTCTTGATCGTTAATTTTTATCAGAATTTATTATGGAAAACACTATGAAATCTTTTGAGTGAATGATCCTTTATGGGATTTTTATGTTTGTTACTCAGCCAAGCAATCTCGTATTGGCTGTGAAGATATCATTTTGAATCCGCTTTATGAATGACTAGCGGCGTCTCGCGGTTTCACCCGCATGGTTCCCGTTCCCGTGGGGATAAAATAGCCTATGTTACTCAGGGTGAATGTAGCTTTCTAATGGTGAAAGAAATCTTGAAGTCGGTTCAGTAGTTTCGGAGCCTATTTGTTACAAACAAATCTTTCCTCTTCTTAATAATATTAGTGTAAATTATATGAATGAAAACCTTCCCAAAACCAGCTCAGCAGTTAAATATTACGTCACACAAACCTATTAACGTCACTACACCTTACCAAACAATATTAGAACATTCAGAATTGCATCTCAAATTGCTATTTCATTGCATCGTCTATAGACATGGCAAATTAAACTTTATACCGATTGGATACGGTTGACTTTGTAATTACCTTTATTATTATTTCGACATGTGAAGTGTAGGTGAAGATTTTGTTAGAAATATGAGTGGTAGATTTGTTTCTAATAGAATACTAGACTTTCGGCCTCAGGTTGGCCTGCATAGCATCAATCATAGTTTGCAAAGACGCATTTAGAACTGTTTATAACTGCTCATATTTCCACCTACTTACTCCTAAAGCAAAAATTGTAATAAGATAACACCGTATAAACTAAGTATATACTAATTTACTTTTCAGACCAATACAAGCAGACATACGCACATATTTGTCATATACGAGAATAAAACTCGCCACCTTGATCTTCAAAAAAATACGTAAGAAAATAGTGATTAAACCGTAAGCAATGATAATTAAAAGGTATTCGAGTACAAAAACGTCATCGTGTTGCTCTCGTAACGGTACACTCGTACTCAGAACTTGTAATTGTTAAATTGCATTGTAAATACAATAAAAACAAAGTATTCTGAATGCTCTCGTTTGTACTGTCGCTCACAGAAATGTTTTTTGTGTTTTGTTTCGCTTTGATGTTTTACGCATATAACTGTGAAAATAAGATATACTTAATATTCTGAAGTACGTTTTGTTAATAGTACGTAGCTTGATATTGTAGAATTTCGTGTTAAAAATTTCGTCATTGTCATTCTAAATTATAAATGCCCAAGTAAGGTATGATAAGCAAGATCGAATAGATATATCGAATATTGAACGGCCGTCATTATACAAAAATTCAAGCTTTGTTGGTTTATGTGAAGTCGAAATAACATGACATAATCATTCACTACATCATCTCATAGTAACTGACTCCTAACTAAGTTCGAAAATTATATCTAGGGTATCAGAAACTACGCACACACACAAACCCAGACCGAGACAAACAAATAAATGTCTTCTTTCTTATATCAAACTTTTATGACCCATACTCAGAAAAAGGTGTAGTTTCCGATATTTCGACGCTGTTACAAGCGCCATGATCACGGATGAACTGTTGGACTGTACTGCAACAGCGTCGAAATATCGGAAACTCGAAAAAAAATAATATACATGGTAAATATCCCGTTAATTATAATAATTTGAGTGCTAATAACCATGATAACTATAAAAACTATATAAGGTGTAGTTTTCTTTTCTTTTTCTTACACTTTCTTTCTTTCACAAACTTGTGTAGTTGACTGTCAGTCAGAAGTGTAGTTTCGATAACCGGTTAACAGATGGTTATCTTGTTATTCAACCGTTTCGTCACACAAACCGTTAATCGTAACTGGTTACGTAATTGGGACTACGTACAGACAAACACACCTACATTGACTGAAGGAATTTAATAACTTGGTTTGTTTTATGGCTACACTAGCTGTGCTCTGCAATTTTGCTTGCGTTAACTTTTGTGTGTGGTATGTTATTGTTGATTGTTAGTTCTAGGTTCGATAGGGTTGTCTAAAGTGTTTTTTGTGTTCTATCTGAGTAATATAACTTCGAACCTAACTATAACTTACCACCATTGCTCATTTCATGAAAAACGCTGCATATCATCTAAGCTGTGTGTTTCATTCAATACGCTTCTCCTTTAAGACTTACCTGAAGTTTCATCGAACATTACTTACCTATCTTACTACTTAAAATCTTTTTGGATTCCGCGAACAACTATTTTTTACCATTAAGCCCAGGAAATTCCGCAAAATTCAAAATCGACCTCGCTTAGATTCAATAGTAAATAATCAAATATTATTAATTTTGTATAAATAAAAATTTATGTTATAGTTTAATAATCAAGCTTTTGGAAAATACGGTTGGAAACACGAATTAAACAACTTCGCTCGATCATAAAACATTTTGAAAAAGTCAAATTTTTCAAATTTTTCGATCGTAATTTCCATTTCATCTGGATAATATTAAACTTATATTCGTAAAAATTGCGTCAAATTATAGACAATGACATTTAGAATACAAAATTACCGAAAAAATATCTAAAATTAATAATATAATCTAACAATAACACAATATTTCAATTTATATAACCACGCGGCGAGTGAGTTCCTCCGTAGTCCGCCGTTTGGCGTCAAGAAGGTAGGACCTGTGTGCTTTTTGCCGGCTCGCTGCGTAAAAATACGCGTGTTTCGTGTTTAGATATAATAATAGTTAGGTTTGTACTTTCAGTGTAAATATTTTTTTCAACACACTTGCTCATAAAGTGGCTCAATTAGTGGATTGTGTTGTATAATAATTATTGGACATGGCAAATAAAACAAATAGAGTGAAAAATAAATCAAAATTAAAAATTCGACGTAACTCAAAAAGAATAAGGTAAGATTATTTATTTCTTATAATATATTATATTAGTAAGTATTAGTGTAGTAGTGCGAAAGGTACATAACTACCCATAAATAAGTACTTATCCTGATAGTCAAATCATCATACCACAGTCTAAGGAATATAAATATAGACTGTGTAACCTTCAATCAAATAACAATCAGTGATATTATAATTTAGTTTTTATGTTATTACTAGCTGTGCCTCGCGGTTTTACCCGCGTGGAACCTTATCCCGTAGAATAAAAAGTATTGTATGTTACTCCTTATTACATCAGCTAAGTACTTGCCAATAAAAATCCCGTAAAAATAAATTCACAGATTAGCCTAAAAAAAAGAAAAACAAAAATTAAAAAAAAAAAATTGGTGTGTGTACCGTATATACTATATTCCTAAAGCATGTAGTAAACAGCGGTTATTTCAATATTACAAACAGACACTCCAATTTTATTTATATATATAGATAATATAGCAGTGGCGAGGGGTGAAATTTTCCGAAAGGGAAGACGATCCAAAAAAAAAAACGACGCCTACTTAATTTTGGATGAGACTGATGACAAACTTTTTTCCGTGACTTTACTCAAGAAATATGTTTCTTGCTGATCTATGTTAATTTGAACACAAAAGTTACTGTGTATTATATTGACCATTTGCTATGTAAAAAGCCCATCAAAATCGGTTCAGCTGTATTGTTATTTGTTGGTTACATAAAGATAAACACACAAATTCCAATGGATTTATATACTTTTGAATCTAATATAACAAAACGAAGGAAACAAAACACTTTATACTATATACCCCATTATCATTTAAATATAAAAAAGAAATTAAAAAAATTAAACCGGAGACAGATCTCATAAAATTATACAATTAGGTAATTTGTATATTTTCTGAAGTTGCTGCCTCCTTTATTTAACTGAACTAAATATTAATAACTAATTTAACTCACTTCTACCTATGGGTGGCACTGGAGGACCTCCAGTGCCACATATACAATAAATGAAATATGTTTCATTTATTAGTTTTAATTCTGCCTCTTTACTTATTTTATTATTTAAATAAATTATATTTCACTACATTTTAATTCATTCATATTTTTATGTGTCTAATAGTTATAATGTAATTTAAATTTAAACTAAAAAATGCAACTAAAAATATGTTGCAATCATCATAATTATGCATGCAATTTGGTATAAAAGTTCAGTTGTACAAGTTGAATCTATTTCAATAGACTAACATATTCAATTTTAAAAAACTGTGCAGTTTTATAACCAATACGAGTATACTTTCATACAGGTCGTTTGATAACCTTTAGTTGAAATCAATCTAAAAAGATTATATTATTACTTATCAAGAAATCACCCTACTTTCAAGTAGTATTTTAAGTCCAATTTACTAAATAAATTATTCTCACCTAGCAGGTTATCCAATAAGCAACAATTGCTCAATATGCAATAAACTTTTGTTTTGTTTTATTTTAACTTTCACACTTCACAACACGAAAACCAATAATATCGAATTTAGGTATTTAACTCACTAATTATATCAAATTTATAATTGAGGTATACGTAATAATAACTTTCCAAATACTAAATAAAACAATAAGTCGGCTAAGTCGCGTAAATAAAATTATCATGTAAAATCGTATAAATCAACAAAACAAAAACAAACTGATATTTTCAACGCGCGAAAACTTAAATGGCATGACATGCATGACACTTGACATTCGCGAATACGCTTTGCAAAACGTCAACAGCCGTATTCTCTTTCTCTGGTCTGATCCTTGGCTGGCACAGAATAATTAATAGTATCTAGTAGCAAGACGGTGGCCGAGCGTCTTATTTTTGGGCGTGAATTTGTGCGAATTTGTGTCAATGTGTGCGTGAATTTTGTATCGGAACGGTTCATTGTATGTAGTTGTGAATACGCTTTTGTATGGCGCTAGACCTGCAAGGGAAAACGTTTTACTCCTAGCGATTTTGAACCGTAACTCCTAGCATTTAATGATTATAATGATTTTGTTTCAGTATGAGGTAGTTAGATCGTTTCTTATACGATGAATAGGTATTACGCTATTCATTCTTTTCGTGAATTAAATATTATTTTAATTTGATTTATAAAACAGTTAGTTTTTTTTTAAATATATGGTTATAAGTAAGTAGGTGTCGTTAATATTTAGTTGAAGTATGAGTGTTAGATAATTTAGAGTTTAGTAGTGTAAGTTGGTCTGTTTTCAAAAGGGAAGACGGTAGGAATCGTCTTGTATGGACCCCTCGCCACTGTAATATAGATAATGGACTGAGTCGAGATGACAACTGACAAAGAGCCACAGTATAACGTGTGCGTGGTATGAGTGTAGTAGGTAAAAAACGACCTAATATCATCCAGTAGCGTAAAGGTCGCTATGCCGGACTGCCGATGAGAGGGTCCCGGGTTCAATTCTCGGTACGGTCAACATTTGTGAGATGAGCATATTGGTTGACTGATATTATACATATGCTTAGTGCAGTTGTATATTGTAGATTAATGGACCTACCTGGAAGCCATAACGAATGTAGAAATACGAACGAAAGTATGTACAAATAAACACAAAATTAATTAAATTGACAATCACTTAAAAACTACCTCTTGTTACAGCCAGGCTGTACAAACTGTTGAGGAACCACAGGCTAAAATGAACACAAGTGACGACCGTAATGTAACTCGCACAATGGTTCGGCTGCGTAACGTGCTGCGTGAGCGCGGTACAAACAAAGAAACAACGGGTCTTATGTGAAATGGTGAGCTGTATCGTTTCTATTACTGTTCTGGCACTAAATGATCATTACTCGAGTTTCAAGAAACTAATGTTGAATGGTTGTAACAACAAACGTGAACAATCAAACACCAGCTCCATTACCGAACCTATTTTGTTCTGAGTAACGTTCAACTTATAGACCTTATTTTTACAAGATACCCACAAAATTAGCGTTAAAACGCGAAATTTAATGTTCAGTTTGACTTATTTTGCATTTTAATCGAATTTCAATAGTTGTGTGTTCAATTATGGCAGGAGTGGCCGAGCGCGTGTAACAAAGTAGTCTGTGACTCCCTGCGAGCTCAGATATGCGATTATAGTATATGGAACATACCCTGGGTGGTTCGACACCACTTTAGAGAAGCTCAGACTTGTGGTCCTGATGCTGTGATATACGCAGAGTTATACCACGGGTCGACCTCTGATGAGTCGTAGTATGGGACATGTTTGTATGGCAAACATTGTCTTGACTGTGTTGTTTTATGTCCTTTTGCCATAGAACCTTTCTGTGTTTTACCCGTTGCAGTTGCAAACAATGAGGTTATGCAGCATACCTGTAACCTAACGCTTTCCAACCTTCTGGAGATGGGGTTCCTGGTGACGCCAGTGAACCAGTACGTCTTGAACTCTGAGAAACATTATTCCTGAACGTACATTGCCAAACCTTCCAAGTTGAAGGACAATGGAGTCCGAGGACGGTCTCCTGTCAGGAGAGGCCGTGTTAGAAGAGAAAGAAAGAGTAGGCGTGGCCTACGCGCATCAGGTGACGTGTCGCGCGATGACGTCATCACATTACGTGATCAGGCGCACCCGGCGGTGAGGGAGAACAGAAGAGAGCCGCCATGACAGTTCGTTTGAGGCATCGGAATATAACGGGCGTGTGATAGGAACGTTGTTTCGTATTTGATATTGTATAATGATCTCGTTGATTTTTCATAAGTACTAAACTCTTTGGTTTCGTTAATTCATCTTGTTATGTAATAAATGTGTGTTAGTTTGTGTCAAGACTAGTTTCTATTTAAAAATCCACCTACACTTCTGATCCTTAAGACTATATATATAAAGGCGACTTTTTTTGGAAAACCAAAATGGAAAACAAAATTGTTGACTTTTATTTGAACCACATTTTACCTGAAATTGTGGATTCAAGGCAAATTCGTGGTATGCCTCTAAGGGACATTACATTATCGCAAAATAAATAAATTAATAACTAATTGGCATTATTGGTTTTATTTTATCCCTTTATTAAATATTTTCAGAATGTTTTTGTCTATACTAGTTTTTAGTTGATTTCAATAATTCCTTCACTATTGGAAAGATACCACGTATCAGCGAGTGACATAGACTTTATTTTATCCCTGTATTCCTATGGGAATGGGAACTACGCGAGTGAGGCGCAGGTAATAATATGTATTATTTAGATGTAAAGATTTACTTATAAGAATAAGATTTTAGAATATTGAATTTGCGACTGAATGGGCCCAGCCTTAGCTGTAACTAAAGTAGGTAGGAGTTTCACCATAGAACATAAACAGAGTAATAAGATAACATTATTATTCACTACATCATGTCATTACAGTAACTGACCCCTAACTAAGTTCGCGACTTGTATCTAGGGTATCAGAAACTACCCGTACACTCATTCACACTCACACCCAGACCGAGACAAACATTTGTGGTTCACACAAATATTCACCCCGCGCAGGAGTCGAACCCGCAACTTTACGGATGGCAGCCCGGCATGGTGACCACTCTGCCATCGAGGTCGTCAATAGAAGTAGCAAAAAATAAATTAAATAAATAAATAAAATATAGTACAATATGTATCTACTAATAATATAGGTAAGTAGATAATATATTTTATGTTTTTACTATATAAGTAGGTAGATACTAATGTGCACGAAAGGTTTTGATAAGGTAGTAGTGTTTTTTTATTTAAGTCACGAAAAAGTCGATTCTAATACATATTGATATCTTTCAATATTGGTAGTCCTACTGCGTGATCGGCTCTACTGTGGCTTTACTGAGTCGCGAGGTCGTCGACCGGACCGCGCGAGTTACGTATTTGCGCGCGCTATCTGTGTCGTAAATGAATACGCTACACGCAGCTAGCGCGGAGGCTGAGGTAGCTTAAAATACCTAAAGTTGTGGAAGCTCGTCGCCTTAAGTTTTATTGGAACAATTCTATCTCTAAGAATAATAATATTATATTCATACATTTTGCCTCACCACTAAGGAATATGTAAGTACTTACGTACAGCCCTAAGCGTAGTTAGATTAAAATTTAATTACAAATAAGCTCAATTGCTCATGTAACTAAATTATACACAAAATTTTATTAGCCTTAGGTAAATTTCAACGCCGCGTTTCCTGGCATAGTGCGTTCTGCGTACGTATATCGAGTAAACAGCGCCCCTTGAGCTACTTTTTGACAGGCATCACAGTAGTTTGTTTAACGCGATCTCAGGCGTGCCCGCGGCGGGATTTCTGCCCAGTGCGTTTGTCACGCGACCGAGTCTGCCTGTCTTATTGGACAGGGAACATGCCTACAGCAAATGGTTTGCTATCATGTTAAGATATATCCCCATATTTTATTAGGAGTTTAGTTTAGGTCTTCAGTGTTTTGAATGCAGTCTTAGAATTTTGTAGAGAGATAATAATGAATGTATTGTGTGCTTACAAAGTCTGGTGTTAACTTTAATATATTTTATTTTTAGGGTTCCGTACCTCAAAAGGAAAAAACGGAACCCTTATAGGATCACTTTGTTGTCCGTCTGTCCGTCCGTCCGTCCGTCTGTCAAGACCCTTTTTCTCAGGAACGCGTGGAGGTATGAAGCTGAAATTTATATCAATTACTCAGGTCTACTGTCCCTTGAAGCTGTGAAAAAATCAAACTTCTAAGCCAACGCAATCAAAAGATACAGCCGTTTATGCCGCAAATTTTCGACACTTGCAAGGGAATCAAAACCTAAAGGGTACTTCCAGTCGACCTAGAATCTTGAAATTTGGCATGAAGCAACGTTTTATAGCACACATAAAGGAAAAATTCCGAAAACCTTAAATTTTTAGTTACATTACAAAATAAAAATATATATAAAATACCATAGTTATGACTCGATTGTCGTAATGAACGAACTTTGTAAACCTTGCAGGTTTGTACGGAACCCTCGGTGCGCGAGTCCGACTCGCACTTGGCCGGTTTTTTTAAACCCCCCCCCCCCCCCCCCCGCAAAAAGATGGGTGTTATAAGTTTGACGTGTCTGTGTGTGTGTGTGTGTATCTGTCTGTCTGTGGCATCATAGCTCCCGAACGGATGTACCGATTTTAATTTAGTTTTTTTGTATTAAAGGGGATTTACGTGCGAGTGTTCTTAAACATGTTTGATAAAAATCGGTCGACCCGTTTAAAAGTTATGGGGGTTTGAAGGTAATTGTGTTGGGGGTTTTTTAATTTTTAATTTAATGTTTTCTCACCTATAGAGTTTTATACGTATAGGGTAACCTTAGATGGATGATAATTAAGAAGACCAAGGTATGTGGCTAGTCAAGTGATTTGGCTAAAATGTATACCCGCTTATTCGTTCACTTCTGGCAGAGTGGTCTTTGACTAAAAGTGGTACCTACGTAAGCATATCCTAAATAAATTAACTATAAGCTTTTACTGACCCATACGACTCATTAGTAAATTCATTAACAATATCTAGGGGATCATAAACTACGCATTCATTCAATCAAACACGCTGACCAACAACATTATCACGAAGAAGATCTCAATTCATGACAACTAATCAACGACATCCCAAACATCGAGAACATCACTAACAATAATGACTCCAAAACCAACAATATAATATAAGTACCTAGATTATGACATACGGATGTTGAGGGATCTTAATTTACCACATAATATACCCAGTAACGCGTGTTACAATAGTCAAACTACGAGTGTGGGGTAACCACGGCGGTACTGGAGAATGTCTCGCGTCAAGAGCCTGAATCAAAGCGGGCGATCTTTAATGGCGGGTGCCACTTCCATTGGTAGGGTGACTATGTATTTAGGGATAGGTGGGGAAATTTAGTGTTGATGTTTGTAATTGTGTTTGGATGCAGGGTTTGGTAAATACTGAAAATATGAAAGATATACTATATAAAAAAGTGCTAAAGAAAAAATTGCTTGTATCAGGAATCGAACACAGATCCATCCATTAGCAGTCATTCGAAAAAGTAACTGCATAAAACACTCGAAACGGAAATCAAACCCTGATCCTCCAGTTTGGAAGACCGAAGCGCACGAATATCGAAGCGTCAATACAAGATTAAAAAAACGAAAAATTACAAAAAAAAACTGTAAAAAGTAAACACATTGTTTAAAATTCCTCCCAAAATACATACACATACATACCCTATCCTAAGGCTTTTCCACCCTATAGGGTGGAAAGTACCTGACTCTGGTAGGGGATTTCTTTGTCTCCACGCCGTCATTACTTGTCAAAGGTCCTTAGGTAGTGAAGCCACATACACCAGGATGTGTTGAATAACTGCTGAATGTAGCATTGTGCTGCCGTGCTAAGAAATATCCGTTAATAAAGGTCTTTTTGAAACTATTTTTAAACACGCATCCGAATTAATACAACTAACGAGATATTTACCATAATTTGAGTACTATTAACCATGATAACTATAAAAAAAAACTATATTAAAACGCATCGTTTGCGAAAGTAGCACTAAATATCAAAACTTAGATAAATGTATCTACATAAATACTTACACCGTTTTTTTATTTTGTAAACCAAATTCTTGGTCCAGTCAGGCATTGAATTCAAAAGTCAAGAAAAAAGCCAAAAAAAATCACTTCGATGTTCGTAAAATACTTCAAGGGTGGCACCAAGTCGGCTGATCTTTTCTTGTTGGAGGTATCCAAGGTATAGTGTATAGTGTAAAGGAGAAATACAAATTTGCATCAAACGGGACTAAACTATTTGTATACAAAACCCATTCAAATATATAATAATGAAGGGCTAAACTATTCGTATTTATAACCCATTCAAGTATACTAGGTATAGGTAAATAACAAACAAAATACCTATCAATATAGGTAAGTAATCAGAAACGCCGCTGTAGTGCAGTTAATTGAAATCACATATAATTATCAGTAAATGCTACCGATGCGTTCGAAATGTTTAAATACCCGTTAAACGTAATAAGGTTCCAATCATTGAAGTAGTCGTCTGAATTACCGTATGCGCAAATACCGACAAAACTTGTTAGTAATTGTAATGTACCCAACTGATCAGCTTTAGCGATAAGGGATTGGACAACTAAATTGCAGTAGCTGAGCTCCCTGGTTTTACTCGCGTTAACTGTCACTATCATTGTTTACGCGTGGAGCCACTTATCTGTGGAATCGGTCAGACATAGGGAGCGGGACGACTTCCTGTTTCGCCCTTACTTTCTTCCTCTCTTCTCCAAAAAAATTTAGTTGTCACCGACGCAACTTAAATTTAAACTCTGCTGTTATATAATAAATAGAAGCTGATTCACTAAAATATTTTGTTTTCCTTGTTTCCGATACAACCGTCTTGATATAGTAACCGACCCCTAAGTAGGTTCAAGTATTGCCCTAGGTACAGGAGGTAGGTACACACCAGAAACGACGCATACACACTTAGACCGAGATTTGCATATATGGATCACACAAATATAGATCTCACGGGTATAAAACCTTACACCCTTTGTTTTGCAGTCCATGGTGAGCAATTCACCATTTGAGTCTTCAAAAAGAAACTTTTGCTTAACTGCAGATAAAGTATTATAACATAACATAATCATTCACTACATCATCGCATTATAGTAACTGACCCCTAAGTTCGTAACTTGTATCTAGGGTATCAGAAACTACGCACACACTCATTCACACACACCCAGACCGAGACAAACAAAACAGCCATTTTGAATAATACTGTTAACAAAAATCTTATTCGTACATTGAAGTTTGTATAGGCCATAACAATTTTCAATGACCATTCTTTACTACATCTTTACTGGACAATATGCTATAATATAACTGTACAGTTCGTTGTTTGTGACAAAGTGCTTACAGGCAGTGTCGGCCAGGAGGTCAGACAGTTACTGGACTTGGACATATTCTGTTTGTGCGAGTAACTAAACTGAGATCAGTAAAGAGCTTTGATCTTGGATATGGTTTCATTGGAAATTAAAAGACAACAGAATAGTGTGATTGGTAGTGACCCTGACTGCTGCGCTAAAGGTTACGCGTTCGATTCCCGCTCAAGACAAATATTTGTGTACATATGTTTATTTGACTTAGGGCCCATTTTACGATCTTCAAAGTTACTCACCAAGTAAAGTGAGTCTTGTCTCTTTCTTACTTTATATCAAGACAAAACTTGTGAGTAACTACTCGGAACTTTACTTGAAGATCGTGAATTAGGCCCTTAGTCTGGGACTTTTTATTGTCTATTCTAAGTAATATTTTCATTTGGATATTAAAAAAGCATTGGATAGACCTTGGTCCGGACTAGCCAGATCTATTTTGGACTTTGTGTATCCAACTTCTCACATTCCTGGTTTTGAGAAGATTTAAATGATTAATTTTACGAATATCTATCACTAACATAACTATATACAACATTCGTCCAATAGCAAGTCCTATTTCTTTTTTGTGTGTCCCTTGGGTTGTATCTTAGTAGAATTTATCTCCAACAGAGCAAATAATTGTGTTAATATCTTTCGGTCACGTTTTCTTTATATTATGTTTACTACAGTTATATTAAATCTAAAACAACAAGCCTTACATATTACTTGCACAGTTATTTAAACATGATCTTTCGCCTGTGGATTTTCCTCCGTGAAATAAAATAGAAGCTTAGACTAATACAATTCATGATAGGAAATTATTATAATCCACTTAAAACATAATTTTGAAAAACAAAAATTGAAGAGAT
The DNA here is from genome assembly GCA_958496195.1 of Timandra comae. Classification (NCBI taxonomy): domain Eukaryota; kingdom Metazoa; phylum Arthropoda; class Insecta; order Lepidoptera; family Geometridae; genus Timandra; species Timandra comae. The sequence continues at coordinate 2,296,967 of OY292359.1, forward strand.
TAGTAGAATTTAATTCGTTATTTCAATATATTAAGTTCTGTAATATATTGTTCGCGTAAAATAAATAATGTAACATTCAAAACTATTTAATTTGTTATGTATTGTTCGCGTAAAATAAATAATGTAACATTCAAAGCCTGAAAGATACAACTGAAACGATGCCTCAAATGCCTCAAAAGCCAAAAGAGAAATATGATTTAGAAATAAGAATAAGTTAGAATGTAAATAAGTATCTACAACAGGGTTAAGACCTCTCTCACTGATGACATCATTACATTAATACAATGCAAAAGAAAAGCAAAATTCGCAAGATTACGAACCAAATGAATTATGTACTTATCTGGGAGTAAACAACGAAATATAACGTAACAATATTGCAGTGCCCTCTATACGACATCTTTCATATTAGATGGACACAGAATAGTGAAGACTTTTCTCACTGATGGCATTACTATTTAGAAGAAAAAAAAACCGGCCAAGTTCGAGTCGTACTCGCGCACGAAGGTTTCCATACCAAAAACGACAAAAACACGTTTGTTGTATGGGTGCCTCTTTAAATATTTATTATATTTTGTTTTAGTATTTATTGTTATAGCGGCAATGGATACATCATCTGAAAAAAATTCAATTGTTTAGCTATCACTGTTCTTGAGATACAGCCTGGTGACAGACAGATGGATGGATAGCGAAGTCTCAGTAATAGTACGCTAGTACTCATTATTATACTATGGTAATAGAGTTCCGTTTTTACCTTTTCGGTACGGAACCCTAAAAATAAGAATGTTTCAGAACCAAATAAATTATATATTTGGACGTAAACAACGAAATATAACGTAACAATATTGCAGTGCCCTCGATACGACATCTCATATCACATGGACAGCTGCCAACAAGTCATCCAATAAATTCATCTAGAGACCCACAAACAATATGAACGGCCTTCGATAAGTTTTCTTTGAAGGAAAAACGATAAAACATTGATTGGAAAAATAAAGTTTTGGAAGAAATGTGAAAGAAATTTTTGAATGTAGAATGTGTTTAGATTAATCGTAAGGTTGCGGCTTCGATTCCCGTGCGGGGTGAATATTTATAGTAGGAGGTAGGATGCTATTACTACACTAGAAGCACTAAAATCATATTGTATACTCGTATGTATCTGCCTCATAGTTCTGGGTACAAAAGTGGAAATTTCCAAAGAATACTTATTTGTTTCTACAAAACTTCTAGAGATTGATTTTAGACTAAGGGCCTATTTCACGACCTTCAAGTACGTTACTCACCAAGTAAAGGTAATTTTGTCACTTTCTTATTTATATCAAGTGACAAAGACAAAACAAGTGAGTTACGAGACTCAGAACATTACTAGAAGATGGCTTAAAAATGCTGTTGAAAATTTTCCATACAACCTTATTCTATGAATTACCATATATTTACGTGGTCACCTTGTATAACATTACGATTTGCCAATTTAAAAAACTTAAACGAGTAAAAGCAAAGGAAATTGCCTAAGTATACTTTACAAACAGATCATTAAACAAAATTCGATATGTCAAGGTATAACTAAAAACTTCTATTAAAAAAGGCTTTAAAATATTGTTTAATGTATTATCAACGTTATATCTTAGCGGTTAAGTTCGTAATTACGTTAACCATTTTGTTATAAGCATAAACAAATATTGAAACTGATAGGTGTCAATTTTAATTGCAATATCCTGTATACAATTTTAAATATGGTTGTCCTACATTTTTGATAACTTGTTCTCTTTAGGTTTTAAGTTGTAGTTCATAAGCTAAGTATTCATATTATATTATGGGATTGTTCCAAATTTATCCCAATATTAATTATATCCAATTTATCATCTACATAATTGAAGCAAAAATCAGTGCAGCAAAGTTTATCTCATCAACGCCAAAGTAACTCTTTACGTTTTCACAACTAAACTACTGAACCGATTGACTTGAAATTTGGTACAGTGATAGCTTATGTTCCAGGGAATGACATAAATGTTTTATCTTGAAATTCCACCGGGATCGGGAACTGTGTGGGTAAAACCGCGGGGCGCTGCTAGCACTAGTCATATAACATAACATAACATAATCATTCACTACATCATCTCATTATAGTAACTGACCCCTAACTAAGTTCGTAACTTGTATCTAGGGTATCAGAAACTACGCACACACTCATTCACACACACACACCCAGACCGAGACAAACATTTGTGGTTCACACAAATATTCACCCTGCACGGGAATCGGACCCGCAACCTTATAGATGACAATCAAAACATTCACAAAAAATGGAATTAAACCATTTTTTTTCTAAAAATTTCTTATTCATACTCTATTAGACATAACCACTATTAAAAGGCTTAATTAAATGCGTAAAGCGTTAACTTTTACACTTCACCTAATTAAGCAAACCTCGTTTATAAATCAGAAGTTATCGCGCACCGGTGACTGATACGGCTTATTAAACATTAACTGGTCAGTTAACTGTTCAAAATGAATACTATAACTAGGTTTTTCTGTGGTTTCACTTGGACTACTTCCTTACCTATATATTCTTAAAGATGTTTCCATTATTCGACCATATGATCTTGCTTATTGACGGATACAAAACTCTGTATATCTGTATTTTTTGACGGTAAAATGAGAAAATTGTACCCGTTGACAATGAAGATCATAGACAGATCGAATATTGGCAACGGCCTTTGGTGAATTAAATGTGTCTTTTAAATGTGGTCTGAAGTACTTGCTTGTACATATGTCAAGCGTAGATGTCAAGTAAATGAAACTTTAATCCCCGAAATTCTTGCGGGTAACTGGCATAAAGAGGAAATATACTGTTAAGACTATGAGATTCTTTTACCCAAGACAAAATCTCATCAACTTTACCTATGAAATAAAATAAAGAGAGCAGATTTTTCCCAAACTCCAACGGGATTATAAACACGACATTTAAGCGAGTGAAACGTATGCCAAATTTTGAACATTATCAGCAGATATTGGGATTAAACGACAGAGAAGAGATAGTTACATAATTAAAGCAGCTAAGCCGTTAGTGATATTAATCCTAAACAAAGATAAATAACAAAAAAGCACAATCTCCCATCTGCACAATAAAACTGTGTACATTATGAGCGAGGTATCTAATAAGAACGGAACTGTGTGTCTGTTTATGGCTAATCAGGTCACGGTACGGTTTGTTAGTTTTTATTGCCAATCGTTTGCGGGAAAATACGGAGACGTAAACTAGTTTTGGTATTAATTACTTAGTTCTGTTAATTATTGCTTGATTCATATTTCGTTAGTAGATTCAAAACGCGTCTACTTTCATCATGCGAACAGCGAGAGTGTGGAACTCCCTGCCAGCTTCTTCCCTGCCAGCTTCTCTGTTCCCTGAAACATACATTCTGGGTCTTTTTAAATCGCGAGGTACCTTCTAGGTGAGCACGCTCCATCTTAGCTGTATCATCGCTTTCCATCAGGCGAGTTACAGTCAAGTGCAAGCCTGAGTTAAAAAAAACGATTATATTTTGTAATAAAGCCGCCCATTGTATCACGTTATGCCAAAGTAGTCATTGAAATTACTGGGCATACGAGACTCACCAACTGATGTCTCGAGGTGATGAGCGCAGTAAGTACAGTGTTGTACACTGTGTCTGTAATGGGAGACTCACCGATTGATGTCTCGGGGTGATGAGCGCAGTACAGTGTTGTACTCTGTGTCTGTAATGGGAGACTCACCTACTGATGTCTCGGGGTGATGAGCGCAGTACAGTGCTGTACTCTGTGTCTGTTAAGGGCTGACGTGTTGCTTACCATCAGGTGACCATCACGTTCGTCTCGTCACTTGATATCATAAAAAATACTCCGATAAAATAAGGTCCCAAATCAAAATTAGCCTACAAGTCTGCATTTTTGATAAAATTTAGTTTTAATGATACAAAACAATGTGTTAAGTTTTGGTGACCGCATCTCGACAAAGGTGTTGCTGTTATCGTAGAACATCATCGACAGTCGTTACGGATAGTTGTTGATAGTTGACGACCTCGATGGCAGAGTGGTCACTATGCCGGACTGCCATCCGTAAGGTTTGATTCCCGTGCGGGGTGAATATTTGTGTGAACCACAGATGTTTGTCTCGGTCTGGATGTGGGTGTGAATGAGTGTGTGCGTAGTTTCTGATACCCTAGATACAAGTGTCGAACTTAGTTAGGGGTCAGTTACTATAATGAGATGATGTAGTGAATGATTATGTTATAGTTGGTTTAACTAAAAATAAAAAATCACACATAGAAGACCGAACCGAAGAGGCCTGATTGAGGAATCCTGCCCACTTGCAAATATAATACGTGATAATACTCTGCCAACTTATACTTATGGTATACTAATAATACAACCACGACAAAAATCCGTTTAAGTGTTTTATTTCAATGTGTAGTGTTCGTGTAAATCAAAGATATCAATATGTTATACTAGCTGTGCCCCGCGGTTTCACCCGCGTAGTTCCCGATCCCGTGAGAATTTCGGGATAAAACATAGCCTTTGTTCTTTCCCGGACCATAAGCTACCCCTGTACCAAATTTCAAGTCAATCAGTTCAGTAGTTTGACCGTGAAAAGGTAACAGACAGACAGACAGACAGAGTTACTTTCGCATTTATAATATTATATAGTAAGGAAAGGATTTTCTTATACACGAATAGAATACATACAAAATTGCATTTAATTTAATTGATAATTGTATACTTTTGCTTATACATATATCTATTAAATGTTCCATTCTCAAACGTATGATTTAAATTATATAAGGAAGTAGCTACTAGGCAGTAAATATGTGAGCAAAAATACAATAGTAATTATTCGAGTGCGCTCGTGGTATGTGCACAGGGGTGTACTAAGTATAAAAATGAAGTGGGGCGATTATCTAAGAGAGTTTTAATGAGTTCATGTGAATTTAATAAAGAAATTAGTACTTAATCTTATTAGTTTAAAAATAAACAGAATATTTGCAAAAAAAATTTTTTCCTCAGGTTTTGTACAATTGGGATGAAACATAAATCCTTTTTCAAACGAAAACTACTTTGTTTACGCGTTAGGTGTGACGATTACACGTTAATACTGCTAAATGAGCATTATTCGATTTTGCTAACACGGTGTCAAGGTTACAGGACTTGCAAGATTTTTTGTAACTTACATAATTATAATAGCAAAAAATGTGGTTTTATCGTTGAAAACATCCACAATAATTATACATTTTACATACTAACCGAAGTACAGTAACAAACTATAATTATCCGTAGTACATACATAATCCATAACATATCGCCGTCAATTTTTCCCCATCATAAAGCCCCTATTACCGTCCTTAGTCCGCCCACGCGTGTACCATGGGAATCGCGTAAATAATTTCACAGTTGAATTATACATCTCTCGTAACTTGTAACTAGAGAATGGGCAAATAAAAAACCATTAAATTATACATAGACTTGGTGTTGAGTGAATTATTGAAAAACAGGTTTCCTTCCCTCATAGTTGAGACAAGTTAACCGTATCCGAGCTTCTAAACTGATTATAAATATTCAATAAAGTGCTGACATGAACGATGACCACTGATGATCAATATTTAATAGACTATCAGCATTTAGCATCTCTGCAAGTCAAAGGCCTCTTTCTCCTGACACTGATGATATTAGTGCATTAAGGGATATGAAATTAGGATCTCAAGTGGAATCACCACTTGGAATGCGAATTTTAGTGATCTCAAACTCTAGATGTGTCTGGAAAAAACATTAACCAAACAATATTAGACATTAATTTTTCCTCGGATTCAAATGTCATCATACTAATATGAACTTGAGATGAACTAACGAACTATAACTTATAAACTTAACTAATACGATTACCAGCATTCATATGTAAAATAAAACAAATGTATTGTATTGCTAAACAAACAATTAACATAGCTGTTTACATGCTAACTAAGGTCAGAGTGTAACCCTGGCATTGCGGGCACGTGGGTCTGGTGGACTGACATTGTATTGTATTGAAACCACGGTGGGAGGGTTAGCTTGGACTAACGTTAATTGTAATATCGTTTATAGATTTTAGTACTGGAATAATAAAATCAATATTTCGTATGGCATTCTGCGAGGATCTGATTTCAATGTCCAGGTTATTTAGCCAGTTTATAACCGCAGGTGTGATCTTATGGACTTAAATAATAATATACCTAGAGATATGGAAGGGTGGAATATTCTAGTACAAAGTTTGAATATTATCCTTGGTGTTTTTACGAATAAAATTCAGTCTCTTGTCATTCATTCATAGAGATAGAATATGTTTAAAAACTGAAAAGATTAATTTATTGTTTTTAAATAATGTCTAGTTGTTGTTGTTTTTGCAAATAACATTCTAAAAGTATTTCTCAAACAATGCGACATACGACTGCGGGTATGTTTATTGTATAGATGAAAACGCTAATCTCAAGAGTCACAGGTTTCAATTGAAAATGATTGATGTAGCTACGACCAAAAGATCTATCACCATTTGATTGAATTTGCAATTTTACTGAAATCCGGCTGGCAGATATTTATGATGCCTATTCAGAAAGAAAATAAGTACTTATACCCATCGAATTGAAAATTTCCTCTTTTTTGAAGTCGGTCAAAAACACTGATAAAGCCGCGGGGCAGAACTAGTACACTCAGCGTCAGATAAAAGGTACCACTTTTGGTAATGCTTACTTAGGTATTGCCAACCAAGGGTACCATTTGAGGCCTACGCAGATCGGGATGCCATGGCAAGGGATTTATTTTTTATTGATGGACATTGAAACGTATTTATAAAGAAATACGACTTAAATTTTTATCATTTAAAGTGATGCCGTGGTTAAAATGATGCATTGATAGGGATTTGAAAAATGCCAGGAATATCTGACGCTGACCGTACAAATCTAAGACAAGAACTGATACAGTTACAATAACGAGAAATGAATCAACTCGTGAACTAGCTCTTACAGTTGATGCGCCCGCGCACAAATCATGTTTAATTTTGTGGTTTCGTTGTTACAGGTACTGTTTCCGGGATGTGTGGTGGCTTGTTTGATTGTGATTGTGTTTGTTTGATGAAACAACCGCATACACAATCATGTTTTTGGTAAGGTTATTATCATATAATGGGGTGAGGAAAGTCGTGTGTGAGTGTGACTAACTCGTATTGTGGAATATTAATAAGTTAATTATAGTCAAGAAAAAAGAAAGAAAATGGGATTATATTATACATTGTTTAATGAAAATTAAAAAAAATAACAATTTTTGCCCCGTGATGGTAGGTATAAAGGGGATGAAAGAAGTATAAGTACACGAAGCTACTATCATTTAAAGATATAGCCTTTGATTAACTCATTCAACATAATTCGGTTAAATAGAAATATAAATTCAACCCCTTTTGGTGATAAAGGGAATGAAACACAAAATACCATAATTTCTTATGATTATCACAATTCAGAATAGTTGTTGGAGCATCTTTGGCTGACGAAACAGCGAGCAAAAATATGGTCTAGCACAAAATTGAGATTGTCTACCGTTTATTAATACACTGCGTATAATAAAATGGTCGCGTGATAACAAACCAATTGATAACATGGCGTGCCGTCAGAGCATTCCGAATACATTTATAGTGATAGAATTAGTTTTTTATTTCATTCAATATTTAGGTCAGACGGTTAGACTTATACTAATTTAATACGTTAAGAGCTAACGCAGACTAGCGACTTGTCGGATAAATTGGGAGTTGTCGCAAGTCGCAACGTTTATTTTTGTCGTAATCTTTATATCTTTATTAAATTTTGTGTTAATACAACTAATACTGGTTGTATTATCTTTTCGTTTGTATTAATATGAACACTTGTTGTGATCGTTATATCTGTAGATTCAGGTTTACATAAATCTCAGGTTTTTAGGACAATTGCTTTGTATATCTGACAATGTAAGAGAAACAAACAAATAAACCGCATTATTAGCTTGAGACCAAATTGAATGCGAACTAAAGGACAATGGGCAGATTTGTATGGAGTGTGTCCCAAGTGCTGTAGCACTTCGTGTGATACATCATTCGATAGCTATCGTTAAGAGGAACAAATGATTCTTCGGAAGTGAAGCCGAATTCCCCGGCAGAAAAAAGATACAGCCATTTTAAAAAAAAATATGCCTACTTTATGCAAGGAGTTCCAAGTGCTGTAGCACTTAGTGTGGTATATCATTCGATAGCTATTGTTAAGAGGAACAAATGACTCTACGGAAGTGAAGCCGAATTCCCCGGCAGAAAAAAGTTACAGCCATTTAAAAAAATATATATATGCCTACTTTATGCAAGGAGTTCCAAGTGCTGTAGCACTTAGTGTGGTATATCATTCGATAGCTATTGTTAAGAGGAACAAATGACTCTACGGGAGTGAAGCCGAATTCCCCGGCAGAAAAAAGTTACAGCCATTTAAAAAAAAAACTCGGTTGTGTTACGTTAAACTGATTCAAGGAGTCCGTGTAAATGGCCTATGGGGGAACAAAAATGAGCTATGCTCGGTTGTGATACGTTAAACTGATTCAAGGAGTCCATTTATGATTAATGGACTCCTTACTGAAAAAACAGACAAAGTTCTTGGGAAGTTGGAAAGTGGAGCTTTAAAATGATTTAGAATGATCTGATAGTGATTAAGACGCACAAAATCTTACAAATTATTTTTATTTTATTTCTTATATTATGTACTTACCGTTACCTCATCATAATTTATAAAAAATAGCGAAATATAGTGTTTAAATAAGTTTAGTAGCTTAGGCAAATCGCTAGCTCCTTGCATAAACTAGGCATTTTTTTTAAATGGCTGTAACTTTTTTCTGCCGGGGAATTCGGCTTCACTCCCGTAGAATCATTTGTTCCTCTTAACAATAGCTATCGAATGATATACCACACTAAGTGCTACAGCACTTGGAACTCCTTGCATAAAGTAGGCATAATTTTTTTTTAAATGGCTGTAACTTTTTTCTGCCGGGGAATTCGGCTTCACTCCCGAAGAATCATTTGTTCCTCTTAACAATAGCTATCGAATGATGCATCACACGAAGTGCTACAGCACTTGGGACGTTTTGCCCAATATCCTTATAGAGCGTGTTAGTTTTATATCGCTGGGCATCTTTTTGATGAATACATAAAATAGTAAATTCATTTTAAGCCTTATGAACGTTAAAGAGTTTACGAAAGAATAACAATAAATATTTAATCGCATTGGCGACAACCTTGATTAAAAAAAAAAACAATAAATATTATATTTGACTGATGTGAATTAAATAAGTTGATATTTCATTCACTTTATCTAATAAGTCGTACTAGTTTGGTTGGTCGGTAGTGTGCGCGCGCTCTTAAGTAGAAATTAGCCTGTTTTCGGTGAATTATTACGTTATGTTGAAACGTGGTTAGGTTAATTTAGTTTGGGGTTTGGTAGCTTTCAGAATTAGAGAAATAGCGGATTGGATTTATGTTTAGTAAATAGGATTTACTTTTCATGTTAATGATGCTACTAATAAAATGATCTTTTCAACCAACTTTGAAAATAAGGAAGAGGTTCTCATTTAGGATATTTCCTTACGTTTGTTATCTCAGAACTTGCGTTTGTGAAATTCTTTCTTTGTTTCGGAGGGATACTTTCCGCTTGGAAAATGTTTGTAGTTGGTAGAGTTTAAAGTACTTTACTCCTTTTAAAATAACACTAAAGTCTTATATATCCGAAGTGGGAAAGTGTGTATTAATTATACCGTGGTTAATTCTAGATTATTTATTATAGGGTCAGGGCTACTTTTTAGGACTGCGGAACCCTAAAACTTTTCCGAATTTACTGGTTCTTTGACCTTAAAAATATCTAATCAAAAATACTTAATTACAGGAAGCCGATACCCTATTATTGGAAACTATTTATAAAAATTGATAAAATATCTTTTCGGTTATGATTATAGGATTATAAGTAGGCATTAATCGTGTTATTTATTATTTTATAATCTTTTTTTTGACGCCATTGCCGATAGATAATGTTGACTAATCTGTTTATTTGGTAGTTAGGCCTACATGTAGTATAACTATATTTAATATATCAATTGTAGTGGAATTTTATTGAGGGATTAGGATTCTTTATAAGTAATAGTAAAAACAATGATAGTTCCGGGTTATTACGGGTTATTTTTCCCGTTTTGCTACTGCAAATGTTTTTGTATCGGAAAAAGTATAATAAGTAATTTTCCTTATAACCCCCAATTTCCATATTCCGCAAGAAAGTGTAGCATTACTTAGTTGAAGAATCGATCATTAACTTCAGAATCAGAATTCAGAGTTCAGAGTCATCTGAAAACGCCATTTGCTTTTTTACGTCACCGTACATAGGTATGTATTAAAGAAAATCTAAATCTCATCCAACAATTTTCTTTCACTAGAATCAACACACGAAAATCCTAGAATCAATAAAAGTTCGATAATATGAAAACGTAAATACTCGTCATATTTGTATAAGGGACAGAATCGAATCAATTTGGCTGTAAATAGCAAACACGACGCGAACGGAAGGCGAAGCGCGATGTAATCACAGGCCCGGAAACACCGATTTGTCGACAATTTCTCGTACACTGGGCCCCTTCCTAACACGGCGAACAGATTAGTTCCTTTTTAAAAAATTCAAACTTGATTAGAGATACCTTTTTGATAATTTGAGTTTTTGTTTAGAGATTAATTTCGTGTTCTAATTTCGAATAAATGTTACAATTATTGTGATGTCCCTTCCATTTTTGAATTTGATGATCTGTATGTTTCTTAAACTTAAATGTTATTTCCAATTTCAAATAAATAAATAATTGTATTACTTACCATTATGTATAATGATGTTCCATTATTGAATTTAAATCTGATTCGAAATTAGTTACTTGGAAAAAGGTTGTCTATTTAAATTGTGTTTCGATCGAACAATAGTGTCTACATTAAAACTTTTTTTGTTTACATTAAACTTTACGTTTACATTAAACATTGATCAAGTTGTTGTTGATAAATTAATTTAAATAAAAATATTTTCATAATTTTATCAAAATGTTACATCTTTGTCACATTTAATTGAAAAACGCACAGATTTTAAAGCAAAATTATTCCCCTAAAGAAATGTTTCTTTCACACTTATGTAATTCGCTAATACTTAAAAGAATACCTTCGTATGTGTTAGAAAAAATATAAACACGTATCTTTATTTTCTTTTTCAAAGTTCAAGTCGAAATGATTAGGTAACTTATTAGAAATGAAAAGAATATTTATTTTTCCATTCCCTCTTGAATGTTTCCAGCATATTTCCAATTTATTTGCGGAGTTATTTATATGGTTCTTATTCATATTACCATCACGTTCTTGTAAATAATACATTTTATATTATTTGAAATGATCCTTACAATTTGTACGTGACTTTTTAGATATATTTAGTTGTTATTTATCGGACTTCAGTTTTTCTTTACACATAATATGCGGTCTAGCAACATATTTAAATGCTTGCGAAGCCTGAGGTTCAATTCCAGGATTGTGGAACCTTTGCCATTTTCGGCTCCGGTTTGTATTGGGAAAATACATAATACTGTAACTACACCCCCGTAGACAAGGAAAAAGCATAAAACGGAAACCCAACGATTTCCGTCCGCGCTACGTACGCAGGGGTGCCGCAGGATCGTTTAAAACACACAATCGCGGCACCCCAGACTAAACTTATACCAAACAAAATAAATTTTAAGACCTTATTTTAAAAAATAACAGTAAGAGCTGGATACTGGCTGAATAAGTACTACTTCACAAAAAAGAATACAAATAGCCACTCGAAAAAGTCCTAATTTAAAAAAAGAACTCAGCGAAAGCTTCCTAATGGAGGTCTAGATATAAAATTTTGATTGCAAATACAAAATTACGTAACAATTTCAAAGTAATACTCAAGTATTTCCAGATATTTCGATGGGTTAGGGAGAGAGGCTCTCAAAATTTGTAAATTCCCGATAAGCCCGCAATAAAGAGGGATGAGATGACTTTAGAATGTCCACGAAACAGTTTCTGAGACTTGTTAAGATTTATCTTAATACTTGAGAATTTTAATGGTATACTTATTTTATGAATAATATTTTTTTAAGGAAAAGTGTCTGGTTAGTAAATCGGTGTAGGTATAACAAACAAGTTTTATGCGCAATTTTTTCGACAATTATGTTTAAAGAACATTTAAGTACTTATACCAAATCATCAACTAAATCGTTCTGCCCTCAAGACATCATCAGCTCATATACGTCTGCACCTAGGGGCTGAAGTCTACCCTGATTTAGGGCGACCTTCAAGTAAATCATCATCAGCTCATAATAATAACTTCCTTGGCGGCAAATTTGCAAATCCACGGACTTAATCCACCAGGCTGGCTCGTGCTGGCTCTCAAGTAAATACTACCGATACTACTAAGTATCAATGCATGTACATCGTAAAAGAGATAGCACAATCTAGATTTATGTATCTTTGTGTTAGAGAGAGATAGCAGTATCTTGATGTAGGTTCACTGGACCACTTCCGCTTATCACGCCTTCGGAGACATGACTCGCCACAACTATTGGTACAGTTATCCATCCACTGGAGTTTGACTATTGGACATAGAGTAGCTTATTTGAAGAATAGATAGATGTTTAATTCTAATTTAATTTGGGATATTTAATGACTACTTAATTCATTAAGTAATTAAGTTTTGGGTAGTAGCGGCGCAGAATGTGAGTGGGATGATCATCTCCGGTACCAAGCACCAAGGGGTGACAACTCTCTCGCGCATCTTAGAAGTCCCTGATAGATTTAATCTTATGTACCTGATGAAAACGATACACAAAGAATATCCTTTAGCAGAATTAAAGGGTCAAATGTAACTGCGACTTTCACTCCCATGTAGTCTTTAGACATGAACAGAAGTTAGCACAATTTCTTTGTACAATGGGTGTCAGTTTTGTTATATAGTTAGGGGTCAGTTACTATAATGAGATGATGTAGTGAATGATTATGTTATGTTATAAGCTTAAAATAAATATACTAAATAGGCAGTATACCCACATCTAGCCACTCTACTCTGCGTACAAACTACGTGTATAATCTGTGATCACGTCCAAAGGTCCCGTTAGGTCCGATCCGCGCGATATCCACTGATCATCGGCGCAGGCGCAAGGTCGCCTCTACACGCTAATGATGCCTCTATCTACGTAACTGTAATGTACGTACTGAGTATTTGTGAGTACCGAATGTTTGGCATCAATTGAGACAACATACGGAAGAGTGAATTATGTTGTATGAAGATTTGGAATGAGTATGCGACCTTTTTTGGGAGGATTAAATAAACTTTTGGAGTGAGTACTCAATACTGTTAAAAGTCTCTACGCATGATAGAGCCAACTTCAGGCATGAATTTAGATTTTTTTTTTATCAACAATGGTATGTAATTATTAAATTCATATTCTTAGGTAGATACAATAGTCGGACTTTTAAGATAAATAGCTATAAGTAGTATAGCTATTTATCTTAAAAGTCCAACTATTTTATTTAAAGAAACTCGTTCAAACATAGAGCAAAAGTGTTCCAAGTCAAAGTACCTACATTATCTTATTGTAAAATTCCAACAATTACCGATACCTCAATATAAAAACACACATTACCCCGTCATTCATTTCAACTGTCGAAGTTAATGTGCTTTATTCTTTTTTAAGTAGTAAGGTGTAATCAAATCCGTCACGATTTCCATGGCTAGAGCTAATTTATACAAGTCCGGTATAGCGGTACAAAAGTAGGGAAAAAAGGCAATCAAACATTCGTTAAATAGGAACCTTTTTTGTCGATTTATCCCGCTAGGTGGCGTTACAAATTAGGTTGTTTGAATTTCGAACTATTTCCTCAATGTAATATTTGTTTTACGCTTTTTAATACTTTATTAGCTAAATAATATGGTTGAATTTTGAATGGTTTATTAGTCGCGGGTTTTTTTGTTGATATACTCGTGGGTATTTGAAAGATATAAAGATTGGATTCCCGCTTTTTTTGCCGCCCATTTGAAATTGTTTACATCGCGCTTGCTAAGTTCTTTTTTAAAATTTTGAATGAATTGCGCGCTATGACTGGAATCATTAGCGGCAAACCAGAAAAAACAGCAAGGTTTTTCATAGACTACATAACTTATTAAACTAAAAGTTAATTTAAAGTAAGAACGTAAATATCGTCTTGAAATCTACAGGACAAGCCTCTCTCTGATAAAATATTATAGTAAGGGCCTATTTCACGACCTTCAAGCAAAGTTACTCACTAAAGTTAGTTTTGTCTCTTTCTTACTTTATATCAAGTGACGAAGACAAAACATTTAAGTAACAATACGAACGAATAAACATAATCACCACGCTTGTCTAATGCGGTTATCTCAAATCCGAGCCAATTTTGATAAAGTTAGTTTAACAATTCAATTATAACACACATTATTAAGGTATTCACGGTAAAGTATGTCGATTATATCGGAATGCTTGCGGTTTTGTATTAACCATATAAATTATTCTCTACACGGTACAAATACCAACACATCAAGCCAAACCTAAATAAACTGTTCGTTCATTCACAACAATACATTCGTTCATTTAGTACAGGAGATAAATGACAGAATATTTGGGTAGTATTTTTTAGTTGAGAATTTTGAAAATAGAATTCTTTGTTAAATTTCGAATGGCTCACATTTATTTTTTTACTAGACAGTGTAGCAAAAATATGATTTTGATTTTCAAAAGGTAATCTTTAAAAGGGTTTTGGGACGAGCTGTGTAGGTTTGAAGGGGGATGGTGCGATAAGGTTAAAAACAGGGACAGACAGAATTGGGGAGACCTTTGCCCAGAGCAGTGGGATAAAATAGGTTGAGTAAAAAGGTTTATCATAGAAAGTAAGATCTTCTACTTACATAAAACAAAAATTTTACTAGTAATTTATTAAAAAACACCCAATTAAAGAAGAAATTTCTTAACACTTCCTAAACCACAATTATTATATGTAGTTCTAGGAAACAATTGTATTCCGCTCCAATGATAAAATCACATTAAAACAATTATTATTTGTAATAACGCGAAACTAATAACGTAAAACAAATCTAGATCGTTAAGTAACATTTACTTCTCACAATTATTAAACTAGGCTTTTATGCAATCAACTGATGTAATGCAACGCTTTTCTTTATTATAAAGTTTGAATCGTATCATTATTAAACCACTACTGCCTTATTTGCGTTGCATTTTAGTCTGGTTTAGCACTAAACCAGGTTTTACAATCAATTTCAATACTGTCAAAGTGACAGATTTGACTGACAAGGTGTCAAATGCCTACCAGGTTTTGTTAAACTAGATTAAAAATGCAACGCAAATAAGGCAGCTATGTTAATGTCGTGTTTGTAGTAAGTACTTTTACCATTTATTTAGTTTGGAACTCTGTAAACTGTAGTATCCCTTTAAATATGAATGTACCGCCCTATAAGAAGCCAGACCAAGAAGCAAGGATTTTTAACAGCTTGAAAAAAAAAAAGCAAAAAAAACTGTCATATTGGGAAACCTCAAATTTTTGAAGTCGGTTAATTACTTCATAATTCACAATCAAATAGATTCTATTTGGCAATGTTGGTGTTAAATGTGTTATACCTTAGTCACAGCACAGGTAAAACAAATACCCAAGACTAAATACCTAATCCGGTCAGGTCCAACAACTTGCTAATTAAGGCGGCCTAGTAACGTTTGACCACCGAGGTTGTAAGGAATATCTGTAGACATAAACGTTAAACGTAGACCTTTATATTGATTAGGGTCTTAACCGTTTTTGTCAGCAATATGAATAATATAATCTTCTATTTGAGGTTCCCGGTTGAAATCCTGGCTTGAAAGACATATTTTTAGATTTTTTAAACATTGCTGGGGTTTCAGATCACCAACACGCTTTGAGCAAGCGTGGTGGTTACCCCTCACTGTAAGTTCTAGAACTGTCCGTGAAAGAGACGTTTGCCCTGCAGTTGGATCTATTTCTAGATCTTACTAGCAGCGCCCCGCGGTTTCACTCGTGGGAATACAGGGATAAACTATAGTGCTATAAACCTCACGGAGCCCGAGACCTTTCCAACGAATCCAAAACCGTGGAAATCGGTTCGTGCGTTCTGGAGTTGTAGCGTCAGGAAGGAAAACCCGACTTATTTTTATATAGTAGATAACGGGGTAAATATGGGAGATTTACACTAAAGCTTATCTAATGCTTACATTATATTATCTCACGTCCTGGACAAAAATATCAAAAAACTTAAACTGACTGATAACCAAATCATACGTCATTCATTGGCTAATCATTTTTCGCATTGTCATAGATCACACTTCGTTAATTCATTTGTTTAGTTCCATTTATTTGTCAGCTTTCAACTTTTCTTCTTCGATTTCATATCCGCGTGTGATATTTACATTGAACCACTTACTTTTCATCGCGTGTTTGAACACTTTTGCTGATAAAAAATAAATGATTAAAAAATACGCACAAACGAGTATAGGAAGTTATTCGTGATAAAACGGACACACTTTATAATCAACATTAGTAATAGAATAAAATAATAGCAGCAATTGTTAGGCTAATTTAACTTCTATTACTACCGCATTAAGGTTTCAACGTTCGTAATTTATTTCATTGCTTGCCTTTCCCATGGCTAGATGTGATAATTAGTTCTCATAACGAAAGTAGGTGAGATTACAAAAACGTTCTCTTTTTAAATTTAATTCTAAATTCAATATTATTCTACGTATGTTTTCCTTTCAATGAGTGTTTAGATAAGTTAGCAATGTGCGCACTTATGCCCTCATAATTTATTTAGAATCATTCGGTCTCGCGACATTCCACACTTCATTCGTTCAGTCAGTCGTGGATGATAACCGCTCACCGGCGGTCGTGTGTGTTCCGCTTTATTACAGTTCGCGAGTTGTATTCGAATATCGAATTTAATCGAAACAAAAACCGATTTGAGTGATATGTGATTAATTGAATTTGTGTTTGAGAAAAAATAACTTCTTGGTACATGTGTGTGTGAAAACGAGTTATTTTTTTGTTTAGTGTGTTCTTATTTGGATTTTTTTCTTGGCCCGAAGTTTTTATGGTAAGTCTATTAAATAGTACGTCAATAGGTAGAAGGTACCTATTAAAGATATTCTAAATGAACTAGTATTTCAAAAGGCGAATCTTTTTTTAAGAATTAGTTAAAAATGGCCGTGATTGACCTACCTCCGAATTTTATGAATAGACGTTTACCACGATATCTTATCGATTTAATTAAGTAAGTAGTACTCAAAGTAGGCAACACTTTTTTATTATTTATATCTTTATGGTCTTATAATAATGTTACTTACGCACACAACCTAATTTTAGTAGCAGAACTACTTATCATAAGAATAAGGTAGATTAAAAAAGTTTAGCAAAAAATATAGGTACAGTTTGTTTTTTATTTTATTTTAATGAGCTCTTTAGAGATAAATCTTTGAGGTGAAGTATCTTTAAGTAGGCGGTTAGAGTAGTAGTAATAAAAAGTGACTTCTCAACTCCAGAGTTAGGCGACTCGAGCTTTGAAAGCTGGTCAGGTTGCGGGAACGAAATCAGGCCTAAGCTTTTTATAAAATTTTGTGCATTACCTAGGTACTTTATGGACTTTATGGTAATGATAATAAGTTTTCTTCTTATCTGTCTACCTACCTATTTCCTTTGCATTTATAATATTGAGGGCACATTCCAACATTTTCTTGTTTCTTATCAATGTAGTAATTTAATCGTTACAATAAGAACCTACGTCACTACTTTCAACTTTGTATTTTTTATGTTTCATTTTTATCTCAAGGCTGCTGACTAAACATGCATGAGTTACTGAATTTCTATTAGGTAAATTAAATTAATTATGGAATAGGTACTACATACCTAGGTACCTATGTATAAATAAACCGAATGACACTAGGTATCATAGGGATCATTCATACAAAAAATAATCATTTAGGTAGGTATGTATGTAGGTACCTATTTCCGCAATTCGACCTCCCTTAGGGGATTTTGTGCGTGCTACGTAGAAAACCTAGGTCTTTTCGACTAGACTTTTGAGGTTTCAAACAACCCTTTCGATAAGTGTTTTTGTATTAGGTATGTACCTAGCTAGTTAGGTTAGGTACCTACCTAAGTACCTAGGTAGGTATGAAATAAAATAAAATTATGACACTCCTTCTTACAGGGATGTTCCTTCTATTCTTTCCTATTAGTTCTACAATCGTCACCTTTATTGTACCTAGTAGGTATCTTTCTAATTAAAACTTAGTTGGTATGTAAATACCTATTCCTAAATAAAAAAATAAGATAAACACACATACTGTACATATAAAACACATTAAAAGGTGACGAATAATAAAAGTGTTGTTTGTAGGTATCCAATTTTTAAAGAAAAAAACACGTTTTAAATTGTCTAATCAGCATCATAAGGTTAATGAACTTAAATAGGTTTAATTAGATACGTGACATTATTGTTTATAGCAAATAATTAAATAATTGCATCGAATATTTTTAATTAATTAAGTACCTAAATAATCCTAATTTATCTATTAAGGCATATATTTCTTGACAAAACAGTAACCAAAAGCTCTCTCGCCTAAATTCTGAAAATTAATTAATCTCAAAATAAGTAAACATAAAATTAATTAAACTATTGTTTAAGTTACCCTGTAATCCTATTACTGAAAGCTTTATCTTTGAAGGACATTTCTGCTAACAACCTGACAAAATGGCTGACCCAATATTTCAAACTTAAATGATCTTAATAACAAGTCTATTTTAGGCTACGTTCACTCAAAATAACTTATTAAGTTTGAGCCTCAAAGAACCACTTATGAACGGTAAGGAGCTTACAAAGGCTTTCAATTAATTGACAAATAATTGATTATAATCACTACATAGTATAAAATAAAGTCGCTTTCTCTGTCAATATGTCCTTATGTCCCTATGTATGCTTACATCTTTAAAACTACGCAACGGAATTTGATGCGGTTTGTTTTAGTAGATAGAGTGATTCAGTGGAAAGGTTTTAGCATAATTTTATCCCCATATTTCTACGGGAACGGGAACTACGCGGGTGAAACCGCGGGGCGCCGCTAGTATAATACATACATATAATTCAATCATTCTATCGTCATATATTAACGTCATAGCAACTGACCTCTAAGTATATTAGGCTGTATCTAGGGTAATCGAAAAGGTACACTCAAATCGAGATTAATCTTTTTTCCTAAAGATCTTTCATCATAGATGTGCTAAATCGGCCTACTAGATCAATTGGCTTATTATAATGCTACTTTCCGGTATTGTTTACAGTATTAATATAATGTATAAAGAGGAAGGAAAGTCTTCACTTGGGCTTAAGAATATTAGAATTAAAAACTCCGTTAAATAATACTGATATTGTGATTATAAATATAAATGACACTGCTGGCTGATGTGCTTTTCATCCCTAGAATCTCACAAATTAAAAATGCCGGTGTGTTTAGCCATTCTTTTAAAAAAATATGGTTTACTTTTCGTTACGCTTCAAATTGCATATTAAAAACTTCAAATAACGAACAAGGGTGAAGGTAGCCAGCTAAGGGCCGAATCATACATTATTAATCAAAACACACGTCGTAGTTTTATATAAAAAGGTTGTTCTACGAAGGTCAAACCATATCGATCGTCGTCTGCACAACAAATATTTCTTAATACTATTTATTCAATGTTTCGTTTCACAATTAAAATGATTGATACATACGAAGTAGTCCAATTGTTTTAATATTTTATTTGTTGCCAGTTGAGAAATTAAAGAAATGTTTTGACCTTTTGACCTTAATTCGAGAACGTTTTCAAGAGTTATTTGTATAGCGTAATGTTTTAAACACATACGCATATGAACATTTATACATTCTCACAAGGTTAGTATTGATCTTTATAATCCCAATGTAGTGCAAAGACTTCTCTCTCGTAGACTGTACTAGTAGTGAGTGAAATGTGGTGTGTGAGGTGATGAAGATAGGCGACTTCTCCATGCTTGCCAAATGCGATTGGTATTCCCAAGCACGTGTCATGTCTCAAAAAAGAGATTGTTCTCAATGTATTTCATTTATGGATGTTCTCAAAAAACTCCTTTATTTGTGTACTGATTTTCAAATTTATTTTCGTTTAATAAGAATATGGATTTATGCTTAGTTCCATAAGAAAATGCTTAGTTTTTAAAGCATAATTCTTGACAAAAAGGTCGCTAATTACCTATAAGCTATCACAACCACGCCAATCAAAGCCCTTGGACACAAAAATTTTAATATTAAATAAGTATACCGTGTCTCCGCATCATTGATTTCAAAACCGACCATATTACCTGTTTATTATTCTTCAAGTGACCAGTTTCGCAACCGGTTTCATAATAAACCTCTACCTACACGGCCAGTTGCATTATTAAATCAATAGATAGGACTGCAGCCTGCGCTTACACATCGAGAATAATTGCAATAAGGGGCGTCGGTAACGACCACTAGTCTCTATGTTATACAAGGGATATTATCATATTATACAAGTTTTCGTAGAATTTTGACTTTGGTATACAAATAATAATTTTATACAACATTTCGTAGAATCCTAACTAATCCTAATCCTAACTAATATTATAAATGCGAAAGTAACTCTGTCTGCCTTTCTGTCTGTTACCTTTTCGCGGCTAAACTACTGAACCGATTGACTTATGATCCGGGAAAGAACATAGGCTATGTTTTATCCCGAAATTCCCACGGGAACGGGAACTACGCGGGTGAAACCGCGGGGCACAGCTAGTTAAGTATAAGTATGATTTTTACTTTCTGTTATGTAATACAAGTGATACGTTTTATACTTTCGTAGAATTTTACACTGCTTTTGATGAGTAGTAAATTAGTCATAATAAAGAATGATTTTAGATCCAGTCATAGAACCGAATTATCGTAGACTAGGGTTTGATATCCGTATGTAAATGTTTCAATGATTCACAAAGGATTCAGGAAATAATGTTAATGTAGTTTAAATTAAGTATTGAGATATCTTTAATTAGTTTTGCTTTGTACTATTGTACTATTGTTACATACAATAAATCTACGTGTGCATCAAGATCTGGGGCTCTTTTTTTAAAATTTGGTGATTTAGTTGAAATTCCGATCTTTTTTTGAACAACTTTTCCGCTCAAAGTTCTATTCATTATAATATGAATTGTGTCCATTTTATGAGGAGTATCCATAGCGACAGTTGTATAGGTCTCAATGTTCCTATGGGTTCGTGAATGCGGGTAAAACCGCGAGTGTAATTTACCTTTTAAGTACTTTGTACAGTTTGAGGGCGCGCATCGGTGCCTCTCTGATGTTGGATGTCCGTTTGTGGTTACGATGATAACTGGGTATCAGGTGACCCGCATCTCTTTAACTCTCTATTTTATAAAAATCTAATCTAGTCTAACTAGGTTTTAAACTGTATCTAGGATATCAGAAATTATATTATGTCATCACATCTTAATTTTAACTCGCATGGAAATCGAACTTCCGACCCTTTATTTGGCATGACGACTGCCATTTGGATCGTTGATAGAGATTAATCTAATAACGAAAAATATAAGTACTTTTTTAATGATTGTTTCAAAAAATATTTAATCAATTAATCTTAGGTCTTCTTTAACAAGCTACTTCATTAATACCAAAACTAAATAAATTTCTTTAAACTTTTGCATGTTCCTAACTCATTAGTAACGTATCGTTACGCGTTAGTAACACAAAACCTTACAAAACCTTGGTATTAGCACGGAGATAGTATTACACTGACCCATTACATCGCCACTGATGGGAAACTATTTCTTCTTGATTACAACGAAACACAATACCTCAACCAACGGAACAAAAACAATGATAATGAAAAACTAACATATTATCTCGCTACAGTAAAACAGTTTAATTTATCTGTGGTTGTAAGAACTTCTCGTTCTTCCTTTTTTTAAATTATGTTGTTCGAATTTCAAATTACTTTCTTCTTTTAACATTTTATTACCACAAATTAAATCATGTTCTATTTTCAAAACTTTAGCATTGATACATTTTATGCGATATTCAATTGTTTTTGTTCAAAATTTGAAGCAGAATTTAAATTTATATGAAGTTTTGCTAACAAATAAGGCTAATGCTCGATGATCATTAGTTTTTTTTTTGTCCAAAACACGAAGTATTCTTCACGTAAGTAAGTGCTAAGTTAAATTAAATACTCGTAGAAGACAAAGTGAACTCGTAAGTAATATTGTTCAAACATTAACTTCACTTAAAGTCAAATATATTAAGTTACAATAACTATTGATTGAAATGACGAAGTGTTATAAAAACATGATTGTAACATAATCAGATTTCCAATAAAAGTACTCGACTATCACATGGAGTGATCAAGTTTGAAGGTAGAAAGTATTATGGCCTAGATACGAGATGAATGGGGAATGTAACACATTATCAAACGGCTCTTTCTATCGTACTTACTGAACAATTTCTTACATTGTTGCTACTGACCAGTGAGTCAATAATCTTAGACTTGGCTACAGATCTATTGGATTTGATCTCCACGAATTTAACGAACCTGAAGTTACTACTCTAGGATAATAAAAATCCTAAGGTAAGGTTCCTAGGATATTTTTATATGCTGTGACTCTGCAATAATTATAAAAATGATGATGAGACATTATTCTGATCACTTTTTGCTATTTTTGCTTATTATTTTTCTGCTAAGTCTCAAATTCGGCTCAAGCGTAGTATGATCGCTGTTTTTCAAACACGGATCGGACTTAAGAACACCAACACGCGTTACGGTCCTTCATGGCATCACTGAGACACAGGCATTTGGTCTGCTGTTCCAAAAATGTTTCATTAAATGAACGGTCCAATTTCGACTTCTTCTTCTGCGTGTCGACTCATATTTTTAAGGACCAGAACTGCCTCTGATATAGCACTATCACCAGCAAAGGTGACTAATACAAATCAAATACTACATCTAAGTAATAACATGTCCGTTAAACTTGAACTACAATTGTTAGAACGTAAATAGGTATTAGAATCACGTGTAGTTATCACGTGGTTTAGCTATTAAGTACGACAATCTGTGCCTATCTCAAGTACTTAGGTGTATAATTAAAATGTACTTGATGGGTTGCTATTTATGTATTGTGAATAGACTATGTATTTATCGTAGTTCTAATTATATAATGTGTTGGTATCTGTGTTCTATTTCTATGTAAATGTTGTGTTGCTTTAAAGGTAATCCCCCTTTGGATCATATTTTCTATCTTTCTTTCTCGTGGATTTCGGTTACTTATATTTAAATTAGTTTTACTAACAATGAAGTATTATAAGTAAGTATACATTCTGTTGGTTAAATGTATTAATGAATTTCCGACCTTTTTCAACAATTTTCAAACATCCTTAGAGTCTAAATATGCTGCCTTATTTGCGTTGCATTTTTAGTCTGGTTTAACAAAACCTGGTAAGCATTTGACACCTTGTCAGTCAAATCTGTCACTTTGACAGTATTAAAAATTGATTGTAAAACCAGGTTTAGTGCTAAACCAGACTAAAAATGCAACGCAAATAAGACAGCTATTGATCAGAACGTACCTTCTACGAGTAGTCTAGGGTGTTCATCTCTAAGGTCACATGCTTTAATTACAACAATTTCTTTGTCTTCATGGCAAATCGTAATTAAAAAAACAATTACTTCTACGATAAATCCGAACGGACATTGTTTTGCGCGCATTCTCACCGTAGAATTACACACGCAGTAGTTTACATACGCAAAACTTCTTCGCGTGAATCCCATACATTCTTTCAAAAGGTATTCAAGCGGGCTCTAAGATTAGACTACCCTAGCTAACGATAGATACTACCATTACCAGCGTCTCACCATTTCATCCATGTATATCACAATCCCGTGGGAATTTTGGGATAAAAAGTCTTCCATGTTTTACCTGCTAAATTCCAATCCTGTGCGAAACTTGGGATATAAAGTATTCCTATGTTTTAGTCCTGTTTTTAAGGTGCGTTTATATTATACCCAATATAATATTAGTTTAAATGATTATTATAAACAGTAAACACCCATATAACTGATTCGAGCAATATTACAAAAGCAAAGACAGACATTAAGGTCATTTGTTTTTTTGTCTTGTTATTCATAGATCAACTAGTATCTAAATAACAAAAACACAGATTAAGATAAAATTTTCCACACACGTTTAGTTTAAATGACAATATGACTTAGTTAAGATAAAGTGACGTCAAACAAATCCAATATGGTGGTCTCTGAAAAATGGCGGTCCAATTTTTTATGCATTTCTTTAATATGGATTCCAAAGGTTTTACAGATAAAAAAATAAAGTATTTTAATTAAATATTTATCTACAAAACTACACGAAAATCTTTGTAGTATTTTTTGTGATAATAATTCGATTGATTTCAGATTATACGTTTCGATAATTGTAGGTACTTGGTTGGATACATTTCAAATATTTTGTTATCGTTTAATCTCTTTAATCGAAGCAATTATCAAAGTTCCTTTGTTCCTAAATACTGTTGGTCCGTTCTTGTATCGTATCTGATTGGGGGCTTAATAATAACTGTTTGTATTATTAGTTGCTATTGAAATAGGTGACGATATTTGATACTTTAATTAACGTTCAATTAAACAAAAGACCGGTTATTTATTAATAACATAAATGCGAAGGTTTTGATTTTTGTTTACTATCAAAATGGGTTTCTAACATTATTATACGTACATATTTAAAAAATTAATTATTTATTACTATTTCCTGTCATGAGGGTAGAAATAAAAGAAAATTTCCGCCATCTTAGGGAGACCGACATCTTGCATTAAGAATGACGTCACTTAATGTTCCATGCATTGTCGTCAAAACTAAACTTCTACGGAAAATTTCAGCTCGATTATTAAAAGATAACATCGTAATTTGAAATCTTATAAAACAGACTTGTAACTGTACAAATTGTTTGTTTATGGAGTTCATATTAAGCAATAAAGTGATCATGAGATGTTTAAATTACAAGTGACACTCTTGAGTCTTGACTAATCGCTCAAGTGTTAAACACTTATGTTTAGATTTTGTGATTCATTTGACTAAAGTTGTTTGAACATGTGATTATAACGCAAATGTAATAAAAAATATGAACATTTGACTAACTATGACGACCTCGATGGCAGCGTGGTCACCATGCCGGACTGCCATCCGTGAGGTTGCGGGTTCGATTCCCGTGCGGGGTGAATAATTTGTGTGAACCACAAATGTTTGTCTCGGCTGGGTGTGTGTGTGAATGAGTGTGTGCGTACTTTCTGATACCCTAGATACAAACTTCGAGCTTAGTTAGGGGTCAGTTACAATAATGAGATGATGTAGTGAATGATTATGTTATTATGTTACTATGTACAGTCTAAAGTTTAGATTGTTCCTACAGTTAATCTAAACCGATGATCTAAAACCATGTTTTATGGTATCTACAACGGCTTTAATCAGATATGATGACTGACGTTCTATGACTTCTAATACCATATATGTACATATTTATCTATTTCAGACTTTTCTATGTTAGTCTTAAGAGGAAATAGGTACGCGAGTTTGAAAAATAGGTAGAAATATTTTAGCATAAAAATTAGCATGTGAGTCAATACTATATTTATGTGAGAAGGTAATATATTACGTCTCTTTCATCAGTACTTTGCTTTAGAACAATGAATTAAGTAAGAACATTCTAGAAATATATTTTATCTTAATAGTAATTGACTCTTCATTATAGATTCTTTAACTGTACCTAAAAGCCAGAAACTACAGAAACACACATGCTTATTAAATTCATACACACACCGAGAGAAACATTTGTGGATACATCAAGACAAACAAGAAAAGAACACTTATAAAACCTTGTTAAAATAAAAACTAAAGGATTCTGTTACCTCTACTACTCGTAAAATCAACAAAGAGAGAATACAATTTCAATCCCAAAACCAATTACAATTGATTGCTCTATTAAAATTATTCGATAATTTGAATTTATAGATTTATGAAATGATTAATTTGAACCCATTTTAGTGTTGTTCCTCTTATCTGTAAATGGCTATTACGATAACATTAAGTAAACTGTCGTTGTAAATTACTTTGTTACCTTTTAAGGTAATCTAATAATTAAGACAATAATATTGGACAGGTCGTTTTCCTGTTTGAGTAAACTACCTATATAGGCCGAATTTTTCAAGTGGGTGTGGTTGACCACAGCCGAAACTATAAGTAATTAGCTGCGCCCCGCGGATATACCCGCGTGAATCCCCATCCCTTGGGAATTTCGGGATAAAAAGTATTCTATGTGTTAGTCCTAGTTTTAAGGAACATCTTAACCAAATTTAATCTAAATCGATACAGTAGTTTTTGAGTGAAAGAGTAACAAACATCCAAACTCACAAACATAGAAACTTTCGCAATTATAATATACCTAGTAGGATAGCGAAGCTGTAAGGAGACTTGATACAGATTTTGTCAAAAAATAAAGTAAGCGATAATTCAAATAAAATTAAAACGTTTGTTGAAATAAAATATAGTTTCCAAGCTTAATAAAACTTAATTCAATTCACAGACCTCTTCCAACGCCCTTTAAAACCAAGGTTTAGTGAACAGATAATAAAATAAGTCAGGTTTTCATTAAGGCGTTAATTTCCTCACTAGTTCACCCACGCGGCTCGGCTCGAGGCAGGCATGGGCGGCCATCCGTGTAAATCTAATTATTTAAATACGATTTCGTAAATTGACATTTTAGTGACTTTATGTGAGATTTGTGTATGCAGAATAAATCTTTCTAAATAAAATTGTAATGTTACAGTGTTTGTAATCAAACTTCGTTAAGACTTGGCCGATTTTTATGAATTTATAAATAAAATATGAGATGTCAACCGGACACGATGAATTAATGAATTTTTGAGAATATTCATGTCAGTGGGAGAAGTCTAACTTCGTGTATTAGGTATTCGGTCTGAGAGTATTTAGTTTTTATGCCCCTAAGAAATAAGGGTGACCCACCCCTAAAATGTGTATGGCAAAACGCAAAACAACGTTTCCCCGGGTCAGCTAGTTAATTATACAATGTGACTAGCTGCGCCCTGCGGTTTCACACGCGTAGTTCCCGTTCCCGTGGGAATTTCAGGATGAAAAATAGATGTTGGCCGATTCTCAGACCTACTGAATATGCTCACAAAATTTCATGAGAATCGGTCAAGCCGTTTCGGAGGAGTATGACAACGAAAACTGTGACACGAGAATTTTATATATATTAGAAGATTTATACCGCACTCTGAGAGTGACAGAACTTTTTAGTTCATTGTAGTTCAAAGGTCGAAAAGCTGTAAATAGTGCTATGTGAATTCGCAACAGAAAATGCAGCGTAGAGTTTCTTCTTTTTTGTTCTGGTTTACAGGACAAAGCTAAATAGACTCTAACGCATCCAGCTAAAGTTAAATTTTGATTATTCGTACGTTTTGTTGATAAAGTTAGCTCAGTACATGTGGGTAATTTTCTTGATCCCCTATCTATAAAACTCCCAGCCATTTTTGGAAAAAAGTAAATGAGTATACATCGCTCGATTTAGAAAATCAATCCGAGAACTCACTTTGCAGGTGCCAAGGCGTCTGGTTTTTTTCTCAACTTAAGTGTCACAAACCTCATAATATGTTTGCTTAAATTAAAACTCTTTTAGCATTAAATATGGATATAGAAAGTTCATCTAAGGTCACCTATCAACCATAAATATTTAAAAATCTGCGTTTATATCACTACATGTATAAAACAAAGTCGCTTCTCGCTGTCTGTCCATTTGTATGCTTATATCTTAAAAACTACGCAACGGATTTTGATGTGGTTTCTTTTAATTGATAGAGTGATTCAAGGGGAAGGTTTTTAGCATAATTTTATCCCCGCAGAGCTAGAAACTATGCGGGTAAAACCGCGGGGCGCTGCTAGTCATACCATAATTTTTAAATCTGTGTTCATATTATCCTTATAGATATTCTCAAGGTCGATTATCCGGTTTTGCTAATTGGTGTCCAATGAGGGTTTAATACAATTTGATGGTTAAATGGCCGATGTCTGATGGCGAGTACAATGACCTGCATTTGAAGTCACGATTCAATTCGAACGTATTCTGTTTAGGTTTTTGTCTGTCATTGTACAGTCGTGTTTATAGTTTTATCTTTTAATTTTGGGAGATTATATCAGAATTAAAAAGGAAATCTTCCTACTGTCTCAGTCTGTTTTATGGCCGCGGTAATTATGACTGTAAAAACTTACAGTCAAGTCAAGTGGCAGTACATACTTAGGTAAAAATAAGGTTTCAAAGTTACAACAGACTACAAATCTTTAAAGTGGGTATTCAAATTCCGGTTATTCAAAAGAAAATTATAAATCTAATAAAAAGTATAATTACAAACAAAAGTGGTGTTATAAACAATACCCAAATTACTCTAACACATGTAACAAAAATGCAACAATAACAAAACTAATTGGCACAAATATTTCACGCAACAGCACTATTGAGTAATCTTTGTATAACAAACTTGCCAGTTAAATAATTAGCAACTCATTAATGTTAACAATTTTAAAACATTCTTCCTTACAAGACACGCAAAGAACGGGCTTGCTTTATGCTCAAATAAATTTGCTTCAAAGAATTTTCCAGTCGACTGTACACGAAGAGACTCTCAGGTCTTCACGTAATTTTGAACTAAAATGTAGGTACCTGTTTTTTCTTATAGTTTTTAAGCCTTTTATATAAAATGATACTATCAATTACAAGTTTTTATTGTCGATGAATAAGTACTTTTATGATACCCGTAAACTTCCATCTTTGAAATGTTTTTTGCAAGTTAAAAAACTCTTCTTGTGTCATCGATGAAGAACATTTGCCTACTGTGCTGAAGATCCAGGTTGTGACGTAATCTCCAAATATTTATTCCTCCTACTATAATAAAATCATTGAGAGAGAGAGAGAGAGAGAGAGAGAGAAACAAATCATGAAGATCAAAGAAGGGATCTAACGTTCCATAACTTATTTAGGTATGTGGCTTTTCATTTTGTTATTTAAATACCTATACATTTTTTTAAAAATATTGTCTTTTTCTCCTTTTTAATTCCACGTGCTTGGCTTTTCAGCCATTATTGCATTTGCACTACTCCAAAATTAGTTAGTACCGACTTTAAGAGAAGGAAATAAAACCACGTGCCAATTTCAAAACTATTCGAAATATGAACTGACCCGTTGAATAGTAAATTAATTTCAAATTACGAATCCGGTATTCATGTTTCGAATACTTTTCCATTCCATTGTTATCGGCCAGGACCTTGCGTTTTCCCACGTTGTACAGTCAGTGTAATAAGTATGTAAACATTTTGACATTCCATTTACACGTCACGTGTATTTAATTAAAAACATTGAGTTACCTAGGTTCTTGTTTAAATAATGTTGGGTGTAAACTATTTTATGTGTAACAAATCATGAAATTTAATTTACTTTTACCGTGAAAGCTTATTGTTTAATCGAGTTTGGTCGATTTCCTCGAACAGTTTTGACCGCATTCGGCCAGTGGAGTTAATTTGTGTTCGTATTCTGTTTAAACTAAATTTTCCAATATTTGAGAACAAAATTATTTTCCATATTAATACGAGTATAACCAATTACAGCTTTGCCCCACGGTTTTACTCCTTTTAATGATGTAATATAGCCACTTAATTATCCTTCAATTTAAACCATGTTTCTGAGATGTTGCGTTCAAAAAACTATTAACAACAGAAAGTTAATAGAAATGTATATCTATGTCAAACTCTGTCAAAGCTCATTTATGTCTCCGACAGTACTTTAGTACTGGCCGATAAACAATTGGTGTACAGGTGACTGCCAGCCAGTACCTCGAGAAACGTGACTCAACTGAAAAGACCTTGTGGTTCTGTTCTAAATATTTAATATCCAAGTTACTGCGATAATTTGTGTCAAATTTTTCATCAATGTTGTAGGTTATTTAGGTATGCGGGTCTCGGGTTAGTAGGGCAGATATTGCGACTAGCTTTAACTGTTTCTAGAGAACAACAAGAACTTTTCTAATTGCCTAATTGTGTGTCTAATTGTTGCTATTTTACTTAAAGGGCACCTAAAATAGGTACAAATGCAAAAAAATATGCGACACCATTTGATATTTTCGCAGAATCTGTAAACAATTTTTTGAAGCTGTAGATTTTTCTCAAAAACTACCCGTCACAAATTAATTGTTCCTCATGTACTGTTCTTATGTATAGTATTTTCGTAGTCTACAACGTATGAGCTTTATTGTGTAATACGCATAAATAAAAAAAACATTACAAATTAAAACCGTGAAATATTGCCAGTTATACAAGTTTATTTTTTCAATTTATAGAGCTGTTATAAAAATTAGCGTTTCGAAGTAAATTGATGATATAATGCGACTATAAATATGTGTATGTCTGTATAATTAGTAGCGTTATGTAATATCCCGTTCTGCCGTGAATTTTGTAATGTTAGCCCTAAATGTTTCAATGTTTATACTTTTATAGATGTGTTAATTTAGTAGGTGCTAGAAAACTTAGATTTTTTTTTCTGGAACTTTCCTTTGTAAAGAACTTTCATAAAATCTTTAAAAAAATTAGAAAACGTACATAATATTAATCAAACTTCCAGTTTTGAAGTTTTTTGATTATTTTAAAAATGATTTTGAATAATGCATTCAAAATGTTCGCCTCAGCCGGGACTTAAACCCGGGACTGTGATTTGTTTGCTGTCATTATACATAGAAAAATACAATCGCCTCAGAAATCTATGCAAACTGACCCTAGAACAGACCGGTGCTATCACAAATGTAATCAAATAAATAAACATCTTTGGGGACATTTCGCACTTTATCTTGTTCAAATAATGATAAGTTTTTGCTAGGGACGATAATTTTGAATGTTCAAACAGAGTGAATGAGTTCGAATGGACACGTTTTACTTAAATCTACTTGAATTTTTGTTTTTCATTCCAAATATTTGAATAGCTGATTGTCGCATAATTTGGAAATGTATTTTTTATTATGTATTTTTAGAACAGAATTGAATATTTAATAAAACATGTTATATATTAATTTCTACTGATTTTTCGATTTACCTGAGGACCCAAGTATCAGAGTATTCTAATCCATTTTACACAACATTTTTGTATCAAAAATATCTTTGGTAAAAAAAACCCCTAACACAATTACTTTCAAACCCCCATAACTTTAAAACGGGTCAACCAATTTTCATCAAACATGTCTAAGAACACTCGCACGTAAGTCCCCTTTAATACAAAAAAAAAAACTAAATTAAAATCGGTTTATGCGTTCGGGAGCTATGATGCCACAGACAGACAGATACAGACACGTCAAACTTATAACATTTTTGCGCCGGGGGATGAGTATTCAAGAAACGTCAGAAAATGTAGTTTAATATCAATCAATAAAGTCTTGAAAAACACTAGTTTTTCGGCCAATAATAATAAACAGCCAAACCAAACCGTATTTGTAAACTATTCCAGAAAGTGTAAACTTAGTGTAACTTACACTTTACACTAATTAACAGTACAAAACTAACGGTTGTACAAAGAAAGTGTGCAATGAAACTGAACTGGTGGTCTGCAGTTTGCTAATAGGTGTTCCACACCTGAGAACATCGGATTGGGTCAGTTGTGTTACGTAAGACGGAAGAAAATTGTGTTTTATATGTACTTACATACATATTTTAGGTGCACATTAACGTTATTAGATTGATTGGTTATACTGTATAAGCATTTGTTTATTTTAAATTGGAGCTTAATAAATAAGTTTAAAGGACAAATCTTACTTAACTTTGAGGCTGTAATTTTGTAACAAATCACTAAATTAAAATCCTTACAACATGTATAAAAATCAGTCGAATTATTCCGGGTAAAGGTTTAGCAACAATAAAAGTATACGTACCTTGATAGTACTCTCATTATTATACTGTGCCTTGATAGACAAACAACAGACTTGTAGCCACAAAAGATTTTATCTATTGATTGGACCCATTACATAAAAAAACCGGCCAAGTGCGAGTCGGACTCGCGCACCGAGGGTTCCGTAACTTGATAGCTCTACGCGTTCATGAGGAAAAAAGTAATAAGTTTATATTTATTAAAAAATATATATTTTGTAATGTAACTAAAAATTTAAGGTTTTCGGAATTTTTCCTTTATGTGTGCTATAAAACGTTGCTTCATGCCAAATTTCAAGATTCTAGGTCAACTGGAAGTACCCTTTAGGTTTTGATTCCCTTGCGAGTACTTGCGAGTTTCAAAATATGCAGCTTAAATTGCTGTTTCTTTTGATTGCGTTGACATAGAAGTTTGATTTTGTTACAGCTTAAAGGTATTATAGACCTGAGTATTTGGTATGAATTTCAATTTAATACCTCTACGCGTTTATGAGGAAATGGGTAGTAAGGTTAAAATTATTAAAAAAATATATATTATGTGATGTAACTAAAAATTTATGGTTTTCGTAATTTTTCCTTTATCTATGCTATAAGACGTTGCTTCGTACCAAATTTCAAGATTCTGAGTTCACGGGAAGCACCCTGTAGGTTTTGATTCCCTTGCAAGTGTCGAAAATTTGCGGCATAAACGGCTGTATCTTTTGATTGCGTTGGCTTAGAAGTTTGATTTTTTCACAGCTTCAAGGGACAGTAGACCTGAGTAATTGATATAAATTTCAGCTTCATACCTCCACGCGTTCCTGAGAAAAAGGGTCTTGACAGACGGACGGACAGACGGACAACAAAGTGATCCTATAAGGGTTCCGTTTTTTCCTTTTGAGGTACGGAACCCTAAAAATAACTCGAGACATTATACAAAAACATAGGTAACAAACACTTTACTGTCATTAAACATTACTCACATAAAGTATTCTAAGCGATACAAAATAGCGATTATCAACAATTACACAATTAGTCATTAGTACAAATACTTTCCTCGTAAAATCGATAATATTTAATTGACATCTATCGATTAGGGTCAAATAACAAATATTAATTAGACATATCTTAAAGTAAATGTTCTTGTTATCACTTACGTTCGACCTCATTTACTTACTTCAACAAAAGAGGTGTGCGTTTTGTTAGACGATACGTGTGAAGAAAGTATTATAGAAGGTATTTTTAGTAAGAATTTTAGAACAAGTTTTGAAAGAAATGAACTATTGTATTAATAATTTGTATTATAGGAAAACTGAACAGTTTATTTGTTTGGCCTAACGTGCTAATTTTAGGAACTACTGGTTCAAATTGATATTTAAATATAGCCCATTTGACAAGAAAGGCTCGTAACTATATTCTACTATCCTACTAATATTATGAAGCCAAATGTTTGTGAGTGTGGATGTTTAGATGTGTGGATGCGTGAATGTTTGTTCCTCTAACACGCAAAAACTACTGTACCGATTTAGATTAAATTTTGTACAGATGTTCTTTATAACTAGGAATAACATATAGAATTCTTTTTATCCCGAAATTCCCACGGGATTGGGATTCACGCGGGTAAAACCGCGGGGCACAGCTAGTCCTCGATAAATAAGCAATTCAACACAAAATTTGTCAATTCGTATTAAAAGTGTCATTAGCGCATTTCACCAAACAAACAGCTTTATAATAATAGTTTAGCTAAGAAGTAAACGTTCTTTTAGGTATTTAGAACATTAAACTTAAAAGACCCAATTATAACTTACGTATCAAGGCCGTTCGCGTTACTTAATTGTATACATGAACCTACATATTTACTAGGTTTATTATTATTATTTATTATAATAACACATAGTTATGTCAAGAATCGGGCTAAGAGAAAATGATGCATGTTGTTCCTAGATAAAACACATTGGAATAAGGTTAATTATTGCTGTTTAGATAAACTGGACCGGCGCTTGCGCATGTACAGTCAGGCACATAGATGTCTAAACAGATATTTATACTGCTCCGAGCTTAAAGATATCCCCATTATCGGAATATAATCAGAATCAGTTTAATTTGGAAAACCAAATTAAAATTAAGTAGTTTTGCTATTTTAGGTAATCAATAATACTTTTTTTATCTATATTGTCCCACTGCTGGGCAAAGGTCTCCCCAAAAGCAATCCATACTTAGGAATTTAAAAATACTGCATTCAAAATTTTTACTCGGCTAGGATATTAACCTTCTTAGTCCTTCAAAATTTAAACCCAAATATTTACAGCCGCATATCCCTGCAAAAGTTTTTTTTTCAATTTTCAGAGTATACCCTTAAACGCTTATGTACTCGACAGTACTTGTGATGGAATGTGTCTGAACTAATCGTGATTTAAGTATTAGTTCACTAACGAGCCGGTTAACGTGTGTAGACGTGTCTTGTAATTCAATATAGAATTAGAATAAACACAGGAGTAGGAACTCTTTGGTAGTGTTCTTATGACAAGGCTGGCAGGAGTCCAGGGAACGCAATAGCTCAAGTTCCTGGATTGTTTAATAGGGATTCTAACGTGATAGGTATACTAATTACTTATTATATAATAGTTAGATGCGACTTAGGTACGCATAACCGAAACAAATTAAAAAAATATAGACTAAACTAAGCCCGTGAAAATCTACATCTACAATTATAAAGAGGAAAGATTTGTTCATTTGTAACGAATAGGCTCCGAAACTACTGAACCGATTTCAAAAATTCTTTGACCACTAGAAAGCTACGTTCACCCTGTGTAACATAGGATTTTATCCCTGTATTCGGGAACAGGAACTACGCGATTGAAACCGCGGGGCGCTGCTAATTTGTTATAAAAAGTATTATACACTAGCGGCGTCTCGCGGTTTCACGCTGCGTGGTTCCCGTTCCCGTGGGAATACGGGGATAAAATATATCTATGTTACTCAGGGTGAATGTAGCTTTCTAATGAAAAAAGAATTATTAAAATCGGTCTCTTACTCTTTGAGTTTATTCGTTACATACAAAAATACAAATCTTTCCTCTTTATATTATTAGTGTAGATTATTGTGTGATTCCTGGTTATAAGGAACATCTGTTCAAAACATAAAAAAATATCAGTACATGAAAGAATACAAACAAAGGTACACTATACAATACAATCATCCGCTTTTAGGATAGTGGGATTAGCTAAAACCCCTTTTAAAAATAGCTTTTAACATATTTTTCTCGATTTTTTTCCACTCGATACCCATATCATGTGAATATTTCATTCAAAAATATTTAGGAATGTTTCAATAATCATATCTTTGCTAAAGAATTAAAGTTAAAATATATGTTTGCACGTTGTAAAATTATTTGATAAAAATCTTTTCAAATTGTTCACACCAACATATCGTGTTGAAAGAATTAAAAAGTAAAGATAACGATATCCCCGTACATAAAATGTACATAACACAATTATTTACTTAAGTTTTTACATAGTAATTGTATGTACTTACATCAAATATATAGTAATGTTACCTAGGAATGTGTAAAGTTATCTAATCTATTTATTAATGGCTCTATTTTGATAACATATTATCGTTATAGATACTATGTTAATGATTTTTTGAGAATGTACTATTTATGAATATATGTATGTACTTACCTTCAGATTTAGAGCTGATTTGGTTTAGATAGTTGAAGTCCGCTTATATATAAGGCAGTACCTGATATGGGTCTCGTATTTCCTAGACATTTAAAAAGGCTTTTTGACTGGCTTTACCCAATGCGCGATAAATTTGCGGGTGCTGGGGAATAGGATCCTATTACATCAAATAGACAAAAACAACGTAAAGTACATCCTCCACCTTTCATACATTTTTGGCCCAAAATCCTAAATGCCAGAAGAAAAAAGTGATGTATTCGGATAGAACACGTCCTCCTTAGCATTTGTTACTATGGCACCAAAGCTGTAGCACCACTGTGCTTCGAAGTACTTGAGTTCTAAAAGTCCGTCTTTTCATACAATTTTCTTTTGGCCGGCACTTTTGATTTTGGGCCAAAAAAGAGGATGTCCTTTTTACAAACTTTTTTACAAAGATCAGATCTTCGAAGCCATATTTACAAAGAAAAAACACTCCAACATTATTAGAATTCATATAATTTATAATAATACCTATATGATACAGATCCGGTTAGGTTTCCGTGAGGTAGGTATTTAATTCAATCGATGATGGCGCCAACCATTATCGCCTTCCGAGAATCAGTGTTCAGACAATGAATCAGTAAAATGTATCCCACCAAAAACATTCTGTAAAAAACTAGCCAAGTCTCGATGGAGCTGCTTGTTTATCTCTAAAAAGTAATGAAATCTAGACAAAGTCGTGCCAAGTGTAAGGTTCCTTACTGCGATTTCTTTATTATTATAGTTAATGTTGTGTGACTTGGCCGTTGAAGGATACACTGTACACAAGGGTACAAAACTAGGTGCTCCATGACACTATTGCACCAATCTGTCGCCAGAACCACTACCCATTGACGATAGAAAATTGCCACTTGAAAAAGGTTGATTCAATATCCAGTCAATTGTAGGCTTGATAAAGCTGCGTATTTTAATAATGTTACAACATTACGTGTAAACAAAATTGACTTGTACCCACTACTAACGTTTTAAACAATGTTCAACGGCCAAGTCACACAACATTAACTATAATAATAAAGAAATCGCAGTAAGGAACCTTACACTTGGCACGACTTTGTCTAGATTTCATTACTTTTTAGAGATAAACAAGCAGCTCCATCGAGACTTGGCTAGTTTTTTACAGAATGTTTTTGGTGGGATTTCATTTATTTTTGTTGAAACGTGTTTATATTGTTTTTTTTTATTAGATTTTCTTATTTGACACATTTTTTTCTTTTTAGGAGTAGTATTTTATTACTAAGCGCCCCGCACTTTCACCCGCGTAGTTCCCGTTCGCGTTTCCGTGGGAATTTCGGAATAAAAAGTATCCTATGTGCTTCTCCTGATTCTAAGCTACCTCCCCACCAATTTTCAGCCAAATCAATTCAGCAGTTCTTGAGCTATAAATTCCCGTTCCCAACCCGTGGGAATTTCGGGATTAAAGGTATCCTACGTCCTTTTCCTGGTTCTAAGCTACCTCCCCACCAATTTTCAGCCAAATCAGTTGAGCCGTTCTTGAGTTATAAATTCCCGTTCCCAATCCCGTGGGAATTTCGGGATTAAAGGTATCCTACGTCCTTTTCCTGGTTCTAAGCTACCACCCCACCAATTTTCAGCCAAATCAGTTGAGCCGTTCTTGAGTTATAAATTCCCGTTCCCAATCCCGTGGGAATATCGGGATTAAAGGTATCCTACGTCCTTTTCCTGGTTCTAAGCTACCACCCCACCAATTTTCAGCCAAATCAATTCAGCCGTTCTTGATTTTTGAATTCCCGTTCCCAATCCCGTGGGAATTTCGGGATTAAAGTTATTCTTTGTCCTTTTTCTGGTTCTAAGCTACCTCCCCACCAATTTCCAGCCAAATCAGTTCAGCCGTTCTTGAGTTACAATTCCCGTTCCCGTTCCTGTATAATTCCCGTTCCCGTTCGATTATCCTAGTTTTTATAGTTTTCCCTTTATGTGGCCATTAATCCCTAACTCTGTACCAAATTTCAGCTCTCTAGGTTTATGGGAAGTACTAGTTCTATTTTGATGATCATGAGTGAGTGAGTGAGTGAGTGAGTGAGTGAGTGAGTGAGTGAGTGAGTGTCTTAAATACGAAACTTTGCATTCGCTTAACTTCGGAACTAAATGACCTACAGACTTGAAATTTTATTTTAAGTATGTGATTGTATAGCTTACTGGATGACGAAAATTTCAGTGCTCTGGGTTTATCCAGAGGTTCTCAAATAGGGGCCTGAAAATGCGGCGAAAGGGTTCCTGTAAAGGATGGTACGGCAGTGTTTGCTTCGCGCTCGACTTGGCGGGGGGCACTGCCGTGCCCCCAGATATTATTATGCGATTTTTTAATGCAAAATAGCAAAGAAATCAACTGCTGGAAGTGCTTTCTGGAGTATTTTAATCTATCAGAAAAACTTAGAAACTAATTAAATTTAATTACATACGCATATTTTGATCGGCTAGCACTATTTATTTTATTTTAGCGTCATCGACATTCCGTATATTAGTAAATAAGTTGGGCTTTTCTGTGCCTCTCTCTCTCTCCTATAAGAGTTTTGTAAGGAGGTATTTATTTCTACGTTTATCATTTGCCATCTCCCCATAATCTAACGTAATCGGACGGTCATTATGTATTATGTAAGGACTATTTTTTACCAAGAATTCACCAAGCAGTCTTTTCACACTTCAACTATGTCATTTTGTAGTCTCGATCATAATTTTTCAAGGTCATAAGTGCTTCTTGACTCTTAAGATTAAGATTTTTGAACATTAGATACTTAGATATACCCAAATGCCGTATATCCCTCTGGGTTGTGAAGGTCTGATGGCAGTCGCTTCACGTAAAATACTGACATTCCGCCAAATCTGGTTAAACTGAAAACCGACCCCAAATAGACATGGGATAAAGGTTCGGAAAGAAGAAGTACCTATTAGTATTGTAAGTACATAGGGTTCCCCTATTCGAAATCTACATAGTCTCTCTTATTGTTCCAGATGTCGTAGTAATGGAGGGCGAGTGTTTGGAAGGCGAGGGCTGGCTTCTGGTGCGGGTCCATGTACCGGAGCTCAACGTGCAGAAGAGCCTGCAGTTCCCGCGGGATCAGCTCGTCTGGGACGTCAAGCAACAGTGCTTAGCCGCCTTGCCTAAGGTCAGTCTCATAAACATGGTTTAACTTTCCGCGGAATAGTCTGTGGTCCCAAGGAATTCTGTCGTATTCTTTAAATATTATTGAATAAGAGATAGATTATTAATCGAATCTAAGTAAGTATTCAAACCTCTATTTTGATCGTCGTATTCATAATACGGAGTAATCATCTCATTTTTTTTTATTGTTTACAAAAAGTTACATAGCATAGTATATATATACAATTATATATACAAGTTTGATGCCACACACAGTTTGATAAACTAAACTGAGTTTTACCGGACATCAGTATCGCCGGCATTATTTTATACATATAAAAGACATATAAAAATTTAAACATAATTTCTTAAAAGAAAAAAAACACTAAGTAATGAAAATGAACAAAACATACAGAAATAACTTAAAAGTGGGTATTGAACTGAATATTATATTAGGGATTAAAGTCTAAAAATACAGCAACAAATGCTAAAAACGATAAGTCCTGACTATAATCAATCAGTATTTATCTTTATCTAAATCTAAGGTATCAGAAACTTCGCACACATTCATTCATACACGCAAACTACTCTGAATGTTTGTATTGTATAGTAAAACCATTTTACCTCGTGCAGTAACTTATCTTTGGTCCAAACCAAGCAAAGAACTTCTCATAAACAACTGGTCTAAACCAAACCTTTTATTATTCTGGTTTTCAAAGTAAAAAGTACTTTTGTTTATTCAAATTTATTATTGTTTTCCAAAGTAATATTATTCAGTGTTATTCCAACTTATGATTTATATCTCAGTGCTGTGTAACATAAATATTGTGGCGAAGTTTCTACTTAAATTCACAAAGAATATATGTACGGTTATATTTTTATTCCAATTTCGTTCTTAGGTTGATGTAAATAAGGTTCAGGCTTGATAACATTGAAAATATCTTCGTAAATTCGCAGTAAAAATAGTACTCAAGTGCTTATGTAGCTAAATATTTATTAGAATTTCGTTATTTTACGAAGAGGGTTTATCATTATAGGTGATAATAATATTAGTCTTTTAATTTATTTGGAACAAATTAAAATCCGTTTATTTGCGTATATTTTATACGTAAACGTATAAAATTTTGCGGAAGAAACAATTGTTTAAAACCATCTGTTCAAAGTTATACAATGACGAAGATATTAGAATACAATTTATGAACGTTATTTAATTTTGTTTACTTAAATACCTTAATTAGCTCAGGTGTTATCAAAAAGTATGTATTAGTAACAAATATATAGCAAATATCTTTTGGTTTGGTTTGGTTTTCAAAAATTTTGAAGACTCTTTTTATTCGTCAACTTGTGGTCTATTTCCTTTAATTAGAAAATCTGCCAATGATAATATGAATATTTATCATTAGTCTATCAATACCCTGCCTTGCTAAGCACAGTCTAGCCGGAACAACACAAAGTTATCTTCAATATTTCCCAAAATGCTACTTAAAAGTTATGTAAAACCCAGACTTCATACTACGCATTAATTATGTAAATTCAATATCAAAAAGATACCACAAATTTTACCAGTAAAAAAATAAATTAACTAATAAAACATCCGCATTTGTTATCATTTTATTGGTATAACTCATTACACTATCTTTTACTACCTGTAAACGTGAGTAAAGTAGACAATTAACTACGACCAATGTAAACAGACTGTTTATTTTTATTGTCTTTTTAATGAAAAGCGGAATGTGAATTGTAAATAAGTCAGTAGTTTCTGATAAACATATTTTTCATAAATCTATTCAAGTCTGTTGTTTGTTTATAATTATACACTGTATTTACATAGTTGACATAGTTACAGTGTATTTGTTTTAAGATAATAGAAGAATACTTTAGTAATTGTTATAAAGAAGTTTGTTTTGGTAGTTGTTAGTAAACTATAAACTTTACTTGGTCAACAAGGTGGCAGAGAAATAGTGGATCATAGAGCATTATATTATAACTGCGACATAGTTCGAAGATAGGCCAGGTTAATCCGAAAAACAACTCACTCTTACAGACCAAAATAGTAACTTAAGTAAAAACTAAAATAGCTACTGTGTTTCATACAAATATTAAGAGGTCTAGAGCTTTCTCCAGATTGCAATTAATTATATTTGCATATTTAATTTTACCACCTGATAAATCATTTGGTCATGCCCGCGAAATCGATTTTATATCGTGGTGTCGATATATTTTATCACGCTCAGTCATGCTAGGGGGCAACAGTCACTTTACCATCAAATGCACTATCTACATGTTTACCTATAATAATATCATAAAAGATAGAACCGTCTACTTTTGCCTATATCATAAAGAGCCGTCTAAAAGTCCGTCTTTTCGTCAGTCGGTCAAGTCATCAAACGTTACTCGGTAACATTACAAAATGGACCGGTTCCGTATTACCGCTACTTTGAATGAATGCTTTGCATTATAAAATTTCGCTTTTATATCCACTTGTTAGTACCAAATTGAACTACATTCTTGCCAGGTGAATTTGAACTTTAATTATGTAATGTTTAATATAATTTTGCAGTTTTTAAGTAGTTAATTTTAATGTAGTTGATGAATTAAGCTTATGACATGTTGAACATATTTTTACAGAAATTTTTGACAGTTTTTATTCAAAGTATTGCTTGCCTTATGTTTTGAATAAAATTTTAGATTTTTTAGAACTACACGTTTTTATATCACGTTTTATTTTGTCAGATTCAAACCTATATTGTTATACAAATAAAATGTCCAGATTGAAATGAATTCACAACTAACAAAAACTTTTGACTTAAAATGAACTTTAAAATAAACATTTTTATTTTATAATATGTTGTACATTATATATTTATTTATATTTTATATTACTTTTTATTTGAATATATAAATTAATATATTGTGTATGTATATTTGTTTTCGGTGGTGACTCCGGTGCTAACCAGGTGGCAACTTGGTACAGGGTACGTTCACATTTTGAAATGCAACCCCCTGTATATAGCATTACCCTTGATATTATTATTTATATAACCTATACGATATTTGTATAAAATATATGGTTATTTTGTATATTTTATATACGTATTAATACAAAATGGAGTTGCTTTTTAGTTGTATCATTTTTTTAATGAATTACTTTACTCCATTTATTCTATTTATTGTTTTAATACATATATAAAATATTAAAGTGTACATATATGTCTGACGCATGTAAATATACATAGCATACTTATATATTAATACATGATTCCCATATATTATGTTTCATATAAAAACTAATGCATGTAGTCTGAAAAAATATGTCAGTATAGATAGATAGACGTAAAATCGATGTGTTTATTTATTTCTTATTTATTTTTAACCCCCGACGCAAAAAGAGGGCTGTTATAAGTTTGACGTATCTGTGTGTGTATATATGTGTGTGTGTGTGTGTGTGTATCTGTCTGTCTGTGGCATCATAGCTCCCGAACGGATGACCCGATTTTAATTTAGTTTTTTTATATTAAAGGGGACTTACGTGCGAGTGTTCTTAGACATGTTTGAAAGTAATTGTGTAGGGGTTTTTTAATAAAAAAAAAAACGAGACAATCTTGTGAGAAAATGTATGAAACCAATAGGCACAACAAGACACGTA
This sequence comes from Timandra comae, assembly GCA_958496195.1. Classification (NCBI taxonomy): domain Eukaryota; kingdom Metazoa; phylum Arthropoda; class Insecta; order Lepidoptera; family Geometridae; genus Timandra; species Timandra comae. The sequence continues at coordinate 2,339,606 of OY292359.1, forward strand.
ATTATAGAAAATGTATGAAACCGAAACGGACACGTATTTGTGTTAGCTAAACTCCGTTCCAGCTTCTCGCTAATCGTCAGTATGACAAGCGTTATCAGTGAATTAAATTCCATTATTACTCACTGATAACTCTGTACCTATCAGTGCAAATGAATCAGAATCCCTCCTAATCCCAATTGTGTTGTCATGTCTTGCATGATTCAGTAAATGATGAATGAAACCTTCTTGTGAATGAATGAAACGTGTCGAATTGCATGTTAATGATTTGTTAGCATGGTAACTTAATATTAGTTTAATATGTAAACAAGTGTTTATGAAAACTAAATGAGGATACAATATCTTGTGATACGGCTTGTAACCATGGAGGAGATTCCTTGTCAAGATAACTTTAGCTTATATAATTCAGCTCAAAAGGCAAATCAGATATTTTTGAAAATACGTACTTACCAAATTTTGAAAGAACGACTTTTACATCAAGTATTGCAAATTAATTTTAGATAAACAATTTCCCATTTGTAAGACTCTCAAATGTGACCTAATATAAGGCAAATGAGTATACTTCCAGACTTATAATATATTTGCTTTAAAAATATTCTCAAATATAAAATATACTATTTAAAGTTAACCATACTTAAAATGATTTAATATCCATCCAATAACTAAGCCTTTGTGTTGAAATATTCCATAAATTTACAAGAAATGTAGAATATTATAATGTTCTACACGTCCAATACCTATAGGTATATTAAAACGCCTCCACTCCAATACTTAGAATCTCAATATTTTAGCAAATTCAGTGTTTGTATTATGGAAATGATATACTATTCAAAATACAACCCAATTTACATTTGTTAAGGTTCATATTACAAAAACAATCATTTGTAAGTATGTTTTTTTTTATTCGGATTCGTGCTGTATCTTTTTTACCCGACTACAGCAAAACAAAGGTAGGATTATGTGTTTTCATAGGACAGAAGGAGAAAAACGTAAGAAACAGAGATGAGATAATGAGATGATGTAGTGAATGATTAGTTTAAACAAAATTCCAACTCTAAGTAGAGCCTATCTAATTTTGTATTTATTTAAATTGAACTTATACTAACTCTTTTTCATAAACTCTTTCATACTACGTGTTTTTTTTACATTTTTAAGAATAAATCACAGAAAACTTGAAATAACTATATTCCTCATTTATAAATACAGAGTAACTATGCATGTAATATATAAAACTTTAAAGTACCCACATCCAGTATTGTCCCGTACGATTACAAGAACTCCCGTGTCCCACATAGTGTCGTCCTACTTACCGTACCGGTAATAAAGCCGGACACATTCACAACAACACCGCACTATTCTTCACTCACAATCTTTCGTTTTCTCAACATTTCGGTAGCCATTGTCTTGTTTGTCCCATTTTTGGGACACTTGAAAGGGTTGTGTCTCATTTTTGGGACAAGAAAGGGTTGAGCAAATGACTAGCTTTTGTAAAGCTTGATAAGTAGACGGAGAACGGAGAATAATTTGTTTTTGTGAAGATTTATTTCAGTGTGGGTGAACTACTTTATGTAGACGTATTTCTACGTATTTTCTTTCGTTTGATAAAGGACGTTTATAAGACATTTCTGTGACTTTACTATTAAGATTTGGATTTATGATGTCACAAGTTTTCTGTGTCATGGAGCTTTGGGTAGTATGATAAACCGTATTTTATTAGGTCTTAGGTTTAGATACACAAAGTTTTCTTCTACTTTATGTTTATCTGTGATTTCTTTTGGATAGTTTGACAATGTTAACGGTTCTTTTATAGAGTTACTTGTGTTTGTGTGTAAAGTATACAAATAGGAAAATAGAAAAGGAAATATATTTAAGTATAGTATTAAATGAAAGGAAGTGTAAAGACTTTAATTGTCGAAGCATCAGTTTCGTGACGTTAATAATTATTTGAAAATAGGAAATCAATTACATTTGTTATTAGAAAGTTTTTCGAAATGTGTTCTCGAAAAATACTTCCCCGTAAAATTCCTGTTTTATAAAATATAGCAAGTTAAACTCATTATTGACAGCTTAATAGTGAATCCGCGTATTCTCCCTTTCTTTCTTTAAGGTGGCCATTGATGAGTCAGTTTAACTGATCAGTTGAACTGGCGTCCATCCAAAAATGGTCGTCAATCACCGGAGCGATTCCAGATTCCAGTAGAGAAATCTGGTTGGCCTAAAACTTTTGGAGTGACGCCACAGTTTTATGATGGCAGTGCAACTGACTCGTCAATGGCCTTGTAAGAATAACTTAAAGTACAGGCAAAAATAAGTTTCTTAATAAAAAATAGATAAAAATAAGAACAATAATATACGAGCTAAACGTCTGATCGCAAAATAGGTTGCAAATAAAAGGGTATTACCATATTCGTGACCATGAATTTCCCCCTGAACGGCCTGCGCAATTATGTCCATATACGAACGTAATGTATCCACAACTTTTACGATCTAAAGAATAGACTATCTACGTTAACTGTCAACTATTGAATATTCCTCGTTTAATGTGCTGTTAATTCTATAATATACTAACGCACCACGTCAAAAGCCCCTCGGCTTTTGACTGGAGATTGTAAAGTTAATTATGTAGTTTATTTTTGTTGAAATTACCTTACTTTACTTAATACGGGATAGCGAAGATTAACAATAAATAGAAGCACTGAAAGGAAATTCACGTACATTATCACTCAAAAAAGGAAATTCACGTACATTATCACTCAACCTACTCTTATTATATACCTGCCTATGTAAAACATAAATAAATATACAAAAACATTCACTGCGAGCACAAGGTCGACAAGTTTTTAAATATTCCGGTATTTATATCGTAAATACAACTTTCCAAATAAAATAATTCTTTTGATCAATCTGACATCCCTTGGGGCGAGCAAAAAATAATTGGTTTTATATTAAAATTAAACGAAACATTAGTCACGGGATTACGTCATCTCTTTTATTGTGCTTTATTTTATTTTAATGTTAAGTAAAAATAACAATGATTAAAATATACATCAAAGTGAGAATTTAACAAAATGTTTGTATTTATACGTATTTTTGGGAATGGGTTCAGTATTTTCAATGATTTTCTCTCTCTGCATTTATTATCGTCTTTTATCTGTGTTTTAGTTGCGTCATTCCCGTTTTTCTCCTGTGTAACATCGATGTAATACAGATTCATTTGTGTTTGCGTTATCGCGCTCTTAAAAAGGTGGCTATTGACGAGTCAGTTTAACTGATCATTTGAACTGGCGTCCATCCAAAAGTGGTCGTCAATCACCGGAGCGATTCTAGATTTCAATGGGGAAATGTAGTTGGCCTAAAACTCTTGGAGTGACATACAGTTTTATTTATGTCTGAACTGATCAGTTCAACCGACTCAATGGCCACCTAAACACACGGAAAAACAAACGAAAATTATTATAAGTTTTTCTTCATTATTAATGTAGCTATATTATAATGTTCATACATCGACCTGTTACAATTTTATTATACGCAAAGATATATTTTATTTTCTCAAAACTTCTATATATTTTATCAAACATACACATATCTGAATTTCAGCGTCTTTTTATGCCTGAAAGGTCACTGTCCTCATTTTGCTCTTCCTAATCCGTACCTCACTTATAAAGGGTAGAGTTTCGTATAATCCCTCCATGACGGCCGTTTATATCTTAAGGAACCTACTTTCCAAATTTTTTAGGCTTCATATTATAGTGTAATGGCTCTTTATGGCCTCTGAGGGAATAAAAGTATAATTTATTACATTTTATTACTAACCTACAACTCTAACTAAAAAAGAGAGATGTGACTTGAATCGGCGTTTTGTCTGTCTTTTACATCATAACTTCGAAATGAAAAGACCAACTTTGATTTATTTCACTTTTTGCGAATGATTTTGGTTTTGGCGCATGTTTTAAAGTTTTTCCTCGTTAAAGAAATTATATCATAAGTAATAATTACATTAGGTAGGTATAGTAAGAGTACCTTTGCTCTGCACTAGAATCTTGCAGTTACTCTAATATACCTAGTAGATTTTAGGATATGACAGGGTTTATACTAGGATTTTCTAATACATACTTAAATTGCCATAGATTTATAACCCTAGTATACTCGTCATAAAGTCGGCACGTATCATTTCGCGACGCACGACATCCAGTGAATGTCTCAGACTCACATAATATGAGAACAAGACTCGTCTATCTATATAAGGTAACTCTGACGTAACGCCTGGCCTGATATTTGGTTGGACCTGTGACCTAGTATCCAGTCACTTTTCAAGTAATATAGGTATTTTTTTATGTTAATTATTTCACTGTGACAGGTGTTGTGAAATACCTTTTTAAACTGTAATGAAGTTAACAGTGATATGATCTGGCGTTTTGATACAATTTTCAAAATCATAAGTTATTTTATACTCATCTGGCTTTTCTTGATACAGATTTGCGATCAAAAATTAAAAAAAAATCTTTATAATATAATTCTGTAGAAGTCTTCGATAAAGGGGTTAATGTTTTCAATGAAAGTAGCGATTATTATATGTATATATGTAGATCAGTATTATCGATCTAGCTGAGTTGCATTTCTAGGAAAATTGGTTTTCTCTATTTTCACCTGAGCAAGCCTTGGTCGCTTAGATAGTAGATGTAATATAACTTAGTTGACATTAGACATGATTATTGTGGCGTATTGGTGATTTTAAATGTGAGCCATATTTGGAAGTTTCATGCATGCTCCTAGGAATCGAATCTTTAGTAGGCACATAACAGATCTAGGTTATATAACTTACTAACGGCGCCCCGCGGTTTCACCCGCGTAGTTCCCGTTCCCGTAGGAAAATGGGGATAAAATTGCTAAAAACCCTCCCACTGAATCACTCTATCTATTTAAACAAACCGCATCAAAATCTGTTGCGTAGTTTTAAAGACCTAAGCATACATAGGGACAGAGAAAGCGACTTTGTTTTATACTATGTAGTGATTATGAAATCCATAAATTGTACTCAAAAATACTCATTGATGAAAAAATATAATGAAAATACACATTCTGATATAACATAAAATTTCAAATAAGAAAAAACCAACATGTCATTTATTCTAATTTCCCAGTCAGTTTTCCGGTCGTTTGTGATATTATCGGTTAGTAGAACCTGTTTCCCAGCTAGACGTATTATAACTGCTAAAACGTCATTTGCATGTGATGTGTGAGAGCTACTAGAAGTAAATGGGAATGTAATAAGTACTTCCTTACTAATATCCTTACTATCCTTACTAATATTATAAATGCGAAACTAACTCTGTCTGTCTGTCTGTTACCTTTTCACGGCTAAACTACTGAACCGACTGACTTAAAATTTGGTACAGGGGTAGCTTATGGTCCGGGACAGGACATAGGCTACGTTAGTAGGATATTATTGGGCATTCTACCCCACCTGCCGTTCCTACGTCTCACTCCGTTCGCCTTCGTCACTTTCGGTGTGGTAAAATGCCCAATAATATCGTATGGAGTAGGAGCCGTTCAACATTTCCGTTTTATTGATTTACTTACTTTTTTATTACAATAACAACAATAACTGCGGCTCATGCTGACGATATGCTTCACTTTATAAATGCTGATGTAATTGATAAATTACCTCATTATTAAACATACACATGCACAGTCGCCATGAAATTTGTAAAACAACCACAATCGTTACATGTAAACAAACTCTGTGTTCAGTCTCAGGAGACTGGTTTTCGTCATGGAAAATTATTACCTAATTCGGTACGATGCATTATATGTGGACCGTCAAATTGCGGAAAAACCAATTTATTGATTGGTCTTCTTATTCACCAGAATGGTTTAATATTTCAAAATGTATATGTTTATTCAAAAACCTTGCAACAGCCCAAGTACGTCTTTTTAGAAAAAGTTTTGCATCGAGTACCAGGCATGTCATTTCAGAAATATCATGAAAATGAGCAAGTACTGAGTGTTCAGGACGCAAAACCGAATTCTGTGATTGTATTTGATGATGTTGCTTGTGAAAATCAAAGTAGCATGCGTGATTATTTTGCAATGGGAAGACACAAGTTCATCGATTGTTTTTATTTAAATCAGACTTATAGTAAAATTCCTAAGCAGTTAGTAAGAGACAACGCGAATCTAATCATACTTTTTAAACAAGATGAAAGAAATATGAGACATGTTTATGAAGAACACGTCAATACTGATATGACATGGTCTGAATTTCGTGAAATGTGTTCAAAAATATGGAGTGTACCTTTCAACTATGTTGTAATTAATAAAGATTGTTCCAAAAACAAAGGATGTTATAGAAGTAAATTTGATACGTTTGTAGTATTTGACTAAGACGTGTACATATATAAGACCATTGCATGCGAGACATTATTATTCTTCTTACGACGCTAAACCGATTACGATCTATTTATCAATATGGAAAAATCATTGAAAAGACAAATTGTTGAGGCGGCAGAAGCTGTAAAGAAAAAAGTACGAAAAATGAAAGATGCTGAGATTGACAACAAACAAGCACTGGAATCTGTTTTCAAGCCTGTAACTGAACCTCTCAACGTAATTGCTAACACTAGGAAGCAATTTTCACCCCTGCGTGCTAGTGAAGATTTTGTTGAGGTTCCGTTTGTGGACGAAACTTCACAAGAAGAAAAAACTGGTAGTTGTAATAATAATAGCGATGAAGATGAATCCGATATCAGCAGTGACTCTTTTCAATCAATAGTTGACAGCAAACAAGGTTGTGATACATCATCCTGGTCAGTATCTTCAGAAGCGTTAGTAGACATTCCATTCGGTGTTAGAGCAGAACGTGGGAAACTGATGTTAGGTTCCGCTAGTATATCGATCAACGATCAATACATTACCGTGGCTGGAAGTAAATACCGAAGTACCCCTGGTTTGAAACAATTGCTGCTTAAGAAAGTCGTAGACATAAGCTTGGTTACAGAAAGCGATATGAAACATTATAAGTCTATGCTACTTGATACAAATGCACATCGTCGAGACTACGATTCAAATAAGCCAATAAAAAGTAACAAAGGACAAAAATATTTGCAAGTTATTAAGCCTCTTTTTAAACTGAAGAATGCAGTTCAGGGAAGGGGTCTACCGTTAAGAAAAGAGTGGAAAGAAGATGTAGATTTTGTGTACTGGGATGATCCTAATGAATTGGTTGAAAGATTGAAATTATTAATTGCGTCTAGAGATGCTGGTAACACAGGATTGGACAGTGAAATTATATCTATTATTGAAGAATTGCGTGAAAGTAAAATTATAAATAAATAAAATTAAAATTTAAAGGTTTCATTTTATCATCAGACTTTCAATACAGTACACCTTCAATATGAATATAGATAAATTCGGTCATTATGTTCATAAAAGAATGCGATTATCAGACCTGTTTGATTTTAATGAAAATGCATTAATTAAATCAGAAAATGGCGATTTTGACTTAAAAACGTTGAGATTGAGAGGAATTAGAACTCCTATAGAAGCAGATGATGCTGTGAACAAGGACTATGTAGATCATTTGAATGCTAATACGATAAAAGAACTAAATAAACTCATTGGATCATTGCGTTCTCGAATCATAACAGATGCTCGAACTACTGTTCAATCAACTTTAAATGTAAAGGTACCTGAAGTTTTAACTCATTTGCAAGATAAGTTTTATACCAAAGCAGATGTCGATAAGTTACTTCAAAAAACAACATCTCCGTAATGGCAAAACAGCAAATCGTAAATGAAATACACAAAGCAGCTCGTAAAAATTTCCTTCGACGTCATGTTATTTTAAAAGGAATCCACGACTTATGGCAAGCAGATTTAATGGATATGCAAAACCTGAGAAAGTACAACAAGGGTTATAACTATATTTTAGCGGTGATTGACTGCTTTTCAAAATATGCCTGGGCTGAACCATTAAAATCAAAAAATAAAATTGATGTTGCTCGTGCATTTCAACATATACTGCTTAGCAGCCGTACTAATCCTGTTAACTTACAAACTGATATGGGGACAGAATTTTATAATAACACTTTTCAATCCCTAATGAAGAAGCACAACATTAATCATTACTCATCGTTCTCTACTAAAAAAGCATCTATTGTAGAGAGATTGATTAGAACTGTAAAAAATAAATTATATAAATATTTTAGTCTCAGTGGAAACTATAAGTGGTTAGGTCTACCATTGGATGATATAATGAAGAGTTATAACAACAGTAAACATCGCACTACCAAATTTAAACCGATTGATGTGAATAAATCGAATGAACCAGTAATAAAAGAAAATATAAAAAAAATAAAGAAACATGATTTATTTCAGTGGAAGCCTAAATTCAAAGTTGGTGATTGTGTTCGTATAAGTAAATACAAACATAATTTTGAGAAAGGTTACACTCCTAATTGGTCGACTGAGTTATTTAATGTAAAAAAGATTAATAAAACCTTACCAGTGACATATTACATAGAAGATCAACGAAAGCAGAACATATTAGGAGCTTTTTATGAGCAAGAACTTCAAAAGTCTAACTATCCTGACGTTTATTTGATAGAAAAAGTGTTGAAAAAGAAAGGAAATAAATTATTTGTCAAATGGTTAGGTTTAAGTAGTGCAGAAAACAGTTGGATTGACAAAGCGGCAATTATGTGTTAAGATATTATATAATCATTATTTTTTTAAATTCTTTCATTATACTTTAAGTAATGCAAGGTGGAGGACTAGTTAATAACATTATTAATAATCTACCATTTGAAGTTCATTTGCCTGGATACAATTATTGCGGACCAGGAACCAAACTTCACGAACGGTTAGCGCGAGGCGATCGAGGTGTAAATAAGCTAGACGAAGCTTGTATGCAACACGACATTGCGTACGCAAACTACACAGATTTATCAAATCGTCACAAAGCTGATTTACAACTACTTAACATGGCCAAACAAAGACTTAAATCAAAAGATGCAGGGAAAGGTGAAAAACTAAGCTCATGGCTAGTGAGCAAAGTCATGAAAGCTAAACTTAAGTCAGGATCCGGCGTCAAAACATTTAAAAGCTTAGTTTCAAAAATAAAATCAAAAGTTAAGAAACTCAGGCACAAAGATAATAAGTCTTTAATAAAAGCAGCTTACTTAGTTGCAAAAAAGTTATTGCCAAACATCCATCATCGAATTCGGGTACCACGAGTAATACCCGTACCAAAGACTGGAGGAGTTCTTCCTTTAATCCCAATTTTCGCTGGTTTATCAGCTTTAGGAGCTCTAGCTGGTGGTGCAGCTGGCATTGCGAAAACCGTTAATGATTACAAAGCAGGCAATCGAAATTTGCAAGAAACAGAACGACACAATAAAGCTATGGAAGCTTTAGTATTGGGCAAGGGTTTATACATTAAACCGTATAAAAATGGTAAAGGATTGTTTGTAACATCTCCAAAAAACTGAAAAATATGCTACCCAGCCGCCCTCTAACTAATGTAGACATCTTAAAATATTCAAGAAATATACCTCATTTTCGTGGGGTCTACATGAAGGATCGATTACCTAGGAAGCCGAAACAGATTGAATGTGCTATTGTTAACTTAGATGATTCTAAGAACGAAGGAACGCATTGGGTAGCCTATGTTAAAATATATGACTATTGTGAATATTTTGATAGCTATGGAAATTTAAAACCTCCATTGGAACTGTTGCAATATTTTAAGAACTGTAAAGTTTTTTACAACTATACTAGATATCAAAATTTTAACACAGTAAATTGTGGCCATTTATGTTTAAAATATTTGTGGACATTTTGGAATAAAACTATATAAAATATACACTTTTATTTTATTTCTATCATTTGCAAGATGTCCCTCACTTTGTCGATAACTGGGAACTCATCAACTTTATCTACGTACTATCCTAATACGTTGCAATTAAATGGAGAGTATGAGTGTGCTTTATTGCATTTTTCAACATATAACTCTATTCCAAACATTGACAAAGGTAATAACAAGTTCTATTATGGCTCCAACGATGTTATTGAAATACCGGAAGGTACTTATGAATTGCAGGATATAAGTGAGTATTTAAAATCTGAAATAAAAGATGCATCAATTAAACTACAGTGTAATAATAATACTTTAAAAGCTAGTATATACTGTTCAAAAGACGTTAATTTTGAGAAAGAAAACTCTTTCAGAGCACTGTTAGGGTTTAATAAGCAGGTCTTGAAAGCAAATAAATGGCATCTGTCACAGTCTCCAGTCAACATTTTACCTACAACCGTAGTCAGGATTGAATGTGATATTGTAAGCGGATCATATATAAACGGTGAACCAAGTCACATTATTCACGAATTTGCACTCAATGTACCACCTGGATACAGGATCATAGAAATCCCGAAGAACTCAATATACTTTCCAATTAATCAAAACAACATAAGCTGTATACATATCAGGCTATTAGATAAAAACAATCGATTAATCAATCTACGCGGTGAAGAAGTGCAGCTATATTTACATCTTAGAAGAAAAACATGATTGACTACAATAAAAATGTGTCTCAACAAATTAAGAATATCAGTTCTACTCGGACCACCTGTCAAATAAGACCACGCTCTAAGAAAAAAATTAAATTAACTGAAGACAATAAAGCGTTCCTTAGAGCGATCGGATTGGTAAAATGAATATCTTAGACGTTTTATCCGCTCCAACTTACGATAACACTATAGAAGGAATCGAATTTCATTCCTACAAGCCCTACGTAACAAGTTTCAACAGGAACGATGAAATCCGCATACCTATCAACCAACAAGACTTGTACGTACTACCATCAGCTAGCACGCTATATTTGGAAGGAACTGTTATCGTTAGTAAAAAAGACACGAAAGAAAAAGCTACTAGTGTTAATTTTACGAACAATGCGCTAATGTACTTATTCCAAGATATTAGATATGAGCTTAATGGAGTGGAGATTGATAAAATAAAAAATGCAGGTGTAACTACTACAATGAAATCACTAATATCAATGAATGAAAGTGAATCAAAAATATCTAATGCTTGGGGCTGGAATATTGATGGTATAAAAAATATCAATGGAGGAAGATTTTCAGCTTCTATACCACTATGTCATATTCTCGGATTTGCTGAAGATTTTAAAAAAGTCGTGATAAACTGTAGACATGAACTGATATTGTTACGAAGTAACACCAATGTGAACGCTGTAAAACTGAGCACTGGTGAAACGGTGGATGATGTTCAGATTAACAAAATTATATGGCGCGTACCGCATGTTAAAGTATCAGATAAAGAAAAAATTGGATTGTTAAAACTATTAGAAAAAGATCGACCACTTCAAATGATATACAGGAATTGGGACCTGTACGAATATCCAGCTTTACCTAAAACTACAAAACATACCTGGTCTATCAAAACTTCATCTCAAATAGAAAAACCAAGATACATCATACTTGGGTTACAAACAAATAGAAAGAACAATGCAAGTTCAGACATGTCTCAATTCGATCACTGTCATGTTCGTGACGTAAGAGTGTATCTCAATTCTACGTATTTCCCGTATGAAAACCTAAATGTAAATTTTGCTGACAACAGAATTGCTTTATTATACGAGCAGTACACCAGATTTCAACAGTCATATTACGGACGTCGTCCAGAGCCCATATTAAGCGAGAAACAGTTTAGAGACTTAGCACCGCTGTTTGTTATTGATTGCTCTAGACAAGCGGATAACTTAAAGACAGGTCCAGTTGTGGATGTGAGAGTTGAAATAGAGAGTAATTCGGAAATACCAGATCAAACTTCAGCCTACTGTCTGATTCTCAACGATTGTGTAATAGAATACAAACCATTAAGCAGCATCGTGAAGAAGCTATCATGAATCCGGATACCATCATCGTAGAAATCCAAGGATTTAAAGATTCTATAAATAATTTTATTGTGAAAGAAGTGGCTATCGTAAGTCAGGAGCATGCACAAACGTTCCTGGTTAAACCACCATATTCGTTCCATTACCTAACACAAGAAGAAAAAAAGCAAGTGAGATGGTTGGAAAAAAATAGGGGAATTTACTGGAGTGAGGGCTACATAGACTACAAGGAGTTTAAACGTGCAATAGTGCCATATTTAGAAAATAAAAAAATTATTACCAAGGGTTTGGAAAAGATAAAGTGGATTAAAGACTTATGTGCGAACTGTGAAGTAATTGATATAGGTGAGAAGGGATGTCCTAATTTTTCAGTCTTAAAAACTAAATATTGTAAAAATAAAACTGAATTTAATTGTGTGAATCATAAATTGAATTGTGCACTTAATAATGCTGTGTGTATTAAAAAATGGTATTTTGATAATAATATGTCTGTATTCAAATTATTTTGTTGTTGTTAAGTTATATTTAATAAAAATATCTAAGTAACTATTTATGGTTTTTTATTTGATCCAATTAATTTAATTATAAATTTTAAATTAGCTGTACCTATGATTAATTTGAAGTTAACGTACAATAATTGTACATGAATACTGTAATACTGTAAATAATAACAAACCTGTAAATCTAGTCTTATTTTACAGCTAATTTGAAATTTATTAATTTAAAATAAAACACAAAATTACATTAAAATATAGCATTTATTACTTCATATATTTATTTGCAATTTAACTAGAGCTAATATTCTATTTATTTTACCATCTTAACTTACAAAGCAAAACTTATTTTTATTTAATATTTATAATCAGTACATTCATCATTAATCACATTTAAAAAATACATTATTAATTTTATATTATATAAACAAAGTTCAAACTACATTACTTACTAATAACAATTGTCCCCACAAAGTTTTTTGGAAATTTTATTTATTAATGTTAGTGTCTCTTCCATAACATAGTCCACAGGTTCACTCACTATGTATTGCGCACTCATAACTACCGAGTCTTCATTATCACTTGCAGTTGTAGATTCTTGTTGCTCACTTATGTCCAAAACTTGTATTTGGATCAGTCGCAGACCTTTTCTCTTCTCATTATTTATAACGTATGACTGGCAAAGAGGCAGCTTCCGCTTTTGACAATCCCTTTTCGATCTTGGTTTCTTATTGGATAGTCTTTGTTGTTCAGGTAATTGTCGTTGCTCGGGTACATGCCAGCTCAAACTTGGAGTGGGGAAACCTTGACCGTATTGCGAAAAGATAAGGTCAGGGGAATCACACATTTTTGATGATCTGAAACAAACAAAATAACAGTTAATATAAGTAATGGGAATTAATATCAACCTAAGTATAATATAAAATGATTTAAAATAAACTACTTACTGTTTTCGATTCAATGATGAGAAACTGAGAAGTCCAACCAGTACGGTCAATATCAGCGAAATGAGACGGAGGACTAATATTATTATGTTTACGTAATGTAAATGTAACAGTACTCCAGAAAGCATTGCGCACGTTTTTATAACAAGTTTGAACTTGATTCTTATGTGCGCACGGCACAGTACGTCACTTGGGAGCACCTGATCGGTGTTAATTTACACAAACCAGTCAGCGCAATGCGCTTTGTCATCAAGAACGGAAATGAAACAGATTTATAAACATAAAATATTATTTATTTAAGTATATATTTATAGTAGGTACAAAGTACACTTAAAAGCTAACTAATTATCAGAGGTCGTATAGTTACACCTCTGCTCTAAATAGTACAAGGACACCAAGAATACACATTGTAGAATTGTTTACATAATAAAGTTAGGTTCAAAAGAAACTTCAAAACATACAACTATTCGTTCCATACGGGAATCGAATCATGACACGCAGCGCAGCAATCGATTGACTGCTTAACCATTACGTCAACAGTGCTGTCAACATGTCACATTACTAGACAATAAGTACATTTCACATTATTAAAAGAGTAACAAACTACATATTCATAATAGTAAGGTTTTAAAATAAAATACATGTTAAAAATGTAACTACTGTAATTACGTTTAAATCGTGGTAATGCATTACATAAATATAGTTGCGTTACCCCAGGCTAAAGTACAAACTTTATCAAACGATAGCAATCGTTTATCATCATTGCTTGAAAGTGCTATTTTATTTACGTCCTGAGTGAATATTTCATGTTTTATTGACCTAAACAATACATTTTTTTTGTGAATAACATTGCAATTGTATAAAACATTTTTATAATCTAACATATTTAAATTTTTGGTAATACATTTTTTTGTACCTTTTGCCTTTTTAATTGTTTTATTTAAAGTTTTAATACAATAAAGCTTTGAGCGCAGTCCCACGAATTCTTTGATAATATTGCCACCCATTTCATCCTTAAACAGTCCTGGAACCTTTTTATTCATAATTGGTAAGTTAAAGTCGTTGTTACAGTCATAATTGCTGGTATCGAAATATTTTAGAAAATGGAGCTTGAAATCTCTATAAACGTCATTAGTCTGTACATCATATACTAGGCTATCTGTGTCAGTATAACACAATTCAATCCGGTTACCATAAAAAGGTTTTATGATGGAATAATGAAAATCATACATGTGACTCTTAGATAATTCTAATACAGCAAACCCTATGTATATTGGTTTATTAAGAAGTACGCGCGAAGGTTTCATTTGAATTGCTACTAGATCATCAGAAAATACAGAGGCGCTATGAAAATATGGGCTGGCTATCAATTTTTCAGCACAAACAGTCTTTTTTGTTTTATTGTTCGAGTCACACCACTTGTTTACTAACTTAACGTCTATTCGATGTTCATTATTTTCCAGGGTTTTTCCAAAAATACTATTGTTCAATAATTTGAAAAAGTCTTGTTCAAACATAGACTCTGCTTTTTGACGTAACTGGGTGTTAATATCAATATATTGTTTTAAAAAACAACTTTGCTTAAATGTAATAGCGCGATGGACCCTTCTCAATATTAAACCGTGGTGTAAACACTTTTTTAAATGTATGTAATGAATAACATAGTGATATTTATCGTACAAATTAGGTATTAGCTTTTTATTCTTACCACCAGGTGGTAAACATTTTTCTGGACAAAAAGGAAAGTCATTGTGTTCCATGTGCAAATTCTCCGGATATATTAAATCAACTTCAAGAATGTAACCGTTTTCCGCAGTATCACTGATGCCTGCTAAGTTCAATTGTAAAAAATCAATTTCTTGTCTATTCATAAATCTAAAACCAGAATAGGGTAGGGATTGACACATGCTATAACCGTATAAATTATTACAATCTAAGTAAATGATAAATGAATCTGGACGGTTTGGATCGTATGTATCTAAATATTTATTATTGGCTTTGGCATGTCTTTTGGAACACATACAAACACCTCCCCGAATACCTTTTTGTATCATTCTAAAAATTTCAACATCACTAATCAATTCTAATTGAACACCTGTTTGTAAAAGCATTGCATCAAAAGATAGACTTGGTGCTGTAAGATAAAACGCGGGATCGAGCTTGTAATGTAGTTTACAAGTTTTTCGAAAATTTTCAAATACATCTGTTAACAAAAGAACATCTGTTTTAAGATATAAATCTATGTACATACCCATGTTTTGAATATTAAATACTGACCAAACAGACTGAGCGTGTTCATAGTCTTCATCGGTAATTGCTTCATTGGTTAAAGAGTTAAAAAAATGTTTTTTAGAGGGTAAACACGTATCCTCATAACGTTCCCATTGAGACATATAGTCATATGGATACACTCCTTTACGGGTGAGTAAGTTTAATTGTTTTTTATTGGGAAAATAAAATTTTAAATGTTTAAAGTCTTGTTTTTGTATTGTACTAACTAACTTTTCTAAGCTAGTTCCTAAAAACTTGAAAGAATCTACAAACCTAACCTGGATGCTTTCCCCGGTAGAAATGGGAATAAACTTAGTGAATGAAATATAGTTTTCTTTTGTTTTCGGTATCACTTTAATAGATCCAGGAGCTTCACCTAATTCTTTTATGAAAAGGTGGCAATCGTATCCGGATAAATTATGAAAAAATACTGGCAAAAATGTTGGCAGTTTGTATTGTATGTTACAGTAACTATGGGCTGCACCACGATATTTACCAGTCAAGTGACAATGATCGCGAACCCTATCACCCAACAAGAAGTGTTCACAAATATGACATGTCATCGCGTTTTCAAAGTCACGAGCATTATCATTTGAGTAAATCATAGGAGCATTATTTTTTAAAATATCGTAAATTTTTTGTGCATCTTTATAGATAGACTTCACAAAATTTGACACACAATCCGCACCGCGATAAGAAACGTAACGATTGTGGGTATCGTCTAGCGTACATGTGATATGATAAGCGAAAGCTACAGGCACATGTCGCTGTCGCGTTACAGTACTCGCCTTAGTGGGGTCAGGGTCACAAGATTCATAGCGTTCTAGCATTGTTTCAAAATCGGCGTATACAACAAATGGTACAATTTGCTTTCTATTATAATTTTTAAACTGAATGAAAGAACCCCTTGGAGGTAGTTCAGTGGCGACACCTCCACAACTATGCGAACTAAGGTCATCGCATGAATTAAAAAACATTAAACAAGCGTCACAAAAGTACAGTTTACTGTGGTGTTTTGTTATTTGATTTTTAACAAGTCGCGGCAAGTCTTTAATGAGACAGTAATGTGATAAATCATCTCTTTCTAAATAAAGTAAATGAATCACCTTTCCGTTTAAGGCTTTTGGTTTGTAAAGCGGTCCTATGACAGTATTATTTTTTAAACCATAAATGTAAATGCAAATTTCAGGGTTATTCACTTCGAACCGCGCAATATCTGAGAAATTCACTGGAAATGACATGTCCTTTACCTTTAAAACGTTACGAAAATCAGGGTAAGAAGATACCCTTTCAGGATGAATCTTAGCTGGATATAAAGCAGCAACAACAGACCATAAAAAACAATACTCGTCATTATTGCGGATATTAACACATGCTTTTTTCGATTTTATTGCAGGAGGTAATTCGATAAAGCCTGAACCGCGCAACGGTTGATATTTGTTAATATTGACTTCCAAATGAGAACTACTCAAGAACGTCCATCCACTGTCTCGGTCCTGAAATTCTTCTATCTTTTTTGTTAAAGTATTTTTTATCTGAGACATTAATGAATCAAATTCATAATTCTGATGCAGAGTAACGTTTTTTGTGGCAAATGATTTCATATCCTGAGAATCATTTTTAAACATTAAAAACAAAGCAAAATATTCGAAATTAACTTTTAGGCAAGCATGTTCTTTAAGAGATATGTCAATTAAAGTTTTAATTTTGTCCCAATTATTATTAAGAAATGTTTCTAGAGAACAATTCTCAGACGGATCGATAACTCTATAAGAAGCTATACGATTACGAAATGCAGAATGTATTATTTCAACACCTTCGCAAAAATGCGAAATAGTTTTGTTTTTATGATTATTACTACGTAGGTGACCTGTCCAGTGACTGCGCTCAACAGATGTGTTACAAACAGTACAGAAAGGCATTTTAAATTAAATTAGTTTTAAACTTACTATTAGATGTTGCAATATAATTTATTATTATTGCAATTATAATGTACGGTCGCAAAATACAATAACAAGGTACCTGGTGCCTATTCTATCAACTTAAATATTTAGTTAAAATGTATGTTATCGCTATAGAAGACGGGCTCCGAATCATTGAACATCTCATGTGTCCGTCTCATGAACACTTGAAGCCCGTCCCACTGCGGCGTGTCCCGGTCCAGCTGGACCTTAAGAGCGACCGAGGCTTTCTTCCACCGATGCTCTTTAGGGGTGGAGACAACCTCAGCCTTATTATACACCCTTACCTCCACATAAAAGTCCCCTTGGATGTCCGCCGTTCGCCGCACTTTGCCGTTGGCAACACGGCTCGTCAGGCTCGAACCGAAGTCGGTTGAGGTCGGTGATGATAATTTATTTATTTCCTCGAAACCAAAGAGGTCCGAGCCCGTAGTGTGTCTTTTACTGTAAACAATTTAACATATTCTTTATAATAATTTACACAACACATTACATAACATTAGTTTTTAATTAACGAATTGAGGGTGTATTATATAAGTACTTCTCTGTCAAACCCTACGAAGATAGAAAGCATGGTGTTATGTTATATAATAACAAATAATATTTAATGGAAATTGATTTCAACGCTCTCTGCGTTACAGTTTTAAATCTACTAACCAACGTTTAACTGTGTATATCATTTTAATTGACATAACATACACACCAAGGACCTTTAGGTACAGGCAGTAATACAAAATTACCTTGATTTAGATTCCGATGGCCTTGTCGCGGATGCTTTGCGCTTCGACACCTTCTTTTTAGGCTGCACCTCGGCTACAGCTGTCGGTTGGGACTGATATACATCGGAGTCAGACCTGCAATGGAACACATAATGATTAACTTTGGAACTAATAACTATGTCTTAATTAAGACTACCGATACACCAGCCGGCAGGCAGAAACCAGGTCCGTAGCTGGGTAGCGATTAAATGCAAATTCAATAAATTTAATAGTACTTACTTACATTTTATAAGTTGGAGGTTGCGGAAGTAACTGGTGTATAACACTGGAAGATACTGGAGCGAATGTTATATTGTGATCAAAATTGATTGGTTTTATTCATAAAAAATACCATTTCAGCAATATTTATTCCAAAAGAAAATTAAACCTTAATTGTATGGTCTTACAGTTGTATGGCTAATTTATGTTACTTACGTTCAATTAAATCGTAGTGATTGAATTCACACACAAGACAAAGATGAAGACAATACCTACATGACATCTTGATTACATTATAAAATTGTAATAAAGTAAGTATGTTTGTTTAATAAACCTTGATGTAAAACTTTACCTGACATCACACATGTGAAATAAAGAATTAAAAAAACATTTTTTCATAGATGCAAATAAAAACGAACTGAAAGAAAAAATCGTGGAAACATTTTTTGTGCAGACTAATCCATGAAACGAACTCGCGTCAAAAAGTTAGTTCATATGTTGCAGTAAAACTTGTCATTAGTCGGAATTTATGATTGATTTGAACCTCCGATCAACACGTATAAACCTGTTTATACTTGTCGCATAGGGAATCTCTCAAAATTTGACAATCGAACGTGAACCTTCCAGCTTTGTGGTAAAGTTGAAAATCTTTTGCAGAAATTTGACAGATTGCAATTACAATTACAATACATAATTATTTTATTAATAATGATTGATTTTATAACGCCTCGGTTGGCGTTCTATTGTTTGTATTTGAAATTAAAAAGACTGATTAGCAATGTAGGTATTATTTTATTTCATTAATTTAATCCTACTTTGCCACACATTCTCTTCTTCAGCATCCGATTCTGATTCCAGTTCCGATATCATCTACTTAACGACTTAAACGAACTTTCATAATCATTTCATGTAAAGGCTCAGTGGGTACTGTTATTATGATTCATCTTTCAAGTAATTCCTAGATTGATAGAAATAACAATTTATTATGAAACATTAAGTATAAAATAATAAGCAAAGTTATCAAAACTGGTTTAGGAACATCTTCTATTTAAATTAATTGCATTGATTAGGAACTCCCCTTTTTTTTTTTTTTTTTTTTTTTTTTTTTTACGTTGGGAAAATGCGTTGAATCGCATACCACCGGAGCCGAGAACGGGAGGTGACTCCGGATGGTTATGTGGGGCTCTCCCCGCCTGAAGGGCGAGGCCTACCCACTAAAAACCCAACGAATTCCGTCCGCGTCTTGGATGGAGCGCCGCAGGATCCCTAGGGACTTCAACTGCAGGCGCCCCGACGCAGGACCCACACCGTGGCGCGGGCCCCAGACCATACCGCTAGCGGACGAGGATCCCCCCAGACCCCCGCCCACGGTATTGGGGCATAGCCCCCAACCAAGGCCCCCGTCGCAAGAGGGAGGGCCGCGCGTGGCGCACGCGCATTCGGGCGATCCCCGAGGAGGGTGCCGTTCGCCGCCATGTCCTAACTTCCCCGTCCATCCCTGTGTTCCCCGTCTTTCGGGCCGTTCCCTGCGTCGCCCGCTGCCCGGGAGGAAGGCTGCGGGGAGCGAGTACTAGGCCGTACTAAACCGGGTACTGGGAGGAACAGACAGGTACTGGGCGGAACGACGGGTACTGGTGGCCCCACTCCCGTGCAAGGGGATCGTCGGCCGCAGCCGCAACCCACGGGCTTTCGCCCCGTCCTTACGGACCAACGCCCGCCCGTCACTGCCGTCATCCCGAATACGTCGGGGACGCCAGCCGGGCCCGCCCCGCCTAGCAGTTGCCCGGATTCTCCGGGACCCCTAGCCGAGGCCTCTCCTCCGCTGACTTTTAGCCGTCGGCGAGCTAGTCTCAGTGACATAGCCCGCCGCCGTTGCCCAGGACGCACCACGAGGAGGTAGTCAGCATAGCGCCCCGATTAGGAACTCCCCTAAAAAACAAATTTAATCAGAGACTGTAACATGCACAATTATCATCTTACATGCTGAGTAATTCTTGAATACATGGAAATAACTCATACATACAGGTGGTCGTATAATAAAGTTCGGATATCGCAAATTTACCTATAATGCAATTTTGCAGTCTTTGAGACTCTAAAGAATCATTTACACTATACATATTGATATTTTATTCAATTTTCTTATCATATTTATTTAGAGCAAGTAGTCAAATTTATTGATATAGATGTGTTTAATACTTCTTTGACTAAACTCAAGCGAATCTTAAATGATATGTTTTTAATTAAATTTATGTGTTATAGCTAGATAACAAAACATGTGTTTTTATATGTAAGTACTGTCTACGGGAAACATATTTACAACTGTTCATAATTTAATATTTATTTGTGGAAACTAGTTAATTTCTGTTTGTAACCGCTTTTTCATTTTTATATACATGAATCTAGCCGTAAGTTTACCTAAGATTAATAAAATAAAATACTGCGCCACGTGCGAGCACGGGATGGTGGCGGCGCACGAACCGTTTCGAAGGCGATTGTATGAGTGTGAAAGTATCTTAATAAAACGCAACGCAACAAGTAAGTAACAGCAGAGCAACCAGTAGGTAGTTGTTTGTTCACGTCTAAGGTAGTGTTAGTTGAATGAATTAATTAAATTAATATTTGGATGTCATTGGTGTCCAATCTGGGACCATAGAAAGAGAATGTGTGTGTGCCTTTGGGTGTACCTATTTCTTGCTCTGTGAAGAGACATGAGACAATCTGTCCCAAATGTTAGTTTAATGTTTACGGTATCCTAAAGTTCAGATGTCCTTGGTGCGCAATCTGGCGTCATAGAAATAGAATGTGCATGTGTCTGTAGGTGCATGCTATTTCTTGCTCTGTGAAGAGACATGAGACAATCTGTCCTGAATTTTAGGTTAGCGGTTCAAGCAGCAAGCACCCTTATTTGTTAACATGTAAGCTAGTGTCGACTGTATGAGTTAATTACATTAAAATTTGGATGTCCTTGGTGCGCAATCTGGCGTCATAGAAATAGAATGTGCATGTGTCTGTAGATGCATGCTATTTCTTGCTCTGTGAAGAGACATGAGACAATCTGTCCTGAATTTTAGTTTATTATGCTCGTATAGTTCCATTAGTAGAAGAAATATGTGCGATAAGTTATATGTGTTGTGTGATGTGTTGTTTTATATTATAAGAAGAAGGCGAGCGGAGTACAACAAGTAAGTAAATCAAGTTTTAAAACGGAAATATTGAACGGCTCCTACTCCATACGATATTATTGGGAATTTTACCACACCGAAAGTGACGAAGGCGAACGGAGTGAGACGTAGGAACGGCAGGTGGGGTAGAATGCCCAATAATATCCTACTTACGTTTTATCCCGAAATTCCCACGGTATCGGGAACTACGCGGGTGAAACCACGGGGCACAGTGAATATAATTTCAAATATCATGAAAATAATACTTAGTACTTATGACGAAATTTGATTCATGGTAAATATTTTCAGAGTATTTTTAATCCGATCAGTCCTTTGACTGTGATCAGTCAGTCAGTCAGCATCGGTTGGCTATCAAATCAAGTAATATAAGTATCTGTATATAGGATAGGTATATAATTATAGAGATGCCAATAATACTTAACTCCTTATAAATAAAAGCCTATTTCCTTTTATAGCTTGAAATAGCACTAAACCTGTAATCATATTCTCATAAAGCGGTTCGTCTCCATATAAAAGTTACATCCAAACATTGTTACCGTGTTTATTTTATAGCTAAACTAGCAACGCCCGCGGTTTCACCCACGTTATTCCCGTTTCCGTGGGAATACTGGGATACAATTATGCTAAAAGCCTTCCCACTGAATCACTCTATCTATTAAAAGAAACCGCTTCAAAATCTGTTGCGTAGTTTTAAAGATTTAAGCATAGGGACAGACATACAGCGGCTTTGTTTATACTATCCTAATCCTAACTTCCTAACTAATATTATAAATGCGAAAGTAACTCTGTCTGTCTGTCTGTATGTTACCTTTTCACGGCTAAACTACTGAACCGATTGACTTGAAATTTGGAACAAGGGTAGCTTATGATCCGGGGAAGAACATATATATTTTATCCCACTGGAACGGAAACTACGCGGATGAAACCGTGGGGCACAGCTAGTCTATTATAAAAGAAACTGCATCAAAACCCGTTGCGTAGTTTTAAAGATTTAAGAATACATAAGGACAGACAAACAGCGACTTTGTTAGTAATAAATGTGCCATAATAAATTTTGTGAATTTATTATTACGTAATATAAAACGTAACTGATTTAAAACTGTTTGTTGACTGTGGTGTAAATCATTGTTTTAATTAAACCCTAGTTCATTAACGGTGCTGGAAAATGGCGTAGGATCAACGTGTTATGGGAAACTAATCTTTATTGCTTTGTTTTTGTGGCTAATTTTATGGTTTTGTTCTTTTATTTTCCTTGGTGTTATACAGATATTTCTTCAGATTTCACCCGCGTGGTTCCCATTCCCGTAGGAATATGGGGATAAAATTAGGCTAAAAACCTTCCTAACTACGAACTACGCGGGTAAAACCGCGGGTCGCCGCTAGTTCCTTTATAAAATCCTTAAACCTTTTACGCTTATTATTACATTTAATATTGTAGATTTTATTATATTTAACCGTAACTGGTCCAGTCATTGTACCATTAACCAAATCCGCAGTAATCCAACGCCGTAATACAACCACTTACAATTATTACGTCAACAATAAATCAATCCTACTGAAAACCAGTTTAATATTGCAATTTAGAAACGGTAAAACAAAAAGATTTACACTTTAATATAAGTATGTATATTTGATGGGTCCATATTGGCTCACCTAAAGTTCTTTACCCGAAAATGTTTTTCCTAACTATTTGTAGACCGAATGATCATTCTTCCTAAAATTTTTCATCCTAAAGTTTTAATTCATACTATTTGTAGTGCTACCGACGATGCTCATAACACTCATTTTTCCGAAAATTTTAATTCATAACATCTTTAATGTAAATATATTTAAACTCCTACTGTTTTTTATCATGCAACGCTTTTATCCCTAAACATACTTACCATAATATTTTCACTCATGCTCAGAAAGAAACATTTACCAAGTGTAATAAAAAATATATGTGGGTAGAAGATGATATTTATAGTTTTAATGATTATTATACGACTCGTTTACGGTTATGCTTATGGCCTGGGAGTTTACCATAACCATAACTAAAGGACCAATTCGGTCACAGTTCTAACATAACCTAAACCAATAATTAGGAATAGGACCGATTCGTTACTGGAACTTGACTGAATGATTGGAGCAGGACTCTGGTTTTGCTCGCTCGGCTCGTGCGTTATATGTTATACCTACATGTTATGTAAAAACAAAGTTACGAAAAATTTATGTATATAATATTGATTATAATAAATAAAAATAAATCTAAACAAAAAAGATATGACTTTGAATAATAGTATGAACGATGGTTATGTTGAGAAAATATAGGAAAACAAATGTTTCGGAATTAAAACATTAGTGACAAAGATTTTAGGAGTTGCGATTGTTAGGATAAAAAATGTTAGGAAGAAAATTTTCGGATTTCCAATTATCGGAGTTGAAATTTTAGGTGAACTTTGGCGCACCCATATTTGATTTATTAGATACTATTGTATCTATATCTACTTTAGTTAATACTAACGAAGCCCCGCGGTTTAACCCGCGTAGTTCCCGTTCCCGTAGGAATGTGGGGATAAAATTATGCTAAAAACCTTCCCACTGAATCACTCTATCTATTAAAATAAACCGCATCAAAATCCGTTGCGTAGTTTTAAAGATCTAAGCATACATAGGGACAGAGAAAGTGACTTTGTTTTATACTATGTATAGTGATGAAGTGATGTGGTATTATTATTTGGATGACTGGGTTTAATATGACTTTGTTGAGTACGTCCTTAATTAGAATCCCACGTAACAATAAAATCTTGCTGCGTTTTTACGTTTCGTAAAAACAGGGTACAACATAGCCTATATTACTGATTGGTTATACAGCTTTCTTAACGTTATTTTTAGTAAAAACAATATAAAAAATCTTAATATAGGTTAGGTAGAAAAATGCGTTCGACTTTAATCAAATTTTTGGGATTAATCATAAACACGTCCCACAGAACTCATCCCACGTAGGTTCAGTATATTTATTAGTACAGTAAATACGTACTTAAAACTCATCCCACGAAAGTTATGGGCCCAACCTACGTGTAATTAGTATCTACTTTTACTTACTCATCCTAGTTCTCTTTTGGTTCTAAAATGCAGTAAATTCGTTGTAATTTTATTACTTTTATATGGATAAATTATTAACTCGGTAACTTACTTTACTTATGCAGCTAAATAGTGTTCATTTTATGACTTTTCTGCAGTAAAATCGTTTTTCGAATATGTATATCTCTTTGACTTTAGAACAGCCTTAAAAAGGTTTTAATTTATTTTAATGTGTTATATTTTTAATGCTGGCCGTACGTAATTTCTACACCGTTCAAGGCCTCCTCTTATTACACCTTATTATAAATACTGAACTAACTTTAATCTTCTTATGTCGTAATATATTTATTATTTATGCAAATTATTGCAAGTTGCAAGCACCTAGCGGCAGTGAACAAGTAACATAAAATATTTCAAAAATGTATGTCGGTTCATTTACATAAGTCTATACCGAGTCTGTACTTCGCATATTCATGTGATACAAACTAGATATAATCTTGCTAAACGCCTTTACATCAAATGGTACAACTGGGTTTATTAATTCGTCTTTATAGTTATGTATTTAAGATTAAATTTTGCGTGTAAGTAATGTCCTTCCGTCTCCTATGAGTAATTGTGATTCAAATCTTGATGTGTAGGAGTCTGCGTCGCGAATTCTCAATTGAATTTTCAATGTGCACTGAGCTTTACAAACGTTTAACAATAAATATTGTTAGAATTATCAGCTTACTGTTTGAGCTTGAGGTATAAATTGTAATGTTATTTATGGATCCAGTTTGGAGACAGTTAATGAGTTAGGGAAACGATCTGACCAGTTACGTAACACTTTTGTACTTTAGAGACAACTGTAAAGTTGAACTTTCTGATGTACCCTTTAGTCGGAGAATGAAAACTAGACTTTTGTTGGAAACAAAGAAGCCTATAAGCCAGGTTAAGAAAAGTAATAATCATTCACTACATCATCTCATTATAGTAACTGACCCCTAACTAAGTTCGAAACTTGTATCTAGGCCTCTAGGGTATCAGAAACTACGCACACACTCATTCTCACACACACCCAGACCGACAACGCGGATGGAACCGCGGGCAAAGCTTTTGCAAAGAATGTGTTTTAATATGTATGTACTTTGTTTCCCATCATTATAAAACTTTGGAATAATATTGAAAATTCGGTAGAAGCATAATACCTATGTATAACCCAAATAGGAAATAGGATACTATCCCAAAATAACATGAATAATAATGTAATATTAGACGAATTTCAATCTAATCTATGTAGTTCATTGACCTCCCCCATTAACACCAGCTCTGCTCCATGTCTCAACTCAGTCAATATTTGAGGAGTCTGTTTGTATTTCCAAACTTTCTTACGTCAATATCCCGCACAAAAGTAACCCTAAAACAACCGTAACTAAGGTTCAAATTTGAACAAACATTTTGGGACGTGTGTTTGAATAAGCTTGGAGGAAAGTAGCGGTGGTTCTCAATTGTTTTAATTTGTTTGAACATTACAAAAATATGAATTTATGGAGTGAATCAGGAAATTGGGAGAGTAAATATTAGAAAAAGGGAATAACTTCGAACCAGAACAAGGATCTCCCCTCTTTCAATTCCTTGCTTCCCGCGGCTAACTTTCCGTGTTCTGAGCATATTCTCAATTAATAAAATTCGCTATAGATGCCAAAGGAAGCTGTATTTGTCACCTAATACAAGTTATTTTTAATTCTGACCCCGTAAAAATATGTGTACAATGCATATAAAAATAGTTATTTATGGTACAAGCGAGGTAAGTTGGTGATTACTTCCGAGGCGCTATTGAGGCCCGAGCCGTCAGGCGAGGGTCAGAAGATAGCCGAGGATAGTGATCATCAATATACGCGTGTACCATACAACGTTTTTCAACACATTTGCGAAGAAATTATCATTTTTCGCTAATTAATAAACAGTTTTTCTATTCGCGCGCATCCAACACAACAATGGTGATCAGCCAAAGACTAAAAGAATATACTTATTAAAAAAAAATCGAATGAATGAATGAATGGAATCGACCATAGACCTACCAAATGTAAGGAAACATAGTTGAAGTTTGTTTTTAAAACGTATGGACACGATTTTATTTGGTATCGAAACTTTTTTAAATCTAAACAATTTAAAAAAAAAACTATAACTCACTAGTGAATCAAGCGTGTCATTATTCAACTGGTTTTGCACAAATAAGAGCCCCTTTATGAGCAAGTGTGTTGAAAAGTATTTTTCTTTGCATTCCAGATCATGTTCCTTCTAAATCTGTTATTTTACATGATTAACGAAACAAATGTTAATAATTATAATATTAGTAAGAATACTTAACAGTAATACATTACGTATAACAAGATAATATTAAAATCAAATTACAACTTAATCACACTTTAAAACCCATTCAATTCGTAGATTAACTCGACTGATAAAGAAACGGAAAATTCTAAGTAACAATTAAAGTAAGTATTAACTTAATTCAAACTTTTATTAAACGCTGCCATAAACCAACCAGTTTACTTCGACATAGTCTATGTACACATTTACAGACGAAACATTTATGTTCTACTAGCAGCGCCCCGCGGTTTCGCCCGCGTAGTTCCCGATCCCGTGGGAATTTCGGGATAAAACATAGTCTATGTCTGTTCCCAGACCACAAGCTACCTCTGTACCAAATTTCAAGTTAATCGGTTTGGTAGTTTAGCCGTGAAAAGGTAACAAACAGACGGAGTTACTTTCGCATTTATAATAGAAAGTAACGATCTGTGTATTTTTATGTTAATAGTAATTTATTTTCTAGTAATTTTGACCGCGGTATAATTTATTCTGTAGGAAATTCTTATTAAACTTTTATGATTTAAGTTATTTTTACTCCTTTTTTATACTTATTTATAAAATAATAACTAAATGATTTTGATTTGATTAAATTAATATTCAATTACAAGAAAAAAGCCCTACCGCCAGAAATAAAATTCACATAACATCGCGTTCGTGTCATAGTGATTCAACGGGTTCTTCAATTGGCTACGAAGTCGCTATTCGTAATAATCGGAATACTTTATGGTAAGTCTTGTACCATTGAGTATTCCGATTTCTATGTCGCTATTATTACTTACATTACTCGAGGTTTATAAAATGAAGCGAGTTACTGTCTGTACTATTTTACGTATTCTATAATTAAGTAAACCTTTACTTAAAAGGATTTTTAATTCCTAACCATTAGTTAGTAAAACGATGGTAATACGTTCTCGTTAATTAACGCTCAGTTTATCCTAGGTTTTATAACGTTGTAACTTTTAATTGTAATTAGGGAAATGGATTAGCGAATAATAAATTAAAGATGGGGATTATTTAGCTGTTTTTTCCTTTTTTTTAAGCAGATTTATTATGTTAAATAACTCCTAATATAAAGCTAAAAAGTTTGTTTGGTTGAATGCGTTAATCTAAAGAACAATTGTCCCAATTGCAAAATTTTAGTGTTGTTTTATTATTAACATGCATCAAAAAACATCAACGAATATTCATAAAAATACACTCAAAATAAACCACAGTTTTTATAAATCTAGTAATAAAAAATGTAACATCATTTGGTTGCTAACTAATTGTTGGCCAGAACCAAAAATAAACACGATTCGCAAACAAACAGTTAAATATTTGTGTGAATAAAAAAGAATTCTTGTTACGTTCATTCTAAAGTTCCGCGGCCGGAGTATTGTTCACTGAAATTGTTAAAGTCTTTTTAACTTTAAAAAACGCTTCTATTTTGTAGCTATTTTCGTTCTTTTATCGTATTGCAATGAGCTATACGAAATTGAAAAAGGAACATGAACATGAAATTAGATGATGCTATGTGTCTTTGTTACTGATATCATCTCATCTCATCAGAAATGAATATCGATAATTTATTATCAGTATGAAAGTTTGTCAAACTGTTACTTTAAACACTATTCATTATTAAATGAAATCATGTACTTCATTATTTCGTATCCCGACCCGATTTATTGTTAGAATAAGTAAATACTAAGAAAATCATTTTCTAAGATCTAATTCATTGTGTAACACTAAAGTTCTACCTCTAAATAAGAGATTAAGCAAAACTCAGTTCATATTTCGTCTACAAAGTTATTCATTGTGAGATTGTATCAACTTATTTTTCCAAAATTATTTCGTTCAATATAAAGAGTATAAATATAAATGATTATTCGTCTTATAAAACTTCCAAGTTGATTCTTAGTACGACCTCCAAACGTACTAAACGCCTCGAGGGACTTTTCTAACTCATAACTCTTTTCTACCTATTATTGCTGGAGCCTAACCGACAATTGTTATCAAACTTCCCAAGTTATACCAAGTTTATTAATAAACATGTTTTGTATGTTATGTTTGTGATGTATATTGGCAAATTCAGTCAGACTAAAACCACAGTATTAAGACGAAACTAAGTTTTACAAGATTACAAATCAAGGTCTAGATGCCCTTGGCCATTGACGAGTCAGTTGAACTGATCAGTCCAGGCTTAAAACTATGGCATCACTTCAAAAGTTTTAGGCCAACTAGATTTCCCCACTGGAATCGGGAATCACTCCGGTGATTGACGATCAGTTTTGGATGGACGCCAGTTCAACTGATCAGTTAAACGGGCCACCTTAAACCACCGCTCATGAGTTGCCTCAGTGTAAACGACGCATCTATGGTTTGTTATAAATTATTTGTTATCTTAATATCTTCAGACAATAAATGCCTTTGACCGATTAAATTTTAGATTGTAACTATAACACAATATTAATTATAATCAACAATGGTTCCTTAACCTCTTACCTTTTGATTTGTGTAACATCCGCTTATTATGATATTCACAATAGATCTTCAAACAATTTCGTACGTTATTGACAATCGCCATATTTCTATAATTGGAACGGATATCAATTAACCTTTTGAATTCAATTAATTTTAGGTTAGTTTTAACCCGCCGCGCCGTATAGACAAGGGATATTTGAATCTGACCCATTGTCAAAATTTGAAACAATTAATGCTGTTTAAAATGTCATTTTTAAAAGACTAACAGTCCAAAATCCGACTCCGGCATTACCGGGTCAGATAAAGAGTAATCAAAACTTACCCCATACATTTTGCGACTATATCTTTATATGTTTTTGTCTGTGGCATGTTAGCTGTCAAGCGACTAGATAAATTTTATTTTTAATTAACGTCATCTTAGAAAAAAACAAATGCAGTTGTTTTTGTTTAAAAGGTGACGTGATCAACAATGTTCTTAACTTAAAATTCAAGTATAACTTGTATCGGGTGTTAAAGGTGGGTTAAGCAAGGCTAGCACCAATTTAAACCTTATTATAATACTAATAGACTTCATGTTATCCTTGTACCAAAATCATTTTCCCAAAACATTTCACTTAGGACTAAGGGACGTGTATGTGTGATAAGAGCAAAGGATTGTTGACCCTTGTCTAAAGTCACCGATAACGTCACACTGCGAACTAACGATTAAAACGTCACTGTCAATGTCACTTTGTGTTTTGACAGTTTTAAAATGGTTTAATCACAGATTCGGATTAAAATTTAATCCTTTTGGAAGTTTAATGTTTTATACTCTACTAGCAACCCGATATGGGTTTGCACAATTATGTTGGTTGATTGTATGGCATCGCTTGCACTTAAAAATAAACCAGGGACCTCCGACTGGACAAATATGTGCTAACGTGACAAAAATTTGCTGGCATAAAAAAGGAACGTTCTTGATGAAAATATTTTACAAAGTAAAGAAATAATTTGTTTTTTTCTTTCTCTACACTTCCTACTAAACTGACTATAAAAATCGGTCTTCAAATCTACCCCATCAATCCTAGCTCAATCCAATCTTATTCCTTCAACCACTGCCTAATCCGTCACATTACAGCTATCTACAAAACAAAAGGTCACTCAATCTTAAGTAACAAACATTGTATATTACAATTATCTAGCAAAAAAAGCTTGTACAAAATGATATCATGCATGATATCATAAGGAAAATGCGAATATCACATCTTAAGTGTGTGTACCTATTACGTAAGCAAAGCTGCTAAGGTTGCCAGTGACGTAATAAGGGGATGGGAATGGAGCTTATAAATAATTAGACGATGGGACAAAATTGTATATAGAGATCGAATTTATATATTCCTTTTTAATTGCGTATTACGTAAAATGATGACAATAACAGTTCTCAAATATTAATAGGTAAGTATATCTTTTTGTGAAGATTTTCAACTTTTTACAATAATTTGTATAGACGTCTTAAATTAGTCTACGTGATCACGAATTCTGCATCAGAAATGTAAAACTAAAAGCAAAAATTAGTCCCAAATTCTAATTATACTCGTAATGTGTTGTGTTCGCGTAAATTGAAGAAATCATTACGTATCAGACTGTAAGAATCCATAGCAAGGTGTCTTCCCTCATTGATGATATTAATACATCAAGTATTTTTAAATCAAAATGGTATCTCCTTTGCATTATATGATTGTGATTCATGTGCGAACCGAATTATTTCAGTACACGTGTATGTCTTGTTATTAAATTACTTACTTCCTTTAACATAACGTTGTTGGAATTGCCGTTTTTGTCAACTTGTAATGACAATTGCTTTCGAACACAATACACATTGAAATTAAATGACAAAAAGGATGCAGTAAGAAAAGTAATGCACGTTTACAATTTTCCAAATGTGGTTTCAGATTATCAACACGCGTGAAGCGTGGTGATGACTTTTCTTTTTTATTGTATTAATATTTTTTCTTCTATTCTATCTTCATTAAGACAGAAGACCCCTGCAGTGAGAGTCTTTAATTTTTAAACTAAATATAAAATCTGGTTTTGAGATACAATTATCCTTAAAAACATCAAAACCGAAACACACCATCATTTTTCCAAACAAATTCAAGATGAACACTTCATACATATTTCTCCATTCATTAACTAAATATATTTTCGAATAGAACGAAGTTATTCGCATTAAAGTTAACGATCTAGTTACCATTTGTTCAAATGTTCTTGTACAGAGTACAGGACATTCATTGTTAACCATATTTTATGTTCAAGTAACTGTTTGCTTGTGTTTTATGTACCATAGATACTTGGAGATAGGTGATAAACGAGACGTGGTTGGGGCACGTTTTTGAATTTGTTGTGCATGTTTGTTTCGATTCAGTTGAGTGGCACTAGCTTAGACACTAGCCAAGTTGGAAGTCTTAAGTTTGATTCCTGTCGTATGGATTCGTATTTGGGTTGTGTGAGGTCACGCTTGAGGGCTGTGATAATTAAGTTTATTCGTCTTCTTTGTACAATAGTGTCACCTATGTCTCACTGATGATATTGATCAAGGGAGGAGGAGGGCTTGTGGTGTTTGTCATGCCATTTACTAAAGCTTTTTTGAGACTGTAGTACATTATTATTTAAAGTAAAATAAGTAACGAATTTCATGCTAAAACACATACTTATTGAAGAAATCAAAAAGAATTTCACATTAACAAGATTTATCCAAACCTACGTAAAATATTCTCGTGTAAGCTCTTTGAAGATAAGTGCTTCGAGGGTCAAACTTAATACATTACTTAAATTTATTCGTCCTTTTAAGTGTAATCTGTATCGCATTATCCAACTTGAGTTAGCTAAAAGCAAACATTTGTCCCAAACAATGGCTTTAACCTATCGGACGTTTAAAATCTATGTAGGAGAAGATTGATTCTAAGTTCCACGACCGCGGGCACAGATTAGGGCACAGTCAGTGTGGGGAAACAGAGCATCCCATCACGACGTTGACCTGCCCCCTGTTGCCCCTGCGACAAGAGATATTACCTGCCCGGACGTATTAAGGACAGGGGCAGTAAAACGGACATAAAACCTTCAATATTACACCTGTGCGTAATGCGCTTTTCTTAAATTAATAGTAAATATGAAATGTGGTCTTATAATATTTAAGTTGGATTAAATTATGTACCTTTCTAAGAATTTAAAACAATACCTTCCCGAGACTTGTTAATATTCAGCTTGTAAGGAATCAATCCAAAATCAATATGTTTTTTCGTCTATTTTGTCTGACCTACCAAAAACGTATTATCCTTACTAATCCTTACTATAAATGCGAAAGTCCTCTGTCTGTCTATCTGTCTGTCTGTTACCTTTTCACGTCTAAAGTACTGAACCGATTGACTTGAAATTTGGTACAAGGGTAGCTTATGGTCGGGGAACGGACAAAGGCTATGTTTTATCCCGAAATTAACACGGGATCGGGAACTGCGGGGCACTGCTATATATGTAGTAAGATATATAGATGGGTCATGCACCAACATCGCAGCTCTCTGAAACAGCATAAATAGTAGACAATTTAAGTACGAGATAATTATTTTTAAATCTTATTGCTTTCATTTTGAATAAGGTATTTATCTTATTAACACAATTTTAAGGTCAGTTTAATCCATTAAAATATAAACAAGTTAGCTACTCGAAAAATTGCTCAAGTGATTAATTGAAAACTTGAAGTCACTACTTGGATTTAATGAGTTTTTGTATGTATTATAGACGTATAAATATGTGGAAAACACGTATGTAATGGATGATCAAGATACTTATAGTTCAAAGCAAGATTGGGTTGGTAAATCTTGCAAAAGTCACTTGGCATTTTAGCAATATTTTTTTTTACTCGCAAATGTCAACAAGTGACTCCATAAATGGATAATGTAGCTCATAAATTGTAATTTAAAATATAATTATCTGACTGCTTTATTTTATTATTTTACGAGTTAAAAAAATAAAGTCTTTATTGGATAAAATATTGGGCAATAGATTTGTTGTTTGTTTTTAAAACTTTTCAACAATATCAACTGTCTTAACCATTATATTGGCATTTCCAAGCAATTAATAAGGAAATTAAGATTTGATGTCAATCATCAAATTTTCATCTCCTTGTAATCCCTTTTAAAAAATGTACATACCTATCTATGCAACCATAACTTCTAAGGAACTGCTTTGTTACATGTATGCTTATTATTTTTGATTTGGTATACCAGGGCTTTCCAAAGTTGAGTAAGTGGGAGGGATTTCTTTTTGGTAATGTTAAAATTTTATGTTGCCTTTTATTGAAATAAAAAGCTATGGAAACTTAAACTCGGCCAATTTTGGCAAACCCTGGTTTAGACTGTGCATTGTTCATCTGTGGCTTAAGATAAATTAACTATACTGGTAACTTCTCCAATATGTAACTAATCATTATCTTTCTATTACATGTACTCAATCGCTGATTTATCTACTTAGGTAAGTTATTTTTCACTTTATAATAAGTTTAAAAAACCCCTTCAAGGGAAGTAAGTTCGAGCAGTGACGGATTAAGACTTCATGATGCCATAAGCAATCCAAGCCTTCGGGCCCCCATAGCGGCTGTAGCTAGAGTGGAATTTGAAAAAAAAAGGTCAGCTTACATTGAGCTCTCTATGTTCAACAAGGTAGGGCATTTGTCATTTCAAGCATAGCTTCGGCCCTGGGGGGGGGCTATACTGTTCTGATGCCCCCCCCCCCCCAGACGTGCCCTAGGCAATTGCTTAATTTGATTAAGGGTTAATTCGGGACTGAGTACGAATATGAAAGACACCCAAAAGGAAGAAAGTAAGTATGGGAAATACCCGAAAGGTCTGCTATTTGGATTGCGTTTGTTACAATAACGTTTTCGTAAGTTATTATATAACGTTATAACGGTTATTTATCAAGTCATGAGTTACAATAATTGAGCCATTATGGGGTACGCATACAAAAAACCTTCGGCACTTTATTACACAATTTAAACTTGGAACATTAATAATATTGACATAATTGCTTTGTTGACAAGTTATGAACAAACTAATCTGTTTTGATATGTTAATCTTTATAAAGTTCTGTGTTATGATATTATTATCACATAGTAAGTATATTTATTTATGAGATTAATAGTTTTTTTTATTAAATTTTGGATTAAATGTTTTATAAATGTGGGTAGAACAGCTTTATTCTTGACATATGTTTACTGTCAGAAACGTCAAAATATCAATTAAATTGACATTGACACCTGATTGTCAATAAATTTGTTTTATAAGCACTTTTGTTTTTGCCATAAATTATTATCTTTTGAAATAAATATATTCTAATTACAAAACGAAAAAGCACTTATTTTCCCTCATTAATATTTATTTATGTCCATTTATTTATCAATATCAACTTTATTTAAGACTTAACCCGTCTTACCATAAATCGATGTTTAAACACTCTCTAGACCACTCTTCAGTCAAACACGATTTTGGCATGTTAGACCGTGTTTGAATTTTTCTTACCACAAATCGTTGTCTTGCTCTTGTCTTGAGAAAAATGGTTTTACTCATAGAATAAGGATCACGATACTGTTTCTCTCTGGTTTTAATAAAATACGTATGGCAATACATAAACGCGTTACGTTATATGCAGGACAAGTTGAGTACAACATAAACAAATGTATCTCAAAAGTTGATAATAATTATTGAATTAAGTTATTAATTGATATAATTTATTTTTAAAAGTATTATTGTCTATAAATATAATTGTTGATTGAAGAAACAGTGAACTAATTACTTGATATTTTCATTCTCAAAGATCGTTTAATCCGTAAAGGAACGTTTTTTGAATTGACTGTTGATCGACGTTGTCTGACTGACTTATGTCATGTGTGACTATTTATTCAATCGACGTTGTGTTTAATTTTATATTTTCGTACAATTTTAAATAGTTAAAACTTGCAGAGTAGCAATTAATGGATTTGTACCGTTGCGTTGCGTTTGTACCGAAAACATGAGCAGTCGTGTCGTGCCGCAACAACTGCCTCAATGTTTGGCAGAATTATCATTTTGTCACTACTATCAACAAAGGCGAGTTACGTGAGCTACCCAACAAGCCTCATCTGGTGCGTACTATTGAGGTTAAGAGCGTAGCTGCACCGAAGAAACAGCGAACAGCAGTCAGTGCAGCAGAGAAAGGCGACGTGGATGGCTTCACCCTGGTGGAGAGGAAACGTCGACCGTATCCGTCCCGTAACCGACGTGGTACCGCCCCTGCTACAGCAACAGAGGTCACCTTACGTGTTGTGGAGCCTACCTGCACCGTATCGTTTACTTCAAGTACCTACGAAGTACACGGACATGTTCCTCATATATTTGAATGATTTTATATGTGCGCGTGGTTTGAGAGGCCTTACCTTACCGTAACACAGTTTGTAACTAGCACGGGAGGTAGGGTCTCGAGAGGGGTCTCTCTTAGAATATAATGTACTTATTGTCTAATTAAATAAATTGAATTCAATGACACAATGCAGTTCTTTCATTAGAATATAATTACATTAATACGTTTCGAATAGTTTTTTTTACATCTTTTCATATTCTCGCCGTTTTGGAGTTTGTGCACTAGCGCCATCAAGCGGCACCTTGTAGTAACAATATAGCAAAGAGGTTGAATAACAAACTAAAGAGGTCATAATATCATAATCGATATAAAATCACGTTGACGTTTCAAATCAGCTGATACAAATTCAGGCGGCCATTTTAGAAATAGCTTTAAACAAGGGCATCAGAGTTTTTAGGTAGACTGTCATTTCAAACACTGCCTAAACCAATTTTAGAGGTAGACATCGATTTGTGGTACAATTTTTTGTAAAAATCATTTTAAACTATGTTTCAAATTTAGACTTCGTTTTGTGGTAAGACCGAACAAGTCTATTACTTATTTGAGTAACATAAATATCTAAACAAGTGCCCTATATTTAAAACTAGCTGTGCCCCGTGGTTTCACCCGCGTAGTTCCCGATTTCGGGATAAAACGTAGCCTATGTTCTTTCCCGGACCATAAGCTACCCCTGTACCAAATTTCAAGTCAATCGGTTCAGTAGTTTAGCCGTGAAAAGGTAACAGACAGACATACAGAATTACTTTCGCATTTATAATATTAGTTAGGATATATCAAATTGACTTTAAATAAGATTAAGGGACTAGACACACCATACAAAATCGTTGTTTTGTATGGACAAACGCTGAATAGAGCTGAATAATTGTGTTGTGTCCCTAAATAGGAAAGGTCAATAAAGAAAATGGGACCTAATGTTATAAAAGTGAAGAGTGTGTGTGTTAACGCGTTTATCTCAGAAATTACTGGCTCTATTAAAGTCAAAGTCAAAAATCATTTATTCAGTTAAGGCCTCAATGAGGCACTTATGAACGTCGAAATTGATTCTACCACCGATTCGGAAATTACATCAACCGAGAAGAATCGGCAGCATTTTAAAATAAAAAACTATATTCGGATGGTCTATTTATCGATGAAGGTTGTAGGCTGTATACCTTCATGGTATAACCAATAGGAGCGCACCTAAGGCGAGTTAAAACGCAGGGCGAAGCTAGCTCTATATAAAGTGTTGTACAGCAATGGTGCGACCCGATTGTCTCTGAATTCTCTGACCCAAATCATTGATTAGAAAGTTAAACGACTAATCAAGTATTTAAATCAGCGCGTAACCAAATCTTATTGAATTACTCAAACAAATAATTAGTTAAACGAATTATGTATCCTTAATTTGATAATTTGTTTAAAATGAGTCATCAATTTGAAACATTGTGTTTGCTATTGTTAATTGTTGTTTATTTGTCTTTGGTGTTACCCTTTGTATCTGTTACATCAATTATAACATAGACAAACATATTATTGTTCTATACATAATGGTTTTTCAAAGTCATAATTTAATTTATGAAAAGAACTTTATTAATCCAAAGTTTCTCCAAAGGATTCCCCCGTCAGAAAATTGACAATATTTTTTTTATAAGTATTATAAAATCGTCAGAATCGTCCGAAAATTAACAATATTTTTGTTTATATTAAGTATATGTAAATTCTAGTAACCGTATCCTATTATTATGGTATTACAAACATTTAAAAATATAATGGCAACACTTTAGTGCTTTAAAAACAATTTCCCTAAGGCACTATTTCACAAATTACACTGGTGTATGACGAGCGAAGATCAACGCCTGGTTACATGCAATAATTACACATATTTATCTCTATTTATTTATATTTTAAATCACTTTAACCTTCAACACACCAATTTTTGCTCGTTAAAATGATAGATGGGAACAAGGAAGTGACTTTTTAAAACATATAATTTTGTCTATGACATAATAATAGAAAACAATGAACTGATGTAACATTCATTTTATATTTTCGAGATATTATCGAAAGTGTGCGAAAACACGAAACAAGGAACGGGAAAATTAATTAAGCAATCGAAGCATTTTTCATTAAACAAAATCATGGAGGCAGAAATAGTGAAATTGCAAAATTGGATGAAAAGTTATCGTGAAAATCGAATTGTTTGAACTTTTTATTACTTTATTTGATTAAAAGAGAACTGATTTAATCTTTACTCATACTATTTGTGTGAAAGGGATGTTGAATACGCTGCAACGGTTTGACGTGATTTTTGCCAAACATTTATTTTTTATACCGATTTACCCAAGGGATTAAACGTTAACACAGGATTACCGTTAATACCCGCGCGTATCCAGCCAGTGACATACCTATTTCGCCATAAATCTTTTTAAAACATAATCGAGCATTACATAGACGGTTCATAAATCTTTAAATTTAGAACGTCCGTGTATCTTGATAACCTTGACAACTGGCACATGTCAAACTAACGTCAAATAGATCTCCTGACATAAACCAAAATGAAACATACTCGGACCGTTTTTTTTTCATATGTTTTTATTACTTTGAGTACATATCGATTCTTAAAATGTAATGTATTGAATCAGGAAACGATAAATCATTTAAGCGTCTGCAGTACTTAGACTTAATTGTGATAGTTAACGAGAACGTAATTATATTTAGAATTAATTTCAACTTGAATATGTTTATTTTGTTATGTATTAATACGCAAACATACAAATTTGAATAACCGATTATAATAGCAATCAAAAGCATATATGAAGACATAATAGAAGTAGTAAATCCATGTATTTGTTCTTGTTTGTTTGAGTTAAACCGCACTATACCACCTAAAATGAATATGACAAAATAAATCGTAAAACGGCCGCAATAAATATTAGATTTATCTGCTTTCATGTGAAAAAAGCTTTTCGCTAAAAATAGAGTTTACCGCGTTGTTTTGATCCTTTTAGTTAGTCAGTAAATATTTAATTTGGGTTACATCAGTCGTTAAATTTCACTTACCGCGAATAATGGACGTGTAAGAACCTTTTGCATCTCTCCTAATGTAAAACACACTGGGGACCAGAAAAGTTTTAATGTAATTATAAGTTTTTAGCATCAAACTTCTAGACATCTTGTATTTTGTTTATGGTTTGTTTACCTTCTTTATGATAGAACAATGTAGGACCTTGTTTCTTGGAATGTGTTTGAAATTAGAACGTTGAGTTTAAAAATAGAAATCAAAGTATGATGTTAGGTTATTTTAATTACACCGTACTATTTAAATTTTGTTGGTTTTCATAGCAATATCAATTTGCTGAAAAGTTATCGGGATATTATTAGGCTTTATACTGTCGCGGTGAAACCACTAAACTAAGCACCTCATATTTTAACATCAAAATAAATACAAATAGTACCTAAAGTAAAAACTACTTCGTATTTCCAAACTTTTCCAGTTGAGTGACATTAATCTGTTAAAATCCACCGTGACGTGTATCAAATGAATTTGTACGGCCATAATCGGTATAATAGAAAATAAACATTTTATTACTCACATATCTACTTATTGTGTACATTATTCTCGCATATTTTGTGACTTTATTGTATTTGTTATTTTATCAAAATTATAATATATTTTTAAGCCTTGATCCCCAACCTCGTGTGGTTGCTTATAATCGATTTTCCCCGTGTATTTCTTTACCTAACTGCGCAAGAGTAATGTTGTACATACATACATACTTACATATAATACTTAATATACCTATCTCTTCTTCGTCTTTGGCACAGCCCAACACTTTATTCCCTACAGCCTAAGGCCTGGATCGATGGTTTTCGACTAGAGTCAGATTGGTGTCAAGCCATTTGAACTTATTTTTGAACTAAATATTCGCACGTCATTTATTTGAGACTGACACAGATCAGGGAGTCATCTTAGGACTTCCAGATACAGTATTCATATGTCAATTAATCTTTACATAGGTCTTAGTAAAACCTTAAAGTTACGATACGAGTAAACAAAAAAAAACTTTTCGTATTTATGTAAACCTTAAAGGTTATGAAAACAGAAAAACACATTCCATATAAGTATAAAACGTGCTAATAATTCGATCGTATTCAACTTAAACCAGATAAACGCCCTTTCCCTTTCGAGAACTTTCTCTAAGTATCGTATGTATGGCGATATTAACATACAAACCTCATCGATATCTACAATGAACGTATTGCTTCATACAACTCTATTGTAGTACCCATACATTGAGATATGGCATCTAATTAAATTAAATACTCTTATTTTGGACTAGTCATCTTGAGTAGGCAGTATTTTATCTAGATGAAAGTATATAATTAAATTATATGCTAAAAGTACTACATTGTAACTGGTCGTTACGACTGTAGATGATGTTAGTACGACAACATCTTTATCATCAGTAGAGTTCGGAGTCTGATGCATATTTACCTTAGTTATTTTTTTGTTAGCAAAGTATGGATGCGTCTTCTTAAAATATATATTTTAACCCCCGACGCAAAAAGAGGGGTGTTATAAGTTTGACGTGTCTGTCTGTGTGTGTGTGTGTCTATCTGTCTGTCTGTGGCATCATAGCTCCCGAACGGATGAACCGATTTCTGTTTAGTTTTGTGCATTAAAGGGGACTTACGTGCGAGTGTTCTTAGACATGTTTGATGAAAATCGGTTGACCCGTTTAAAAGTTATGAGG
Organism: Timandra comae; assembly: GCA_958496195.1. NCBI lineage: Eukaryota > Metazoa > Arthropoda > Insecta > Lepidoptera > Geometridae > Timandra > Timandra comae. Next base: position 2,380,381 of record OY292359.1, read on the forward strand.
GTTTGAAAGTAATTGTGTTGGGGGTTTTTTAAATTTTTAATTTAATGTTATTGTACGTACTACTTACTCTAATCATCAGGTTTTTAGACTTCCTAATCCCTAATATTAAACTTTACTGTACATACGCTTAGATTGTGAAAAGGTCATAAAAAGGTTTGAATATAAGTGAATACAAGCCGGATTGATACTCAGAAATAAAATATCAAGACTCCCAAAACATCTTTTGTTCACGAAAAATACAAAACTCGCAGTCCACTGCCTGTACATAAACATATTCCAATATAAACGTCACTCTGCCCAATTTTGGGCACAAAGAAAACTCCACATTATAAATAAACCTAACTCAAAATTCTAAAACAAACCTTATTACCTTAAACCATACAGTTTAATATAGCTTATAATTCAACCATTACACAAGTCCTTAACTTCAAGCATTACCTAGGTCTTAATCTGTGACCTATTACGAGTATTGTATCATCGTCAATCCACTTTCACCTAGGAAAGTGTGTTTGTGTTACGCGAATATACCACAGCCCTTGTTCAACTCTGTATGGTAATTATACTTAGACATCGGTTCATTGTGCTTTTTATTAGCAGAAACGTTTTAAATAGTGTAGACGGAACGTTGTTAGTTATAGCTTAGCTGTGGAGCGCGGTTTCGGATGTGTTTCCGCAGGTGAAAATGACATATTTTACATTTTTTTGTGTGGAACACAATATATTAAGCATTCGATTGGTGAATCATCTTTAAAATTGGTTTAGTGAACAAAAAACTTATCATTTTCCTATAAATATTAGACTAGATTTTAGATTGAAAGCTGACTTCAAAATATTGCTACAAAATTTATCACGATTTATTGAAAGCTTATACCCTTATATCAACCCTAATTATCTGTTAAAATGTTAAAAAAAATGCTATTTTTTATCGTCCACCAAGCTAAGGCTTTATCTATCACTTTTTCCGTGATCTGTTATAAAATGTGTTCCACGAGGCCAGCGGTCCATTATACCACAGAACTTGTTCTATGAATGTTTAGGCATGAATATAAAATGGGCTGAGACACAATTCTTTATACACGATTACAAGTACATACGTTTTATTTCAATCAATGAATAGTGGTTTTAGTATTAAATAATTCTCTAATATGGCTTGAAAAGAGACTGGATCGCTTTACAGACTGAGCTTTTTAAAGCTTTCGTTTTAAGAAATCGTTCTTTGTTTGACTTCTATTTCATTTATTTTTTAATGTTTTAAGAAATCGTTCTTTGTTTGACTTCTATTTCATTTATTTTTTAATGTTTTAATACCTAGTCTTTTACGTAAATATAATAAAGAGAAAATATTGTGTTTTTGTTTGAAATTGAAAACAATTTCCCACTTCATAGTTCAAGACTTCAAGTATTTTCTTAATCGATTGAGGAGTTCTCGAATGGAAGACCTTCATAAACTTAGAGTAGAGTAGTGCTAGTGGTTGTTCTGTCCTTGAATAAAAATGAGGTTAAAACTTAACCTTTGATAGTTAATGATAGTGATAAGCTACTCTCTGATAAAAGTAGAAGCGAAAAATCTGCCAAAGATACAATTTTATATTTATTAAATTAATGCAGATTTATTCAAAACATTATATTGGTACCGCAAATGTGGAAAAAATAACAATTCTAAGGTTACTAAAATAATTATTTATTTTTAGACATTTACAGACAAAATACAAGTTAAAATTCATTAACCTTTACTACCGATTTAATATGCAACTTTTACACCAAAATCAAGTTATTTGATCGCCTTCTTATTCATTTTGTAACTTCTTACGTTTTAGCGCACAAATAACTAGTTAATTTGTCTCAACACAAGAATAACGTTTGAAACAAACCCGACTACTCCATATTGACAGTCTTAGTTCTTAAGAGGGATGTCAATGAGCACCAGCTTTCCATACAAACGTATTCCCGTGTTTCCTGGATAATGTCTTTAGAGATATTTTTTCATATAATGTAGGCCTGCTATAGCCACGTCTCTCTTTTCTTTACTTCTTTTCAATATCTTAATAATAAAGAAGATATGACACATTTTCTCCTTTCCATACAAAAAGAAGAAGTGGCGGTGAAGGAAAACATGAGGAAACCTGCACACACCTGGGAAGAAATTCTATGGTTGCGTGTGAATTCGACCAACCCGCACTTGGCCAGCGTGGTTGACTAAGGCCTAATCACCCTGATTCAGGGTAGGTTCGAGCCCCTCGATGGAGACATTATAAGAGCTGATGATGATACAAAAAAAATATAACATATCTTTTTAAATTTATGAATAAAATATTGAAAAATAAAAAAAATGAGGGAGGTCCACCCTATATGAAAAAATTGAAACACGGGAATACGTTTGTATGGAAAGCTCCAGACCGACACCCCTCTTAATACTGTGACACCAACATTAATCAATTGTATTACAAGACCTTATTATTCCACGGACCAAAACAAACTGGTAATAAGACTGTTATAAACTAAAACTGTTGTGTACTACTGCTAAATGAGTATTGGGATAATGTTAATGGTTGCCTTAGTGGACAAAATTCGAGTTAATTATGTTCTATACGACTTGGGAAAATATCCGCTTACATTATAGATACTAGACAGAGGTATAGATAAAGATTGTCTATCTATATATATAAAAGAAAGTCGTGTTAGTTACACTATTTATAACTCAAGAACGGCTGAACTGATTTGGCTGAAAATTGGTGGGGACGTAGCTAAGAACCAGGAAAAGGACAAAGGATATTATTTATCCCGAAATTCCCACGAAAACGGGAGAAAAAAATAGTTCATACATCATGATCATGACATACATTACATAGATTAGTGTTACAAAGATGATCAATTACATTCAAAACCATGTCACACCTGCCAAATTCATGATCATATTTGTATCGTTACGATAATCTAATCACAATATTAATATCTAATAATTAAATCACCTTCAGTTATATATTTCCTCACGCTATCTGAAACATTTATCTAATTCTACTATCAACCGTTGAGACATTACAAGTTAGGGTTTCGAAATTAACCACTAATATACATAAGTAGAACAATTCAAGATAATGTAAAGGATAAATATATAGATAGTTTATTTATTCTGGCGCCGGCTGTCTAATGGCATGTGCACCAACCTGCCGAGCCTGAAGTCCCGGTCCCGGGTTCCATTCCTGGGTCAAGCGATGGCATGTTTGGTATTTTATCTTCGGATATAGGTTTAGATAAGCTTAAAGATAGTCAAATCACAGTCGTGTAAAGGTTGTGTATAATAGAGATTTTATGGCCTATCATAGATAGGTTTGCATCTGAATAGGTACTTAGGTCCAAGATCGGATAACCTAAACAACCATCTCTAAGAAAAAAGTAACAAATGCATCTTTTCAGCCAGTCACACCGCGCGCAGTTCCGTTAATTAAGAAGCGTTCTCCCTATTGACCAAGGCGAACCTTACTTTGGAAATTCTAGATAGCTATAACTATTTATTAAGATTATTATTAGATACAAATACAACCAAAACAAGTAATATTTAAAAGCTATAACATAAACCAGTTAATTAAAGATAAGACCAGGATATAGAAAGGCGTAGAATTATTGAAATAACTATACAAATTAATGGCGGATTGAGAATAGAATTGTAACAGAGGTTTTAGTTAATTGAATTCCTAATGAAGACCACCTGGTGCTTAGTACGATGTAAATAGGATGTATGGAACAATGGGAGTATTTAGTTTTCGTACGAGAAAGTGGAAAAATAGTAGGTTCGTTAATATCGCAATCTATCGGTAATTAGCTTAACAAACTTACTTTTTTAAGAAATCATGGGTGAACTTGTATTGTAAGTAAGTGACTCTTTAGCCATGGTTTGGTGTAGTCTGGAAAATCTTTCTAGAAGAAATATGTCCAATCAATAATATCAATGAAATATCAAAAAATAATTGAAAAATTCTGTCGGTAGTTTTGTATTTATCTGAAAACTAGCTGTGCCCCGCGGTTTCTCTCGCGTAGTTCCCGTTCCCGTGGGAATTTCGGGATAAAATGTATCCTATGTCCTTCTCCTGGTTTTTAGCTACCTGCCCACCAATTTTCAGCCAAATCAGTTCAGCCGTTCTTGAGTTATAAATAGTGTAACTTACACGACTTTATTTTATATATATAGATATATATATAATACACCTATGAGTAAGATGAAAAAATACTTGTGAGAATAAATAAATAATGTAAATTCAGTGTTAGTGATGGAAAATCTAATGAAAAATACACTTAGCTTATACTTGAACAAATTCGATCAAAGTATTGTATATTGGCCACACACATCGCCAAAACAAAACACATGGAACAAACGTTAATTACATGAATTATTGAAAAGGCCAACCTCTGACCAATGTGGTAATATCTCTATACAAACAGACGCACAAACAAATAGTAGATAATGATATTGTAGCGCAATCAATGTAAGTATAAGATTATTGTCTTACCAGTATTTCACAAGAGAATCTTACTTGTTGGTTGCGAAATGTATTTGAGTGTGTTTGGACCAATGTTGGACAAATGTCTCTAGGCATAGGCTATTGAATTTGTGTGCAGCATTAAAATCCATGATTTTAACTAATACATAATCTTGTGTATTCGGTTTTCCGGTTTATCTCCAAAACTGATAAAAAATATTTTGAATCTGGGGGCACGGCAGTGCCCCCCGCCAAGTCGAGCGCGAAGTAAACACTGCCGTACCATCCTTTACAGGAACCATTTCGCCGCATTTTCAGGCCCCTATTAGAGGACCTCTGGATAAGACCAGAACGCTGAAATAGGTCTAGTCTGTAGGTCATTTAGTTCCGAAGTTAAGCGAATGCAAAGTTTCGTATTTATGACAGACACTCACTCACTCACTCACTCACTCACTCATGATCATCAAAATAGAACTAGTACTTCCCATAAACCTAGAGAGCTGAAATTTGGTACAGAGTTAGGGTTTAATGGCCACGTAAAGGGAAAACTATAAAAACTAGGATAATCGAACGGGAACGGGAATTATACGGGAACGGGAATTGTAACTCAAGAACGGCTGAACTGATTTGGCTGGAAATTGGTGGGGAGGTAGCTTAGAACCAGGAAAAGGACGCAGGTTACCTTTAATCCCGAAATTCCCACGGGATTGGGAACGGGAATTTATAACTCAAGAACGGCTCAACTGATTTGGCTCAAAATTGGTGGGGAGGTAGCTTAGAACCAGGAAAAGCACATAGGATACTTTTTATCCCGAAATTCCCACGGAATTGGGAACGGGAATTTATAGCTCAAGAACGGCTGAATTGATTTGGCTGAAAATTGGTAGGGAGGCAGCTTAGAACCAGGAGAAGCACATAGGATACTTTTATCCCGAAATTCCCACGGAAACGCGAACGGGAACTACGCGGGTGAAACTGCGGGGCGCTTGGTAATAAAATACTACTCCTAAAAAGAAAAAATGAATCAAATAAGAAAATCTAATAAAAAAAATCAATATAAACACGTTTCAACAAAAATAAATGAAATCCCACCAAAAACATTCTGTAAAAAACTAGCCAAGTCTCGATATATCGAGACTTGGCTAGTTTTTTACAGAATGTTTTTGGTGGGTTGACTCTTACGATATCCCGCAAAATATCAACAGAAACGAGAATAATATAAATACAAGGTCTTCGTTGGCTCCAATGTTGGACGCAATAACGTTTCCGTAACGTGCTTAGAATTAATGTAAAAATGGGGACAAAATTAAATATAATTATTTCAAAATCTTATTAAATGTCTCATGTCATCCCCTGTCATCAATTTATAATGAGAAACAAGCTTAACACGGGACCCTTTTCCAAGGAAATTAAAATATTTTCATTCGCAATTTACTTGGCGAACAAAATTCATGTTATTAAATTTTAAACTGAAAATTATTATAATTTCATTTCGTATTTGCAATTTACTTGTTGCTGTGAAAGATTTATATCTTTTTGCATGTTAACTTTGTAAATTATGTTAATTGTTAAATGGCAAATATTTATTGTAGGTACTCGTCCAAATATTCGTACTGCAGTTTAATCGATGTTATGAATATAAAAATCATAATAAACTTTGGAATAGACATTTTCAAAGTTATCCGAAACCAACAAGTATCTAATATTTTCTCACAAGAACATTAGCATGGATTGAATATGTTATGAATATTCGCCAAACATTGGTCCAAATATTGGACGTTAGCAATAAATGCTGATAATAACATATGATTAAAAACTTCGCAACTCATAATCAGTAGAGTCTTGTAATAAGTCACTCAATGATCAAATAAACTCACAGAAGCTGCCATATTGCGCAAACCTTGTATGCAATTTTAAACCCTATTTCTTAACCAATTAAATATTTCTCACGATTTAGCACCTGCTATTGTGCAACTGCTTCTCGCTAATAACCAATTTAAAAATGTCTGTGTTACATTTTGATTTGACAGATTTATGGGGTTTTCTTTATTGATATGATTTCCCGTGAATTTATGTCTCATGCTCTCGGCTCTGACTATCTTCCATACAAAATGCTATCAAATCCTTACTTCCTTACTAATATTATAAGTAAATGCGAAAGTAACTCTGTCTGTCTGTTACCTTTTCACGGCCAAACTACTGAACCGATTGACTTGAAATTTGGTACAGGGGTAGCTTATGGTCCGGGAAAGAACATAGGCTATGTTTTATCCCGAAATTCCCACGGGGTCGGGAACTACGCGGGTGAAACCGCGGGGCACAGCTAGTAGTCTATAATATATCTATTATCTATTTATTTATCTACTAGCTATGCCCCGCCGATTTCCCGCCTTCACATACTAAACTTTCTTCTGGAATCTCTCTATCTAAAATTCGTTGCGTTTAAAAGATCTAAGCGTACATTCAAAGGATGCGACTTAGTTTAATACTAGGTAAAGATTCATATAAGTACATTAAATAAATATTCTCCAAATGGGCAACAGCACTTGTAATGATTACATATTAAAATAATATTCCAAAAGCTTATCCAACGAACTTACAGAAGCTATTTCTGTCTTTTTCATATTCATGGGGAAGGATAAAGAGGGCAATAAAGATTGTATTTTGTAGGCCAATATTGTTGGGTCGTATCATATGTTTGATAGTATCGGAAACTTTTGATATTATTTTGTTATATACTATAAATACTCTTATAATGTTATCTGGGGGCACGGCAGTGCCCCCCGCCGAGTCGAGCGCGAAGCAAACACTGCCGTACCATCCTTTACAGGAACCATTTCGCCGCATTTTCAGGCCCCTATTTGACAACCTCTGGATAAGCCCAGAACGCTGAAATTTTCGTCATCCAGTAAGCTATACAATGACATACTTAAAATAAAATTTCAAGTCTGTACGTCATTTAGTTCCGAAGTTAAGCGAAAGCAAAGTTTCGTATTTATGACAGACACTCACTCACTCACTCACTCACTCACTCACTCACTCATGATCATCAAAATAGAACTAGTACTTCCCATAAACCTAGAGAGCTGAAATTTGGTACAGAGTTAGAGTTTAATGGCTACATAAAGGGAAAACTAGGATAATCGAACGGGAACGGGAATTATACGGGATCGGGAACGGGAATTGTAACTCAAGAGCGGCTGAACTGATTTGGCTGAAAATTGGTGGGAAGGTAGCTTGAAACCAGGAAAAGGACATAGGATACTTTTAATCCTGAAATTCCCACGGGATTGGGAACGGGAATTTATAACTCAAGAACGGCTGAATTGATTTGGCTGAAAATTGGTGGGAAGGTAGCTTGAAACCAGGAAAAGGACATAGGATACTTTTAATCCCGAAATTCCCACGGGATTGGGAACGGGAATTTATAACTCAAGAACGGCTGAATTGATTTGGCTGAAAATTGGTGGGAAGGTAGCTTGAAACCAGGAAAAGGACATAGGATACTTTTAATCCCGAAATTCCCACGGGATTGGGAACGGGAATTCATAACTCGAGAACTGCTGAATTGATTTGGCTGGAAATTGGTGAAGAGGTAGCTTAAGACCAGGAGAAGCACATAGGATACTTATTATCCCGAATTTCCTACGGGAACGGGAATTACGCGGGTGAAAACGCGGGGCGCTGCTAGTGTAATAATAAAATACTACTCTTAAAAAGAAAATTTTGTCAAATAAGAATATCTAATAAAATAAATCAAGACCACGTTTCAACAAAAAGAAATGAAATCCCACCAAAAACATTCTGTAAAAAGGGTCCATATTGGCTCACCTAAAGTTCTTTACCCGAAAATGTTTTTCCTAACTATTTGTAGTCCGAATGATCATTCTTCCTAAAATTTTTCATCCTAAAGTTTTAATTCATACTATTTGTAGTGCTACCGACGATGCTCATAACACTGATGTGTCCGAAAATTTTAATTACTAACATCATTAATGTAAAATATTTAAACTCCTACTGTTTTTTATCATAACGCTTTTATCCCTAAACATACTTACCATAATATTTTCACTCATGCTCAGAAAGAAACATTTACCAAGTGTAATAAAAAATATATACGGGTAGAAGATGATATTTATAGTTTTAATGATTATTATACGACTCGTTTGGGCTTTATGTTATGCTTATGGCCTGGGAGTTTACCATAACCATAACTAAAGGACCAATTCGGTTCTGGCACTTCGCCGGCCGCTGCCGCGGCACGCTCGCTACGCTCGCTCGGCTCGTGCGTTGAGGTCACAGTTCTAACATAACCTAAACCAATAATTAGGAATAGGACCGATTCGTTACTGGAACTTGACTGAATGATTGGAGCAGGACTCTGGTTTTGCTCGCTCGGCTCGTGCGTTATATGTTATACCTACATGTTATGTAAAAACAAAGTTACGAAAAATTTATTTATATAATATTGATTATAATAAATAAAAATAAATCTAAACAAAAAAGATATGACTTTGAATAATAGTATGAACGATGGTTATGTTGAGAAAATATAGGAAAACATATGTTTCGGAATTAAAACATTAGTGACAAAGATTTTAGGAGTTGCGATTGTTAGGATAAAAAATGTTAGGAAGAAAATTTTCGGATTTCCAATTATCGGAGTTGAAATTTTAGGTGAACTTTGGCGCACCCTGTAAAAAACTAGCCAAGTCTCGATGGAGCTGCTTGTTTATCTCTAAAAAGTAATGAAATCTAGACAAACTCGTGCCAAGTCTAAGGTTCCTTACTGCGATTTCTTTATTATTTTAGTTAATGTTGTGTGACTTGGCCGTTGAAGGATACACATGTACACAAGGGTACAAAACTAGATGCTCCATGACACCATTGCACCAATCTGTCGCCAGAACCGCTACCCATAGAAAATTGCCACTTGGAAAACGTTCATTCAATATCCAGTCAATTGTAGGCTCGATAAAGCTGCGTATTTGAATAATGTTATAACATTACGTGTAAACAAAATTGACTTGTACCCACTACTAACGTTATAAACAATGTTCAACGGCCAAGTCACACAACATTAACTAAAATAATAAAGAAATCGCAGTAAGGAACCTTAGACTTGGCACGAGTTTGTCTAGATTTCATTACTTTTTAGAGATAAACAAGCAGCTCCATCGAGACTTGGCTAGTTTTTTACAGAATGTTTTTGGTGGGATATAACATTCGTTTTCTTTCAGCTTCTGTTTCGTTTATGTTTTATATTCCAAGTTAGCTTCATTAGGAGTGTATTTAACTGAATAATTTACTATCTAGGTTATTTAATAGTAGATTTACGTAAGTATATTATGATCCGTGCTATCTATAAACGAAAACTAGTCATAAATACTCGTATTATTATTTTATAATATCACAATCACAAGCTTTTATAGTTTCGGTTTGGTCTAGCAAGTCCACTCATAATTCACCACTTTCTTGAGTCTCTAAGAATTCTAGAAGTACCTACTTCTAGAAGTACGATTTATTAATACACAGTTATAATATAAATATGTAGGTGATAACAAGTAACAACACCTAATCATCCAATCAAAACTCGCCACGTGTCTCACCAACCAAAGCACGTGTAACCCGACTAATGTTGTTTGACAGCTCCCTCTAAAGACCGGGAGTGAATGAGTTCATATCCTCCTTCCGGAGGGGTCCCATGTGACATCTGATATCAACAAGATTTCACGGATATTGGTCGGTCATTTGTGTCATTTTACACGAGGCTTTACTATGTGACAATTTTATTTGAGTTGAGTACCTGTGATTTGATGATGTATGCCGTGATTCAGGTTTAAAGATCTTTTAGTTTCTCATACAGACATACAGTTCGCTTATTTTTAGTTAAATCATAACACATATCATCTAATCATACGTATATTTTATGGTTTCTAATACAAGTTATAATTGTATTAATGGTTAATTGGTTCGATGTATTGATCTAATCCCTTGTTAAAAGATGAAACGATAATTGGTTATCCTATGATAACCAATTATCGTTTCATCTTACACTCGTCTCATATGTATAAAACCAATTACCTAATTGTTTCGAATTGTGAAGATAAGATCTTCTATCTATTTCACAATTTGAATCAATTTGGCTAACGAATTATCTTTTAAAATTATAAAAACTTAAAATTGTACTAATCCCATTTTAACCCCTTATAAGGCTAGGGTTAATAAAAGCCTTAACAAAGAATGCAAAAAAAACTTTTAGTATTATTGTTTCTATAAAATAATGTTACTATAATTAAACTAACTACTAATAACAACAAACCAAATCTCAAAACGTAATGTCACCAAACACACCACAACCATAAATTCTTCTAAGTATCACTATTTTTTAATTTACGTTCCATTTTCCGTAGGCGAACTCCCACGTTCCGTTGTACACAGCGTACTCGTAACACCGTACGAAACAAATTAACCGTGCGGATGTTCCCACAAAATATGAACTTTTTTCACACTGTAACTGGGTCAGGTGAAGTGTAGTGTGTGGTCAACTGGTTTAATATTTCGCGTTCAAGTGTTATACAAAAGTTGGCTTTTGTTGATGTTGGAAAATGTTGTTTATATTAAAGTGGAAATGTTGAGTAGTTTTCTGTGTTAGGTTATTATATAATAAGGTATTTTTGTGTGGGCACAGAATAGTAAAGTCGGGGGTTAAATATTATCGGATTTCTACTTAGAACATGTATTATAGTTCAAAAATTCAGGAGCTTTTGGTTTCGTGCATTTTTTTATTTATACTTAGTGGTAGAACTGGATGCTGGCTCGACCGGGGAAGTACCATACTCACAGATTGTCGGTATCTAGTAGTAGCTGCTTTTCATCTGGTTGTCACGTCTGCTTATCCAAAAAAAACCTAGCTTTAAATATAACCATACAGAAATTACTTAAGCAGTTTATTTAGCCCTACACACCAAATTATAGTATAAATAAACTCTTATAATTACAATCATTGATTGGGTCGGAATATACATTGGGCACGGAAAGACAGACAATTACAGTTCATGATTTACAACATAATAGTGCTTGTTTATGGGCGACGTTTGCCCACGCGCATTGTAAATCTACCCGTTGACACTCGAGTTTAGGATGTAAGGCTGAGTACTACATCCTGTTAGCTTTTATTGATGTCAAAGTTTAGTTAAGTGAAACTTAATTAATTTTAACTAAATTCTATGACATAACGTAATTGATTTATTCAATCATTTTTATGTAGTAACTTAGTTCTAAGTTAATTAAGTACTTGTAAAATAAGTTTTCTAATATAACTTAATGAATTATTCTCTAATTTTCATGTACTTAGTAACTGAGTTCTAAGTTAATTACTTGTACAATATCAAGTTTATTTCTTGTTAGTTAAACTACGTATAAGTTTTTCACACATCCAGACTGATATAAAAAAATATGGATCACACAAGTTTACCACCCTTTGTTTTGCAGTCTGACATGATGACCACTCGGCCACTTGACACTACACAGTGGCACTACTAATGCTGAAGTTTCAAAGTATCAATGTATGAAAATACAGCCGTTGTATCCATATGAAAATAAATTATTAAAATACATTAACAGTAAGAGGTATCCGATCATATTCGGGTCGAACTAAAAATGTATGAGACGTTCCATATTTTCGGTCTAAGAAAATGGAGGTTCCGCCAAACAAAAAGGTTTACATAACTGAACCACTCTCACGATTGGTTAAATAAACAAGTATAATAAAACTAGTATCAGATACTGTTCTCGGACGTATGAACATGAAATTGTGAATATATTTGTTTTGTCAATAGTCAGCATCGATATTCATAACAAAAATTTCTTGGATTGTTTCCAAAACGTTGGTGAAGTTTTGAATATCGAAAACTACATACATAAGTATGTAGCTTGGATTGGACTGATTTGCCCAGAGACCAGCTATGGCTATATAGTCGTATATATTATTAAGTAAGTACTTATATTATTCTATGGATTTGCCATTATCTAGAATGTTTACAGAAAGTAGTTTTATATGGATACATTATGTCTATGGTTATTATCACTAAAGTTATCATAGATTACTGTATATTTACCATTGTATTCGATATTTATATATTTCGAATTTCCGATATTTCCGCGATTTTGCAAGTGCCATGATCACGGTGTAGTTCATGAATAAAATATAGGAACACGGAATATATCCCGTATAAGTAGAACAAGCCCGGAATATCCCGAAAAATATGATAAGAGAACTAAAGCTAACTTATCATAGTTTACGGAATATATCTTCGGGACTTACGGGATTCTTAAAGCAAGAGTATAAAATCTATACTAATATTATAAAGTTGAAGAGCTTTTTGCTAGCTTAAACACGCTAATCTAAGGAACTACTGGTCCGAATTGAAAACCTCTTCAGTGGATATCTATTGTTATAGATATATATTGAGGAAGACTATAGGCATAATATCACGCTAAAACCTATAGGAGCAGAGCTAGCGAGTATTAGCTAAGTTATCAAGTAAAACTTAAAAATATTAGATAAAATAAATACTATAGATATAAATGTGAAAGTAAAATATGTTCTAAAGTAAGTTAATTGTCCAATAATGGGGCTAATGGGTGCATCAATGGAGTAATTGGTGGTATCCGTCCGTCACCCCACATCCACTGGGACGTTGTGCTACAAATTTGATCACAGAGTTTAAAGTGTTTCCACACTTTGATCTGAGCGGTTACTACAAACATTACGTAGGTAGGTAGTATATAGGAAGGGAGTATTTCTTACTCGTTGTGTGCTAGGATTTGATTAATGAATTCTGTTAGACAAAAAGAGGCATAAAAGAAAACAAATCTAAGATTTGAAATGAGAAACGGAACTCTGCCTAGAGTTAAGTATTACCTTTCTGTATCTAGGTATTCTACAACACTACGCACAAATTTATTCATACACAAACAGACATGAACAATTTTGTATCACGGAAATATTTACCTGGCACGGGAATTTAACCCGCAACCCTCTGTGAGAGCAGAACGAAATGGTCACTCTATCACTTAATATTTAATACTAGCAGCGCCCCGTGGTTTCACCCGCGTAGTTCCCGGTCCTGTGGGAATTTCGGGATAAAAAGTCCTATGTTCTTTCCCGGACCATAAGCTAACCCTGTACCAAATTTCCAGTCAATCGGTTCAGTAGTTTAGCCGTGAAAAGGTAACAGACAGATAGACAGAGTTACTTTAGCATTTATAATATTAGTTAGGATAGTTAGGATTAGGATAATCACGTATACAATACTGTTAAATAAATGAAAGAAACTACCAAACAAATAAAACTTAAACCTACCATAACTCAGTACTCGTATAAATACTTGTACTATGAAAACATTTCGAGAACCCGTTGAGATCTGCAATTTTAACTGTCCGGTGTCATTTTGGTATTTCCTGGTGCAGATTCTTGGCACGAACGCTTTTGTTCCTTTATTATAGTAACTGGGTGTGATGTATTGCCTCTATGTAACTACGGAGTGTTATTTACGTGCTTTAATTGGATGTAGTGTTCATGAAAAGGGTTTTATGATTTTTAGATGACTGTAGTACGTAAGTAGAGGAGCTGAATGATAAAAATGTCTTATTTATCAGCCAAAATAATATTCATTTTTATACTTACTTTTAGAGCATTTTATACACTTAGCAGCGTATGAAAGTTAGAAAGCTGACTTGACGACTTAAAATGGATTTAGTAACAATAAGATAAAAATCGAGGTTTAAGGGTGCCTGCAAAAGGGTCGAATACTGTCCTGTCTGTCCCCTACCAAAAATATAGAAACTGAACTAAAACACATGCTTAGTTCAAAAGCACAAAAAATATGAAATATATACTAAATAGAATTCGTGATACATATAATAGTCTAAACGACATTACCTACCATATATGGCAGTGTGTCACATACTCGTGTAGGCGAAATGACCCAACCATTCATTAAAACTATAAAAAAGTAGCTGACATTAATTTTTGTGGTAAATTTTAAAAGCCTCACGGCTATTTCGCGGTAATTTAAATTAAATCAGAGCGTAGACTTCCTGCTTTTCAATGTCAATGGTTTATTTGTATTTTAAAGATGTGATTTTTCATTTATTGTATCAAGAGATTACTACCTTATTTGTAGTAGGTATACGGATTATTCACTACTCACCTGTACAATTTGACTTAGCACACGTTGTCAGGGATATAGAAAAGGATATATTTGCGCCGAAAATTCCACGAAACCATCAATAAGGGATCACGCGACTAAACTGCAGCAGTCTTAAATAAAGACATTTAAAATTCTTTAAAAACACACCAAATACCTCACAAAACCATCCGTTCGCCACACAAAGGCGAGCAAATTATGATAAATTTCCATTCGCAATGCTTCGGAAACGCGTTTTATGCCAGGATTCGAACCTGGACCCTCCGGCCTGATTGCCACTTATTACCATACATCATGCTATTAGTCTCTATGTATAGGCTATTCTTTCACATGCCAAACTCCGTTCTAGAGTCGACATAGTAATTGATATATCGTGTCTATAAATATATATATATATGCATCTAAGAAACGAACACGGACGTAGATTCTGTGAAGTAATAACTTAATGGAACTTAGTCATAGGCGTCTCGTCTTAGCTAGAATTATTTTGAAATTAAAATACTTTAGCGTATTCTTCGTTTCTCATAGTATTTAATAATACCTACAAATAAGGTTAGAGTGTTTGTAATGTCGAAATAAAGGCTATTTGAAAAGTTTTTAATGAAAGTCAAGCATTTCTGGAACTTTCTGATGTTTGTTAATAAGCGAGTGGCCGAAACATAGCGCTGTCCAAAATATGCTTTGGTTAGCATAAGCTAAAATAACACCCTTTGCCTTTTTAGTTTGTTACTTAATATCTAAGTACATACTTAAAACTTTTAATTGCTATCTTTTATCCCGAGGTTTTACGGAATCCAGAAAAACTGTAATTTAAACCTTCCGAAACCAAGTAACTTTAACACTGAAACTTGGTCTTAGAGTTAGTAGGTTAGGTACTTGTTTTGTAGTAAGATATTCCTATCACTGTTAAGAGGAAGCAAGTTCTTATTCATTCAACAAGCTAGGTTTTCAAGCGATGCCTAAGTACCTCCTCCAAGATTTCAACCATTAAGTACGATACCAAGAATGAAAGAACATTACTTTTCTAAAGCAATAAAAAGATTTTCTCTTTCCCACCTTATCAAAAAAGTTTTAATTGCTACAAAAATGATTTAATATTTCATCTGACTTCCGCCAACAGATTAAGGTATCATAAACTTTCGAGAACCTTCTAAGTGTAAGTACCACACGACTTCCAAATAGGAAATTGAAATTACTTTTGTCAACGATCTTTACACCATGAACTAACCATTAAAAGTACAACAACCTGTTAATCATTTAAAGTTATTGCAAATGATAAACTTGGCAACATTTACTTTAATTTTCTCACCATTAGCGGGCAACATTGGCCTGTCATTAGGAACTTAACTATAAATGAAACGTTGTAACAGTCGTTAGAGGTAAAGTAAAGAAAAAATAAATGAAAGACGTTTAGAATTGTGTTCGCCGCAAATCATTCGCTTTCAATTCGTGAGGTCAAGTTTATGAAGATCAAACTAAAAGATATAGAAAGAATTTTGTAATGAACTACGAATATATAAGACCGAGAAATACCATTACTTAGTACCTACTGGTATTTATTATTAAATACAGTATTAAGAACTACTGTGCTAACAGAGTCTTTTTAGGGAAGAATTATAAGGCGTGTTAGTCCTTAAATCCCCATCAACTACAAAATACATTTATTTATATGATTCTGTATATTTTTGTTGTCTCTTTTGGGCAACATAGCAATATACGAGTAGTACCAACATGTCAATGTATCAACAACATCACTAATTTAACCCAAACCCGCAACCCTTTATCTACATAGCAGTCCGGCATAGCGATCATTCTCCGTCTTCAAATTTTGATTCAGAAGTATTTCAAAACAATTAACATACCTCTACTTAGGTATATTTAAATTGTTCTACGCCACAGTTCAAATGTTCGATAACTTTCTAACATTGCGAATATTGAGGGCACATTTTCGTCAGCCATTTGGAGGTTTTGTTACAATAAATAACGTTTTATAGGTTCTTATTGTTATTGCCCAATAACTGCTACTGTGACTGTTACAGTATATCTCTTGGTTTCCAAGTGTAAACTATTTCCTTAATCGTAAATATTGTATTATTAAACTTGGGCCCCGCCCTGACTTTAACAGATCCAATTAAACTGTAGATTTTCTAAATTTCCTTTCTCAAAAATCGCCTTAGAGTATTCTATCATGCATTTATTGACAGCTGACAGCTGGTATATTTTTGGGTCATAAAAACTCGTTGAAACACGTGTTCTGTATCAACATGGTATCAACGAAGATGCATGGATTCCTCTTCCCTCTACTTTTATAATCAGTAAATGCCCTATCAGTTAGTCTACCAATCAGTCTATGCCCTCCTGCGGATTCTCCCAGACCAAAATGTAAATAAGCCATAGATTATACACCTAACAAGTATTGACGTCGCAATTACATCACATGATTAATACTTTTCGCGTTATCTTGAACGTAAAAGGATCGCATTACTTTAAGTTATGAAATATTATTGCAAAATACGACATAGGCTCGACCGGAGCAAACTCGACCATAAACAGCTAATGGTGATAATTTGTCTTCTTGGTACTAGTTCTTTGGAAATTACAACGGACCTCAATACGTTTTAATATTTTCGAATGTAATTCTGTGATGGATTTATGAATTCAAATATTTTTTTTTGTATTATTTGGCCTTCATTGGTAATAAATAATAGAAGAAGGTCAAGTCGAATGAGCTTAAGTACAAAAGAAAACTTGGAATCAATGAATAAACACAATTTATAATTTATTGTAATTAATAAATGTTAATAAAAAATAACTGCAAACTATGCAGCAGCGATATGCCTTCTATCCGTAAACAGAGAATTTTCCACTGATTAATTTCTGAAAAGGTTTTCATCAATGGACTGAATGATTCAAGACTAAAAGAGGAAGTTCGTAAGTGAAACTGGTAGGCACCGCTAGCATACATTAAGAACCTTGTCACATTAATTTTATTGAAACTTCAAGTGTTATTGCAGATCGAATGACGTACATGGATATGCGTGACTTAATTTGACAAGGTACGAAATGGGTCAGCTACGTTAACATTTATTGGTCCACCGTACGATACCAATTTACGTATTTACGTTATGACCAAGGTGAGATAACTATTTATTTATGCAACAGTGACGAAACTGGGTGTGTCGTAGCACTAACTGGAGTCAATGTCTGTTATTAACATATTAAAAATGAGCTGTGAACGCAACGCCTATTTACGATATCTAAGTTTAAACCTTGATTTAACCCTCTTAGAGGACGAGTTTTCAAATAAGCTGATAGTATGTCATGTGTTATTAAAAATAATCGAATAATCTGTGTGCCAAGTAGCATGGTGGTAATAGGAAATAAGTATAAGAACCCTGTCGGGGAATAAATTTTTGGGAGAATTTTCACCATGTACCTAAAATTTATTGTTAGTACAGCTATTCCAAGAGTTTCGACTAGTCATAAATGTTTAATGAGGGGAAATGACCATAAAACACATTTTTATTATTAAACGAAACGTACGACATTATTTATATATACAAAACACATGTTTGTTCAGGTTAATATAAACCTCCTGTATGTATTTTCATACAGTTTTCTCATAAAGAAAGAAGGTTTACATAATGAGGTTACAAATGGGCTAATTAAGTCCACGCGAAGCCGCGTCTAGTCGCTAGTAATCTAATAAATAATAACACTAAACTAATTATTAATGAAAATCTAATTAAGCGCAGATCGATATAGAGACCCGTTTACCGGAAGCTGTCCTATATCCAGATGATATGTTCAAACTACGTATTTCCTGTCTAGTCTAACTACCGGGATGTCACTGGCTACTAATTAGTACGCCAGTTAATTAGTTTTGCTAGTTTTACTACATAATTTTAGTTGATATATAAAATATCATGTTGCGCTGAAATTAACGTAACTATTTATGCGAAACCTGAGGTTCCGAATGCAATTCCTGTGTCGACCGATGTATAAGTCGCCATTGACGAGTTAGCTGAATTATGAAGTTCAGACATAAAACTGTGCCATCACTCCAAAAGTTTTAGGCCAACTAGATTTCTCCACTGGAATCTAGAATCGCTCCAGTGATTGACGACCATTTTTGGATGGACGCTAGTTCAACTGATCAGTTTAGCTGACTCCTCAATGGTCACCTTATGTTTACTTAGAATCAAACAGTTACGTATGTGGCTTACTATCTATACATAACCCAAAACATTACATTAAATATAATTAGATATTTACAAACGATATCTATAGTTATATAACCAACATTAGTGGGTAATGTAGCCATATCGGGCGCTACCGTTATTCAAAATAATTGTATTTGTAAACCAAATGATATCCAGATAGATAGCGAATGGAGGGCGATCCCTGACTACCGTTATTGTTATTATTTGCCTCTTGTGACCGAGAACTCGGCCGCTATACAAAACCAACTATGGAATATAAATATATCGGCGAAATGTGGTTTCTTGGCAATTTCTCTACATAAAATAAAGCTGCTTTCCATTGTCTATCAGACACTACGCCTATATTATTTGCGCTAAAAAAGAGTTTTATTGTAACGACTACTTACCAATTTTTACCCTGTTTGTCTTATATTAAGACAAACAGGGTAAAAAGTAAAAAAACAGTTTACCATTGCTCACTAAATGGAGTCATCAAGGGACTTATTCCACTAGCACTGGAAGAAAATACACATAAGATTTTAATGTAGTTTTCATCATGTTTTCATCTAAGGATACACACTACACAGCTGTTTTTTTAATTATTAACGAATTAATATTTTACTTTCCCTGCAATTAAGGGAGTAAGATCAAATACGTTTGTGCTTTTCACCATTACATTCAGATATTGAACTTAAATTGAACACAAAGCTATATGTCATTTACTTTCTAATCACGTATCAAATTACGTATTCAAAAAATGTTTGAAATTTTCCTCAAGTAATGTTGGATTCAATTCTTATGATTCATTGCAGAACTTTCTATCAATTTGATTGAATCATTGAGTCACTGTACTTCTAATAATATACCTATTAGTCTATTTGATATCTGTTCAATTTAATTGCAAAGAAAGGTAAATATTGAACTCTTTCTATAATAATATTAGTCTAAAGTTACAGCTTTGATAACTGAGTTATGTAATATTATTACTACGAGTATATTATAGTTTAAGATGTTTTTAATATCATTCAGTTTTATAATTATAATGTAGTTAAAAGAAAACTGAAACGAATTTGTATTTTAGTGTTGGTATAGCCTATTCCTATAAGAAGTTAATAGGTATCTTGCTACGAACAATAGGAGTTTTTAACGCGAGAGAACCACAGGACACATTAAGTCTTAAAATAAAAACACTGAAGTTTATTGCCAATTCTCAAAATCTGACAGTTACAACATATCAAAGAAATATCCCCGTCCCGTCCCAGACAGTTGCAAATGAATGAAACATAACCTGTACGCAACAAATTGACCTATAATCCGACAAGTGGTTTGAGCAACGCCGCTCAATCGAAGCGCTCGCGCCGGTGTGTGACAAAACACATCTGTCAGTTAACCACTGATCCACTTATGTGGGTACCAGTACCCAGTACTAGGTACTGGTGAGAACGTTTGTACTGAGCAATTAGGATTAGTGGTACAGTCAAGTAAACAAGTTACATTAACTAATGGATAGGGAAGTATCGGTCTTAAAGATCGCATTGCCTTTCTCTCAGTGATATTGGTATGATATTAGTAGATTTAATTTCTAAGTCCAAATCACCCTAATTCAGGGTAGGCTCGAGCTCCTCGGTGGGGATATTATATGAGCTAATCATCATCAGATTAGTAGATTTCAGTAATTACTGCGCGGAATATGTTGGTGATATTGCAGTAGCAATAGGAGCTTACTTGGATTCAATAATGCATAGCAGTAAGTATAGAGAGACATCAAAAAAGTATTCGAAGATAATGCCGATAATGCCTACCGATGATGCCTCTGTTGAGCCATATTTGGAGGCATCGTTCATCCAAAGAACCGAATCTCGTACCTCAAACTTAGCAAGCAGATAACTTACCAGATCACTCAGACAACTCCCATTAGAAGCCGTCTCTAATGGTTCCTTTAACTGTCTCTCCAGTACTGGCTCAAGTAGTGGTCTAATGTCGTCACCGCGCCGGTCAGTCGGCCGTCAACTCGCGTCAAACCGCACATCAATTACGAAGCCACGCGGCCCGCTATAAATTGATTGCTTCCCTCACAGTTTCAAATGCCCCCATTACAACTAAACTAAAACTAAACCTACCTACAACCACGTGTATCTCCGCATTACTTTCTCGTTTTATAACTGAACTTTGTAAATTAAAGCGGTTTGTTTTGTACTTACTTTTGGACCGGTTTGCCGATTAATTATTTCGATGTTGAGCATTTCAATAAGTGTCTGTTGGTCTAATGGTCTTGTTAACACAAGTTTTTGGAGTAATTAGAATTGAAAGGAACTCGTTTTGGTGGATTTAACAATAGCATGACTTATAGAATAAGCTTATTGCTTAGAGGAATTGCTGTCGCAAATTGAGCAATATTGATAACATTCTAAAATGTTACATATATTGTTTCTTATATGGACATTTAAGACTAGTGTCCAAGCTAATTTCAATAGTGAAATTAGCTTGGATATTCCCCTCTTCGTTTGTCTTTAAATGTTTTTTAAAACTTGTTGAATATGTCGATATGTAAAATATTTATTTAATTTGATTTCTTCATTCTAATACAACGATGGCTAAAAAGCTTAAAAGTAAAACTGTAAGTCACGTGTAATCTTTAAGAATCATAACTTCCCATCCCAAGTACCGAGTGCAGTAGGTGGAACCTCTGCACAAAACAAGAAGTAGTGTAGTATTGTTACAACACGAGAACAAGAAGCAATCGATCGACCCACTGACACCCTCCGCATCCATTGTATGCAAACGTATCAACTATTAATTGTTGAGAACATGTGACAAACTGACAACAGTTAGGTACACCCGCCCACACGTAACAGAGGTACTAATCTATGTTAATTTATTAATACAACTTATACTAGATGAATACATAGTTGTTGTTGCTGTAAGGATGCAAATTTTTATTGTAGACCAGGATTTATAATCATAATTAGCCTTTGGTTCATTAAAACCCAAGTCGTAATCTCTTAAAAATAATTAAACTTAAAACTCGGTCCTTTCGTAACCACGGTCAGTGTAATCTGGATCAAAATGTCGAAAAAATTACACATTTTAAATTGTGATTAAGTTATTCAATTTCAAGATTATAAAATATTATTTTTTTGTTAGACAATTTTCTAATTCTGGCGATAAAATCCATCTTTATGACTGACAGCAGTTTGTTAATAAACGACAGATTTCTAAAAATGTGATCATTCATCGAAAACGCTGATTGAATAAAATAGGTACGAAATCTCTTTCAAACTCTATTTGAGATATATAATTTAATTTATTTCCAAAGTTACCTTCAACAGAAGATATATTTAAAAGCACTTTCATCTTCTTTTATCTCCCGTAACCACATCGTAACATTTAAAATGCAAAATTGGAAACTAGAACATTTTATCTGACCTATAAACTTTGAAGAAACGTAAATTCTTTTGATACCGGCAGTTTTAGTAATATTGGGTTCCGTAGAAATATTGGAAATACCGGGAGTTATAGTGAAGCTCGCCATGTTCCAAAGCTGAGATTACCGTCCTCCCGGGAAACTAATATCGTGGTATTGATATCTGTGCTATAGAATACTTTATTTATTGCTTTTCTTCCTTCATCGAATGGCAAATCAGTATCTTTTTGAGTCTTTGTATGCTTTCTTCTTTCTGTAAGGCAATGGTCACATAAATGAAACTATTGTATAAATTTTACTGAGCTAGATTGAGCCTCAGCCTCATCACTCAGCTTTGACTCAACTCAGCCACCAAATACTCAGCTGATGAAGTTGAAGAACTAATGCTTTAGATGCACTTCTAAAGCATTAGTTCTTCAACTTCCATCAGGTTATCAAAAGTCATAGAAATCACTTAGAAATAAATTAAATATGAAGTGTTATTTCCGTCAGGTCATCTGCTATTTTGCAGTAATGACTTTTAACATTTTCCAAGTAATAAGAATTCTATTATCAGTGGATGTTTGTGTTTGTTACACAGTCCGAGTGTTTGCTTTGAAACCTTGAGTAAAATACTTCTTTAAAAGTTAATCTCGGTTTATCTGTTTGCATTGCGAATGAGATAAGAAATTAAGCTCTAACAACTTTGGATTGGCCGATATGGATTTACTGTACTTATTTCAATGCACCATATTTTTGCCTGGCTGCAATTTTTAGAATTAAATTAAGAATTTCTTAGAAGTTATTCTCTCCTGACATTCAAGCAATTTTTTGCCAATTTTCGTTAAACATTCACACGTTTAGTTGAGAAAATGTACCAATAAGATGGCTTATAAATACATTTTTTGAAGAAGAATGTGGGTAGATATACTCGTTATATAAGTATAAGTACATACTTCTTATTTACCCACGCACCGGCTCTAAGTACTTGTAAAATGTGACATCTATAAGATGAAGGTACATATAACGCTAAAGCCCTTCTGAACATATTTTCCTTTATTTATACCGACTTTTTCACATGTTTCGGTTATGTATCTTATGTAGAACCTCATTACCTAATGTTCTGATCAAAATTTTTGATAATTGACATGAAGCTATTTTGGAAAAAAAAAATAGGCTTCTGTTGCTCTAATAAAGTCTCTATACATTGACCCGTTACAATTTTATTATACCTTTGCAAAAACTACGAAAATTTAACTCTAAAGCTCTTTAAAATGTAGGATCTCACCTAAGCTACCTACAATATGCCAGCCAAGTTTCAATAAAGTAAGAAATTGCTCAAAGCGAGCGCTTAGTCAGCAGGTGAGCTAACGAACTAAGATATATTTAAAACGTCTCCACGATTGATAGTGACAAGGTTCCATCAATCCACTGAGATTACTTCTATCTACTACCTTTACACTTTAAATAAACCTGCTATTCAATATAGCTGCGATGAAATATGAACGTATATTGATAAATAATGATTTAGACTTAATTAAATTGTTCTAGCAGTGAGTTATAGACTGCCTTATTCATAAACCTATTTTAGTTAAAATGTGTTTTGTGCCTGTCACACCATCTATCATTTGTAAAAGTGTGAAAGTGACAAAACATATTTTAACTAAAATAGGTTTATTATATTTTTATGAATAAGGGGTAGTATTATATGATCTGTGGCTATAGTGCTTATATTTAGGTCTTGGGGTTAGCTAGAAGAAATTAGTAGGTATTAAAATATTGTAAACTCTTTGATGTTCATAACTATAGTGCATTCATTTGGCGGTGAGACAAAATGTAAACAAAGAAATACTGGTTGTCAAACTTTTAGCTCTTTTAGGCGAAAAATATATTGTTTTTTTAGAGTTATAAACATGAAAGTAAAATAAGACTAAGTAGGCATCTTTGATAAGTCGTCTATAAGTAATTTAGTTTAGTGTAAAAATCAATAAAAATGTAATAAACAGGATGAGTTGAGTACAAGTAAAAAAAAATCATGTAATCACCTGAATTGTTTTACTACAAAATAAATAAACTACTATTTATTGGTGATCCTCAGAAGAAGAAGAGCTCCAACATGGATTTTCCTTTTTTTCTCTTACAAATTGGTAAACGGCTCGTGAAGTCGTTATATACAATATAATTTTTGTAGGGATACGAATCTTTGGCCAAGTCTCTTCTACGTATTTAAATATATTAATAACATTGAACAGTCTCCTTTTCCGTAGAACGCCTTGGTGTATGTTTGGATCTTCGGCGAAGTAAAAGTGCAAGCGCTGTTTGAACCAGGTTCACTTATTTTCATCAAAATCAACGTTCAGATAACAGAAATCTAACGATAACTGAATATAAAACATAATACAATAATTACTTTAAACAAAGAATTATCAAAAATTTACTATATACATTACTATATAATCGGGAAAAAAACACTCACGTCAACGAGTTGATCAAGAGTAAAAATTACGGGTACAATCCGACTAAATACGAAAACTATTAATTTTACTTTCATTACATAAAATGACTGTTCACCTTCATTTAGTAGTATTAAAATGTATCCATAGTTTGAGATTCACAGCATTTTTAGGTTTTAGTAATGTCAACTATCATCGTCATTACTATTACTACCTTAGATGAAGAATTTTTTTCGCTGTGTTCGGTAGGTATCGCCGACGTAATCAAATGCGGCAACAAATACTACACGTACATACTTACCCGGCGTATCCTAGCCAGTCACACTGCAAGCTGTCTGTGAGGCGTATGTTCCTAATGTTTTATTGAATTTTGAACATAATACGTAATAAAATGACAGTTTGCGTGGTGAAACTGTGTAAAAATAATACTTCAAGAAACAAATTTCGTGTAATCATCAAAAACAGTATACAACAAAGTCGCTTTCTATGTCCCTATGTCCTGATGTCCCTATGTATGCTTAGATCTTTATAACTACGCAACGGATTTTGATGCGGTTTATTTTAATAGATAGAGTGATTCAGTGGGAAGGTCGTTAGCATATTTTATCCCCATATTCTTACGGGAACGAGAACTACGCGGGTGAAACCGCAGGGCGCCGCTAGTCTATATATATAAAAATGAAACCCGTTTGCCGTTATCATGTCATAACTTGCGAACGGCTAGACCGATTTGGCTTTTTCTTTTGTAGTTTTCTAAGACTCTGTAGAATGTTCTTACGCAAAAAAAATTAAAAAATATCTCTAATTTTGCATATTTTAAAAAACGCGCGTAACGTATGTCAATCATTTGATTCAGGCTGTTATATATGCTTCGACAAAAAATCTCCGAGACGCATTATAGGTATTTCATTAAATTTCCAGGTATTTTATGGCCAGAGTGTCTTATTCCCTACCAATTGCTCAAAGGTAGTGATTTCGAGTTTCCAATATTTCTACGCTGTTGCAAGCGCCATGATCACGGATGAACTGAACTGTTCATCCGTGATCATAATAGTTACTCGCTGGCAGTGTGAACATGCGAGTAACTATTAATAATATATGTATCTCATCAGGTATCGCGGTATCTAACCAATCTTTCATCTATGGTTACTAAATAGTACTTATAAAACAAAGTCGCTGTCGCTGTCTGTCCGTCCCTATGTATGCTTAAATCTTTAAAACTACGCAACGGATTTTGAAGCGGTTTTTTTAATAGAGTGATACCAGAGGAAAGTTTATATGTATAATACATGCATGATATTGTAGAGAAACACCGATAAATCTAGGGGTTTCTAATGTGATGTGGTAAAAAACACATTTTTTGCGCTTACATTGCAAAAGTATTTAATCTAAAAGACATTTGCCTTTACATGATTTGATTTCAATAAGTATCTTAGAAGATATCTTAGTTTTAAAATAACATTACAGCAAAATTATGATCAAGGCCACAGATTACTAAATAGTTACTACCACAAGGCGACCTGGCTAGTGCACGGCGGCACAGAATAACTATTTTTTCACCTTCTACATAAATGAAGTCGCGTGTTAAAATAACTATTACACGCGAACGAAGTTGAGGGCTAAAGCTAGTATGTTATATATTCTATATTTCAAAGATTAATTAAATATCAAGTAGTCAGTAGGGAGTAGTCTATGTATTATTGGTAAAACATGACATACAAAATAACCTTTTTCATGGTTTGTTTACATTTTGTCTCACCGCCAAATGAATGAACTATACATACTTCTTTAAAGGTTCTGAATTAATGACTCGAATTGCTTTGTCTATTGTAGGAATCAAAGTTAACACAGTCTTACTAAACGATGACGTAGGCATTCAATAACATCTTAAGCTTTAAAATTATACTGATGAACATTATTTTTATGTATTTAGTTTACACTTATTAAAGATATTTTTATACGCTTTTCTTTTGAAATATCATCAACATAATTCCAGACAGTATTTCATTAAATTTACACAACTTCATTAACCGAAGTCCAGCATTCATTTAAAAGCGTTCCTTTATTATACAGAAAAAGTAATTTTAAAATGCTTTTATTACTGAACGCTAAGGTTGAGTTACGACACGATAAATTTAAATGTCCTATTGGAATAGAATCATTAATGTTATAATTATAGAACTGACAATGTTTAATAAATCATATCAAGTGATTAACGGGTACGTATTTTCATTAGTTTTATTGTTGAATATAGTCGTAAGCTATATACTAACAGTTATAGCTGTTAAAGAATAATTTTATGGTAATAGTGTTTTAGTAAAAAATATATCAGAAAATAGTTGGTGTAACCGTAACCACTTCCGTATGGCGCTATTTACTAATTCATCATCATCAGCTCATATATGTCCCCACCGAGGGACTCGAGCCTACCCTGAATTAGGGTGATTAGGCCTTAGTCAACCACGCTGGCCAAGTGCGGGTTGGTCGAATTCACACACAACCTTAGAATTTCTTCCCAGGTGTGTGCAGGTTTCCTCACGATGTTTTCCTTCACCGTAGTTACTAATTATTGTGTAAGAATTCAAAACACTAACAATACATTTTAAAAGAGACCAAGTCTTGAACTTTTACTTAATGGATTAATTCGGTAAAATGAATCAAGAGAGAATAATAATTCCGAGGGGTGCCATCAAGTGCTTTAATCGCTGCCTCCACGCCTCCACTCAACTCCACTGCAAACTGCAATAAAAGAGGAATATAAACTTCTCATTCATAAATCATTTTTCTATTGTTCCAGGAGTTGAAAGAGAGTTTCAACTATGGTCTGTTCTGTCCCCCTGTCAACGGAAAAGCGGGAAAATTCCTGGATGAGGAGCGCCGCCTCGGAGACTACCCCTTCAATGGACCAGTGGGATATCTTGAGGTAAATAACCATAGTTTTAATGGAAGTATTTCTACTTATCTAGAAATGAATAGCTTGTTCCTTCAAACAGCAAAAAAGTGTGTTGAATGAAATAACTATAAATTTTAATGCAGCTATTCCCATTCCCATATATATCCCATAATCCCATATATTTATGAATATATTGTTCCATAAAACAGTATAATTGATGAGTAAGTTCTTCATAATTAGCCAGACTTAACGACTTGCAATGAGGTTTATGCCTGTTGAGGGGTGCTTTTTAACCAGCCAGCCCTTAGACCTATAATAGTCAAGGTTGTGAATGATATTCAAGTTCATTGAGACTATTCTTAACAATGTACTGTATAGAACTTACTTCTCATTTATTCATCTTACTTTAGTACGGTTGAACGCTACAAGAACTTCTAAAACTAACCACTAAATCAATTATTTAACATTCCAGTTAAAATACAAGAGGCGAGTTTACAAGATGTTGAAACTGGACGAGAAGACCCTGAAAGCTCTGCACTCGAGGGCCAACCTTCGGCGGTTTTTGGAGCACGTGACTCACGGACAGATCGACAAAATTACCAAAGCATGTGCCAAGGGACTCGACCCTAACTTTCACTGTCAGGAGACTGGAGGTAAGATACATATTTATTTCGGTAAATATTGTGAACTAGCGGCGCCCCGCGGTTTCACCCGCGTTGTTCCCGTCCCCGTAAGAATATGGGGATTAAATGATGCTAAAAACCTTTCCACTGAATCACTCTATCTATTAAAACAAACCGCAACAAAATCCGTTGCGTAGTTTTAAAGATCTAAGCATGCATAGGGACATAGGGATATAGTGAGAGAGAAAGCGACTTTTTTATACTATGTAGTGACAAGTAATATTCTATCAATCATGCAACCTTTGGTAGGTAGTCCCATGATCATGCTGTCCAAACCACGCGATACTAAGACATCGGAGACATCGTACTTTTTTAATAAGTACATGTTCATTGCAATTTGATTTTATTTCAAATATGTAGAAGAAGCTCAGACCATGATAATAAAAATGTTTAGAAAAATGAATTCCGAACGCGAAAGTTTAAAAAGTATATGTTTGGAAAAAAATATAAGTAAGTATAGTAAAAATGCCTTGGACGGGAGTCCATTTAGAGAGGGTCTCAATGCCATAAAATTACTGGCATCATTTCTTGAACATGTAAACCGCATGACACAGATTGTTAAAGTTTTGGTCCTCAAAAATATGAGTCGACACGCAAAGAAGAAGAAGCTGCTTATACTAATTTCTTTACTACATCACATCGTCAGCAAAGATGAAGTTGGCCAATAAAAATATTATAATAAAAAGCGAGAGCAAAATGTTTATTACCTATACAATGCCCACTTAGCTTACTTATGCCCAAAATATAGACCAATAAATATTTAGCACGCACTTCTCAGAGTACGCATTAATAAAAATCACATTGTACCAACAAAAAAACAGAAGTCATAACAATTTAATTTATCACCACCTACGTCTAACAATTTATTGGTTAATTTGGCAAACGAACGAAAACAATCCTTATTACAAAGGAATAGTACTTGTTGATAAAATATCAATATTGGCGTATTACAAACGGTGACTTTAACGATGCTCTAAATTGATTTAAACTTACGAATACAATAGAGCTGACATGTTTATTATAGTAGTTGCACTTACGACAGTCTAACATAATATTATCATTGTAGGCCATCCTTTGCTTCCTTACGTATGCGAACGGTTCATACATTGTCTTTTTTGTAACACTATATTCGCCAATAAACGCATTAAACAAACCAGTCGTTGTAATTTGCATAAAGATACATCATCTCCTATTGTTAGTAGTAGCAATGATGCTGGTATTGTAAGAGACGTATCTATCGAGCCGTGGATAATCACCGATAAATGTCAAACAATCCTTGAGACAGTTTATTTGTTCCCGTGACTTATTATAATACATCATAATGATAATAAATTGAAATCAGCATAAGAATTAAATGAACAATATACGATGTTTGATGTTCCAATGTGATACAATTGTTATCTTAGCTTTGTTCGTTTCTGCTTTTTAGATTTTTTGAATACTGAATACTTTTTGACTAAAAGAATAAATTGTTTGATATAATCTCTTGGGTGTATCTTAGTTGCCCTTATGTAAATCTACACACATCAAAAGTGTCTAGGGATCAAGCATTTTTATGCGGATTTCTTGAGATTGAGATGTGGCTTTGTAATAAATTTATGATTTTATAAATTTATATGGATCCTTTTTGGTGCATTTCATAATTTGAATCAGGAACTGTGAATCAAATTCGAGTAAAAGATGAAAATCAGCTGTCAATATTTTCCCTATAAAAACATACAACGCATTGAAGACATTATTAGTGCTACTGTTTCCCTACTACTGATTAAAACCAACGTTATTATGGAGCGGCGACGTCATTTAAGCAGGGAAGAAATGCTCAGAGCCGTGGGAATGATAGAAGCTGGTTCCCGGCAACGTACTGTGGCTTTAGCTCTGAATACAAGTCAGAGTGTTATCAGTCGACTTTGGACACGTTACCGAAGCACTGGTACCGTGGCTGAGCGCCATGGAGGACGGTATCGCTGCACCACACGGAGACAAGACCGATACATTCAAATCTTAACTCGAAGAGCTCCAACAATAACCGCCATGATGTTAGCCGTGCGGCTTCATCACTCTTCAGGGAACTTAATTAGCGACCAAACAGTCAGAAACCGCTTGCATGAAGTGAACCTTCATTCCCGAAGACCGCTACGGGTACCACCTATAGCAATGCACAATCGTAGGATTCGATATCAATGGGCTCTTGAACACAGAAATTGGGCAGAAGAACAATGGCGTTTCGTGTGCTTTTCTGATGAGTCTCGTTTTGGTATGAGACCGGATACAAGACGTATACGACACTGGAGAACCCCTGGACGCCAACAGCGATTAAAATCCTGCCAGGAAGTCCATCCTTATAGTGGTGGAACCATCATGGTATGGGCGGGTATTTGGATCGGCGGAAGAACTGAGTTGATTTGGATCAGAGGCAACCTCAACGCTCAAATTTATGCTGAGACGATTGTATCAGACGTCATCGTTCCTCTACAAGTGCAAATCGGTCCCTTATTTCAGTTAATGCATGATAATGCACGACCGCACACCGCAAGAGTTGTAAGACAGACTCTCGCCGCAGCTAACATCAATGTCCTGCCCTGGCCTGCTCAGTCGCCAGACTTGAACCCGATTGAGCATGCATGGGATATGCTACAGAGAAGAGCTCTGCCGAATATGGAGGGTATCCAGTCGCAAGAAGACCTTTTTTTGTTGTTGCAACGAACATGGGCGGCCATTCCACAGCGTGATTTGGATGAACTCATTTTGAGTATGCCAAACCGATGTTCTTGTGTTGTTAGTGTTCGCGGTAGAAACACGGATTATTAATTGTTTAAGTTACCCAATAAAATTTTAAAGAAAACTGTTATTTCAGTCTTTTTTTCGAACTTTAATGTTAGTGGTTCAAATGTCAAAAATCCCTTTATTAGGAAAATGGCAAATTTCTTTATTAATGCAAAGGTGACTTGGTTTATCGTTACTGTGACAAACGAAAACACTTTATTTGATGAATCCTTAAAGAAAATTTTAATTAATATCAATCAGGAGAAAAGTTATTGCAAAAATATATGTTGATCCCTAGACACTTTTGATGTGTGTATTTGTCTTGTTATTGACAAAGATATATTTCTTTGCTATTGTAGTGTTCTCTGCGCAGTTTTATGTCGATATTTAAGTACTTTTTTTGGGAGAAAAGAAGTGCTCATAATTCAGTGCTACACCGCAGAATACTTGCTTTTAAAGAATTCGAATCATTTATTCCGAACACATGCATATTCAATAATAGGTATATCTATTAATTTTTTCATTACAGAAACACCATTAACGATAGCAGCTGGCCTAAAATCCCCTGGAAAAGTCCTTATAGCACTCGTAAACGGTGGAGCGTTACTCGACTACCGGACCAAAGATGGCAGCACTGCTATGCACAGAGCAGTTGAAAAGAATTCACTAGAAGCAGTCAAAACTTTACTTGAACTTGGTGCCTCGCCAAATTACAAAGATGGAAAGGCTTTGACCCCGCTATATTTGTCGGTGACGAATAAAACTGATCCACTGCTGTGTGAAACGTTGCTACATGATCATGCGACCATTGGAGCTACTGATCTACAAGGATGGCAGGAAGTTCACCAGGTTAGTGTCTATAACAAAGACGAAAGAATACATATAGTGTGCGGAAAATATAGGGATAAAGGAAAGGTTTTTCGGAGAATAGAACCTCAACAGTCATAGTTCTAGAGATAAGTCTTTGAAAGCACAGATACTTTAAAGGATAGACAAAACGTAGTGTTATTATCGAATAAATTATTTTGAAGATTTGCCAATAGTTGGAACACTGGACCGAATTGGCTTAGATGCAAAGACTGATGCAAGGAATTTAGGAAGACTTTTAACGATATTTTTTGTAACCTGAACTTATCCTATTTCCAGGCTTGTCGTAACGGCTTAGTTCAACACCTGGATCACCTGTTATTCTACGGAGCCGACATGAATAGTCGCAATGCCTCTGGCAACACACCATTGCATGTTTGCGCTGTCAACGCACAAGACTCTTGCGCAAGGCAGCTGTTATTTAGAGGGTGCGATAAGGAGGCTCTAAATTTCGCGAATCAGACTCCTTACCAGGTAAGTTTATTAGTAATTAGTGATTTTATTAGGCTTTGTTAATATAAAACTAGTAGTTTATCAACGTCTTCGCTCGCATTAAACCAAACGTTACTTAACTGACTGACTGGGTAAATGCAGTGTTTAAAAATCGTTTTAAAAAATGTTTCTATTTTCATGCTTTTACCAAATTAGGCCTTATGAAGCCTTTATTTAAGTCGCATTAATAAGCCTTGCCAACTTAAAAAATACTAAAAATATCAATATCTTTAAACATGATGCAGGTAGCAGTAATAGCAGGAAACTTGGAATTAGCTGAAGTAATCAAAAATTATAAGGCAGAAGAAGTCGGTGAGTGAATGAACGATTACAAATATCTTCATAAATTATATTATCTGTGCATGGCTTTGATTGGCGCTTTATACATAACAACAAATTATTAGTACTTACTTAATAATAGTTTATAATAATTATTATGTAATTTTAGGAATATAATTATATATTTCATGGAGTTAAAACTACTAAATATGGGTAATAAACATAGTTATTTATTAAGTTTATTGCACAAACGTTATTATTAACAGTATGTGTATTATTTTAAGTCTGTGGGGGTTTTTATGTCCCGGAGTTAGCATCGAAATTCCATATTAGAGAAAATATACTTGTGAGATCACTCTTGCAAATTGGGCTATTTCACATTCAGCGGTAAGGGCGTCGTCGCCTGAAACAAAAAAAAAACTTTAGAGTGTAACAAAGTATTTCTTTTGCTATTTTATTTTGTAACATTGTTTAGACTATAAATAATTAAGAACTATATTTATAGAAGAGTGATCAACTAGCGTAAATTTTCCCTAATATTGTATTTTGAACTAAATATCTCCTCACATAATCACCTCAACAGATTTATACATAAGTACTTATGTATCTAACATCAACTAACAGAAGTGTGCATGCTCATTTATATAATCGAATATCATCGCTTTATATCATAATAAAATGGTGATGGTTGGTCGTATTTACTATGTAAAAGGTCTACACAGTTATGTATTTATTGAAGTATATATCGAACTAATACATAATTATATATTGGTATTTGTATCGAAAGTATAAGTATTTTTCTAGTTATAGGTATCAAAATTATATATAGCTGGGTAATATAATAAATTAGTTATGTATGGCACATAATTAAACATTACTTAATTGTTAAGTTATATTTTTTTATAATTTGTGTTAAATTCATCTCTTTGATTCTGTTACTTTGTCCCTTTCTTTTTCGTTTCTTTAACATAAAACATTTCACCAAAAAATAATTTTCATTATAAATTCTACATCCAATTAATTTAATCAAACACCCTCTATCTTTACCTCCATTCATTTCCCCATATAATTTTCTAATTATTTATCCAATGGTCATTTTCGTTTTCGCACGACTATATTTCGGGGGGTTGCTTGTGGGTTCATTGCAGTCCCGTTCCGCGGTCCGCCGCGCTACAACCCCCGGCGGCGGTCGGGCGCGTGGGGCGGCTGGTGGGCGGCGGGCGACCGCACGTCGCTGGCCTCCTCGCGGGACCTCGACGCGCTGCTGCGCCCGCCCGCCGCCTCGCCCTGCAGCCTCGACCGGCCCTTCTCCTCCGCCTCCTCCAGCATCAGCGACCACAGCCACCCCAGCCACGAGGACGACGCCAGCATACTCACAGGTACGAAAACACCAACGTTACACATGAAAACCTCTGCTAAAATCTACAGATGCAATTTTTTTGTATGAGCGCGTTCGGTTTTACGTAATTTGGACCAGTACGCTTTTAATTTGATATAATTTAAATAAATTAATTAAGATTTTTTGGTATATTTAAATGTAAGAATGCGCTCATATTTTGAGCACTTGACACTGTTAAGGATTGCATCTTTACGGGTTACTTTAGGTTAAGGTTACCGTACATTACCGAGCACATCAGTGACGTAACACGTGTCCATATGAAACAACCATCACCATGCACCGGCCACGTCTTCATCTGTCATTCAACTGCATGTTATATGTGCCTTAATGTAAATATGTAGTGTACCACTCTAAGCTTGTCGCTTCGTTCCTCTACAACAGTTTGTTCGGCCCCTTGCCCTATAGTTTTAGTCTAGATTTAAGTTTTCAATTTCAACTTCAGTGTCCCTGTCTTTTTATCTTTACTTGTAATTATACCCAACATTTACTATAAGTACCTAAATTCAAAAGTAAATCCAACCTAACTATAAACATTACTCTGATTTCTTTGAATCCAATTGTCAACCTATCCAAAGATCCATATTCAAGACGACCAAATTACAAGTACAAAATGTAACACATGATTGGGCGGGCGGGTTTATAGATAAAAGTGCGGGTGACACTAGCGACATCATATCGGAGTCGAGCGGCGTTGGCACTAGCAACTCGGACACGACGACTTGTTCGCTACAAACTGCGGGTGCAACTGTCGTGTGTCTGCAGCCTTATGAGCCAGCTGCGCCATCGCATCTGCGACTTAACCAAGGAGATATCGTTGAAGGTATTCAGATTTTTTTAATGCTTGAAAATTACTGAAAAAATCTCGTAAAGCTAAGGATATAAGGCCTATAATTCAAAGGCTTCCAAGATTAAAAGATAATATAGAGTACTGTAAAGAATATTATCCCTCGTATGAATTTCTCGCTCATCATCAGACGACGGTGAACCTTCTCTATAGGTAATAATGACGATTGTGGATAACATACTAATAAAACATTGAACATTATACTAATTCCATTTGCGAAACAATTCAACATTACATTGTGTTAACTACAATAAACAACTAACTTTATTAAATTCAAATCAATTAGTAGGAAATCTATGATGCTAAAAAAAATATCAAGAACATCAAAGGAACCTAAAATATATAAATCGTCTCTAAGAAAGTTTTATGATGTTTCAGTAACGGGAGCGACAGACGATGGTCTACTAGAAGGTACGGTGCGCGGGTCGGGAGCATCGGGGCTGTTCCCGAGCCAGTGCGTCCAGGAAGTCAGGCTTAGGCAATCAGCTAATTTGCATCAGGTACTAATGAAATACATGAAACGTTTTGATTTGTTTCATATCTTACCCAATAAAGCTAATTAACATAAATTGAATTTATGAAATTTCAATTTCCAATTTTAATGCCAAAATAAATTCCAACTTTTAAATGTTGCAAAAAATTATACCGCTAAATATAATAATGTATGTAAGTACTTAACTATTTTATTTCTATTCAATACATATTGTATAAATAATCTTTGCAAGTTGGGAAGTATCAATCTAACAATATAACCACATAAATAGCTTTTAAACAAAAACGTATAAGTACTTACTGTGTTATATACGTATGTTAAGGAGAATTTATGTAATTGCAGGTATTAGCTTCAGGACCCATACATCATTCGAGGGTGACTGGACGCCGTGAGATGGCTCTGAGCAAGACATACAGCGCTACCGCTCCTAGGATAAAGAAAACGTTAGTATTATTATACGAGTATGTAGTTAATTTAATTTCAAAATCTTAGTATCATGATTTTCGCATTAAATTAATAATGTATTTAAAGGAATTTAATTATTTCAAATTCTAACCAATTAATAAGATTGGTCCTTCAGTAAAATGCTTAGTCGTATAAAAAATTAGGATTTACCCCCCATTGGATGGATTCTCCGCCACATACGCCGCTAGCTATCAACGGGTTACTGGACGAAGATTTGCAATAAAATAGTTATAACAACCATCAATATTTTATGGGTTCGTGTACTGATATCGCTATCCATTCCTAGTGAAAAAGAATGTGGCATAAATGGTATGTTCTGATAACAATATCTCAAAATTCTATTACTTTAAACAAGCTATTCTTGAATGTTTATACGTATTTAGTATTTATACTCGTATTTCGGCTATGTAATGTAATAAAACACAATATTATGCTCCTTTCTAGTTACGGAAACATGGAAACCCGTACCGTAGTACTGCACCGCGCGCGTCGCGGTTTTGGTTTCGTGCTGCGCGGCGCGAAGGCTTCATCGCCTCTGATGGAACTTCGGCCCTCGGAGCGGTGTCCCGCGCTGCAGTATCTCGATGATGTGGACGCTGGGGGAGTGGCTGATAGGGCGGGGCTGAAGAAGGGGGACTTTCTTGTGGCGGTTAGTATATTTCAATTAAATAGGGTGAATTTTTGAAGTAAGCGTGATAGACTACCTTAGGATTTCAGTCCTAACCTCTGTTTTGTGTAGACTACATTGGAAATTCTAAGAAATGTCGAATAATTCTAAAAGGAGTCTTGAGGTGTATTTTTTAAAAACTACAAATGTATCTTTGGATTAATAAAATCAATACTCCAACCCATGTATCAAGGACACCCTGTACTTTTACACCATCTGTAATTCTGTACTACCACCTCATCAATGTGTATAGCCACAGGTATGATTATAGCCTGAGTGCTGGATGGCATACGACCCACAGTTGAGACCCCTAAACTTTACAATGAAAATTCTGAAGCGTAATTATTTATTTTGTTCCAGTACTCGGATTTAAATTTTCGAACAAATCGAACTAATTTTTAAACAAGTTTAGTACTGATATTGCTATAATTTATTTGCAGATAAACGGCGAGGACGTGTCTGCTGCGTCCCACGAGCATGTCGTCGAGCTGATCCGCAGTTCAGGAGCACTCGTCTCCATGACGGTCGTCTCGCTGAACAGTCATAATAGTCAGTATTGTTTATTTAAATTGATATACAGTCAAATATATAATTGAATAACAATCATAGTATAACATCCATTAACTAGTCCAATAAAACTCTTGGTTGACGCGCACAGAAACAACTGGTTCGGTTACAAAAAAATTATAAAAAGACGAATAGGGGAAAACATCTCGTAACAACGCCTTATGGTTAATAGAAAGAAACAAACAGTAGCACTTAACGCGACTGAATCTTTGGCACACCTAATTTTGATAACAATAATTACCTAAGTTATTCAAAAATATATATTGCAGGTAACAACGAAATCAACACATGCACAGTGCCTACTAGCAAGTCCCAGAACCAGTTATCGAACAACACGGGCAGGCCTTACGCCGCCACACTGCCTAGGAAGGCCGCTGGTGGTAAGGATTCTTTAATAAACCTTTTACACTACAATGAAAATTAATAACTTAAAAGAAAAAAATATGCCAATGGCTTACTAGTACATCCTATATATTGGGGATTGGTGGATTCGGTCGATTTTTAGTTTGACCGGATTTGTCAGATATTTTGGAATTTGTTTTTACTTAAGTACTTAGTTTTTCTAATTAATTGACTTATTGTAGGTCGGAGTCCTGCGCCGGCGCCGCCGCGTCGCGACCCGCGCACCACGCTCAGTGTCGGGCGGGCGCGGGCCAAGTCTATGGTCGCTGGATTAGGTAACTAAAACATAAAAGTTGTTTAAATTCATTATTTTTGAATAAGAATGCTTGCACTTGGTTTATGTTATGCACAATTGTACATACCTAACAAAGTTTCACGGATGATCAACCTAATTTAATAAGATGATCGAGTGATTGTACATTGCAAGGAAGAAAGAACCACCGACTCATCACCACAAGACTCACAAGTAAACTTTTTTTTGTATTTTGTTTGAGAGCGCATATGTGGAATTTCTCCCCAGACAATGCACATCTTTTGACTTGCCGTGCGCGTCCCTACACCTGTACACTTGAGTTTCTTTACAAAGCCACTGATAGCTATATCGGAACCTGAGTTCTGGTCAACAAAAATATGAGTCGACACGTAGAGTAGAAGAGTGATTAACCATGATGACGTTATATTGTCATATCTATAACTACAATAATTTATAACTACCTTTCAATGTTCCAGAAAACGGTGGTGAGAAGGAGGAATCGTGTGAACCCCTGAGTGTAGCGGGCAAGTCATCATCAGCCGAATCTGTGCAGTTACATGCTGCCAGTAATACAAGTAGTAATAGTAAGTATTAAAAGTTCTAAATTTCGAGTGGATTTACACAAAATACTTTTTTTAACCTTAGTTTCGTTATGTAGTACTTACTGAATATGATCTTTGTGGTGTAAACTTCTGTAGCCATTGTGTCTTTAAATCATGTTACTTTAAAATTAACGTTTGCTTTTTTAAATCAATTCCACGAAATCCATCGATTTAGAATACATCAACCGGTTCAACCGTTCTGGGTTTTAGAACCCAAGGGTATCAGCAAGGAACTCTAGACAGCCATTCATAATCCAATGGTATTTGCAAGAAACTAAGCTATTCTTCCTTTCGCTCCAGACATCATAATACAAGAGTACTTATCTACAAAAACCTAATTCCATTCCAGGCGCCCCCCCGGCGCCGGCGCCGGTGTCGGCGCGCACGGCGTCCATCCGCGCGCGGCCCGCGTCCTCGCGCATCACGGCCGCCGAGCTCGAGGAGCTGTTCCAGCGGCAGGCCGACACTGACACTGATACTGATACCACGTTAGTATATTCTGCTTTTTCTAAACCCTCATAAGCTTCGTCCCAAGCGTAGGCGTCACCGTCGCCGTCGGCTGGCAAGCAAGCGCCGTGCATTAGCGAGCCTCTCTTAAGGGATTTAACTACCCGTAACGACTTTCAATGACATGAGTAGATACAACAACCAGGCAGGACCGATACCTTAAAATCAAAGTACGGAAACGTTTATGACTCTTCATAATCAGTCGATGCCAAAGTACTGAAACGCTCATGACTGCTCTATACGACGCGATATATTATTAACAATGAGATACAACTAACCTTTAACTTTGTGATCCAGCGGCGGTGCGAGCGCGATGATGACGCGGTCGGCGTTCACGGACGGCGCGAGTTCCCCGCCCTACTCGCCCGCGCGCGTGCCCGGCAGAGTGTACGCCTCCGTCGCGGAGATGAAGCGAAACAGGGGAAAGGTACGAACAAACATTAATTAGTTTATTTGATGGACGAAGGTAGTTTAAGGTATAGCCATTGACTGTTTACGTTCACGTTCGCACAATAACAGCGGTTTGTCGACGTTTTTCCGTTTGTTAATAATCGAGTAACCGCCAAAAATTTACTGCTCACAATTGAAATATAATTATTATTCCTTGTATACTAAGAAAAGTGTCAATGATTCTATTTCTAATTTAACTGGCCAGATTTAGTGTAATATTTTTAACCGCCGACGCAAAAAGAGGGGTATTATAAGTTTGACGTGTCTGTGTGTGTGTGTGTGTGTATCTTTCTGTCTGTGGCATCATAGCTTCCGAACGGATGAACCGATTTCAATTTAGTTCTTTTTGTATCAAAGGGGACTTGCGTGCGAGTGTTCTTAGACATGTTTGATAAAAATCGGTTTATCCGTTTAAAAGTTATGGGGGTTTGAAAGTAATTGTGTTGGGGGTATTTTAATTTTTTAATTTAATGTTATTTCCTCTTATAAGCAGCTACACAAATTGTAGTCTTAATAAAGATAGCATGTTCCATTTTACCTAAACATGTGTTGCAATTCTTTTATGCCCCAGGCGTGGATCAAATCTGGTGGGTCCCTGCGGCGCGACTTCCACTCGACGCCGGACCTGGCAGCCGAGCACGCTGCGCACCCGCCCAGGACACGATCAGAGGAGGACGTACACGGTATATTATATTTTCGATTTTA
Organism: Timandra comae; assembly: GCA_958496195.1. Taxonomy (NCBI): domain Eukaryota; kingdom Metazoa; phylum Arthropoda; class Insecta; order Lepidoptera; family Geometridae; genus Timandra; species Timandra comae. The sequence goes on from OY292359.1 coordinate 2,420,459, forward strand.
TTTCAACGCACATAATGTCGATAATAGTTTGACAGTGGAAAATGCTCTGTGCTGCGCTCCGTCAAATGTACCTCGGCCCTAAAACAAGAACTATCTAATTTACCCTCCCCCCTCAGGTTGCCGCGTGCCCCCGCCGACGCAGCCGCCGCCGCCGCCGCCGGGCGCGCCGCCGTCGTCGTTCCGTCCGGCGGCGCCCGCCAAGCTCTACGCCTCGCCGCGCGACCTCGAGCCCGTGGGCTACCGCGCCGCGCCCAAGGACACGCACGCCGTATGTATACTACGAAATATACCAACCAAGATTCACCGCGCTTGCCGCCCATTCCATAATTCAATTTTTGTCATAACAATCCTTACTATCTTTACTTTATAATATTATAAATGCGAAAGTAACTCTGTCTGTCTGTTACCTTTTCGCGGCTAAACTACTGAACCGAATGACTTGAAATTTGGTACAGGGGTAGCTTATGGTCCAGGGAAAGACATAGGCTATGTTTAATCCCGAAATTCCCACGGGATCGGGAACTATGCGGGTGAAAAAGAAAGGCTAGTTTAAAATAATTTTCAAGTAAATACCTATAAGAAACAGTTAAAAACACAGCAGATATTGTCTACTGGGTCTATAAACTGTAATTTATGTAGTATGTAATTACATAGTATGTAACTAAACAAAAATTAACAATCCCAGAGCCGCGTGTCGAGCGTGCGCTCGTGGGCGTCGCCCGCGCGCGCGCTGTCGGCCGAGGAGCCCGCCAACCAGTACGCGCAGCCCTTCAACAACCACAAGGGGTTCATGAGACAGGTAACTTAACTACGGACTTATGGAAGGGTTCAACCGACGGTAGAGCTGAGTAACCTACAGTGCCACAAGTATAACTTGGCGCAGCTGAGCGAGATAGAACATAAAGGTAAAATAGTGACAAACTAACTCAGAAAGTTAGACCATCTAAATTACTTAGCACTTTTGTCGGTGGAACATACCCAATAAGAGTTACGGAATGTCCGTTTATTGCAATATTTCATGAAGAATATAATTTAATCGTGGTCTTGTGTTTTCAGAATTCAACCCCAGCGCCGCCTATCCCCGAGCCGGACTACAGTATGTCTGAGTCGGACGACGAGGCCGAGCCCAAACCGAAGGAACCGCCCGCCTTGGTCGAGACCAGCGCCAACAGCAACGCTAGGTCAGTAGTTTCAACTAATAACTTAGTTGTAGGTAGATTCATAAACCTAACATGATTGAAAAGATAGTGTTCTATAACACAAATAATTTTCAGGATTCCAAAACCAATATACGCAACAATTTATGAAAACGATGGAGAAATGTATTTAAAATCGTATTAAAAGTTAATACTAAGGTATTGTTAACATTTCGCTGGGAATTCACGCTTGGGGTACATGTTCGTGAACGTCTCACTTTATGTTTTAACGTCTCTATACCGACCGTGGTAACACCACAAGTTAAGTTACCAACGACGATGTATTCATCATTGTGTCCCATCGGCTAAGGTGGAATCGAAATATTTTAGCTTCTATGTTTTGACGCCATGTAACATCACTGTACTGTAACATGTCTTCTCGTTTTCTTGTGTCACCTCCCCTTGCCGAAGCGATTGATTCTGACTGTGTTGTATGTGTCCAGCGGCAGCAGTTCGGGCTCTAGCTCGATGCAGCACTCGTTCTCGGTGGACGAGATCCAGAAGATCCGCACGCGGCTCAAGTCGAGCAAGTCGTGCGGCGACGAGGTGGGCGGCGGCGAGCGCGACGACGGCGACAACTCGTCGTCGGGCGTGTCGTCCGACCAGGAGGCGGGCGGGCGCCCGCCGCGCCGCGACAAGGTCTCCTTCTGCAGCTCCGTCACCGTCAAGTCGTCCAACGACGTCATCAGCACCGAGCCCGTGCACTCGTCCTCCGAGAGCCTGGCGCCGCCGCCCATGGCGCGCCACAACTCGCTCACCCGCAAGCGCGCCGCCGCCGCGCTCGTCCGCGGCGCCGCGCCGCGCGCGCGCTCCGCCGCCGAGCGCCTCGGCGTGGACCCGGGCAAGGCGCCGGGCCGGCGGCGCGCCGCCGTGCTGCTGGCCGAGCTGCCGCCGCCGCCCGAGGAGCCGGCGGCCGCGGCGGACGCGCCGCCGCCGCTGATCGCGCCGCCGCCGCAGTTCAGCGACCGCGTGCGCGTGGTGGCGGCGCTGCCCAAGCACTGAGCCGCCGGCTCCGGCCGACTGATCAAACCAAAGATTCGTAGTAGTACCGCGGAGGTGGCGGCGCGCCGTCTCCCTCCTCGATGCGCGTTCAGTTTCTCCCCTCTTCCGAAGCAACCGAGTGCCATCGTGTCTATGATTTAATATATTTTTATATCTCCCTGTAAATATAGCCCCGTGAGCCGTTTGTGATGTTAAAAGAGTGGACTAGACGCGGGCGCGGGCGTAGGGAACGTTCCGGCCGATGATGCGTGTATTTATTATTGAAAAGTATATTTATTAAATGAACGCGATTATATTTAAATGTGTAATAAATGATATGTAATAAATGATATATCGTACGTAGTAGAGATGTGTTAATCGAGAAGACATTTATTTATTTCCGTTATTCGTCCATGGTAGCGCTGGCGACCAATAGTCCACTCTTTTGACGGCGTGTACCTATTGTATTGTATCTCTGATCCCATCGTTCGTCAGCACTAGGGCAGACCCTATCTATAATTTAATACTATTATGTAATGTGTTCTTACAAAGACTAGCGCTTAGTGTGACTCGTTAGCGTTTCATCCGTTCCACTGTAAACTACATTTTATACTAATCGAAATCATCCGTGCATTGTTTTAGCTAGTACATAATTTAGTGTATCGCAAACAAACATTTATGACGTGTAACACCAATATTTTGTAATTCATTATCAATTTTATATCTCGTATTTTAATAAATATAAATAACGTACCTATTTGCTGAATATTTAAAATAATTTATTGATAGAACATTAATTTGCTTATTTATAAAAAGAATAGTAATATTCAGCATTCAGCGACATAAATTGATTTTAATATACAAATCTTATTTTAGAAACACGTGTTATATTTTGTTTAAAGATATATAGAATTTGGAAGTTCTAGTTGAATAAATAACCAATATTGTAAAAGATCAAACCTCTAACGTAATACTTAGATAAATTCTAGCTAATTATTAGCGGTGGTCCACCAGAGTAGCTTCGACCATGATGTATTACTTAGCACAATTAATCATTTCATTGAATAAAATCGCTTGTATTATTTTGTTATTCGTCTTGTCATTATTTTAAGTTGTATAAATTGTCTTATTAAGGCATAAATAGGTAGAGGTAATGAAACTAGGGCAATATTAATTAGATAAACAACAATAATGGAAAAAGGACAGATGCAATCGCGATAATCACTCGAATAATTCGTTGTAATGTACCGAATCGATCGAGTGACTGTCTGATTGTTTTCTCTTCCATTTTTTATAATACCATTGTTTTGCGTTTCATATGAATCTCAGTATTGAACGTGTAACTACAAACTTGGTATACTTTCAAATGAAAAATTAAATGTTTCATCGATATAAAAGTTGTTTTAATTTTATTTTCCCCTTTTCTCTGTCATAAGTCTGCAGCCCTTTGCAAAACCTTAACCATACAGGCCAAAGCTAACCTGTAAATTGGTTAACTATCGCATCAGCGCTTTATACAGTAATTTAACAAGTAAAATATCATAATTTTAATTTACAAAAATATAGTATATCTTGTTGGTTCAATTTATCAATTAAATCAACGTTATCTTTTACCTAATTGCTCTTTATCAAATAGATAAAAACAAATACAAGGCTAAATTTTTCACGTGTAACCTTCAAAATATTATGCCAACATTTGGTAGGTATAACAATTATGTACTACTAACATTTCCTTAGAATATATATTTATCAATTAATACTTTACCTATAGAAAATAGGGATAAATATAGACTTATACGTAAAACGAAGTATAATTCTTTAAACTAATAATACTCAAGAATGGCTGGGACCTATTATAAGCGAAATTTGGTACTGATGTTCCTTGTTTTATGACCAGGAATGTATAGGATACTACTTTAAGAAATTCCTTAAGGATAAAAAAACCGGGAATTACCAGGGCCACAGCTAGTTTATAAAAATAGGAAGTTATAAGTAAAATCAATTTTATTCTTATCGCAAACACATTTACGTACTAAAATAATCCTTAATCGGTGGTAGTCAATATTTGACTTAGGACCAATTTTTCCATCGCCAGATAACTTTATTCGACGAATAACTTTGAAATTTAAACAGTTATTTCATACAAAATCTGTCAAACGTCAATTTTATTCGTCGAATAAAAGTTATCTGGCGATGGAAAAATTGGCCCTAAATAAAATTATAATTTGTAATTGTATTCACTCACATAATGGACGGATATTTCATCAAAATTATCTATAAATAAAACTATATCTTTTATAATATACTAAACTATCTTAAGTACTAATCTACAAGTCTATTTAAACAATTAAAGCACAAATTCCTAATGAATTAAATTCATGTCATGGACGGATTGTTGCATATGTATAGTTGTCATGGTTACTACTACTATAACTAACTATAAAGTTATCAATACCATAATTAATCGTGTATTTATATAGTTTCCTATCATCAAGGGAAATTCAACATTAATATTACTAGTTTCGAGTTATTTCGAAATTGTTTCTGCCTACATTTTTAGTTTGGTTTAGCTCTAAACCAGGTTTTACAATCAATTTTGAATACTGTCAAAGTGACAGATTTGACTGACAAGGTGTCTTGCTTACCAGGTTTTGTTAAACCAGACTAAAAATGCAACGCAAGCAAATAAGGCAGTATCAGTTCATGGCTTGTAACAGCGTACTGTTAACAATGATACTTTAGTGTGGTTTTACATTCCAAAATGACCTTTATTCATTGACGTTAAGGTCCATATAAGACGCAATATCATCTATTTTAACTAATCGCCTGTAGTCTACGTTCTCACCACACATTGGACATTTGCCTTCGTCTTTGAGTAATCTGAAAGGTAAAGAAAAAAATGGTGAATATGGCGACAACTTAGCTGAAAGATTTGACCATAGAATAATCTTAGTAAGGAGTCTAGTCTTAACCACATAACATAACATAATCATTCACTACATCATCTTATTAAAGTAACAGACCCTAACTAACTTCGAAACTTGAATCTAGGGTATCAGAAACTACTCACACACATTCACACACACACCCAGACCGAGTATAATCTTAGTAATGCACTAGTCTAACTAATCTCAGTTTTATTATATTAAGATTTAAGTAAGATATGTAGATCTTAGTAAGGCTAAACACATCAAAATACTTACTCGACAAACTCGGACATGATTGCAGGGAAATCACATTCAGGACATGCTGTCAAATCGCCTTTCACAATGTGAAGACCCTGCAACAATAAGCATTATTTAATAATACCTACATTTTATTTTAAATGCTTTCGATTTTCAAATTCATATGTATACGTTTCGACGCTCTTAGGACCCACGCCCATTGCGACTTTTAGTAGCGATGCAGCCGCGCGTTTCTTGAATGTGCGACTGCATCGCTACTAAAATACTAAAAGTAACGGTGAAAGAACATATCTGCGACGAAATCCTAAGGTTGTGCGAGAAGTCAACCAACCCGCACTTGGTCAGCGTGGTTACCTAAGGCCATATCGCCCTAATTCAGGGCAAGCTCGAGCTCCTCGGTTGGTATACATAGAAGCTGATGATAATGATGTAATAAGAATTTTCGATACTCACAGTAGCAATACAAAAGGGTAGATCAGCTTCACAAGTATCACACGTGAGTGCGTGCGCGGGCGCCGCGCGCGCGCACGCCGGGCACGGTGACGTCACGGGGGGAGGGGGCAGCGAGCGCGGCGCGTGGCGGACCACGGACTCTATCTTCTTTACGTACTTGGGGTCTATCTGGTGGGGGATAAAAACAAGATTCAAGACTTATCTACCAAAGAACAGGTCCCCTAAGACAGAGTTGTCGTAAAGAAAACAAATCCTGGAATTTTGTGTTGCCAGTCAATAAATATCGATTTAAATAACCGAGTAAGAATATCGATTACATGATCAATACAAAACTTTGAATGTATTGGCAACGATTAATGGTTTCTCAAACTACCAACTTCATGTACGGACTCCAACCACCTTTACATAAATCAAATCCTTAGGGATCCTGTCGTAGTTTGGCGAGCGGCGCGCTCGTGTAGTGTGTATTGTGCGGGCGATGACGCGATGACGGATTTGTGCGGCTCGAGGACTCGACTCGCGGTGCGTGTAGTGAATGCCGGGCTGTCAAGCTTACCTGTGACCGGTACTCCGGTTGCATCAACACTTTAGCCCACTGGTGCGCTTGGTGCTTGTAGCCGGCACGACTGCATTCGATCACTGTCGATGTCAATATTGACACTTGGTCTGGAAATATAAAAATAATACTGTTAGTGCGGTGGTAATATCTTCCCAATACAATTATCTTGAAAGAGAAGAGTAACATAATACAAATATTTCTAATGACCAACTGACCGGAATAAATTCAAAATAAAGAAATTATGACTTACGTTGTGGCATAGGAAAGAAAGACACTTCGTCAGCGATCCGCATCAGCAGTCTAGCGGCCAGGTCGTGACGGGCGCGGCGGACGTGCGTGCGGACCTGGAATGTTTTGGGGTAGACGAACACTTCGTTATTGATAAGATGTGGTAGAAATCGATGCCATAGATAGAGAAGTGATTATTCGAGCGTTTACAAGATGTAGTAAGTTTTAAGATATAGTATTGAAGCCAGTCAATCTAGAAACACTTTGCTGTGTTAGACAGCAATATTATATTTTTTGCATGCGGTTTAATGGATGTTTTCAATTAACGCATTACACACTGTCCTTTCGTTCCACCCAAGTACTATGAGGACTAAGCCAAATAGAATAGACAATACATCACCCTAATGAGTACAATGAAGAAGGCACGTGAGTGTCGTAAATTCCTTGTAAGTCTTCTTTTATAAAATTTTTATCGTCCTGAAGCATTTTTAGGAGCCCCATGTTGATTTCATTCTATTAATTAACCTAATTGAGTGTGAAGTTGTGACCCACCAGTATGTATGAGTGCAGTAGCGCCACCTGGCGGCGCATGTCCCTGGGCACGGGCTGGCGGCGCGCGCGCAGCGACACGCACATGGCGCGCACCACGTCGCGGGCTTCACGATATCGCCCGGCGCGGACTTCCGCACCGCTTATTATTACCTGAGGGACCACAATATTGTAATTAGATTCACTCTTACAACAAAACCTCACAAGCAACTTCTACAGATGTGGTCAGTCTGTAGAAGTTGCTTCTGGGAGGTTTCACTAGAAAACATAACGTATAGTACATATTTGGTACTGAAAACAAGCGGTAAGAATCTCCTTTCACCAAGTTGGAGTTGGTTTGTTAGCGGAACTTGCTGTCTTTGACATAACTGTGACGTACGTTAAATACATGACAATCTAGGGCACCCCAATTTTCCGAGGCATCTCTTCAGAAGGGCATCTTAATGAGCTTCGCAGTTCGAAGCGCAAATCAACTCTACTAAAACTTTCACTACGCACTAGGTCCTTTTTATAAAAAAAGGTTAAAGTAATAAATTGTAATAGATTTTTGCCTATCCCTTAAATAACACTTAGGTACTTACAGCAGTTTTGGCGGCTTCAGTGAACTGTCGCTTAGCCATATAGAGTCGGAACAGGTGACGCGGCTCCCGGGGATTGCCGTCAGTTTCACCCAGAAGGAACTCGATCAATCTACATAAAGCAAGTATATATTTTTAAAAAGCTTATACTGTGGATACGAGACAATGAGTAAACAACTATTTTCTATGTATTTGTGCCAATAGACAAGATTATGTTCACAAATGTTTTTTGACAGAGAATTGAATCCGTAACCTTTGGCATAGTAGATACGGTCACTACCAACCACAAAAAAGAATACGTAAGTATAGAAATGGATAGACTAACCTCCTAGTCAATCTCTCGTCATCACTAGCGGCTGCTGCATCAATAGCAATAGTTATAGCCTCATTCTCCTCGTCTTCCGAACCAGCCACCTTCATCAGATGACTCATAGACTTGCCATACTCCCCCGCGTGGAAAAAGAACTTGCCAGCCAACAAATGGTTCTTTTCCCCTTCAAAATGTAACGCCAAACTCTTGAAATCTTCCGGCCTCGCTTGAGATGTTTGTATCAGTATTTCCCCATACAAGTTCAGCTTGCCATTCTTCCTTGCCAGTTGGAAAGCTTCATCGTAACACAGCGACATTACTAAGAACTTTATAGCTGAAGTAGGATCATCACTGTTTTGGAAGTAGTTTGCTACCATTTTGGCACCTTGCACTGATTTGGTTTCTTGCACCAAATTAACTGCTTCTTCTATATCGTCTAGTTTGTCTAAGTTTAATCTTATAGCGGCTTCATAGTCTTGTGCTTTCATATAAGATTTCAAAGCGTCTTGGTACCTGCCCTCTGCTTCTTTGGCTTTCGCGTACTGTATATGTATGCTTGGAGAGTTAATTTTAGGCAATAAAGCTTCGACTTTGAGCCAGGATTTTAACTTAATATACAATGAGGCAGCTTTTTCAGCATTCCCAGCGTGGTCGTATAGAGCAGCTGCGTGAGAATACTGTTTTTCTTCTTCCAATAATTGTGCACAGTCTCTTAAAAGCATGAGGTCTTGTGAATGTTTCATAGCGGTGGTGACCCCGCGCATGACGTCACCGCAGCGGATAGCCATACGGGCAATACCTGCCTCGCATTTGGCGTTGTGTTCCTTCACTTTGAGATCGTCCAGATTTTCAGTTATTATGCTTTTCTCGTAGTTGCTTAACGCTTCGTGGTAATCGGCACTGGGGATGTAAAACAGATTTTTAGAACAGATTGTGTAGACATGTGGCAAAAAATGTTTAGAAAATATTAATTAGAATGTTTACGCATTTGCCAAGTTTGGCGTGAGGGAGAGGTTTAGCATTGCTTGAGATTATTTTATAATATTGACACATTTGGTTAGGGGGAATCTATGGTCAATGTGGTAAGAATTTTCAGATGTCTTGCTAACTGTTTGTTGTTAAATATTGTGTGTGAGATCTAGCTATTTGTTGATACCTTTAAATACCTAAAGGTATGAACAAATAGCTAGTTCTCATTAGCCGTAGACAAAAGTTTTGGAAAATGAAAGTTTTTTAAACTTTTAAATAGGCTTGCTCTTGCTTGGCGGAAAGTGATGATACACAACTTTCCATCAAGCGAGTAAATAGCAAATAATAGCGACGCAATAGTGTATGTAAGTGTATACGTACGTGAGATCCAAATGCCTCGCATGCTCGAGCGTGAGGGCGTGTGCGGCGGGCGGGCAGTGCGCGCGCGCCAGCTCGGCGGCGCGCGCCCAGTGCCCGCGGGCGGCGGCCAGCGCCACAGCGCGCGCTCCGCCCCCCGCGCTGGCGGCGCCGCCCTCCACCCAGCGCTCTGCTGCTTCGCCACGGTCTAGGCACGCGCACAGGGTGCCGCTACACACACATGATACTCATTCGTAGTATCGGTCTAAAAAGTATGTTACTACAAGTTAAGCGTCCAGTAGTGATATTAGTTTTTGATTGTAGCAAACACCTTAATCCCACCTCACGTCGTCCACGACCTCTCTTTCGGTAGTATTCAAGAAGAATTAAGAGTCCTAAGATTCTTAGACGTTAGTGAACTTACCACAAAATGGACAGATCTTCGATTTGAGCCGCATCCTCTAACGCCCACACCATGGCAACATCGCTTAGCTTCGTGTATATTCTTATCGCTGAAATCATAGAAACAATTAAAATTAGAAACTATATAGTTTCGGAATTTAGAACAACCACAAAATTTAAGTCTTACAGCCTTCTTTTAAACACATCTACTTGTAATAATCCATTACCAATATCAATACAGAGATCTCCGACGGCCGCCTCGGCCACCTCCCTCCAGAGGGCGGAGTCCCCGAGCGCGTCGCAGTACAGGCAGGCCTCCCCGTAGCGGCGCAGCGCCACCAGCTTGTGCACGTGGAGCCGCTGGCGAGCTGCTCGGGCTTCGCCGTCGGCCTCCGCCAACCCGCCCGTGTGGTGCGAATCGAGGGGGAGTTTTACTACGCTGGGGAACGAAACTAGGTTGAGAATCCGCCCTAGACTTGAATGATGGAATGAAGAGTGGAAAAAATCGGGAAAATACTCTCCACTACTTCTACGATTTATGATGGGTAAATAGGAAACTATATGGAATATCGAAAAACGCTGAAAGGAGACTGAGGCTGATTTTGATAAAAACTAAAACTGTATCAATACTGCTGGCCGAACGAACCAATTGACTATGCCAAAAATGGTAACATGTTGCTAATAAGTATCAAAGTCTGGGAAGTAATGACATATGGCTTGGCAAACTAAGGAAAGATTCTCATTTCGAAAATCTTGTTTATTTCATATAAATATTAAAACAGAATTACAATAATGTCACCACTCACCTGCCCCCCGGGCTATAACAATACACATCTCCACAGAACATTATCAGCGGCACCTGTCCGGGCAGGATACTAGTGACGCCTACCGACTGCACGTGCGTTCCATTGATGGAGTTGGCCACGTAGTAGAACGTCTCTATAGAGTCGTCAGAATACGCGATGAACACGTTACGCTCGGATAGGCATATGTCCCAGATTATGCCTCTGGAAATATAATTATTTAACAGTTACCAACAGTTTTTTTTATTGTTATCTTTGGGGTTTCTTCTAAATATTTTGAAATAGGCAATGGAAATTGAGAACAAGGCACTCTTTTTAGTCGTAAATTAAAAAAGAAATACAAAACGTTGTATTTGTATTAAAAATTATCAACAGATGAATGTGGTGTGTGTAAAAAATAGTTATTTATGGTACAAGCGAGGTAAGTTGGTGATTACTTCCGAGGCGCTATTGAGGCCCGAGCCGCCAGGCGAGGGTCAGAAGATAGCCGAGGATAGTAATCATCAATACACGCGTGTACCATACAACGTTTTTCAACACATTTGCGAAGAAATTATCATTTTTCGCTAATAAATAAACAGTTTTTCTATTCGCGCGCATCCAACACAACAATGGTGATCGGCCATAGATTAATAGTTATTTATGGTACAAGCGAGGTAAGTTGGTGATTACTTCCGAGGCGCTATTGAGGCCCGAGCCGTCAGGCGAGGGTCAGAAGATAGCCGAGGTAGTAATCATCAATACACCGCGTGTACCATACAACGTTTTTCAACGCACTTGCGAAGAAATTAATAATAAAATATCATTTTTCGCTACTAAATAAACAGTTTTTCTATTCGCGCGCATCTAACACAACAATGGTGATCGGCCATAGATTAAAAGAATATACTTATTAAAAAAAATAATCGAATGAATCGAATCGCCCATAGACCTACCAAAAGTAAGGAAACATAGTTGAAGTTTGTTTTTAAAATGTATGGAAACGATTTTTTTTGGTATCGAAACTTTTTTAAAACTAAACAATTTAAAAAAAAATCTATAACTCACTAGTGAATCAAGCGTGTCATTATTCAACTGGTTTTGCACAAATAAGAGCCCCTTTTTTGAGCAAGTGTGTTGAAAAAGAATATACTTAATATACTTATTAAAAAAAAATCGAATGAATGAATGAATGGAATCGACCATAGATCTACCAAAAGTAAGGCAACATAGTTGAAGTTTGTTTTTAAAATGTATGGACACGATTTTTTTGGTATCGAAACTTTTTTTAAACTAAACAATTTAAAAAAAATAATCTATAACTCACTAGTGAATCAAGCGTGTCATTATTCAACTGTTATTGCACAAATAAGAGCCCCTTTATGAGCACGTGTGTTGAAAAGTAGCATTAAATATTACAAAAAGCACACAGATATCAGAATAGTAAGTGTATCACCAATGGTGTGTGCACGTTTGAGTGCATGTGTATATGTGTTCATTTCCTTGCGTGTGTCTGTGTATTTGTGCGTGCGTGTGCATTTACTTACGTGTGTGCGTGTGTATTTGATTTGCGTCTATAGAAGCATGTAGACGCTGATCTATGAAGTATTGCAACCTAACCTCTCTCATACATACCTAACATGATGTATAGTAGCCGGCACGTGCACTAGCGCATTGTGCGCGGGCGCCACGAGCTGCAGCCCCGCGCCCACTCGCACGGCGCGCGCGCCCACCACGTCGGCGTGCAGCGAGCGCGCGACCGCCGCGCCCGCCGCGCCGCGCACTCGGCCGCACGGACGCCACGATTCTATGCTGAAGTATTCTATGTGCCCGCACTGGAGGAGGAAATACCAAAGGGTTTAAAGAGACCTTTACATAAAGTATTAAAATTCTCCCTCTCTTTTCCGAACCTTTATCCCATGTCTATTTGGGGTCGGTTTTCAGTTAAACCAGATTTGGCGGAATGTCAGTATTTTATATTTTACATAAAATATTAAAATTAAACATTCTAAATTAAATTGAACAAGAAGGACTAGTATTGACTTTGACATTAATCATTAACTAACATTTTCTGGACGACCCCCAAATATGTTTAGAAATGGGTGGTAGGCAGACCCCAAAAATATGTAAAAATGGGTGGTAAAATTCTGTTAATATTTTTCGAAAATTTTGCCACAGAATATTGAACCCGTAAACGGAGCAGTATGATAATTTATAAATTTGAACTACCGTGCTTAGAAAGTAAACCAATATAAAATAGTGTGACAAAATCCCATACCTCAGTAACGTAAATGAAGAAGTCAGCCGTGAGTTGTATATCGACAATCTTGGCGTTGGCCATGTGCGGCTCGGGAAACATCACGGGCTCGCGCTCAGGATCAGATTCGATCTGAAACCAGATGATGGGGTTAGGGCGACTCAACGGCAAACCACATCAAAGTCAGCTAACAATTTAGAGCGTAACATTTAAATATTTTGCTACCAAGTCATATATAACACTTACAGTATGCAACATAGCCTTATGATCAAACAGCGCTGCGACCATATCATGGGCTAGCCTCAAACAGCTGACAGGTGCAGGATACTGCAGTTGCCGCGGCGTTCCCCCCATTAGGGAATGTAACCACACCTTGTGGTCGCGCGCCGCGCCGGCCGCCCGCCCGCACACCGCCACGCACGACGGCTCGCAGGTTAGGGAGATGGTGGCGATTGGCGTTGGTTCCGCTGGGGGAGGAGTAGTTTTATTAAGAATTTTACTGATCGGACAATACTTATGTTCCGTAAGCATCTAGGTTTTGTATGTTAAAGAAAAAAAAATCTGTGAGAATCCTTCTACAGTCCTTAATCTTTGTTTTTAGATAAACTGAATTTAACGAAACATTGTGGTTAAGAACTTTGATTTCCATTCGGATCTTTCAGTCCATGCCACGAACAATTATGGTTTTCAAGTTTCAAATGCATTATGTAGGTTTATTCAACGCTTTTACGGTGAAGAAAAGCATCGTGAAAAACCGTGTACATACACTTTCACGCCTCTACTCTTTCACGCAAAAACTACTGAACCCATAATTAGGCTTGATTCAGAGTAGGCTCGAGTCCCTGGGTAAGCCTCATATTATGACCAACTAACAATAATGACCACACTATAAACATATACTAACGCGTATTACTCTCATCTCCCCCAACACATTGGTACACAGTGAGCTCAGTCAAACTACTCAATGTAAGCGCGGTAGTCCCACAGTGGGCGTGTAGCGGCGGCAGTGCGGTGACGTACACGGACAAGTACGCCCGTCCCGCCGCCGCTAGAAGACGGCCGTCAGAACTCCATGAGCAACGCTCGGCTCCACCCGCCGGGCTCACTACGCCGCTAACTTCCCCGTTGTTCCATACTGATATCAGCTTTAGCCTGGGAATAAGAGTTGAATTAGATTACCACCAAAAGGAGCGTCCAACGTTAATATTGTCAATTTAAACACGAATTTGGTGACAAATCCTGCACATTTTGAGCACAATTGGTTACGCCCTGAACACTTCAAGAATTACTTTGGTAACCATGCCATCATAGCACACTCTAATGTTTATGGGTCAAAATTACAGAACACCAAGCAAAGTGATGGCAACTTAGCTCCGAAATTCTAATCATCTTACTAAGATCACTAGGATTACTAAGATTTTAGTTCAGCCAACCAATATATAAACTTACTGTCCATCCCCACAAGAAGCCGCTTGTCCGTTAGCTATAGCCACATCAGTTAAATTCTCCTTATGATTCTTAACTTGAAACAATTCCTCACCAACCTCCTTTATATGTGTTGATATGGCTATAATAAAACCAGCACTGAATCCGATAAGTATGTACCCGTCGCCATACCATTTGTATGACACTATAGACCCGTAACGCTGTTGAAACGCTAGTTCTATAGGATTGTCTGGGTTTAACAGGTTGTAGAGGTATAGTGTTCTTTTACCGACTATTAGGCTGATCTGGAACAAGGATAAAAAAGTAAATAAGTATACATTTTTGCATGGTGAACGGCATATCGCTCTCATGCCGTTAATACAGACGGCATGACTACGCTACTGCTAGTTTTTTTATTGTGTACACTATTATTAGAAAGATTTGATTGTTTGTTTGTAACGAATAGGCTCCGAAACTACTACACCGATTTCAAAAAATATTTTATAAATGGAAAGCTAATTTATCAGGCTATATCCCGGTATTCCCACGGAAATGGGAACTACACAGGTGAAACCGCGGGGCGCTACTACTTATAAAT